>JAESUZ010003902.1:0-1200000 GCA_017311185.1 Proteles cristata cristata | reverse complement strand
CGGTTAAGCGTCCGACTTTCGCTTAGGTCATGATCTCGCGGTTCGTGTGTTCAAGCCCCGCGTCGGGCTCTGTGCTGACTGCCAGCTCAGAGCCTGGAGCCTGTTTCGGAGTCTGTGTCTCCCTCTCTCTCTGACCCTCCCTTGCTCACGCTGTCTCTCTCTCTCTCCTAGAAATAAATAAAAATATTAAAAAAAAAAAAAGATGAGTTGAATAAATGGAAAGGCATTCCATGTTCTTGGATAGAAAGGATTGACATCATAAAGCTGTACCAATTCTCCCTTAGTTAATCTGTAATAGTTATACCTTTCAATGAAAATACCATTGGGAATTTTTAATGAAATTAGGTGACTTTGAAGTTCATTTGGAAGAATGTACATGCAAAATAACCAGGAAAACTGAAAAGAAGCATAATGAGGGGAAGCTAACAGATCTATCAGTTATCTAAATACTTTCTAGAGCTGCAATAAATAGATTAATCTGGTAATGGCTCCTGAGGAGACAACCACGCCAATGGAATCGAATAAAAAATCACAAATATAAATCCAAAAACATGTGAGCACATAGTCTATGATGAAGGTAGGATTTAAGTCATTGAGGAAAAGATGAACTTTTCAATAATATTGGGACAATTGGGAAGCCATTAACAACATATTAAATTAGTTTCATTAGAAATGAATCCTCACACCTATGCCAAAATAAATTCCAGATGGACGAGAGATGTAAACATTTTTAATGACATAATAAGTGGCCTAGAAGAAAAGAAGAAATCATGAGGGAGTTTTTAAAAATAATCTTAAGGTAGGGAAGGCCTTTGACAAGACACCCAGAAGCCAAAAAAAAAAAAAAAAAAAACCCCAAAACCTGATAAATTAGCCATATAAAAATAGAAACCCTCTGGGGCGCCTGGGTGGCTTAGTTGGTTAAGTGTCCGACTTTCGCTTAGGTCATGATCTCGCGGTTCATGGGTTTGGGCCCTGCGTCAGGCTCTGTCCTGACTGCCAGCTCAGAGCCTGGAGCCTGTTTCAGTCTGTGACTCCCTCTCTCTCTGACCCTCCCCTGCTCACGTTGTCTCTCTCTGTCTCCTAGAAATAAATAAAACATATAAAAAAAAAAATAGAAACCCTCTTCATGGAAGAAATTACCTGTTAACAAAGTCAAAGAACAACAAACTGGGAGAGATATCAGTGCTGAATACAGGTAGCATGTTGGCTTCCTGCTTATTTAAAAAGCTCTTACAAATCAATAAGAAAAAGACCAATAACACACCAGAAAAATGGACAAAGAATACAAAGACAGTTCACAGCAGTGAAAATATAGTTCTTTTTTTTTAAATTTTTTTAATGTTTTTATTTATTTCTAGGAGAGAGAGAGAGAGACAGCGCGAGCAGGGGAGGGTCAGAGAGAGAGGGAGTCACAGACTCTGAAACAGGCTCCAGGCTCTGAGCTGGCAGTCAGCACAGAGCCCGACGCGGGGCTCGAACCCACGAACCGCGAGATCATGACCCAAGAGAAAGTCGGACGCTTAACCAACTAAGCCACCCAGGCGCCCCTGCAGTGAAAATATAGTTCTTAAACATTTGAAAAGATACCTAACCTTACCCATAATAAGAAAACACAAAATAAAACTACCTGATACACTGCTTACTGACCAGACTGGCAAAGATCAAAACGCCTGCTAGCACACTGTGTCAGTGACTGGGAGGGATTAGACATCTCATATACTCCCACTGGCACGGTCTGGAGTGGGGGAAGGCAATTTGGTAACATCTATCAAAATTGCAAATGAATGTGCCCTTTGACACAGCAATTACACTTCTGGGAATTATACAAAAGATACCTATGGATGTGTGTGAATTGGTGAATATCCAAGATTATTCCTCATATCATTGTTTGAAATAGTAAAGAAAAGGAGGAGAGATTATATGTCCCTCAACCAGTGATTGCCTCAATAAATTGTGGTTATATACAGCAATAACCTACTAGGTGACCATTAAAAAAATGAAGAGAGACCCAGCAATTCCACTCATGAGGACACACCCAGGAGAATTGAAGACCCGTGTCCACACAACAGCTTGGACACATGTGTTCATAGCAGCACCATTCAGCATAGCCAAAAAGTAGAAACAAACCAAACGTCCATCACCAGATGAATGGATAAAAACAATATGATATATCTATATATCTATGCAACGGAATGTTATTCAGCAATGAAAGGCAAGTACCAACAAAGGCTATAACATGGATGAGCCTTGAAAGAATCTAGACACAAAAGGCTGCATGTCATATGGCTCCATTTATAATAAATGTCCAGAATAGGCAATTCCCATAAAAAGAAAATAAATGGTTGTCAGAGGCTGGGGGGAGGAGGGGTAGGGAGGTAGGAAGAGAATAGGAAGTGGCTGCTAACAGGTAAGGGGTTTCCTTTGGGGTGATAAGAATGTTCCAGAATCAGACAGTGGTGATGATTGCACAATATACATATTAAATCACTGAATATATTAAAAATCACTGAATTGAGGGGCGCCTGGGTGGCTCAGTTGGTTAAGCGTCCGACTTTGGCTCTGGTCATGATCTCATGGTTCATGAGTTCGAGCCCCGCGTTGGGCTCTGTGCTGATAGCTCGGAGCCTGGGGCCTGCTTCAGATTCTGTGTCTCCCTCCCTCTCTGTTCCTCCCCTTGTCTCTGTCTCTGTCTTTCTCTCAAAAATAAATAAACATTAAAAAAAAATTTTTTTAAATCACTCTTTAAAAGGGTGAATATTATGGCACGTGAATTATATCTCAAAAAAGAAAAAAAAATGAGGAGGCTCTGTCTTGCTTGGGGATGATCTCCAAAATACAGTGTAAAGTGACAAAACAAAGCACAGAAGTGTGTGGATTACACAGTACCATCTGTGAACAAAAGAGGGAGAAAGAATATTTTATAAAAATACATGTCCTCCATACCCTTGCCTTTCCATGGCTAGACTATCTCTGGAAGGACACGCAAGCCTCCGTGGAGGTGGTGCGGTTTGGAAAGGGGACTTTTCACTATAGATACCCTTGAACCATGTGAATTTATTGCCCATTCAAATATTAACTTGAATTATATTTTTAAAATGAAAATTACCCCCTCCAATCTGATCAAGATGCATCCAGAAGGAATTGCAATGAACATGGGGCTGTCATTGATGACCCTGGAAAGATAGAGCCTGGGGCAGAGGTACCTGTACCCAGCCATCCTGGAGCCTGAACGGCAACGCAACCGGGAGAGGTCCCGAGAGGGGCAGGGGTGCCGGCACAGCCCAACAGGATTCTTGAAGAAGGGAGCCAGGAAGCGCAGGGGAGGAGCACTGGAGGACAGGGGAGGCCCCCAGGGCTTTATCCTGGAGACAAGAGCCAGTGACTCAGAGCTGTATGAGCAGCAACAACCTAGATAAGGAAGGGGGACAGGGAGGGGCAAAGAGAGAAATTGGTTGGGGGGCCATTTGCTAAACCAGCTGAGTTAGTGGCAGTGGCAGTAAAATGTATGTTACCACCCTATGCCCGGCATGGGATACAGGGATGAATCGGACACGGCCGATGCCTTCCAACCCTCTAATCCAGTGGTTTCGGAGGGCCATGATCTGCCTATAGCCTGTCCCCAGAGTTCTCCCGTGGATAACAAGGTAGTGCTCCCAGCAGTGAAATAAGTGAGTTTTGGGTTCCTGCCTGTAGCACACAGCACCCAGAATGACGTGGTTGGGGTAGGGAAGGAAAATAACCTGGGGGCAACTTTGGCTTTGCCCCCAAGGGCACGGAGGGCCTCAGTGCCCTTCTCCCTTTTCCAGGGGAACTGTAGGTTGGGGACGGCCATGGAAAGGCCCTGGACCACACACTTTGGGCTCATGCCTTCTGTGAGCTTCTCATGAAACAGCCAGAAAGAGAACCCCATTCATGTTTATCCAGGGACTTGGGGAACCAGGGGAAGCCCTGAGGGAAAAGATGCCAAGCAGCCCAGTGGGGAGGGCTCCTAGTTGCTGGAAGAATGTTATCTATCCATGGCTGTACGTAGAAACCTACCTACCCCTGTCCTCACTTCCCCAGGCCAGAAAGCACAGAAGTGGCCTAACGCTGGTAGAGAAAGAGATGCCTCAAAGGAAGAAAATCCAGAGTCCCAGTGGCTTAAAAAAAAATTAATTATTTATTATTTCTTATGAGTCTGGGCTTGTCTGATCCCACCGGGTTCACATATCTTTGACCCATTGGACACTGGTGATGGAGGAAGGCTTTGCCTGAGATAGCCCAGCTCTGCCCCACATGGTTTCTCATCTCCCAGCAGGTGAGCTCTAGATTGCTCTCCTGGAATTGGCAGGGGTCCAAGAGAACACTTTTTCCAACTACTGCTTGTACCAAGTTGGCTAATGTCCCATCCATCAAAGTCAGTGGTGTGGCCAAGTCCACAGCCACAGGAGGAAGGTGCTACAAAGCTGCAGGACACCAGTGTGGATGCAGGTAGATGACTAGTTGGGATCATCGATCTAATCCATTTCTCAAGGTGCAACGCAAGTAAAAACAGTATCTCTGCCCAGGTGAGAAATGTGGTGGGGTAAGGGGAGAGGGTTGCTGTGACATTCTCCAAAAGCGAGTTGTGCCCAACTCTCCCGGATGGGACAGTTAAGGGAAGGAGAGCCAGCCCCCCACCTAGGCCTGTCCCCATGCTTAGTAGCAGGCATCATGACTGTTACTGCCCTTTGCCAATTCCAAGGCCTTGCTGCAGAACTGGGTCTCAAACTCCCCAAGAAGGGGAGTGGAGAGAATACCGGGATTAAGAGCACAGAAAGACTTGGGTTTGAACTACAGGCTACCATGTTCAGACTTTGACCTTGAGCAAGGCACTTCACCTCTCTGCGTCTCGGTTTCCTCATCTGTCAAATAGGAATGCTGAGAGAAGCCACCTCATAGGGCTTCGGAGGAAAACTAGTATGTCCTATATATACAGCCCATAATATAGTAACTGGCACCTTGTGGCCACACACTTACCGCTACACCCACTTTACAGATGAGAAACCTGGGGTCCTAAGAGGAGGGAAAGGCAGAGCAGAACCTGCCACTCATGTTCTTTGACCCCCAGGATTGTGTCTTTCTGCCCCTAGGTTGACCCAACTTGCACACAGGCAGGAAAGTAGCCTCGGGAAACCCAGACAATAAGCACCTTCCCATTATCCCCACACTGACAGCCACCCTGGGGCACATCTATGGGAGCACCTTTTTGTTGTTGCTGTTGTTGCAAAAAGCTTTAGGGTTTCCCTTTGGTCCACAGCTTGGGAGAGGGTCCAGGATGGGCGTAAAGCTGCCCAAGGCTGGAGGAGAGGCTCAGGCAGAAGCTCAAACACCCAGGATACACAGACGGCCCCCACCAAAGGCTGCCAGCCTCCTAGTCATGCTTGAAAGTTAGCTTTCACTGAGACACTCACCCAGCCCGGCCTGCGGTTGGTCAGGTGGTCACCCATCTTCTTGGTGAGTGTCACCTCCTCATCCAGGAACAGCTCTCAAGGGAGTCAGAGAGATGGGGGTCTGTGTGGGCAGAATCAGGGCATGCGATCCCAAATGAAGAGACGAGACTTGGGGTCTTCTCCCAGGCCAAAGTGGCTTCCATTGTGTCCCCAGTTGTACCCAACTCATCTTGGGATGGCTTCTGCGTGTCCTGGAAGAGGGCACGGCTGCCGTTGCTGGTTTTGCATTTTCAGGAGATGCCTGGCACCCTCATGCTTCTCCCTCACCAACGTACAGAAGTAGTCCAGACCCTTCAGTGCCACATCATCCTGGTCAAAACAGAAGCCCAGTGAGAGGTGGTGTAGGAGAGCCCACAGATGCAGGATGAACAGGCTGTGAATAATTCTAATGAATCTGGAGCTCATGGCTGGTCGGCAATAGGGAGCTAACCACCGAAAAAGGTGCTGACCGGTGCTGGAAGCACAGCATGGCCAGGAAGATGGTCCCAGAGGGTGTGACTGGAGAGGAGGCTGGAAGGCAGTCAGAGGCTAGAAGAGGTGCTCTCCCAGGGTCTGTTTCCCCCAAACGCTATTGAAACCAGACACAAGATCCTTTTTGTGGTTAGAATGTATTAGGCAGGATCCCAGCAGGAAAGAGATATCACATTTAAATTAAACAAAAATTAGGGGCTCCTGGGTGGCTCAGTCGGTTAAACCAGCGTCCAACTCTTCATTTCGGCTCAGGTTATGATCTCATGGTTCGTGAGCTCGAGCCCCATGTCAGGCTCTGTGCTGACAGCATGGATCCTGCTTGGGATTCTCTCTCTCCCTCTCTCTCTCTGCCCCTCCCCAGCTAGCACTCACATTCTCTCTCTCTCTCTCTATCTCTCTCTCAAAATAAATAAACATTTTTAAAAAATAAGTAAACAAAAATTAGTGAAGAGGCTGTGTGCAGAGGTGGGGCAGGATGTAGGGAAATCAGTAAATGGAGCTGTAGGAACCCCAGGCCTGCGAGTGTAGGCAGCTGTCACCACCCCGCCCTACGAGGGAAGGGAAGGGAACCTGGCAGCCACAGTTGTAGGGACAAGGCTGCGTGGCTGGAGCTGTGGCCTCCTAGAGGGTTTAGCCTACCCCCAGACATAGTCCACTGACCCTCAAACACAGCCAAAGGACAAAGGAGCCTGTTGAAGTGTCTACACCGAGGAGCTCTCTGCAGAACAAGGCAGGGGAAGAGGGCGAGAGTACGTCTGTAAATGTGCAGAGATGACGAATGGCTTCGCGGTCCTTTCGTCTATGAGCTCCAAGCACCCAGGCTTCTTCCCAGAACAGGAGCAAAGGCAAAATCCCAGAAACTTCGAATCACTGGGGCTGATTCCAGAATGCACCAGCCTGGGCACCCGACCTTCCCCTGTAGCCTGACCAAGGTGACCTGCCCCTCCCCCACTCCAGCATTCGGACCCAGTCTCCTGACTCTCAGGCCCTTTTTAAAGGCAGAAAGCAGAAAGCAAACAGCCCTCTCTGATCCCCCTGTCAATCCTGTATCTGGGCCCAGGACTTATTTTCAAACCAACCAAGCGTCAGAAAGTCACACATCAGGCTTATCTCTCCTGCCACTCATCTCCCGAAAGCCCTTCTCCCCGTCCCTGTCATTCGCAGACAAATAGGCTGTCCCAAATCCTCATACAGGTCTGAGCGCAGGGAGCAGTGCCCAGCCCTGTAGGGTCCCCAGCCGCCCCAGCTGGGCTCCATTTAGATAGCACATCCATCTCCTCTGGCCTGGAAGAGGTGAAGGGCCCAGTCCATAAATGTCCACCTCCCCTAGCCAGTCAGCCACCTGTCTCTGCCCCAGCAACTCGAAACTGATTTCTCTAGCCTCTGACTACAACAGGGGCCAGGGGCTGGATTTTAGCGTCTTTGACTGAATGCTGTTCATTCCAGAGCAGCAATCAGGCTGGGACCCTGGTCCGCTGGGACTCCACACCCAAGATGTCCACTCCAGGTAACGACCCCTCCCTCCGCAAGCTGCTTCCCTTTGACAGTGACACGAGGCATTGGTGCTGCGGCTCTCAGCAGGTAGTGTGCTTTGAACCTGGCTCCTGGTTGGAATCCTGGCTCTGCTACTATTAGCCGTGGCCATTCATTCACTCATCCTTTCTTGCGTCGCCAACAAATATTCATCATTCAATGCACAGTGGTCCTCTCTGCCTGGAGACACACAGGGGATCGAGGTAGACAGGATGCACCTATTCACGGTGTTCACCACGGGGGAGGGGGTGCTCTGTGGCAACAAACAAGGAGAAAATCAAGTGATGAAATGGAGAAGACCAGAGGTGGCAGTGGGGAGGGGCCACATCAAATAGGTAGTCGGGGAAGGATTCTCTGAGGAGGGGACATTTGAAAAAAGACCTTGTGCAATATTCCAGCCTCTCGGAACCCATTTCCTTAAAAAATTGGGGTAATTTTGATCATGACTGTCTCCCCAGGTTGATAAAGAATTAAATGAGCTAATATACATCAAGCACTTGGCCCAGGTCCTGGCAGATAATAGTGTTCAATAAATCGGAGCTCTGTGTCTAGCTAAGGAAACAGGGAGTTGAGGGGACAGTACAGACCAAGGTATGACTCCTGCTGACCCAAAGAGAGGGCCTCATTGCATCCAGTTAGGCTTCCTGGAGAAGGCTGTCGGAAGTGGCCCACTGCAGGCCCAAAGCCAGCCCAGACCTCTAAGAAAGGAATTCTTCGGGGCGCCTGGGTGGCTTAGTCGGTTAAGCGTCCGACTTTTGCTTAGGTCATGATCTCACGGTTCATGGGTTCGAGCCCCGCGTTGGGCTCTGTGCTGACTGCCAGCTCAGAGCCTGGAGCCTGTTTCGGAATCTGTATCTCCCTCTCTCTCTGACCCTCCCCTGCTCACGCTGTCTCTCTCTCTCCTAGAAATAAATAAAAATATTAAAAAAAAGAATGCTTCTGCATGGGTTAAGAGAACCATGGCAGCCTGGGGAGAGCCTGGAACCCCCACTCACATCCGCCTCCTGGGCCTCTGAGCTGCTGCCTCAGTTTCCCCGTAAGGCTGGAGTCTACCGTGAGCCCCCACGCCCCTGCTCCGAATTACCCAGGGCCACAAAGTTGAATGAACCCAGAATATGGATGACCTACTTCAGGAGGGCCCACCCACCCAAAACTCAGTGCCCCTTTGACCAGCGGCCTCACTGTATGACCACCTCCTCCCCAGACTTAGCTCTTCCACCCAGCCTGGCCCTGGCACCTCCCTCCCCCCCAGTAACCAGAAGCCTTTCTCCTCCATCCTAACTGTAGTGGAACGCCAGCAGAGGGAGCGACAGACAGACCTGAGGGACAGATGGCAGCCAGGGGAGGGCAGGACCCAAGCACGCGGTCCCAGAGGGAAGCCACCACGTGTTCCCTCCTCCCCCCCCCACCCCACTCCCAGGCCTCTGTACTGTCCTACAAATGCCACCACTCCTGACTGATGGCAGGAAATTGGTCCCCGCTAAGCGCATCTCAGGAGGACTGCTAAGTACTCATTGGGGAGGGGGAGCAAGATGGAGCGAGGGGAGGGTTAGACGGGGGCCCTGATGTGGTGGTTGCGGGGGATGGGGAAGCTGCTCCACTGAGACAAGCCCCCACCAGTCCTGGCCCAGGCCTCCCCTCTGCCTCTAGGGGGGCTGGGGGGACAGGGGAGACAGCAATCAGCAGACAGCCAGCTACCTCTCTCTTCACAAATATGGGGCACTCCCTTGCCCCTTCCACCAGCTCATGTCTTTCCCATCCTTCAGGTCCTCACTGGTGTCCCCACCTTCTCCCAAAAGCCTTCCTAGATCCTCCCAGTAGGATGCCAGCTCCACTCCTGGGCACTTACTATACACCAAGCCCGATGCTAAGCATTTTATATACAGGATCCCAGCAATCCTCACGACTCCCTGAGAAAGAGGAATTGTTCACCACAGATGAAGAAAGTGAGGCTCAAAGGGGTTAAGTGACGCACCCAAGGAAACACCGCTGGTAAATAAGTGGTGAGACAGGAGTTCGAACCCGGCCCCAGCGGACTCCAGGACCTGAGTGCTTTCCTTACCTCTGTCTGCCTCCTCCATTAAACTACGAGGTTTTCAAGAGCAGGGCTGTGGCTCACAGCACCTCCCTCCCAGTCCCCAGAGGCTGGCCTTGGGTCTGCTGCACGCAGTAGGCGTCACTACTCCTCTGTGGGTCTCAGAGCAACAAGAGGCAGAGCAGAGGCAGGGGGCTCCCCCCTCCCCTGCCGCCCTCCATTCTCCCTCCCCCCCTCCTCCCCCAGCCCGGAGCAGGTCCTTGCCCTCTTTCCTCTCCCAGTTCCATCTCAGAGCCTGCTAAACGTTCCTCCTGTCTTCACTGAGACTCTCCTTACAGTGCTTCCAAAAATCTCGAAGAGCCTTTGCATTTTAAGCAGACGCGATTGTATCAGATTTCCCCGTCTTCCAGTGGCTCAGCTCTACCCAAGTTTGATGAACTGATCTCGGTTAGATAAATCCCATCAGCTGTCGGCTTTGCTGAGACTCAGGGAATGACATTTCCCCGTTTGCTCAGGTTTAATGCGAAGGAGCCACTCCTGCTACAAACCTTTAAGGACAGGTGAGTGGAATAAAGGATTTTATACAAATGGCCCCACTCCGCCAACCTGGGCCATCCTGGCTGGCTTCTAGCTCCCTGTGGTTTCTGGAAGGCTGAGAGCCGACAGACAGCAGACCGAGGCGGGCGTCAGGGATGCAGCCTCTCTTGGCTTGATGGTAATTGGCAGCATTTCCATGCATTTCCATACAGGATTATGCCATAAATTTACTTGGCTCTAAGCAGGGATGCTCACAGCAAGGAATGCAAGTAGAGAAATAGGGACAGGGTGGGAGGGGCAGGAGAGTGCCCCCCAGACTCGGCCTAAGCATCTCAGGACACACCCCAGTCCCTCACCCCAAAGCTGGCCTTCTCTCCCAACCCCAAAGACATTCCCATGGCTGGCT
Organism: Proteles cristata cristata; assembly: GCA_017311185.1. Classification (NCBI taxonomy): domain Eukaryota; kingdom Metazoa; phylum Chordata; class Mammalia; order Carnivora; family Hyaenidae; genus Proteles; species Proteles cristata. The sequence continues at coordinate 1,189,544 of JAESUZ010003902.1, read as the reverse complement.
AAGTCTCCCAGGGCAGGAAGCCTAAGGGTCTACACTCCCAAGGAGCAGAAGAAGCCCACCTAGGCTGGGGCTTCAGGCATTGGACACAGGACATGTGTAGGAGAAGGCGTCCCAGCAGCCTCTTCAAATTCTCAGATTGGACTGCTGTCTCCCGCCCCTAGCCGTGCAGTTGGCCAGAACAGGTCTTTAATTGGCCATCCTTGTCCCTGGACCCCAGAGCTGGGGGCACAGAGAAAGCCAAACCTCCAGGATAGATGTGGATTGAAAGTGTATGTTTCCCAACACGGTGGGCCCATTAGGAATAATCTGCTTAGCTGGGGTGGGGGGAGGGGGGGAGGGAGGGGGCTGGAGGAGAAGTGGATGTGTGAACTGAGACACACCAACTCGACACGCAAAGGCGCTCCTCCACGCCCGGACACGCCCACACCTCCATGTCGGTCGACACCTGCGTGCACCGGCCCGGCTTCCTCACAGGCACACACAGGCACAAAGACACACTCCCGTATGCCCACATCCGCAAACTTAGCAAGGACCTGTGTTTGATTTGTAATGAGGTTTTTTTAATGAATATCTTTTGCAAAACTAATTAAGAGGGATTGAAGCCCAGAGCAGAGCTAATGAGCTATTCAAATACCCTGGCATCAGCCCCGCTGGTGAGGTTGGGGGATGTCTTGAGCTACAGTCAGAGGGAAGAGATGCCCCCTCCAGGGTTCTCTCTGTAGCCGAGACTCAGCATCCGTCTTGCAAGCCTCCCTCCATCCAAGGGGCCTCCAGCTGGGATGGGGGGAGCCAGTAGGAGGGGACACCCTGGGGAGGGGATAGCGCCTCAGAGCACTGATCCTCCAATGTCCCCACCATCAAGATCACCCAGAGGGTTGGCCCACCCCCTGAGTTTGATTCCCAAAGTCTGGAATGGAGCCTGAGAAGTTGCATTTCCCTCCCTAGTGATGCGGCTCTTGCTGCCAGCCCGAGGACCGGACTATGACAACCACTGCCTGCAAAACACCTAACTGCAGCCTCGGGGCTGGTGCAGTCACAGGGCTTGAAGCAACAAGGGCTTGACAGGGAGATGCCAAAGACCCCAGATCCTGCCCTGATGGGATAGGGCCGTCACACCAGAGAGAATTAAAGCCCTCCCGGGATTCCAGCGGGGACGGAGACCCCCATCCTCCCCTTGATGTCCTGCCCCCCCACAGTGGCCACTGCTCACTCTCACCCACGAGGCCACCCAGACTTTCCCAGCCCTGACAGCCATGGACCCCTGTTTCACAGATGAGGAAACTGAGGCACAGAGAGGTGAAGTGATGCACCTGAGGTCGCCCAAAAGGAGATCTGTGATCCCAGCTGAGATCTCCAACCCCCTTTCCTGCTTTGTCCTGCAGGCAGAGACCCAGTACGGTGAAGTTCGACGGGGGCTTCAGATAACGGTGAGACAGGACCCCAAAAAGTTGCACGAGTCGCATGAAGCCAGAGGAACAGAGCTTCCAGCTCTTTCTGCTTTGCCACCCCCCAAGACCCAGAACCAGCTAGCATGAAAAGCCCAAGACGTGGCCACTCCCCTCTACCCCCTGGCCACGCCATGGAGTCGCATTAAGCCAGGGAGGGAGGCTGGTGCTGAGTCAGCACAGACCCGCCCGGCAGGCCCAGCTGATATTCCCTCCAACTACCCGCCTCGCTCTCTGTTTACTGGCCCTGCCTGCGACATGTGTAATGCATCGATCTTACACCCCAACAGCTGCCTACAGAATGCTAATGTCCCCAGAGCCAGCAGAGCAGGCAGACGGGGCAGGCAACGGGGGACTGGTGGGAAGACCCCTCGGACCACATTCATCTCTGAGGTTCAGTGTCCCTGTCGGCTTAAAGCCCACTGCCTAGGGAGCTGGCTTAGGACCAGCAGCAGGGCTGACTCCGTGGGCCCTGCCTCCTCACCTGCTCTCCCGGTACAGCCTCAGGACCGAGCCTGGCCGGGACCCAGATTCTCCCATTTATAATTAATCATTATTGGCTGGTCGAGTCAATGAGTGCAGCGAACTGGACTGGGCTGGTGCAAGAGGTGGAAAACAACTAAGACCCTATGAACAGGACTGAGCCTGCAGAATGTCCGTGTCATGCCCATGCCCGAGACACGGCAGGCCCCTTCGGGTCTCAGACCCTTGGAAGCTGGATGCCCAGAAACACGAATTTCTGCTTACCATTTATTGCACACCTGTGGTCTGCCAGGCACCTCATGTGCGTTATCACCAGCCCTTGAAGTAACCCTGGGGCGTTATTTGCTTTGTTATCCCTAATTTATAGGCCAAAAACAAAAAACAGGAAGAGCGGACCTGACTTGCTGAAGCTCACATAGCTAGCAACTGAGCCAGGATTGGAACCTCTTTCATTCTGACTCCGTGGCCTGCTTTTTCTGCGTTGTTCCACTTTTCCCATGAATCGTCTTCCTTGTGAACCCCTATTCATCCTTCAAAACCCAATGTAACCGTGTTCTCTCTTAGGTGAAGCACTCCCTGCCTCATTCTCTCCATCCACCTCACCCAGGCAAGGTTAGTCATTATTAGAATTCTAAATGAAGTTCTGATCTAGTATAGTTAGTGGTATTTGACCAGAGGATCCAGGACCACCTGTTTTTGTTCTGCTAATTATCCCTCCTCCTTGAGTTACACACCCAAGGAATAGCTACAACAACAAAACGCCCCTTATTATTAGCTGGCTCAGTGTCTGATGTCCCTGGAGCATAATTCCTGCCCATAACCCTAAATCCAAACCTTACCCCCCATTAGTGGCTGTGGCATCCAATGGAGCCTAGACCCCCACCCCTCGAGTGTGGCTGGGCTTAGTCACTTGCTTCTAATGCACAAAGGGACAGGGCCCAGGGACTAAGGCATAAAGGCACAGTGGCCCCCTCTTGCCCATTCTGTTCTTAAGGTGCCCATCTGGGGAGGAGTTAACTGCCATGTCGTGGGAACACACAGAGAAGCTTACGTGGCCAGGCACAGACCTCCTATCAGCAGCCGGCGAGAAGCTGTGGCCTCCCGCCCACGGCCATGGAGGGGCACAGCAGCATGGAAGCAGTTCCTCGGGCCCCACCCAGGCTTCCAAATCACTGCAGCCCCAGCGGACACCCTGACTGCAGCTGCACGAGGGACTGTGGCCCAGAGCCACACCAGCCAAGCCGCTCCCAAATCCGGGCCCCGCAGAGACTGCAAGATCATTTGAGGCCACTAAGTTTTGGGGCCACTTGTTACACAGCGATAGATAAGGAAAGCAGAGGCCAACCCCAGAGCAGTGGACATTCTAGAATCATTCGAAAAGAGAACAAGGCTTACGGCCTGGCTGCACCCTTGGTTCCTGAATGTCTCTACGGGCGTAGAGCTGGCAACCCAGTCAGAAGAGGCAGCTGGGGGACCGGTCTTAAAGGTGCCTTTGAGGGGCGCCTGGGTGGCTTAGTCGGTTAAGCGTCTGACTTTCGCTTAGGTCATGATCTCACGGTTCGGGGGTTTGAGCCCCGCGTTGGGCTCTGTGCTGACTGCCAGCTCAGAGCCTGGAGCCTGTTTCAGTCTGTGACTCCCTCTCTCTCTGACCCTCCCCTTCACGCTGTCTCTCTCTCTCTCCTAGAAATAAATAAAACATTAAAAAAAAAAAAAAAAGGTGCCTTTGAATGACAAGTGCACTGTTCTCGTTTCAAATGTTATTTCAGGCCATTTTGGAGGAGGCACGCTAACGGAGGTTGTGAGGAGTTAACATCCTGCAACGGCACCCCTGAACACCGACCCTCTCGGCCTGGCTTCTGGTCCCACCAGAAGGACAAGCTGAGTGAGAGCGTGGCCTCCCTGTCTGCTGATTACACAGTACCCAGCATCCTAAATCCAGCCAAATCCGATTCCCTTTGGGGGAAGCAGTTTTAGGGGATCAGACATGCTTCCTCCCCCAGAGTTCTCTGCTCCCACATTACCCTGTCCATCCTGTCTCACTCTGTCCCTTTGCCTTGTCCTGGCCCACATCTAACCCACCTGAGTGTCTTCAAGGTCGAGCCCAAGAGGCTGAAGAGACAAGTGAGGGTCAGCTGTGGGACATGGGAGTCAGGAATTCTGGGTAAGGGGTGGGGGGATGCTCCCAAAAAGTCAGAGCCAGCATCTTCAAAGACGAGAGAAGGCACAGGGAACACACAGAAGAACAAACGGCTGAGAGCAGAGAGCACGTTTGAGGCACAGGCAGATGAGCAGGAGACCCGGCAAACAGCAGAAGAAGGCAGGGCCTTGTAAGTAATAGTAACAATGTGATCTTTATCCCTAGAGCAAAGGGGAGTGGCAACATCGGAGAGATCTCTGTAGTTCTTGGTGGAAAATGGATCAAGGAGTGGCCAAGAGGATGTCCCCAGTCGAGAGGCAATCTCTTCCTGCGATGGCTAATTTTGGATGCCAACTTGGCTTGGCCAACGGGGTGCCCAGATGGTTGTTCAAACATTATTCTGGATGTTTCTGTGAGGGTGTTTTGGGATGAGATTAACATCTAAATCTATGGTCTTGAGGACAGCAGATTGCCCTCCACATCGTAGGTGGGCCTCATCCAATCAGTTGAAGACTTGAATGGAATGAAAACCTGACTTCCCCTGAGCAAGAAGAAATTCTCCAGCAGACAGCCTTGGGACTAGAAATGTACCACTAGGTCTCCTCAGCCCCCAGCCTGCCAGCCCACAGTGCTGAACTTGCCAGCGTCCACAAGGCCTAGCCTGGCAAGAGACTCTGCAAACAGCAGCAGCACAAGGTGGCTGGATCCCCTTCCCTTCCTCCTTCCCCTTGGGTTCCCTCTGCTCCACCACACAGGCCCCAGGGAGCTCTGCTCAGTCATAGGCCCATAGGTCTCCCGTGCTGACCATCCACTGATGGTGCACAGCTCAGCCCTGGCACAAAGGCAGAGGCAAGTCCGTCCCTCCCACCTGCCCCGGGGCACCAGCCCAGCTTCACAGGCTCTTGACCCATAGCCCCCATGACCCAGGTTCTGGTCTGCTGCTGATAAAGACAGTGATGACCACACAAAGTATGGACTGTGTTCTTACCACACCGCATACAGAAACTCATTGGATCCCCTCAACAACCCTCAAGAGGGCATTATTATGATACCCATTTTACAAATGGGATCACTGAGTCCCAGAGAGGTTCAGCAACTTGCCCAGAGTCACACAACTTTTAGCACAGAGAGCTGAGCTTCAAACTCAGCACGCTGGCTAGCTCTGGAGTCGATGATCTTTTTTAAAGTTGTGGTAAAATAGGGGCACCTGGGTGGCTCAGTCCGTTGAGCGTCTGACCTCGGCTGAGGTCATGCTCTCGCAGTTTGTGAGTTCAAGCCCCGCATCAGGCTCACTGCTGTCACCACAGAGCCTGCTTTGGATCCTCGGTCCTCCTCTCATTTTGCCCTCCCCCACTTGTAGTCTCTCTCTTAAAAAAATAAAATTTTTTTAAACTGTGGTAAAATACATAACATATAAGTTACACCCCATTTTTAAGTGTGTAATTCAATAGCATTAATTCATACTGTCATGAGGCCCCTCCCTCCATCCACAGAGCTCTTTCTGTCTTGTCAAACCGGAACTCCATTACACCCCAGCCCCCACCTGCCCCTCCCCACCAGCCCCTGCTCAGCTCTGTTTTGTCTTCTGCCTCTCTGAATCTGACTTCTAGGTAACTCATATAAGTGGAATCCCACAGTACTTGTCCTTTGCGTCTGGCTGACTTCACCTCGTAGGGTATTCTCAGAGTTCATCTATGTTGTATCACGTGTCAGAATGTTCTTCCTTTCTGGCAGGACATTCTCTATTGTATAGATAGGAAACTTGGTTTATCCGTCCATCCACTGATGGACATATTGGTATTTTCCACCTTTCGGCTACTGTGAATAATGTTGCAACAAATACAGATATACAAATAATCTTTAAATCTTTGAGGTACATACCCATAAACGGAGTCCAGAATCTTTTTTTAAATTTTTTTTTAATGTTTTATTTATTTCTAGGAAAGAGAGAGAGAGACAGCGTGAGCAGGGGAGGGTCAGAGAGAGAGGGAGTCACAGACTGAAACAGGCTCCAGGCTCTGAGCTGGCAGTCAGCACAGAGCCCGACGCGGAGCTCGAACCCACGAACCGCGAGATCATGACCTACGCGAAAGTCGGATGCTTAACCGACTAAGTCACGCAGGCGCCCCAAGAATCTTAAGTGCTACATTAACCTGTCCCCCAAGCTGTAGGCTTTGCCACCAAGGTAAAGAAAATCACCCTGTGCCCCCAGATCTGCTCAGCCCAGCTGGTCTTCCTGCCTAGTCCTGGCTCCCACTCCCCATAACCCATATCCCCAGCTTAAACCTTCCTTAACTCCAGGCTTTTATCCACAACTGCCTCCCGGACCTTTCCACACCCGTGTCGCACATGCATCTCAAACCCAACGTGTCCCATTGGGACGTTCAGTCCCCCGCCCTCCACACATGCACCTTCCCATCCAGACCCCCACCCACACCATTATCTCAGCTGCCAGGACTTCCCCCTCCCTCTCATGCCCGCGCTTCTCTCCACTTCCCTCCACGTCCTCCCCTCTTACTTCCTTGGGCCAAGCCAGCACCATCCTTTGCCTGGACCACTGCACGGGCCTCCCCTCTAATTTCTCTTTAGAGCCTGACAATCAGGTCTGAGACAACTCTTCTCAGCTCTTGGATTTCGGAGTCACTCCCCAAGACCCTCCCAAAGACTTCAACCCCCTTCCTGGTCTTTCTGCCCCCTCTGTGAGGCTTCTGCCTGCCAGCCCCGTTCACCCCAGTTCCCAGACTGTGGTTTGAGGCTGGAGGAGGTGTGGGAGGCACATGACCGAGGGCACGCAGGGCCTCCTCAGCAGAACTGCTGGTGATTCTTGCTCGCAGCCTCTTTTCTGCATCTGCATATAAAATCACTCTGATTCTTGGGGAAGAATTCCAATGAGAAAATCCCACAGGCAATGAAACTGGCTGGGTAATGAGAAGCCATTGTCATTCCTCGGGATCCGAACACTTCTCATCCCGGAAAACGGGAACTTAATCACGTACAGGAGCCTGATGTTGCTATGGGGGTTGCCAGAAGGACTGGGATCAGAAAGGGACCTATGTGCACATGAGCGTGTGCGTGTGTGAATGTCCTGCTCCGAGTATGCACCCGTGAGCATACGTGTCTGTGCTGTATCTGCGTGCTGATGTGAACGTGTGCTCATGCATGTGCGTCTGTCTGCTACCCCTTCCTACCGCTGCATAACAAACTACCCTCAAAAACTCGTGACTTAAAACAACTGTCATGTTATCACAGCTGAATAGCGTGTGGATCAGGAGTCTGGGCTTGGGCTCACCTTGGTAATGCTCCTGTCCGGGAAGTGGAGAGGGAAACAGGGATATTCAATTGGAGAAGGAGGCAGTCGGAGGGTCCAAGGTGGTGTCCCTCACGTGTGTGACACCTCGGCAGGGATGAGGAAGGCAGGGCTCCGCCCCAACCTTCCACTGGAGCATCAACTCTCCAGCAGGGCAGTCTCAGGGTATCGGACTTCTTGCAGCGGGGAGGTGGGGGGCATTGCTCAGGGCTCCCGGGAAAATGTTCCCAAAGGAGTAGACTCTGCAAGCTGCTCGTGGCCTGGACTTTAGAAGTCCCAGAACACTGGGCCCACCACATTCTGCTGGTCAAGGAAGTCTCTAGGGCCAGCAAGATTCTCCGCGAGGGGGAGGCTCCACACCTCTCAATAGGGAAAGTGCTGGAAATTTTGCGGCCATCTCTAAGGCTCCCCCATGTAGACCACATCCAGAAACCATCACAGCATGGTGGGAAGACCTGCATTTAAGAGAGCGTTAGAGAGAAGGGTGAATCCCAGGCTTCAACTCATAAGCTGCATGGCTTTGGACAACCTCATTCCTCTGAGCCTCAATTTCCCACTCTGTCAAAGGCCATTGTGAGTACTTGTATATAAAGTTCAGTTGACAGCATTTAGTGAATACCCACTGTATGCCAGGTGCCATATGCATGTGCATGTCCTCGGCTCCCCCCTGCCCTCCTGCCCCGGTCACACACCCCGGGGTACTCTTGGGATAGGGGGTGGGTAGGACAGACCTACACTGCTCTGGAGCCCCGATGGCCTCTTGTGGTCACATCAGGACCCAACCCACAGCTGCCTGCTTCCCGCCAACCCCCCGGGGGTCCTGTCTATCCCGGTGCCAGGACACAAGGTAAGCCCCAGAGGCTTCACCATCTGCTCCAGTTGAGCGGGTTGGAAGCGGTGGCAGCAGCTCGGGGGCGTCCCTGGGTAACAATGGCGTGAATTTTTCATTTGTTTGTTTGATTTTCTGCAGTGAATGAGGAGTAGTGCAACAACATCTGGAGCCGCCCCAGGCTGAGACACGCGGAGGGTTGGTGGCAGTAGCGACAGCCCAGATTACGGCACTCACGGCACGCCCCACATAAGCGCCAGCACACAGACAGTGTGCACGCAGGCGCGTCCACATGCACGCATGCGCGTGCATACGTGTGTGTCTGCGCATGCACCTCCAAGCTGCATGCATGCACGCCCACATATGCAGTCATAGCCGTGACCCCAGGACCACACTAAGGGCTCCCAGTGGAGCTTGGGAAGGCCACAGCCCCAAGAAGGTCCATGGAAGGTCCCTGTTCTCTGTGCCCCAGTTCAAGCCACTGAAAGCTAAGCGTGACCTACAGCAGCGTCCGGTGGAAGCCCAGCTTCCCCGTCCCTTCCCGGGGGGACAAGGTTCTCCTGCCCCCCTTCCCCGCTCCCTCAGCAGGCCCGGTCTGGCCCTAGAGCGTGTCACAGCCATCCCTCTCATGGGGCAGATGTGAACAGCCTCCCTCTCTGTTCCCAGGAATCTGTGCACCATAGCCCCCAAGCCTGGAGACTGGTGCACAGGATGAAGTCCCGCCCCCCACTGTCCCCCGGATGATTCCTTCCCCAGCTGCTGAATGAGAAGGTCCACTAGACGGCAGCATCTGGGGGGTCCAGCCTGCACGGACACCCCCTGCCCAGCCCAGCCCTCCTGAGGCCCCGGAGCCTGCCTGCACAGGGCTGTGTTGCACACAGTGTGCCCGGGGCGTTTGCACCTGTGTCCCCATGCTCAAGTGGCCACCTTTGCACGGCAGTAAGTGTCTGCACATCTCTGCATGTATCTCTGAGCATCTGTGACTCTGTGTGTGTATCTGCATCTGCCTTCAGAAGTGTGTCTGTGTGTTTATATGCCTGTGCTTGTGTGTTTCTGGGCCATTGTGTGCCCCTGTGTCCGGAGGTGTTCTTAGACATTTGTGTGAACCCGCAAAGTTGTGTATGTTGGCATGCATCTGCATATGTGTGTCTCTGGGCTTTTATACATATGCAAGTGTGCCTGTGCCTGTGCCTGTGTATGTCAGCATGTGTGTGTGTTTGTGCAAGAGGGAGCATGGCTGTACATAGACCAGTGTGTATGTGACAGAGAGCTGGAGAAAGAGAGCCCGTGGCTGTATGTGGGGGTGTGTCTGTGGCCATGGAGGGGCGGGGCAGCAGGGGTGAAGGCAGGAGGCCATGTCACCACGGCCTGATCACCATGTTCTCTCCAGCTCAGGCTCCATCCAGGTCCAGCTGTGCAGCCAGGCCGTGGGGAGAGGGCAGCCAAAGAAGGGAGTCTCCTGCATGAGCAAGGTGCCTCTGGCCAGCTGCACAGTGCGGCTACAGAGGGAGAAGGGCATAGGGGCAGATGTGTGTCTCTGAAGCCCCTGACCCCACCTGGCAGGAGGCTGGCGGGCTGTGGGGCCCGTGGGCAATGGGGAACCCCACACTCTGTCCTCTGTGTGCCCCCAAGCCTCTGTGGGTTCCCTTGCTGGGTCCTTGTGTGGGAACTCTCCTCTTAACTCTTGCTCTTTCCCTCTCTGCACGTGGATGTCACTGATCAACTTATGCCTTCCTCTCACTCATTCATTCCCCGGCGATGTGTGCATCCACATCTCACACACACAGCACTTGGTCTCTGCCCTGCTCACCCTCCCAGTGAAATATTATGGCACATACATTTGACTGGGTCTCCATTATTCTTTCTCCCCACCTGCTCCTCCTCCTTCCCTCCCCGTGCTGGCAAGGGCCAGGTCTGTATCCTGATAAGCTATGGTAAATTTTGACTGGCTGGTAACCCAATGGACAAGCATGGGAATTCTTTTTAAGTTCATTTCTTTCTTTTGAGAGAGAGAAAGACAGCACGAGCAGGGGAGGGACAGAGAGAGAGGGTGACAGAGAATCCCAAGCAGGCTCCTCATTGTCAGCATGGAGCCCGACACAGGGCTTGAACCCATGAACCATGAGAGCGTGACCTGAGTCAAAATGAAGAGCCAGATGTTTAATCTCCTGAGCCGCCCAGGTGCCCCCAGCACAGGATTTTTTAAAGCAGGATAGTATAAGGACACAGGGGTGGCTTGGGAAGCCCAAGGGCAGGCCCAGAGCCCAAACTCAGAAGGACTGTAAAGCTGATAGGAATCCAGAACCTTCTCTCTTTGTCATCTTCTCTGTCCATCTCCACTTTCTTCTCTTTCAGCTTCTCCATGTGCTGCCTGGGTTCCAAAGACCAACCCAGACTGACCAGCATTAATCCCTTCTAACACTTGGAAAGAGAACATCTGGGTGGCCAAGTTTGCGTCAATTGTCCACCTCTGGTCCAATCAGCAATGGCTGAGGGTGGAGTCACATAGAAACCTGGTTGCTAACACCCCTTGGGTATGCCCAGCTGTTCTCAGATTAAAGGTCTAAGGGATGAAGTTCAATGCCAGGCCAGGCGAGTGAGGTACCCGGGCAGCCAGGTGCTGGCACACCTGGGTGTACAGACCCGGAACTCAAGAATACAGATGACAACAGGTGCTATGTGTTCCCCCCAAAGGTCTGTATTGGAGTCAGAACCCCCAGTGTGGCTATATGTGGAGACAGGCCTCTAAGGAAGGAATTAAGGTTAATAAGGTCATGAGGGTGGGGCCTTCATCTGGTAGGATCAGTGTCCTTATGAGAAGGGACATTAGAGGGGCGCCTGGGTGCCTTAGTCAGTTAAGCATCCGACTTTCGCTTAGGTCATGATCTCGCGGTTCGTGGGTTCGAGCCCCGCGTCGGGCTCTGTGCTGACTGCCAGCTCAGAGCCTGGAGCCTGTTTCAGTCTGTGTCTCCCTCTCTCTCTGACCCTCCCCTGCTTCACGCTGTCTCTCTCTCTCCTAAAATAAATAAAACATTAAAAAAAATTTTTTTAAAAATAAGAGAAGGGACATTAGAGAGCTGTTTGTTCTCTATCTGCACAAATGTACCAAGGAAGGGCCATATGAAGATGCAGCTGGAAGGTGACCACCGGCAAGCCAGGAAGAGAACCCTCACCAGAAACCAAATCGGTCAGAACCCTGAACTTGGACTTGCAGCCTCCAGAGCTGCGAGAGAATCAATTTCTGTTGTTGGAGCCACACGGTCTGTGGTGTTTTGTGATGACAGCCCAGGCTGATCTATACAGTAGGCCCATCCATAAAGGAACCATCAAAATGGATGTGACATTGAAGCTACAGAGACCGATGAGATCACCCAGGGCTGACAACGGGACCTGGGGGTAGCCCATGCTACAAAGCTCTTCCCCAAGAGCACCTTTAGTTTCTGATAGATCTGCACCCTCCACAGCCCACCAAACCCCAGTTTAGTGGCAGCCTTGGGCTCTGCCCCCGGCATCATCACCCTCCCCTGTCTGCCTCTCCAAGCTCTGTGCTCACCTCCCAGCTCACTGAGCAGGCCAGCCCCTGAATGTCACCTCTCCCTGGCTCCAGCCTCCTGCACATCGCCATCCAAGAAATCCCCCAGGTTAGGGACACAGATAGCAGGGCGCCTGTAAATGCCAGTGTGCCCCCAGGCAGGCGATCCTGTGGCATCCAGAGCTCCACAACATGGGAGAACAGGAAGAAAGTCTTCTTCCACTCAGATCTGGTCACCGAATGTCCTTCCTTTAGTGAAGCCAGGACAGTGAGACTCTGGGTCCCACCCAGGAGCACAAATACATCAGTCCAGGCCACTCCACTCTTTTTCCTCTAAAATATAACAAAGGCCTCAGAATCCCTAAAAGCAAGCTGGTTGGCATACATTTTCAGTGTATCTCGAGGGCACTCCCTTCAAAGCACATGATCTCTCCAGCTTCAGGTGAAGAACTGGGTTCACTGGTGTGCCAGAAATCACACTGGTAGCTGGCAGTAATAATTATTCTAGCTGACCTTTAATGAGCACTTACTATGTGCTGGGCACCGTGCTAAGCACTCTGTGGGCATCATTTCACTAGTTCTCACAACATCCCTGTAAGGTAGGTCTTATTATATCCATTTTGGGACAAGAAAATGAAGGCTCCAAGGTTAAGCAACTTGTTCAAGGACTGTCAACTAATTAAAGGCAGAGCCAGGATTCAAACAGAAAGTTTGTCCAACTTGAAAGCCTGGACCCTGAACCTCTGTGCCCTGTCTTCACCACAGGACATGCATGTGTGGTTGGGACAATGGTCAAGGGAAGTCAGTCACTCCAGATGACTGACTGGCCTGACCCTTGTTGCCAGCAGCTGAATTAGAAGCACTGAAAATAAACACACTAACCAACCCCCTACAAGAACAGAAAGTTTCATGATCCATCCGGTTCCTGTCCTCACATCCTCAATAATTCTGCACTGTCTTGTCCCCTACTTGAAGTGCTGTGTCCCCAACTAAACCTTAAGCCTCTGGAGGACAGGACCTATGTCCTCTTTTTCATCCACATTCCCCCGGGACTGCACAAAGCAAGAATTCAATACAAACTTTCTGTCCAGTTGCCTACCATTTCGTTAGGTGGGTGGTGACGGTCTGTTTGCTTGGATGTTGGGTGGGATTGCTTAGATGGTAGGATGGCCAATTAGTCAGAGGTTGATGAACTGATTGGATGGTGTCAAAGTGTGGGTCAGAGGCTAGGGGGGTCCCTGAGTGGGAAACTTACCATCTGATCCCAGTGGGGGTCCTCTCGCCAGGAGGGAATACAGAATCCTCATATGCAAATGCTTCTCCCTTCCTTCCTTCCTTCCTTCCTTCCTTCCTTCCTTCCTTCCTTCCTTCTGTCTTCCTTCCTTCTTTTCTTTTTTCTTTCCTTTCCTTTCCTTTCCTTTCCTTTCCTTTCCTTTCCTTTCCTTTCCTTTCTTTTCCCTCCTTCCATCCTTCCTTCCCTCCCCCCTTCCTTCCTTCCTACACCTTCCCTCCCTCCCTCCCTCCTCCCTCCCCTCCCTCCCTCCCTCCTTCCTTCCTTCCTTCCTTCCTTCCTTCCTTCCTTCCTTCCTTCTGTCTCTTCTTTCTTTCTTTCTTTCTCTTTCTTTCTTTCTTTCTTTTTCTTTCTTTCTTTCTTTCTTTCTTTCTTTCTTTCTTTCTTCCCTTCCTTCCTTCCTTCCTTCCTTCCTTCCTTCCTTCCTTCCTTCCTTCCCTCTTTCCTTCCTTCCTTCCTTCCCTCCTTCCTTCCTTCCCTCCTTCCTTCCTTCCCTCTTTCCCCCCTTCCTTCCCTCCTTCCTCCTTCCTTCCCTCCTTCCCTCCTTCCTGCAACCCTCCCCTCCCTCCTCCCTCCCTCCTTCCTTCCTTCCTTCCTTCCTTCCTTCCTTCCTTCCTTCCTTCTGTCTTTCCTCCCTTCCTTCCCTTCCTTCCTTCCTTCCTTCCTTCCTTCCCTCTTTCCCTCCGTCCCTCCTTCCTTCCTTCCCTCTTTCCCCTTTGCCTTCCCTCCTTCCCTCTTCTTCCCTCTCCTTCCCTCCTTCTCTTCCCTCCCTCCCTCCCTCCCTCCCTCCCTCCCTCCCTCCTCCTTCCTTCCTTCCTTCCTTCCTTCCTTCCTTCCTTCCTTCCTTCCTTCCTTCCTTCCCTTCCCCTGCTCAGCCGAACTAGAGATCGCAAGAAGGACTGGGGTGGTTTTCCTTCCCCATCATCAGCCCCAAATAGCCCATTGTGAAGGACCTGGTCACTAGGAGGGGCTCTGAGTAGCCCAGCATGGTCACCCCTGGGAAACACATAAGTAACTGGCTGTCCTCGGTTGAATGCTTGGGCTGCTGGGTGGGTTCCTAAGGGCTGGGATGCCGCAGTGTAGAGAACAGGGAGCCCAGCGCTTAGGAGCAGCTCGGCTCATCCTGCCCGGGAAAAAGGTCATGTGCTCCGATATGAGTAATTAATTTTCTCCGAGCTGCGTTGAAAAGGTTAACCTGATTTATGGGACGCAATTGAGTGTAGAATGGGTTGTGTATCTTGTAAAAGGCCCGTTCCAGCGTCTGAGTCTATAGACTCACCCGCGGCTGGGCATCAGCTGGGAGCTGGCCCTACCTTTTATGCCTTTATGCAGAATCCACATGAAATTCCTAAAGAGAGCACTTCATGGCCAGGAAGTTGTTTCCTGGACTCCAGATCCCTAGTGAGGGGTCACTGGAGCTTGTAAAGAAAGCTCTCTTCTACTACTGTCACAGTCCCCCCACTCAGCTACAGTCTCAGCTTTAATCTTCATGCAATCCAGGTTTCAGGAAGAAAAGCCCAGCACTGCACTTGAGTTCTGAGTTCAAGGTCAGGTTCCTCCACTGACTCTTTAGCCTTTGTACTGGGCTACCCAGTTCCTCCATTTCTAAAATGAGGTGAAGATTCCTTGCCCTCTCTCCTTTCTTCCCACCATTTGCTAGCTCTGTGAGTTTGGGCAAGTTACATAACCTCTCTGTGCCTCAGTTTCCTCATCGGTAAATGATATGATAAGAGTACCTACATCAAAGGGTCGTTATGAGGAATCCATGTGTTAATATGTAAGAACTTAGGACAGTGCCTAGATCCAAATAAATGGTGAATAGGGTTTGTTAAAGAAATGAGTAGAGTCTAGGGGCTCCTGGGTGACTCAGTCAGTTGGATATCTGACTTTGGCTCTGGTCATGGTCTCCTGGCTCATGAGTTTGAACCCTGCATCGGGCTCTGTGCTGACAACTCAGAGCCTGGAGCCTGCTTCAGATTCTGTGTCTCCCTCTCTCTGACCCTCCCCCACTCATGCTCTGTCTCTCTCTCTCACAAAAATAAGCATAAATAAATAAATAAATAAATAAAGTGGAGTCTGGAGATGAGAGACGACCGGGGGCTTAGATGTCTGGTTGTCCTCAGCAGGGTGTTAGGCAAGGCCAGGACCTGCCAGCACAGTCACCCAACCCTCCCTCCCCAGCTAAGGAG
Source organism: Proteles cristata cristata (assembly GCA_017311185.1). Taxonomy (NCBI): domain Eukaryota; kingdom Metazoa; phylum Chordata; class Mammalia; order Carnivora; family Hyaenidae; genus Proteles; species Proteles cristata. The sequence goes on along the minus strand of JAESUZ010003902.1, from coordinate 1,174,331 downwards.
GGCACCAGCGGTCCTGCAACGTATCGGACTATGTTGGACAGAAAGGGAACAGATGGAGATCAGGATGTTGCAGCCAGGAGAAGCTTTTTTCTTCCTCCTGTCTGTCTTTCCTCAACCAAGATGTAAGCACTTCTCCCCAGCGCCTGCCATGAGTCCGCCCATCAAACCCAAAGACGCTGGTCTAGCACCACCTAGTGGAAAGAGTGGGTGTGACTTCTGGGCCCCTCCCAGGGCAGGGGGAAAGGAGTGGAGGTACTTCACTTCCCTGTCAGGCACTAAGGCGAGGGAAAACACTCCACCAGAATCCGCCCTGAGAAACTGTGCCTGCTGAGAAACTTTGTGCCCCTGTAGTATACAGTGGTGTGGCATTTTACAAACATTCCATGGGAGGGAGATCGGCATTCACATGCTCCTCCATGTCTGTGTAAGTACTGATCAACTGGGTTTATAGGTATGAAGAACTTAGACCAGTGCCCGGCACAGAGAGAGTGTTTTATAATGTTCTTCACTGGTATGTGTGTGTATGCATCGACTGTGTCTGGAAGTTCACGTAAATGTAAATGGATAGATTGTTTACAGGCTACCTCTGTGTTTATGGATGCACACATATGTGTGTGTGTACATAAGAAAGTGTGTTGCTTATGTATGTATATATGCTTATGCATATAAATATGTTTTTATGTTTGTGAGCATGGTGTACCTGAAAATGGAGAGGCATGGAGATTTTTTTTTAATGTTTTATTTATTTCTGAGAGAGAGAGAGACAGCGTGAGCAGGGGAGGGGCAGAGAGAGGAGACACAGAATCTGAAGCAGGCTCCAGGCTCTGAGCTGTCAGCACAGAGCCCAACGGGGGGCTCAAACCCACGAACCGTGAGATCATGACCTGAGCCAAAGTCGGACACTCAACCAACTGAGCCACCCAGGTGCCCTGAGGTGTGGAGATTTAAATGTCTGTGTCTATGTGCGTCTATGTGGATGATGTCTCTGGGTATATATGTGTGTACTGTCACAGAATGGACAGTTTGAGTATTTGTTTTCTATGCTGCATAGCAATACCACAAATCATCATCAATTTGGCAGCTTAACACAGCACCCAAGCATCATCTCATACTTTCCAAGGGTCAGGAATTCAGGCACAGCTCAGCCAGTCCTCTGCAGACAGTCTCACAAGGCTGCATCTAAGGTGCTGGCCAGGACTGCAATTTCATCTGAGATGCAGGGCCCCTTTCCAAGTTCGTGTGGTTGCTGGCAGAATGTCTTTCCTTGTAGCTATAGAGCTCGTGGCAGCATGCGTTTGTAAAGTCTGCAGAAGAATCTCTCTCTCTCTCTCTCTCTCTCTCTCTCTCTCTCTCTCTCTCTGACCTCTAGATCTTCATTTATGGCCTCAACTGATTACGTCAGACCCACCTTTCATATTAACTCAGTCAACTGATTAGGGACCTTAATCACGTTGGAAAATCCCTTCACTTTTGCCATAAAACATAACCTAGTCACTGGGTGTAATATCCACCATACTCATAGGTCCCGCCCATACTTAAAAGGAGGAGATTATACAGGGTTTGTACACCAGAGGGCTGGACTCTTGGAGGCCATCTCAGAATACTGCCCACCATAGCATGTATGCACATACACATGCTAGGCCTTGTATGCACACTGGTCGTATGCAGTGTTGCATCTTCATGTGGGTCTCCATGATTGCGCTTCTTCTGTGGGCTGTTTTCCTCCCCGTGGAATTGCAGATTCCTACAAGGAAGAGTGGGGCTCCCTCAAGGTCACAGCCGCCTCCTCCATCAGCCCAAGGACTCTGTCAGCACTGGGATTTCAGCTCACCCTCTGAGGAGGAGCTTTCCAAGATGAGGTCTGTACTATCTGCCCCACGCCCTGTGCCAGGTTGGAGGTGCCAAATTACCATCGTACCCGGCTCACACACGTGCATGTCTGTGCATGTGCACACACATTTGTGCGCGTGCACACACATGCTGGTGACTCACTCTGAAACAGGGTCAGCCTCTCTACGGACAGATCTCCCTCCTGGTCCCTGAGGGAACCACCCCCAGCACATCCCCTTCCCCACCTGCCACAGACTTACAGTCCCTACCCTTTCGGAAGTCAGGAGGCTAAGACACCTCTGCCTACCCCCAACCTGGGCTCCTGCTGGGGACCCAAATGGCCCTACAATCCGGGAATGGGCCCTGCGGTCTCATATGAACATTCATTGTCTAAAGGAAATACTAGTCCCAGGAGATGCTGGGCCCAGGGTGGGCCATGCCTAGAAGGTCGCTGATGGCCAAGTAAGCTTGTGAAACTCTGTCTGTCCCAGCCCTATCTTGGAATTTTTCATTTCAGATGAGCACAGTTAAGGCTCGGAGGAGGCCTGTCAGAAGGAAACCTGCCTGCCTTGGTTTACCCAGCACTGCCCAAGCTTATTTGTCCACAGCCTCTTTCCCCAAACACGTTCAACAGAACCCACTCTGGACAACAAGGTTTTAAGCCATCCTCTGGCTCCCTGGGATGCCCGTGCAGGCTCTCGCGGGTGATGGTAAGGGTTAGAGGGCTCCCGTGCAGAGGTCCATCCTGGTTGGGATGGGCCTTCTGGGAGGAGGAGCAGGAAGCTGATGGACACCACCCTTGAGGGACAGCAGGAAAGGCATTCGGCACAGACCTTCTCGTAAATAAATTCCCAGTTACTAGCTCTTTCCCAGTCAAGGGTCCAGCCCAAATGAATGGCAAAGGTGGGCTGGCTCCTGTCACAGATCCCTCAGGTGGGAGCAAACGTCCCCACTCCTAATGGGACAGAAAGGTGGAGAGAGGGATGTGGCAGCTGAGCTGAGCCATCAGAGGCACCCGAGGTTAATTTGTTGTGTGCAGAGAATAAATCTGGGGGTAATAAGAGGAGCCAGAGCCAGGGGGGAGGGGGGTCGAGAACTCGGGAACACATCTGTGCCTCTCCCTGTCATCTCAAATTTCATATTTACTTCTGCTGATGAGATTTCGTCATGCTCGATTACGATTCATAGACTTGCGTTTCCAGATTTTATGCATCAAAATGCTCTGATTTACAGAGTCACCCTAAGCCTGACACTGGCCCCCAAGGTGCTGCTTCTGAGCGTGGGCACTGAGGCTTGTCCTGGGGCCGCCCAAGGCCTTATTTCCTGGCGCAGTGGCCTCAGGAGGCAGTGCCTACGAGGAGGCCTCCAGGTGTCTCAGGGAGCAATGTGGGCAGGCTGCGCATGGGGGTCAAGGTGCAGCGGGGCTGTAGGGGCAGCCACCTGCCAGCACTGACCCCATACCTCGCCTTCTGCCCTTCCACCTGCCCCTCCTTCAAACCCCTCCCATGTGGCTCGGAGACTCTCTCCCCTGCTGGCTTTGATGAAACAAGTGTTGTTTCTAAGCAACAGAAGTTACTTCTATGATTATATTACATGCATATGTTACATACATACACAGATTACATATATACATATGGCATACATGCATATTATGTACATACATATATTACATATATTATTATATGCATATTACATACACACATGTATTATATACATAGTTGTTTCTGTGATTGTATTACATGCATATGTTATATACATGCACAGATTATATACATACATACTGCGTGCATGCATATTACATACATGCATAGATTACACATATTATTACATGCATATTATATGCACACATGTATTACATGCATAGTTGCGTCTGTGGTTATATTACATGTATGTTGCGTGCATACATATTACATGCATACATGGGTTACCTATATTATTACATGCATGTTACAAACACACATGTATCACATACATAGTTGCTGCTGTGGTTATATTACATGTGTGTTGCATTCATGCACATATTACGTGCATACATATTACATGCATACATAGGTTATATATTATTACATGCATATTACAAACACATGTATTACATGCATAGTTGCTTCTCTGATTATATTACATACATATGTTACATGCATGCACAGATTACATACATGCATAGTATGTACATGCATAGGTTGCATATCTTATTATGTGCATATTACATACACACATGTATTACATACATAGTTGCTGCTATGCTTACATTACATAAGACGGTTCTATTGGCTGGAAGCAAGCACAGGGCCCGCACACACCCACAGGAAGGAGACTGTGGCAGAACAGGAACTCCAAAAGAGTGCGAATACTGGGGCCCCGCGGTGTCTGCCACAAACTCCTCAAGGCACCCTGGGACGCTGGTAACACCACTCCCATTTTACAGGAAAGGGGACAGAGTCAGGGACATTATCCAAGGTCACACACGTCGGAAGGGACAGGTCTAGGACTTGAACCCTGGTCTGTTTGCTTCCTCGCCCCGAGCTCCTCGCCACAGGACAACGCCACAAAAGGGAAACCAGATGTGAGCCCAAGCCGGCGTCTGGGGCTTTAATACACTGGTTATGCAGCACCTCCTCTAGGACGCTGGGCTCTGAGTCTGTTTGGGCAGCAAAGAGACACCCAGGTCCTTGGTCACTGATGTGACCTTGACAATAAAGTTCTCTGGAGGAGCAAAGGCTGCCAAAACCCGAAGCACCAGGGTGGGAGCTGCACGGGATGCCAGGCCCTGTATATGGCAAGTCCCCAAGCCCAGGGGACATTTTCATCCCTTCTCAGACTGGCATCTACGCCACTGGCCTTTGGAATTGCAGCTTAACCTCTGATCACCTGCCCACCTCCCTGCTTGGGTTCCCGATTCCAGTTGAGCTGTTCCTCTGGAACCCAAACTCCACCTCCCAGGCTTTCATGCCACTAGGGGGCCAAAAAACCCCTTGGCTGCTGAATTGGCGGCCCTCTGCCCGACTTGAGCCCCTGGCACCTTAACACACAGCCGCCACCAGGGGCAGCTCGTTGTCTCAAACCCCCTCCACCTGGCCGCCACCTGCAGGCATCACCCCCTCCTTCAGTGCCCCCGTCTCCTCACCCCATTCCTGCGGGGTTCCTTCTTCAAAGGTCATCACCACCCTTGGCGACCCTCTCCCTCACCACCATCTCCCCGTAATTGTCGTCACACTTCCCACGCCACCGTCGCCTCAACCATCACCACCAACAGCATCACACTTCAGCACAGCGTCCCCAGACCACCGCCACCAGCCCCTTCAGCTCCACCATAACCATCCCCAGCCCCTTCCCCACCTTCCTCATGTCACCTGTAACCGCCTCCTATTCCTGACGCCACAGTCACCCCTCAGCACAGCCGCGGTCACTCTACCCACTACCGTCACTGTCACTTACCGCAGTACTCAGGCCCAGGCAGCCTCCTGGGGGACAGAGCTCAGATAGAAGGGCAGGTCCCAGTCTCAGACATTCCATAGGCTGCTGCTAATTCGGCACCTGTGCGACAGCCTCCTTGCCTCCACCCGCAGCCCCCCCCATGCCCCTCCCATGCCCCTCCCATGCCCCCATGCCCCTCCCATAGCCCCTCCCATAGTCCCTTCCATACCCCCGCCCATTCCCCGCCCATAGCCCCTCCCATGCCCCGCCCATGCTTCCCTTGGTCACAGGTAAGGAAATGCCTGTCCTCTGATGCCACAGTCAGGCCTCGCCCGGAGGCAGTGCAAACACCAACCTCCCTCCTTCCCAATTCCTCCCCATCGGAGCTGGCGACTGTTTCCAGGCCAGATCCTCCTGATCCCGGCCATTACCACCACCTCCAGTGTTTCCTGGAGCCCAGGGAAACGGTGCCCTTCCCGCACCGGGCAGCTGGAGTCTGGCATTGATTACCAGCCCCATAATTACCCTGCAGGCACTGGCAGGGATTTCAAGGCTGATTGACTTCAAATGAGAAATCCGTGGGGATTCGGGGAGGGTGGAGGACCCTTTGGTGGGGGGAGGGGCGGAGGACACTGTCCTCACCTGCCTGGGCCTCTGTGTCTAATACCACAGCTTTGGCAAGCAGGGCATCTACCTGCTGAGTGATACCCAGAAGCCTCCCCTGGAGGCTGAGATCTAGCCAGGCCCCCTGCCCGCAGGCACATCAGCCTTTAGAGAGGAACAGACTGGATGGAACCTGCAGGGGTTTGGGGAAGTGGGGGTTCTCCAGAGTAAACAACTCGAGGGCCTCTCCTCCTCCCTAAGCGCACAGGGGGAATGCCGGAGGGTTAGGATGGTTTTCAGGGCTGAGCGGCAGCTCAGGCAGGCCACTGGAGGCATGAAAAGGAACTGTTCCTGGGGGGCCTGGGTGGCTGGTTAAGCATCTGACTCTGGTTTCAGCTCAGGTCATGATCTCACAGTTTGTGGGTTCAAGCCCCGCTTCGGGCTCTGCGCTGATGGAGCAGAGTCTACTTGAAATTCTCTCTGTCTTCCTCTCTCTGCACCTCCCCTGCTTGCTCACTCGCTCTCTCTCTCTCTCTCAAAATAAATAAACATTTAAAAAAAAAGGTAACTGCTCCCAGGCCCAGGGGGAATTCAGAGGTGAGGCTTGTGGGGAAATGCTTTCTCAAATGAGACACATAAATATGCATCCTCTGATCCTACACGTATTTACAAGCCCACGAATTTACCCATAGGCACCTGCACGCATACATCTGCACTTGAGAACACACTCTTTGCCATTTCCTACATCATATACTCACAGGCTCAGAGGCAAAAATAAACACAAAGAGGGGGCTCTCCCACCTGTGTCCAGCCAGCCAAACACACACACACACACACGCACGCACGCACGCACACACACACACACACACACCTTCACCCATCCTAACACACACTACCACACCCCACACCACCACACACTCACATCCTCACACACACATATGTTCACACATCTTCAAACACATTCCCACATATTCAGAAGCCAAATCCCTGGAAAAAGAAGAGAGACTTCACCTCCACACTCATGTGCTCCTTGAGAAATTGCGGAAAGAGGCAAGCCACTCTTTCTCTCCTCCCTCCCCCTCCTCACAGAGGGGTTTTCATTTAAAAGTTGCCTGAGCCCTGGCTTTCAGATTACAGTCTAGACTATATAGGTTTCCTAAAGATAAGGCTGAGAAATTGATTTCAATTACCAAAGGGGAGAGGCTGTTCTTCTCAGCCTCCTGAGCGGAGCATTAACCCTGGAGATCCGGGAGCCAGGGAAGGAGGGATCCCATGGCAGGCACACCTGGAGCCCATGCATGTGCACCTGGAGCTCACACATGCATGCACACTCACGTGCAAATCTCACTGGCACCCAGCTTGGGCACAGAGCCCAGGCCTTCAAGTCAGGAGGCCTGGCTTCTGGCTTCGGCCCTGCCGATATTTTGCTATGCAATCTTGGAGAACTGCCTGTCTCCCCACCAGGCTTCTCTTCTCGGGCCACATTTCTGCTCCCGAGGGTTCAAGAGGCCTGAGCCCACTCCTGGTGGGACACCCATCTCTGTTGACACCATAGGCTCCCCAGGAGACCGAAGCAGACACTCGGGTGCTTCGCCTCTGCCTCAAGGCCTATGCGGAACTCTGCTCCCTGCACAAGGGGTGGGGCACTACATTCATCAGAATAAGTATTGTTAGCTGCTACAACATGCAGGATCTAACATCTCACTGGCTGGAAGGATTTTTCCTTGTGCACACAAAATCCTATCTAGGTGTGTTCATTTTCTAGTGCTGCCATTGCAAATGATCACAGAATTAGCAGCTTGTTAAAAATACCATTTATTGAGGCACCCAAGTGGCTCAGTTGGTTGAGTGTCTGACTCTTGATTTTGGCTCAGGTCATGATCCCAGGGTCATGGGATCAAGACCCGTGTTGGGCTCCACGTTCAGCATGGAGCCTGCTTAAGATTCTCTCTCTCTCTCTCTCTCTCTTTCTCCCCCTCTGCCCCTCTCCCCAACTCTTCTCTCTCTCTCTGTAAAATATAGGTAGATAGATAGATAGATAGATAGATAGATAGATAGATAGATAGATAGATAGAATAGATAGAACCATTTATTGTCTCATTGTCTCATAATGGGTGAGATAACCAAGTGGGGATTTGGCTGCATCCTCTACTTAGGGTATCACAAGGCCAAAATCAAGGTGTTGGCCAAGAGGGCTCCTTATCAGAAAGCTCTGAGAAGAATGGCTTCCGAGTTCATGTGGGTTATTGGAAGATCATAGGACTGGGGTCCCCATTTCCTTGCTGGTTGTTGGCCAGAGTCCTTTTCAGCCTTTAGAAGCTGCCCACATTCCCTAGTACATGGCCTCCTCCATCTTCAAAGCCAGCAACGGCACATCAAATCCTTTTTACACTACAAATCTTGCTGACTTCCCTTTCCCACATCTCTCTGCCTTCCGCTTCTGCTTTTAGAGCTAGTGTGACTTCACTGGGTTTACCCAGATAATCCAAATAATCTCTCGATCTGCTCAGTACTCTGAATTATACCTGCAAAGTCCTTTTTGCCATGTAATGTATGTAATATATCATGGACGTAACACCAGAGGCAAAGGTTATGGGGGCTAAAATTCTGCCTGTCCCTTTGGGTCAAATGGCACTCCTCCAGGGGTGACTCAGGGACCCAGGCTCCTCTGTCATACAAAACTGTCCTTCTCAAGTTGCAGCTCCCATTGTTACCATAGGAAGAAAAAAAGGGGCTCCATGATTTCATGGAATGTTCTCAGGAGCCATCCTGGAAATACAGACAGCAGTTCCGCCCACAGCTCATTAGCTAGAACCAGTCACATGGCCCCAACTTAACTGTAAGGAAGGCTGGGAAACATACAGGAGTACATGGATATTTGTGCACGTGATAGCACACAACTGGTCTCTATCATAGGGCCCAAGATCAAAGAACTCAGCAGGCAGGAGATTAGGAGGAGACATAGCCTACTGCGTTGGTTCTTTATGAGAAGCAGCAGCTGGAAACGGTATCTCAGAACCTCAGGCTGCGGTTCTTCTCCCCAGGGCCTCCAGGCAGGCTCTGTATAACTGTACTGGTTGGCCCATGGGCTGAAGATCCCTGAGATAAAGGGAGGGGAGCCACCCCATGCATTGCCATCCTCTCCTGAGTTCGGGAGATAGAACATGACAGACTTGCAAACTCAAAGCCACAATCAGGACAGAGGACCTCCTGGTGAGTACCCAGGGTGGAATATCTGGGAGATTCCTGACAGTACCAGCACCCTGCAGAGCCTGCTAGAATCTTCCTAGAGAGTCAGCCTGGCTCTGCTGGACGGTCATTCCACTGACCATGACCACTTCTCTTCTCTTCCTCGTGCCTTCTCCAAGGTCTCAATGACCATGACCTTTCTCTCTTTACCCTTCCTACCATCCCCGACCAAGGACTGATGACAAGGGGCTCACATGTCACAGAGCTGTGTGGACCAAATGGAACTAACTTGGGAAAATGCTTCTCTGCAGTCCCAGAGTTGACATTCTTTATTAGAGAGCCAGGGAGGAAAAGAATACCCAATCCTCTTCCATTCTGACCTGACCTGGTTTTCTTGGGACGTGACTATCCCAAGAAAACAAGTATGAAGATCACCATAGCTACTGTGCATGACCCAGTTAACTAGAAAGCTCTCCAACCATCACCCAACCTGCTTAGCTGAGTGCAACCCCTAAGAATCTGCTTTAAAAAAAAAAAAAAACAAAAAAACAGGAAACTGAGTCACAGTCACGGGTAAGAGCATTCAACAATCAGCAACATATCAGTGGACAGAGTTTGAGACAGTTCAGGGCAGATGATTTGGGTTAGAACCTGGAAACAAAATTAAGAAACATAAAATTTGTCTGGGGGAGAGCTGGCTAAATGATTTGAGGATAGAACCCCCAGCTTTGAGGTTCCTGGGCAGCCGTGATGCAGGAATATAATGGAGAAATCCAATCACGAGGAGGAGACACAGGTGGTTACATTTGCAAATGGAAACTGAAATCAGTCATAGAGGAAAGTTACTGTAACAAGCAAGAGACTTGCAGACAGCACTCAGGCCAGAAGATGTTCTTGTTGCTGCCTAAATCAACTGAATATTTTAAAATCCTTTCCGCTGCTATAGAAGATGTTCTAAGGCAAATCAGGAATCGTTGCTTTGGGAGACTCTGTACAATCACAGCTAGACATGGGGATAGAAGCCACAGGAATAAAAGTACAGAAGCAGTACACTCCGCGCAGAGGAAGTAAATATAGCCTGTACTTAAAGGAGTAGTCTTAGCTTCTATGCCTCCCACCCCTGATCGCCTCTCCCTGCCCCACAAAAATAAAGTCTGAGATAAGGATTTGCATGCATGTAGCTTATTTGGGGAAGTATCCCAGGCAGGAGGAGTGGGGGGCTGGAGAGAAGGGTGGAAATCCAATACAAGGGTACACTATCAGGTTAGCCATTGCTGTGGGCACCTGGGCTCTATCCTGCTAGGAGCCTTTGGGGAGAGGAGCTGTGTAGAACACATCTGAAGATGGAAGAGGACGGTATTTATCCACAAGCTCCTAAATGTCACTGCTCAGCGATTGCCCCAAGGGATGGCTGTTAACTCCCTCTGATAGCATCCTGGTAAACGGGCTCTGGGTGGGGTGGGCGTGGAGGGGCTCTAGTTTGTAACATTTGCCAATTCCCATGGTATAAACGCTCCCACCGAGGCTGATTCCAAGCCATCAGTGGTTTAACATCTGGCGAGCCAATATTCTCAATGTATGACAATCGGCTCTTGCAAGCCAGCTCGAGCTGCCTCTAGCACATCACAGAGCCACACGCCCAGGTTTGGACATATATGGGTGCTGGCGTGTCCCCACGAGAACCTCAAGCCCAGTGCAGGGAAGTGATGGGGCAGAAGGCACATCTGCTTGAAGCAGACTATGGCAGCAATAGCTGGGGTGAAAGGTGGGCCCAGAGATTTCAAGCAAGGCCCACGAGATCCCCAAGACAAGACAGCACCCTGGGCAAGAACAGGCAGAGAGCAGCAAGGCCCCTTGGCGAGCTTCTCAGGATGCAGCCAGGCTACGCCAGATGGGAGTCAGGAATGAATGACGTGAGGGAGAAACGCAGACCCAGGAGGCCAGAGGAGGGGAGGGTAAGATAGTCCCCAGGATGGAAACTACCCTGTGAGGAAGCACCACTGATTACAGCCAGAACCACACTATAGTGACGTATGGGGGTGACCAGCAAGGGACAGCAGCTCTGTACATACTCAAGCTACCTTAAAAATTGGGACGTGGCTCATCCCCGAGGGTGGATTCAGTTCCCCCACTCCCCCCCCCTTTATTACACCAATTCATATTTGCTGAATTATTAAGTTATCTCAGAGTGCTTTGCTCTTGACCAGACACTGGCACTGGTCCCACCAGATGTAGAACTGAGCCAGAGCATCACAGGGAGGCGAGGAAACAGGGCGCACCCTACAGGCATGGTCAGCTTTCCCCAGGCTGTTGCTCACTGTTCCCTCAAGTTTCCAACCCTGAATCCCGGGAGCAGGCAGGGAGCGATGCGGAGCGAAGTCCAGACTTCCTCGGGCCTCCCAGCCAGGGCAGAACCGGACTGCCGACCTAGTGCGCTCAGGCTGCTATAACAAAAGAACATGCTGGGAACAGACACTTCCCACAAATTCTGGAAGCTAGGAAGTCTTAATGCTCATCTCTCCAGGGCATGCGAATGGCTCTCACCCCCATCTGTCCTCCCACAGTGGCTAGGCAGGGCTACGGTCACAGGATGTCAAAGATGCCCCCCACCCCCACCCCCGCCGGCACTGTCTTAGAGCTGGGTGCAAACAATGAAGGTGTGACAGCAGACCTTTCAGAAAAGCCAGAGAGCCAGAGACAGTGGTCATCTCCAGCCCAGGGGGGCAGAGGGGTTGTAAAGGTACACAATCTGACATCCATCAGGACAACCGATGGAGCCGGGATACGAGGGAGCAAGAGATGTCCAGGTGTCCACAGCCAAGTTCATAGAAGATTGAGGCACACAGAATAGCTCAGAAGAACTTCAAAGGGAAAATTCTGAACATCCCAGAAAATTCTGGTGACCAGTCTTCCAAGTATGTGGATGCTTTTGCATGTGGGCTCTCGCCTTCCTAGCTGACTAAGGACTGTATTTTCGGCACTGCCCAGGGGAAATGGAGAAGGGAAAACATAAACCAGGCTCTTCCTCTTAAAGCCCATGAGAGGAGCTCCTTCTATAAGCGTTCTGGGTCATAGAGAGAGAACCTAGAAGGTTTTCCCTACTTGAAGGAATTTGCTTTAATGCTTGAAATTCAGGAGGCGGCCTTGTTGCTTGCCACCCTCCCAAATGTTCATGGCCATGGCCAGGCCTGCTTGGGATGGGGTGGGTGGACAGTAAAGGGCAGGAAATTTCCACTAGGGGTAAGTTCTGCTCAGGCCCAGACAGCAGGGCCCTTCTAGAGGCTTTTTCATCTTTACCACCTCCTCCTCCATTTCCAGGGCAGACCAGTCTCTGTGGACTGTGCCCGCTGCCCTCGGAGAGGAGACAGGGAGAGACGAAGAAGGAGCAGGGAGTCAGGGAGGACGCGGTGTTCCCTTTCCGCTCCTCTGCGCCTTAATTAAGTGCTTTCATTTTCCTCCTTCCTCTCCACGCAGGCCCGGCTGAGATAAGGCATTGATCCCCTCCCAGAGGAGGAAGAAGCCGGCAGGAAGCCTACAGTTCTCTTTGTGGCACAAGATGGATGGCTTATTAGGCAGCCCTTAATTGTGTGGTTTGTAACTTGGGGAAGTTCAAAGAGAAGAGAAAAGTCTAAGCTGAAGTCTGCCTAGAGGTCCATTTCTCCCCTCAAGGAGGGTTCTGCTCAACATCCGGCACAGGAGAGCCCAGCCCAGATCAGCCCAGCCCCAGCCCAGCCCCACCAAGGGGAGAGCAAGGACTCAGGAATGTTCTCGATGAAAAGGCCCAGACAGATCATCTCAGATAGCCAGAATGATGCTGCATGTTGCCCAGTGCAGCCGAGGACGGGGCCTCGAGCTGGGAGTCCAGGCACCTGGGTTTAGGTACCAGCTCTGCCACTGGCTTGCTGGCTGACCATCATCGAGTGCATGCCTCTCCGGGCCTCAGTTTCCCTTTACAACCAATGAGAGGGTTGGCCTGCACCCACGGTGTTTGAATATTCAGAGGACGTGGTGCAGAGAGGGAAGGGAGGAGCCGGAGCCCCAACTTCTTCTTCGAGGCCCATTTACCTTTTCTTTGTCTATTGGAATTTTGCATAAGCTCTGTGACGTTAGACACATTATTTAACCTCCAGTCTCCATTGCTTCAGCTGCAAAATGGGCATAGGAATAGAAGTAATAGGAAGTGGATTTCAACCCACTCTTCACTCAACCCATTTCTTATGAAACAGGAGGGCAGATGCCCCTTCATTCTTAGTCAGGGCCCACACACTGAAGGGAGAGGCGACAAAGTAGCATCCCGAACCTCTGCTTAGTTTCAAAACACCTGAGTCCAGAACTCCAAACAGGCTTCCTCAAACACAGATACTGGAAGAAGTCAAGACAACAAAGTCTCTGAAAAGGTTTTCAAACTGGGTGCCGTAGAACCCTGGGGTTCCTTGACAAAGTTTTAAGGATCAACCAGGGTGTAGGATGCCGTCAAACTGGGCTCCCGCTCTCCTTTCGCCGCTGACCACACTTAAACCAGAACATCTCCACGTCGTCTGCTTTATGTTTGGGATTTCCGTGCGAGATTTCACCTAAAGATTCTAAAAGATTCTCTCTGTGTACGAAGGATTGGGCAACAGACTTTGTCTCCAAGGGGCTTTTCCATCTGTGGGTCACTGGTCCAGCCGGACTCCCCGGGCTGCTCTACGTGGCAGGGGTGTAGCCGAGTGGCGGGGGCCACAGCCCCAGCACTCATGCCGCGTGGCCTCCTGAAGCCACCAGAAGACTAATGAAGAAAGCCTCAGGTTGTTTTCTTCCTCATATCACTCTAGCAATATTGAGACTGGCTTGCCAAACAGAACCAATTCTTCTGTCCTTACAGAGGGAGGAAGAGAAGGAAAACGAGCCTGCTCATTAGCAGGCTGCCGGAGATGTCTCCCCCTAGCTCCCCTGTTCTCCAGGACCTCACAGAGACTCGGACAAAAACACAGATGAGAGATATTCATCTGTTTGTATTTTTTTTTTTTTTTTTGAAAGAGGTTCTTTTTTTTTTTTTTAATTTATTTCTAGGAGAGAGAGAGAGAGAGAGAGACAGCATGAGCAGGGGGGGGGTCAGAGAGAGAGGGAGTCACAGACTGAAACAGGCTCCAGGCTCTGAGCTGGCAGTCAGCACAGAGCCCGACGCGGGGCTCGAACCCACGAACTGCGAGATCATGACCTAAGCGAAGTCGGCTACTTAACTGACTAAGCCACCCAGGTGCCCCAATCTGTTTGTATTTAATCTGAGGCTGGAGTTCCCAGCTCTTGACAATGGGGAGCCGCATTCCAACATGCAGGATGAAGACTGGGGGGGAGGGGGAGGGCGTGGAGTGATCATTGCCTGTGAGGTACAGTAATTACAAATCAAGGGCTTCTCAGGAATATCTGGGTCCCTTTACTGTTTCCTTGGTTATTAAAGCGGCACAAATAAGTCAGGGCAGGGCAACTGATTTAAAGGGCACTGGTGAGGACTGGCACTTCCTAGACCTCCAGAAAAATCTTATCTCCGTGAGTAACAAATACGGTGGCTTCCCTTTATCACTTGCCTGCGAAAAGCCAAACCCTGAGCTCAGGTGGGACATCAGAAACTTTATCTCAGAAGGGGCGCCTGGGTGGCTTAGTCAGTTAAGCGTCCGACTTTCGCTTAGGTCACGATCTCGCGGTTCATGGGTTCGAGCCCCGCGTCAGGCTCTGTGCTGACTGCCAGCTCAGAGCCTGGAGCCTGATTCAGTCTGTGACTCCCTCTCTCTCTGACCCTTCCCTGCTCACACTGTCTCTCTCTCCTAGAAATAAATAAAACATTAAAAAAAAACTTAAAAAAAAAAAGAAACCTTATCTCAGTGAATCCCTCCAATAGCCCTAACCCAAAAAAGGGACAGCGAAAGCTCCATTTCACAACTGTGGAAACTGAGGTTAGTTAATTTGCTCAAAGCTACAAAACTTGTGGGGCGCCTGGGTGGCTTAGTCGGTTAAGCGTCCGGCTTTCGCTTAGGTCATGATCTCGCGGTTCGTGGGTTCGAGCCCCGCGTCGGGCTCTGTGCTGATTGCCAGCCCAGAGCCTGGAGCCTGTTTCAGTCTGTGACTCCCTCTCTCTCTGACCCTCCCCTGCTCACGCTGTCTCTCTCTCTCTCCTAGAATAAATAAAACATTAAAAAATTAAAAAAAAAAAAAAAGCTACAAAACTTGAGCCAGATTGTAACCTGACCTCACTCCAAGTACCACAGCCTATGCTTTTATTTATCTATCTATTTATTTATTTATTTACATTCAGGTTAGTTAACATACAGTGTAATATTGGTTTCAGGAGTAGAACCCAGTGATTCGTCACTTACATTTAACACCCAGTGCTCATCCCAACAAGTGTTCTCCTTCATGCCCAACCCCCATTTAGCCCATCCCCCCCAACCACTCCCCTCCAGCAACCCTCAGTTCGTTCTCTGTATTTCAGAGTCTCTTATGGTTTGCCTCCCTCTCTGTTTTTATCTTATTTTTCCTTCTCTTCCCCTAGTTCATCTGCTGTGTTTCTTAAATGCCACATTTAAGTGAGACCACATGATACTTATCTCTCTCTGCTGACTTATTTTGCTTGGCATAATACCCTCTAGTTCTAGTTTCTGGTTACATCATTTACTCAGCAGTCTACGACATAAGGACTACCCTCCCCAGGTCACAGGTGACAAAACGGATTACGAAGAAGTTAAGTCAGCTACACAAGGTCACGCACCTAGTAGGAACAGAGCTGGGATTCGGTATTCATAGTTCACCCAGATCGACTCTTTGCTGTCAGTCTGCTAGCCAGCGGGTGGGGATGGTGGAGCTGGGGCCTGTAGGCAGCCACACGTGGCTGGTGTGGCACTACCTGTGGCTGACCCTCTAGTGACAGGCAGAAGGCAGAACTGCGTCTTCCACAGACAACAGGGGCTTAAGAAACAAGTTCTTACAGAGGCAACCAACAGACATGACCTGCCCATGTGAAGGGTCTGGCCAAGACCCAATTCTGGGGTCCAGCTCCTGCCTGAAATCTAACTGGCAAGAGATGGTGGCAGAGAAGAGGCTGCCCTGCGGGGGTGGTGTGCACGTCAGGAGCCTTCAGAGTCACAGGCTGTTCAAATGCTTACCTGCAGAACCAAGGGAGAAAGAGGAGATCGGGACCCACTGAGTCCTTCCAGGAAGAGAAGTCTGTATGGAATGGACCCATAGACACTGGGAGTGAGGCGGAGCGGAGGAGATGGTCACCAGCCAGCCTTATTCAGCAGGAAGAGTAAGGAAGGAATTTCCCTGCCCCCACCCCTCCCCTTTCCGCACCCCTTCTCCAACCCTGGAGGAGTCATTTCCAGCAGCCTTATCTCCTGTTCCCGATAGCCTGTCAGCTGCTCTGACTTGGGAAGGGGGAAGGTTTGACACTGAATCAGATTTGAAATGGGGATTATTATCTGTGACTATACTCTTTTTTTAATGTTTATTTTTGAAACAGAGAGAGAGCGTGTGCATGCACACACATGTTGGGGAGGGGTAGAGGGAGAGAAGAAGACACAGAATCTGAAGCAGGCTCCAGGCTCAGAGCCTGATGCGGGGCTCGAAGGCACCAACTGGGAGATTGTGACCTGAACCAAAATCAAGAGTCGGATGCTTAACCGACTGAGCCACCCAGGTGGCCCTGAGACTATGCTTTCTAATTTGGGGGTGGAAACCTGTTTTATGCCTGAAAGTGACTTTTTTTAAATGGACTTGTAATCTAAATGTGAGTGAATATGCCACAGGGGTACAACTTACAAGGATAGTGAGAGATACAAATAAAGCTGCATTTTGTTGACATCCCATAAATTGCAAGTTGCAATTTTTCAATGGATCTGTGATCCTCGGCCAGTACAGGATTCCGTGGGATAAGGCAGCCAAAAGTATAGAGAAGGAGATTCCAAATTCCAGCCCAGAGCAAAAGTGAGGACAGGATTCAGCCTCTAACGGAACCATGCAGATCAGCCAGACTCTCAGGGCCAGATCCTGAGCTGGCGTGTGTCAGAAGTAACAATGAATGAACATAACCTTCCAATCACGCTAACAGTAACGCTGTCAGGGGACTCAAGGAAGTTGCCCAGCCATCGGGCGTGGTTCTGTCCTCGAGAACTCTCCTGGCCCTCACCAGCCAGGAGGCTGAGATAAAAGAATTCGGGGACACATATAAAGCCTAAACTGGACCTTATTCTGCAGACAACAGTGAATCACTGAAAATGTGTAAGCAAGAAAGTAGTCTGGGATTTCTGGTATCTGAGACCCAGGGGTCAAGAGAGCTAGAGACGGGACCTCAGTGGCTCAGGGGAATGACTTCTGACTGCTTCGGGGACTTGCTCACCCACCCACCCTCTGGTTCCAGCTTAGGAGCTTTGTAACTTCCCAGAGCCCACCTGTGGATGGGATCTAGACCCAGGGCCAAGAGATACAGGCGCCTAGGACTGATTCCTGATGGAGCTGCCCGAGCTGTTTCCCACCCCAGCAGCTCCCCAGCCCAGCCCAGGAGAACACATCCCCCAATGCCTGAGACACAGTCTCTCAGGACAGGCAGGCATGCCAGCCATCCAGGCAGGAGTGAACAGAAGGCATGAAGGTAGGCATCTCCCTGATCCCGTATCCCTTGAGACTCTAAAGAGAGAAAGGAGCCTAGCAGGTCCCCCATTTGCCTGTTTTCACAAAGGAGAACCGAGAGTGTTCTCTGTGGGCATGAACTCCAGCCAGCTCCTGCCCCTCAGCTTCAGCTCAGCTCCCAATGCCCATGCCAATGCCAATGCCAGCTCCAGGTTAGATCCACCTGCTGTTGTAGCTCCAGCACCTGCTCTTGAACCGTGTGGTTCCTGCTTAGAACCAAACTCAGAAGCCAGGCTGTCTCAATGCAAATCCCTGATCTACCTACCACTTAGGAGCCGGGTGAGCTGATGCAAGCCACGCACCTCTCTGCCGGCCACTTTCCCCATCTGTCAAACAGGCACGATTATAGAACCTACCTGCTAGGTCTGAGTGAGGCTGAGACAGACAATAGTCAGGTAGCACATCCTTTGCTCTGTGTAAAGTTTGCCCCGATTCTACCGCTGACTCCAGCCCTCCCCCACATCTTTTGGCTTCCGGGCTCAGAGGGTTGATGCATGCACTCACCTACCCTCTCTCTCTCCAGGGTGGATTGGTTTGAGTGCGATCTGTAATCTTTCTCCCGAAAGGCCCCGGAGGGACCCATTGGCTTCTTCTAAGGAGCATTAACTCAAATGGTAAGCAGCTCTGTATGCCTGCCAGGAGGCCAGGTCCTCGGGGAGCCCTCCAGACTACTGTGGAGGAACTAGCGGGCTGGTGTTCTAGCTCAAGAGAGGGACTCGCAGGACGGCTGCCCTGCGCATGCCCAGGAGCCCACTACCTCCCCCCAAGAGGTCTCCCACCTGCTGCCGGCTGGGTCCACCCTGCAGAGGTAGTTTCTGGGGATCGGGGGATGACTGCAGGGCCACCTGGGCAGGTACCACAGTATGGCCCACAAGCCCCCTCCCTTCCTGGGCTTTGGGGAAGCACTCAACCTCCCAGCAAACAGACTCCCTAGGAGTTTGACCACAAATCCTTGACACCTGCTCAGGACCCCTGCTTCCCCTGTCCTCCTCCTGGGGGAGGGGGATGGAATGAAGAGCCCCCTAGTAGCTGGCTCACCAGGGCCCTCATGTCCCAGGCAGCAGGGAGAGCCTTACTGAGGAGTCTGGTCTAAGAGTTGCTGCTAGGGCCAAAGAGATCCTTCAAGGTGACCAGCAGGAAGGGGACACAGGGAGGGCCACAGAGGGGCCAGACCACCAGCCCTGCCAGGATTAACTCAAAAGCCCCACTCTGTGGACAAAATGTCCACAGCACCCACTCCCTATGTGCTGGAATTCAATCTGGGCTCCAAGAGAGATAGGGATGGCCCCCACTGGGGGCCAGAGAGAGAGGCCAGGAGAGGGAAAGAGAAGGGAAGTTTCTGCCATGCCTTTCCTCGGACTGGGGCTCCCTGAGAACAGAGCTGGGTCTCTTTTAAGCAGAGCATGTGAGGCGCTTTAATGGGGAGGCCCGCCCCCTTCCCTGCCTCAGCACCCCACCCTGCTCCATCTCTCAACTTGAGCTGCCATTCAAGTTCACCGGGAAGAAACCAAGGCTGGCAGGGTATACACCTCCATCTCCCATCCCCACCCCATCCTGCTGTCTGAAGGGCAGGCGTCTGTGGATACTCCGACTCCTCTGGTTTGGCTCCTCCTACACCCTGGGGCAGCTCTTCCGAAATCCTCTGCCCTCTGCATTTAACCACGAGCAAGTCTTCTCTGTAGTAACCCAGGCCTTCCTCCACACCACCAGCTCCTCTGTCTATCACCCCCTCCTCTTTTTAATAGATCTGCCAATTGGAAAGTATTGGCCAGACTCTGACGGAGAATTCAAGGTGACAGACATGGTGGTAGCTGATATCTAGCTATATACACCGTTCATTCAAAGCTGTGTGCCAGGCCCTGGGCTGTGGCTTGGGATTTGGTGGTGAGCAAGGTTAGAGTGGGCTTTGCCCTGGCGGACTCCCCAGCCTGGCTTCGGCCCTGTTGCCCACCTCCCTGGGCTAGTCACGGGGCTGGGGAGTCAGAGAAGCCAAATCAGCCACCAGAGGTCACAGGGTAAAATGGCAAACACCCCAGGGCCTTCACCAGGGCTCGGTCCCATTCAAATCTTCCCATCACCCCTGGAAGTCCATACCTCACTCCTATCACTCCTAGGTTACTGAGCCACAGAAAGTTCTGGTACGAATGAATGAACAAAGAAACAAATGAATAATTGCTTCTGGGGTCAGCAGTTGGTCCCATTGCAATCACCCCGGTTGACAGATGACGTCCCCAGGCCCCAGCAGCCCCCATGGCCAACACACACAGGTCCAGCCTGTGGGCCTGGAAGGTCTAGAAAATGACGCCTCTGCTGGGCTGGGGCCTCTGTGGGATCTGATGGCTGATACGGAAGACGATGTGGTGGAATCCATGCCCTGAAAGTCAGTCTAGCGGAGAAGCATTGAAAGGCAGGCCCCTGAACCTCTCTCGTTTGGAACGGGAGAGAAGGAGGGGGCTTTGCCTGCCATCAGGGAGGCCTATTATATGCCAGCCTGTCCGCCGACTCCCTGCCAGGCCTACCAGCCCTTCACCCAGATCCCAGCCGTGGGCGGTCACGTGCTGAACCCAGAGACGCCCTCCAGTCAATCCCCCACTGTGACCAGAGTCACTCCAGGCCTAGGTGGGATCCTGCTGGGCTAAAAAGGGCCTGGAGTCCCAGGGAGGAGAGAAAATAGAAAAAAGTCAATGATTCCCTGCCCCGCCCCCTCCCGACATGCACAGATGCAGGTTGCCACTCAAAAAGCAATCTCCCCGAACGTTTAAAAACTGCCTGCAATTTGTATCTTGTGCTTGACAGAGCATCTCCAAGTCATTTCCCGGTGCACAGAAGTATAGACTCCTGAGCTGGGAGACACTTCACCCCCAGCCCAGGTCACTGGGTTGGGTACACCCCCACGCCCCCCGACAGGAGAGGGAGGGAACGGTCTGGAGAAATCCACTCGGAGCCCCATCCTGCCTGGAAGGAAATCCCACGGAGTTCCCAGAGGCCAACGGCTACGACCCCGGCCGGCACTCCTCGCAAGTTTCAGAGCCACAGCCAAACACGAGGCATGTTCTTTGATTCTTCGACAGACATTTATGAATAAGCCCTCCCTCCCCCGGGGCAGCGGGTGATTCTAATGTGCTGTGTCCTGTGTCCTAGGACATGAGGACCCAGGGACACAGGGCTGGGGCTGTCAGCCTTCCCTTGCCAACGGGAACCAGGAAAAGAATTCCAAGTGGAGGGCACAGCATGGGCAAAGGCACAGATGAGTGAAAGCACCAGAAGTGCGGCGTCCAGGAGGGGCAGCAGGAGGCGGGGGGGCAGGGATTAGGGAGGCCCCTTGCTCTTGAAGCTGGCTGTGCTCCTCCTCTGTGTCCATGGGGCCTCAGAACAGGAAGGGACATTGATGGGGGGACAAAGAGAGGCAACAAGGCTAAGCAGGAGAGGAAAGGAGTGCTCAAAGAAGACACGGGGGGTCACCATGGAGACCTGGAAACTGTGAGCACCCCCTCCCATCGCCTCTCCCTCCACCAGGGTCCAGGGCCCGCGTTCCTTCCTACCTCACCCCCTTCCAAGCCTCCCTTCTCGCAGCACCCCGCTAGCCATACTCTGCTCGCCCATTTGTGCGACATGCCAAGCTCGTCCCTCCCTCCAGAGCCTTTGCTCTGCCTGGAACACCCTTCCTGCAGACCCCCAGCTGGCTGGCTCCTTCCCCTGATGCAGGTCACCGTTCACTTCCACCTCCTCTGGGAGCCCCCCAGTGACCTCAGTACCTAACAACGCCGCCCTGTGCCCCGTCAGCCTTTTTCATCGTCTCCAGAGCACTTGCCAACCGAAATCAGCTTATTGTGGTTTTACATCATTATTCTTTGTCATCTGCTTAGAATGTTAAACTCCTTAGGAACAGGGGCCCCAGAGCGAGACCCAAGCACCTAGAGAAAGGGCCTGGCACATAGTAGGCACTCAGTAACCATCCAGGGAATGAATGAACATGCCCTTCCTCACAGCGTCTGAGACTCGGGCTCCGTGTTCAAAGCGGGGCTCTCCCACCTGCGAACCAGCCTGTCGGGCGCCCTCCCTTCTGCAATTAATCATGTTCTGTCAGTGATACCCTTTGTGTTGTCATTGGAGGCTGCATCTCATTCATCTCTGTCTCGCCCCAGGGCCCGGTGCATAGTAGGTGCTCAGTCAGGGTTCCTGGTCATTAACCCTCACTACCTCCCTGCATGTGTGATAAGCTCAGCTTCAGACAGTCCTGAGGGCAAAAGCAGCAGGGCTGAGCCCCCCACCCCCACCCCTGCAGGTCCCTCTGGGGAGAGGAGGGGAGGCTGGGGGGAGGGGCTTAAAGAGACCTTTCATCAAGGCTTCACTATCCTGCTCTTAGGGCAAACGTTTTCGGAGGGGGTTGGGGGACAGGAAAGCAGCTGGTGCAGCCATAACCACACAGGTGTTGGTGGCGAAGAGACTCAATTCGGCAAACAGCCTCACCACACAGGAGCCGGGTGAATTTGGGCAAGCCAGCTCCCCTCTCAGAGCCTCCAGTCCCTCACCGGAAAAAACAATGTTAGAGGGAACGGAGAGTGCCTCGCGCCCCCCTAGCATCTGGTGGGTCCCCCATCGCAGCTCTAGGAATAACGAACACATCCCAGCTGCTCACATGTGTGTTCACTTGGGTTCATCACTCTGCTTCCAGTGTTGTTATGTAGTCTTCACAACAGCCCTGATACACATACTAGTATTAATACCGTTTGGCAGGTGAGGACAGGGGGAATCCAGAGAGGTTAAGTAACAGAAAGCCATAGAGCCGGCAAGTGGAAGGGTTACGATTCCAATCCAGAAAGTCTGGCTTCAAGGTTCAGCCTCTTAGGTTTGCAATCATCATGGCTAGAAGAATGCACAACTAAAGTAAAGCATAGCCTTACCTCTCTAAGCCTCAGTCTCCCTGTCCATAAATTGGGTGCAATAACACTGCCTCGCCAAGAGGGCTATTATGAGGATTCAGTAACAAGTAAGAAGGTTCCTGGCACACAGCGGGCACTTAATAAACGCCGGTCGCCTTTCCTTCCCCCTCCCACAGGGCCGGCAGCCCACTCGGAGCACTCTGAAAAGAAAGGCGCTCGGAGAACAGAGCCAGCTGATAAAACAAGTGTCGGCTGCTCATTTGGTAAATGGGATTTGGTTAGAAAGATGAACGCTGCCACTTCTGGCTAATGTGTCATGTAAATTCTAATGATAATACAGCTCCCGCGCCCGCGCCCGCCCCGTGCCGCCGCCGCTCAATTATCTCCTGAGGCTCCTGGCAGAATTCATGCTTCGCTGGGATCCGCGCCCCGGCCTGCCTTCCCCAGCCGCAAATCATGAAAACCCGCCTCGTCCGCGAGATTGCTCACTTACATTTTCTATTAATTTTTTCCTTTCAGAGGAAAAATGAGAGGCGCTGGGGAAGGAGGAGGTGAGGTGGGGGCCGGGGGTGAATCGCAGCCTTTCCAGGCCCAGCCGGCTGGGTCCCAGGGGCTGACACACAGACAGTCTGGGGAGGGGTGGCCAGGACGGGGAAGAAGCCACCTCCATGATGCTCCCCAAGTGAGTGAGGCCCAGAGGTCAGCACCAGGGCCCTTGGTGGGAGCCAGGAGCAAGGGTACCCATCCTCCATTCACTTTAATGGGAAGCAGTTCCCTCATCTGTGAAAGGTCGGATACACTGGTTGGCTGGTGTCCAAGGCCCTTGGGAACAGACTTCAGCTCCTTGCTGATGGGAAGGGAGCCTGCAAGTGGTGGTGAGCTCCCTGTCAAAGAAGGTATTCGAGCTGTGAAAAGGCTGTGCAGATACTCACCACTCTCTCTCACAAGGTTCTGGGTCCAACTGCAGATACTTATGCAGAATCTGATCGGTGGGGCAGGATGGAGAGTCGGGGAGGGCAGAGCGAGGTGTCCCCCCTTCTAGAGAAAGGAGAGGAGAGGCTTGGGGAGGGAAACCCCTGGCCCAGGTCCCGCCCAGAGGCCTGAGTCTGTGTGGGGCCAGTGGGAGGCTGCTGTCAGTGTCTTCCATGTTGTAGAAATGTGGATGTAACCTTCAACCTGGCCACGGGGTAGGGAGGGACCTGCCAACGGGCCATTGCTCTGAAGAGGGTACACAGGTGAAAAAAGTAGAGCAGCAAGAAAAAGACACCCACCCATCCCCAAGGAAGGGGAAAGAAAGCCTCAAGGAAGGCCTCATGAGGGAGGTGGCATTTAGTTCAGGAAGCTCTAAAAAGAGCAAAGGTAGTGTAGAGGATTCAGCCACATGTAAGAAAGCACTAGTATGCAGTGGCACTCAATAAATGTTGTGACCCCAACCCTAGGTGGCCGGCTTCCTGAATCCATGGACTGAATCCTGCATGGTTAGAGCAGGGAACACCTTAGCTGCCCCATCCCCCACCTGGCCTGGACTCTCATCCCTGCACATACCGCCAACCCGTCTGAGGAGAAGCCAGCACCACCTCACCGCACTGTGATAAGGCCAGCACAGCCTCTACCCCCATCGCTGCTTCAGACACCTGGTGAGGCCACTGACAACCAGTCCCATGGCCGAGTGGCCTCCTCCAGAGGAACCAGCCTCTCCTGGAGTCAGCGGCAGCCCCCAGCTTGGCCACACTAAGGCAGGGAGGTCGGTTCCAGGCCCAGACACACAGCAGGGGCTCAGCACATGCTTGAAGAGTGAGTGGGTGAGAGAACTGTATTTATATGCAAAAACAATCCCATTTCTTTTTCAAAAAAAGAAAAAAAGAAAAATTCTAAAACCTTATGGTTTTATCTGCATGTATATGGGGAAAGGTCTGGAAGAATAGACACACGCTACTGATTGAAGTTGCCCCTGGGGGGTGAGCCTAGAGGAGGAAGAATATTCACTCTGTATTCTTTAAACTTCTGGATTTAAAAAAAAAAATTTTAATGTTTTATTTATTTCTGAGAGAGAGAGAGAGAGAGCATGAGCAGGGGAGGGGCAGAGAGAGAGGGAGACACCGAATCTAAGCAGGCTCCAGGCTCTGAGCTGTCAGCACAGAACCTGATGCGGTGTTCGAACCCGTGAACCATGAGATCATGACCTGAGCCGAAGTTGGATGCTTAACCGACTGAACCACCCAGGTGCCCCTGGATTTTGTTTTTTATACCGAGGATGCTTTACTGTTGGAACATTAATGACTTTTAAAATGTGAGAAATGTTTACGGTTTATAGACTAATTAAAAGTTAAATCCTTATCAGAGAAGACTCCCTTGTCCTTCATCTCCCCCATCCAATAACCATTCTTCCCAGGAATTCCTTCCAGATATCAAGCCTAAATCCGTCAAGACGTAAAGCTCATTTTGGGAGCCGTCTCCAGGTGAGACAAAGAGAAGCTGGCAGAATTCTCTGCCCAGCCACAGCCTGCTGCCCCACCCCCATGGAAGTGAAGGGTAGGGAGGAGACAGGCTTGTCCTGGCCCCTCTCTGGGGAGAGCTCCCCACTTCCAGGAAGGGATTTTTCTGGCAGAAGCAACAGCCCCTTCAGCAACCAGGATGCGTGGGATGCCTTCAGGCCCAACATATGTGGGATCTTCTAAAACAGGGACAGGAAAGGAGGAAAAATAAAGTCTGTTCCCTAGGTCTGTTGTCTCAACATGCAGAGGCCTCCAGAAACACTTCCCACAAGAGGTAGTAGGGGCCAAGATTTGGAGGCAGAGTCCCAGTGTACAGATGGACACACTGAGACCCACTGGATGAGAAGGGACAGACTCTGGAACACCCAGGAACAGTGAGTTAGAGGCGAAGCCAGGACTGGAACTTAAAATCTCTAGTGTGGAACCTGAAGAGAAGGAGCCCCTGGACCTAAAAGGGGATGAGCGTAGGGAGGGAAGGGCAGGAGGCTGGAGGTGCAGAGACTAAGCTGGAGAGGCTGGGACTGGGTTACAGAGGAGGGGAGAAGAGCTGTTTCAGGCTAGCACTCAAGGGGATCCCTTCCAGGGATTACAGGCAGTTGGAGACAGTAGATAGGTGATAGGTGCTAAATTTTTCCCATTCTCTCTCCTTCATGGCGGAGCTTTGGAACCAGATGGCCCAGGTTCAAATCCCAACAATCCACTGATTCCCTGAATGGCCTTGGGCAAGTCCTTTTCCCTCTGGTTCTCTGTATCCCCTTTCATGAAAGTAGAAGGCCAGTGCATGAGTTTCCTTTCCAGCTCCCAGAGTTCTGGGACATTCTAGCCTGTCTTAGAAATCTCCCCACTCCATGGGACGCCTGGGTGGCTTAGTCGGTTAAGCGTCCAACTTTCGCTTAGGTCATGATCTCACGGTTCGTGGGTTCGAGCCCCGCGTTGGGCCCTGTGCTGACTGCCAGCTCAGAGCCTGGAGCCTGTTTCAGTCTGTGACTCCCTCTCTCTCTGACCCTCCTGCTCACTCTCTCTCTCTCTCTTTCCTAGAAATAAAAAAAAAAAACATTAAAAAAAAAAAAAAAGAAATCTCCCCACTCCTGGCCAAGATCACACTGGATCCTGAAGGTACCAGGAGAGGGAAGTCTTTCTATTGCAGTGGGATGCGCTCCTATCCGGGCTTCCAAACCATACAGCTCAGCAGAATCACCTGAAAAACTTTGAAAATGCAGATTCCCTAGCCTGACTCCCAGAGATGCAGGAGGTCTGAGGTGGCGCCCCTGAGACCAGCTTTGAGGAAGCCACAGACCGGAGAACTGCTAATGGGCTGTCCGTACGTTTGGCAACAACCTGAGCTATCCAGACTTTTCCAGCCCTAGATCCCCACACAGCCCACTACCCTTTTTCTTTTGGAGTCACTGCCCCCACCTCCTTCCTGGAAATCCGGAAGGGCCACCTTCTGATGCGGTCCTGGCTACATTTTACATAAAAGCGGAACAGGGCCCTGGTGGTGCAGCTGGAGCCCAGCTCACCTGCATGGCCACATGTCTCCCCAGCCGGGTGCCTCCTCCCACCAGGCCCCTCCACCTTCCTCCCCAACCTCCCACTGGGCCAAGTGGAGAAAAACTCGCAGTTTTTCGAGTAAAAACCAACCTCGGCTTATTGACTGTTCTTGCAAAAGGAAAAAAAAAAAAAGATTCAGCTTCTGTGCATAGGCACGTGTGTGCTCAGGTGTGTGTGTGAGTTACCAACCGAGTGAGCGTGCCTGCGACTTGTTATGTGTGAGCATCCGTGTATCCACTGGAGCCTGGGAGTGTGAGAGCGTGTGCACACATGTGTCTGTGTGGAAGTATACTGTTTGGCTGAGCGTACATATCTTTGTGTCTCTGCATGTGTGCAAGGATGTGTGTGTGTGCAGGGGCTGGTGTGTACATACATGGATTTCCTTAGAAGTGTGTAGCAGCGAGTGTGTCCAAACATATCCTTTCATACAGGAAAAGCCTTCTGGTTAAACTAAGACCATTCATTTGGGGTGGTGGGTTAATCCAAAAAAAAATGGTTCTGGAGAAAATCATTTTAAAAACACTCACCTTCAGAACTCCAACATTTTATTTCAACTCACAGCATATGAGTTTTTGCCTTTTTCATTCTCTTTAGTGCAGGACCGAAGTCTTGCCTCTGCGTGGGGTTCTGCTGATGGAAGCGGCGTCATCTTTGTTGGGTAAACTAAACCCCCTACACATCACCCTCAATTTCCAATTTCAATTTCTCTAAAGTGGCGCATGAGCGTAAAAGACCCTTGTAAAGTGATGTGAGTGCTGAATCTTCTAGATTTTTACAATTTCGTTTCCAATCTTATCTTACAGTTGCTTATCCACACCTAATGGGAAGGCACTTCTTTTTTTAGCAATTCACCTTGATGGAGCCTTTCTGAAGACTTTAATTTGTCTTGCCACAATCAACTTTTTGTGCGCTCACAATATTTTGGCTTGCTGATTACTTAATTAAGCTGTACAATGAGTGCCATGGGCGTAAGTGAATTTGGAGACAAAATGCAAGTGGCCCCGTGTAAGCCTGTGGCCCAGCCTGGGGCAGCAGGACCCCAGGGACGGGCGAGGTCTGTGTGCAGTAGGCGCCCAGGGAAGCTCGGCGTACAGACCCAAGGGCGAACCCCAGGCTAACAGCAGAGAGGAGATGAAGCCCACGGGCCTCCTATCTGTGTGGGTGTGCTAAGTGGGAGTGTGCTGACAGAATGTGTGTGTCTGTATGTGTGACTCCATGTGCCAAGCTGCCGGTGACAGCACATCTGAGTGTCCCTGTCACGCCAGCAGACAAGCCTCAGCCCAGACCACTGGAAACCATGGCTATCCACCCAATCACCCCCCTGTGGCAGACGACAGTGATGGCGGTGCTGGCTCCATCTTGTTCTTAACTGAGCTGGCCAGGGGGGTGACATGACGTGTGGCAACAATATACAGCCGGGACAGGAGGAAGGGGGGACAGAGCCAGCACGTCCTGGGCATCCACACTCTGCCATTTCTTCGCACTCTCCCCCTGACTTGTGAGATGGAGAGCCTTTCTCCCCCCCTCCCGCCCCCAACAGATGAGGAAACTGAGACTCTGAGGGATCAGATGCTTCCCGGGCTAGACAATGGTGGCATTACACAAGCCCTTCAGGCCCATTGCTGGCCAGGGCACCTCCCCAAGAGGTTAAGAGACCACCAATTTCCTGGGAAGCACTGCTGAGCTCTGTCGTAGACACAGCCCTCTCCTCATCGGCATCTGTAGAACTATGGATGGAGGTGGGCAGGTAGGCTCACTGGTGGATGCCCAGGAGATGGGGACGGGCCTGGAGAGACGCCTAGAGACAGGCTGGCATCCACTATGAACCAGACCAGGGCTCATCTTGGCAAAGTTCTCTGGATTATGCAAAGCCACTCACATCCCATGGGGCACTGGATGCTCCCATCATCCTTAGGAGGAAGGAGGAAGGGGTTCTTCTTCATTTTATAGATGAGGAAACAAAGCCCAAAGAGGCATCCCTAGCAGTGAACAAAACCTGGCCATGACCCATCATAGACCTCTGCTCTCTTCCACCCGGACTTTCACAGCCTGGCAATTAGTAAGTGCACAATAAAATGCATTATATTGACCAGGGTTGCCGGATAAACAACAAAGAATTTTTTAGTACAAGCATGCCCCAAATATTGCATGGAGTATACTTACACTTAGAAATTAATTTCATATTTAAATGTAATCAGGCATCCTGTATTTTTACTGGCTAAGTCTGGAACCTTAAAATGACCTCACCACTCCTCAGTCACCCTCTCCTAAACCTCGTGGAAGACATGGGGAAAGGGCTGGTGCCCCGTGGGTCTGAGTTCTTGCTCCTTTGTGTATTACCTTGGTCAAGTCATTCACCCCCTCCAAGTATCTACAGGCTGGTTATGAGAATTAAATAAAATAACATTATGTTATTTAAATGCATGTCCTGTGTAAATGTTCAGTGAATGGGAGCCATTATTTTTTATTATTATTATTGTTATTATTATTATTATTATTATTTACCAAATGGTGAAATTAAGGCTGAGAGAAAGGGCCACCAGGAATTGGTAGCAGACCAGATGGATGCCCATACTCAGGCCTCCTGTGCCCTGGCCCTGGCTGCTACCCACCGTCCAGCTGCTTCACTGTCGCAGCCAAGATGCTGGTGAGCACCTACCCCTTGAACGTTCTCTATCTTTAAGCAATTGCCCCCCATCCCAGCACACTAGAGCCCCAAAGTCTAGACTCACCCACTGCTGTCTCCCCAGAGCACCCGCTGACTGAGGTTGGCCCTTAGTCCCCTTTCCCCTGTGATCTGGGGGTGCCTCCAGCCCCCAACTCCGGGAAGTTCAGGGATGTGCTGGGATGGCAGGAGTGAGGAGGGACGCTTCCATCCAGCTCGCTCCAGGCCAGGAGACCGGAGGCACCTCAGCCCCCACCCTCACATCCATGCTACCTCCAGACACTGTTGCCTGGAGAACCCCCGGACTTTCGATGAGCCTCTCCTGGGGCTGGTGGGGCCTGAGAAGGGAATGTGGGGCCAGGCCTGGGGCTCAGCAAGGGGCCTAGCCAACAAGTCTACCCCCCCAACTCCCTTCCTCCCTCCTCCACCCCCAGCTCCCCATCTGTAACCCTAATGAGCTGCTGACAGTTCCCATCTGCTCCTCTCTGGCTTCCACTCTGGGTAAAGGGAGAGAGTGAGGAGGGGATGCCAAGAAAGGTGGGGCAGAGAGGGTGGGTTTCCAGGGCTCAGCCCTGGTCCCGTTGCTTGTGGGGGAGCCGCTCTGCTGCCAGCGACCTCCTCCCACCACACCCCTGAAGGCCCCACTCCTATGGGTAGGAGGATCTTTGAGAACAGAGGTTGTAGCCACTTCCTGTCCCGCCTGGACGCCCAGACCCAAGAGAGCTGGAAATCTTTAACTCCCACAGGGGCTGTCTCAAGAAGAGAAATGGCAAGTCTTCCTCCCCAGTCCAAGAATTCTCAAGAGATCTCTTCCCCTACCCCGCACCCCTCCGTGTTCTGCTCACAGACAGAGGGGAGGTGTGAGGGGCCTGGGGACTGGAGGGCCCGGTTGCCTGCCTTAGCCCAGCCTGCCTGGCCCAGCCCCCTCCCGGCCTCTCCACTCAGCTCCCGCTCGCCAATGCTGTCATCTAGAGGTAAGAGGGGGGACTGCAGGAACTGGTGCCCGGCCTGGGAGCCCCAGGGGTCCCTCGCTCCCAAGCCCCCCACGGAAGGATGGACGAAGGAGGAAGACGTCCAGACACCCTGCCCTGGAGGCGCTGCAAGAGATCTCATCCACTCCCCTGCTTGCAGGCACCCACGTGGCCATGAGCTGTTTCCTGGCTCCTTGCTCACTGGGCAAACCCCTCTAGGAAACCCAGGACCCACAAGAATGTGTGGATCCACAAGCTATGTGCCGGGCACTTGTTGTACATCACCTCCTCCGAGATTCACAGCAGGTGACATGTGGATAATACGCTCCATTTTACGAATGAGGTCAGGAGGACAGGCAGGTAGAGGGAGCCGTTCATGTAGAGTAACTGACACCCACACTGGACGTGAGCAGTCTTCCTGGCTTCGGTTTTTTCTGGCTCACTTCAATCCCTCAGGCGTTCACTAATGCTCCAGTCCTGTGCTGGAGGGGCACCTGCTGTGTGCCAGGGTCTATGCCAGGTCCTGGGCGGCCCAGAGTCGTAACTGACCTGTCCTCCCGCCTTGCCCTCACCCTGGGCATGCTCATTACGGGGGGAGTCCTAGCCTGGCCCACTCACCAGGAAGTCACATGAAGGATGAGCCATGAGGTCCCTGTGAGAAGTCACCAGCTGTGACAGCAATGCCAGCAGAGCCAAAGGTGGGCCCTAGGGCAGCCCGTGCTTCCTAGGAGTCTAGGAGTGCTCTGTCCTGGGCCCTGGTTCAGAGGCTGCCTGGTGAGCGGCACAGAGAGGCCACCGTGCACCACTCCTCTCCTCCAGAGGACCCAGCCTCTCCCAGAGGCACCTGTGACCAACCCCCAGCCCTCGGCCAAGCTAGAGAACCCCCAGGGCCTGACGCGCAATAGGTGCTCAGTTCATGGATGAAGAATGAGTAAGTTAGGGGCTGCTCACACCGGAGCTCCAGCCATATGAGGTCAGATGAACCTCCGCCTCCATCCCACACTGTCCTCACCCAAATGGCCAGTGAAGTCCCTAGAGTAGAGGAGACCCAGGAGACCAGAATCCTGGTCCCAGTTCTGCTTCCTACTTGCTGTGTGAACCATTGCAAGACTCCACTCTCTGAGCCTCAGTTTCCCTGTATGTAGATAGGGGATTTGGACTAGCTAGGAGGCCTCTGCACCAAGCAAGCGGAAGGATCTTGGTGCAGGAGAGGAGGCCTAAGCCCACTCTTGTCCCCTCCACACTGGGTTAAGGGTGAGGCCATGAGCTGGTGTCCCGTGGAGACTCAGAGGAACTGCCGCCGCATACCCTTGTGTATGCCCCCACATACACAAAGCACGCACATATGTATGTGCAAGCATGCACATGTGTGCCTGAAGCCGCATGGACACACCCACAGGAAGCCACGTGCGCACACCTGCACATCCATGCACACCTGCGTCCACACCCCACATACCCAGCGCATGTGCTATGCTCGCTCAGCAGGGCCTCAGGAACAAGTTTAGGGATGCACTGAAGTTATGAAATTGATTTCTCTGGGAACAGTTGGAATTAGTTTTAATTATCTTTATCTTTCTTCCAATTGTGCTCTCAGCCTTCTCCTCACTGTTTAATCCATCGCTATCGACTTCCCCGCAGGCACAGAGGACGGGGGTTGCGGGGTGGAGTGGACAGTGTTATTCATTTTCTGAAAAAAGTAAACAGCAACAACCACACCTACCTACCACTCCCTCTGCACTGGCCTCTCCCAGGCAGGGCTTTCTGCACACACACACACACACACACACACACACACACACACTCACACACACACACTCACACATGCGTGGGCGCACACACAGGCAGGTGCGCACATCACACACAACAGCCAAACCTCACTCTCCGAGGAAGCCCCACCTGGAAGTCCTCCTCAACCAGGACAAGAAAGGGCTGAGATGAGATGTGCTCGGATCTCAACATCTCCGGAGTCTGCGTCTTTACTGGGAGGCTGAACTTCACTCATGAGTGTCAACCACCCCACCCCCCGCTGAAAAGCCCATTCCATCTCATTCCCCAGGCTCCCCTTCCTGAGCCCACCCCCCAATACCTGGGATCTCCCAGTACTACATGATAGTTCTTACCACGGTGAAGGCAGCACCTGAGTCAGACTCATCTCTGAGACCAGACACATAGTAGATCATCAGTAAATATTTACTGAATGTAACCCATTCACTCATTCATTCATTCATTTATTCAACCGATACTGAGAGCCATGATGCCCCAGGCACTGGGCCTGGTGCTGAAGATACAGAAATGGATGCACACCAGGCCCACTCCATTTAGATTTTAATGGGTGGACAGGAGTCCCCAAACTGAGCTAGGGTGAGGGTGTATTTGGAGAAGGAAAGGACAAGAAGAAAAGATTGTATTTTAAAGACTCCTGAGGAAGGCAAACCTCCACTCTTTGAGGATCAGTTGATTTCCTCAAGCCTGCTCTGTCTCCAGAAATGGGGGAACTGATCCAAAAGTGCCCTGTTCTCGGGCGGCTCCCCCCACTGCTCCTGGACCTGGGCCAATTCCACAGCAGGTTCCTGGAGGCTCCGCTGCCCTGGGTGTGTGTGTGTGTGGAGAGAGGGGTATCAGCCCCTCCTCCATGGGCCGCTCCCCTTGGAGCTGGGGAGGGGGCTGGTGCCATCCCTCACCACCAAGATGCTGGTGCTAAGTGCCCTGCAGTGCTAATATTTTATGATTAAAAACCATTAAGGTTTAGACCGTGAAAATCAGAGGGACACAAAATCAATGGCCCAATATTGCTTCCCCCGGTAAGTTGTGTAAATATTGTGTCTTTTATTGTTTGGCCGATGGCAAAAGCAGAGATACAGGTGCAGATTATACTAACGAATCCCCTCCCGTCCCGGCCGTGATCTGGTGGAATTAGCGTCTGGCTTGGAGAGGCCTGGAGAGCTGGAGACAGGGAGGTCTCAGGCTGGCCCGCTGTGGAAAGTCATTGCTCTCTCTTTTCCCTCCTACAGAATCCCCACCCCGCACAATCCAGCTGAACCGGCCAGAGGCAGCGCCACCATCCCAGACTCCCCCCTCCACCATGCAGCATCCTCCACACTAATTGCACAGACACACATTTACACAAAGGCACACACATCACATGGTGACGTGCTCTCGTGACAGCCCGTCCGTCACCGTGCTCCACCATCTGTTTGAATTTGCATATTTAATCAGGATCTGTCTTCTCCCTCTGGGGGTGCAGATTAGGGTGAAGACGGTTCCAGAGACTGTTCTCATCTCTGGGGAAGGGGGTGACTGAGGGAGAGCCTCTCCTACCTGGAGCTGGGGGGACTGTGGAATGCCTGGCGCGCCCCTTGCCTCTCTGGTGGTGGTGTAAGGTCAGGTACCCCACCCGTCTCCAGGAGGGGTTGGTGATGATGTAGGGGTCCCTCCTGTCAATAGGGGGAAGGGAATGAATGAATTCTATCTTCTTCCAGTCTCGAGTCTGTCCTCCCCCCTACCCTTTCCATTCTCATGGAAGAGGAGGTATGACCCTAGGGTTAGACACCTCATGCCATGGTCCTGCTCCCCATGGGGTGAGGGCACTTCTCTAGCAAGGCGGAAGCTGCCCTGCGGAAACTCAATATATCCCTTCCACTCCCTGAGAAGGTGCCCAGAAAAGAACCACTGAACTGATATGAGGAGAGAAGCAGTTGATGCAAGGGCGAGGGGAGGGGGACCGCTAGGCTGATGTGATGAGGGAAAGGTGGGGGGACGGGGGGGGGCAGTCGGGCTGAGCCGAGGAGAAATAGCTGGGATGATGCTGGGGGAGAACAGCTGAGCAGAGGGGGTGAGACACTTGGCCTGATGTGAGGGCACAACCACTGGTCTAATAAGGTAGAACAGCTGGGTGACATGGGGAACATCTGGACTGATCTAAGGGAACCGAGAGCAGATGTGAAAGAACAACCAAGCTCGTGTTGGGAAGCAGCTGGGCTGATCTGGGAAGGTCATCCTGACTAATGTTGGGGAATCGCTAGGCGGACACTGGGAGAGCAGCTGGAACAGCTGGACTGAGATGAGGGGACAGCTGACCCGAGGTGGGGAGGGACAGCTGGCCTGAGGTGGGGGAACAGCTGAGCTGAGATAGGGGAACAGCTGGGTTGAGGTAGAGGGATAGCTAGGCTGAGGTCAGGGGGACAGCTTGGCTGAGGTGAGGGGACACTTGATCTGAAGTAGGGACAGCTGGTCGAGGCAGGGGACAGTTGGCTGAGGTGGAAAGATAGCTGGGCTCAAGTGAGGTAGGGGGAGAGCTGATTGGAGGTTGGGACAGCTGGACTGAGGTGGGGGAACAGCTGGGCTGAGGAGGGGGACAGCTGGCTGAGGTGAGGGGACAGCTGGCTGAGGTTGGCTGAGGCAGGGGGGAGGCTGAGGTAGGGGACAGCTGGGCTGAGGTGGGGACAGCTGGGGGACAGCTGGGCAGAGGTGGGGGACAGCTGGCTGAGGAGGGGGACAGCTGGGTGGAGGTGGGGACAGCTGGGCTGGGGGACAGCTGGGCGGCGGGGGACAGCAGGCTGTGGGGACAGCTGGGTGGGGTGGGGGACAGCTGAGGCGGAGGCAAGGGACAGCTGGGCGGAGGCGGGGACAGCTGGGTGGAGGTGGGGGACAGCTGGGCTGAGGTGGGGGACAGCTGGGCTGAGGTGGGGGACAGCTGGGCGGAGGCGAGGACAGCTGGGCGGAGGCAAGGGACAGCTGGGTGGAGGCGGGGACAGCAGGGGACAGCTGGGCGGAGGCAAGGGACAGTTGGGTGGAGCGGGGGACAGCTGGGGCTGGGGAAAGCGTGGGGAGCTGGGTGGAGCGTGGGACAGCTGACAGCTGGGTGGAGGTGGGGGACAGCTGGGTGGAGGTGGGGACAGCTGGACAGCTGGACAGCTGGCTGAGGAAGGGGACAGCTGGGTGGAGGCGGGGGACAGCTGGGGCGGGGGGCAGCAGGTGGCGGACAGCTGGGCGGAGGCAAGGACACAGCTGAGCGGAGTGCGGGGACAGCAGGCTGAGGTGGGGGACAGCTGGGCGGAGGCAAGGGACAGCTGGGGCGGAGCGGGGACAGCCAGCTGGGTGGAGGTGGGGGACAGCAGGCTGGGGGGGACAGCTGGGTGGAGGTGGGGGACAGCTGGGCGGAGGTGGGGGACAGCTGGGCGGAGGCAAGGACAGCTGAGGCTGAGGTGGGGGACAGCTGGGCAGAAGGCAAGGGACAGCTGGGTGGAGGCGAGGGGACAGCTGGGCGAGCAAGGACAGCTGGGCAGAAGGCTGAGGACAGCTGGCTGAGGAGGGGACAACTGGGGGAGGCAGGGGACAGCAGGCTGAGGTGGGGGACAGCTGGGCGGAGGCAGGGGACAGCTGGGCAGAGGCAGGGGACAGCAGGCTGAGGTGGGGGACAGCTGGGCGGAGGCAGGGGACAGCTGGGCAGAGGCAGGGGACAGCAGGCTGAGGTGGGGGACAGCTGGGCAGAGGTGGGGGACAGCTGGGCGAAGGCGGAGGACAGCTGGCTGAGGTGGGAAGGAGACCTTGGCCGGTGGGATCAGAGCAGAGCCACAGGGCAGTGTCGGTGAGCCCCTAGGTCCTGTAGACTCTGGATTCAAACCCCTATCTTCAGTGTTCTGACCTACATCCTGTTTTCCAGAAATGCCCTGGGAAGGCCTAGCCACAGTGTTGCCCTGATGCTGCCAGGCCACGAAAGGGAAGGGTCACACGTTCCTCCACCCGCTCCTCCCATCTCCCAGGAAGTGAGGGGAGGACCCCCGGAAGCGGGGGAAGGGCAGACAGCAGTCCGCATTCTTGCATGTCTTTCACCCTCCCCTGCAGGGACTCGGCCAGGTCTGATTCCAGGGTCACGTGGTGTCAGACCGGAGCAGGTTTTTGGAGAGAGTCCCACGTGGGCCCCCACGTCACAAGTAAGAAAGGAGACCTAAGGCAAGTCCGGCTCAGTGCGGTCTCGGGCCAGCCTCGGACCAGCCGTCGCCAGCAGGCTTCCCTGAAGCCCTGTCACGGTCAGCTCAGGCTCCCCGAACAGTAGCGCCGACTGAGGGGGCTTCCGCAATAGAAATGTGTTTTCCCACAGGCCTGGTGGCTGGGGGCCAGCCTGGTGGGGTTCTGGTGACAGCCCTCCTCCTGTAGATGGCCACCATCTCTCTGTGCTAACATGACCTCCTCTGTATGCTGGGGACAGGGGGACGCCAAAAGAGCAAGCGTTTTTACAGTGTCCCCTCTTACAAAGGGCTCCGACCCCACCACGGGGGCCCTAGCCTCATGAGCTCATCTGAACCTGACCTCCCTTCTCCGAGGACCATCACATCGGATGGCTTCAACACATGAATTTTAGGAAGGACACACATCAGTCCATGGCAATCTCCCAGCCTTGTTGACCCCAGACCCAGGCCACTGGGGCACTCCCTTGACCCAGAAGGAGAGCCAAGCCCCTTGACCTAACCACAGGAGCTGCTCTCAGCCAAGATCGCAAGAACACACAGAAGAGGGGGCAGAGGATCTGTATGTCCCTCCCCACTGTGCCAGACACTTTACAAGTGTCGTTTTCTTTCACCTTCCCAACAGTCCTGTGTGCCAGGCGATCTCGTGAGCTCCATTTTTCAGACGAGGAACCTGAGGGTTACGTGACTTGCCCACAGGCGTGGCTCAAACACAGTCAGTCCTGACCAGGACCTGCATGTGGTCAGTTCAGTTCCAGGCTCCTGGTCACTTGGCTGAAGCCCAAAGCACCTTTCCAGAACTTGTCCCAAGGAGCAAGGCCTCCAGGCCCAGCTCACAGCTGTCCTGCTTAGTGACTCACCTTCCCAATTCTGGTTGAGAAAACCAGTTCCCTGGCTGCCACTCTGCCTGCAGCGTGCCCCGCACCCCTGTCTGCTCCGGCCCTGGCTGTGGCCATGGCCGTGAGAGACCCCAGCTGCGTGACACAGCCACTGCTTGTGCCAGCAGAGGGGATTAAGAAACAAGTAGAGGAAGAGGCCCCGGAAACCCGACAGCTGGACAGCACACCCCACGCCGGCCCACAGGACTCCTCTCCAACGCCTTTTCCAGAAGGAACTGCCCCTCCATTGCAAGGCAGGCCCCTGTGAGGTCCTCAGCCTGCACCCTCCCTGCACATGCCTCTCCCAGGAAGTGGGTGCAAGTCATTCCCAAAGGGCCATGATGGTACTGTGGGTGTGTGTCGGTGCGCAGAGAGGTCTGAGTCCATGACGGTGGCAGCACATGGTTTGGTTTTGGGGTTTTGTTTTTTTTTTTGGTCAGATGCCAATGGGAGGAAACAATACACACCCAGAGGTTATGCATACTTGAGAGGCTGAGGGCCTGAGTTCAAATTCCAGTACTGCTCCAGAGCTGTGTGATCTCGGGCATGTCACTTAGCCTCTCTGTGCCCAGGTCCCTCATAAACTGAGGCTAAGAGCAGTACCTACCTCTAAAGCCCATTATAAACATTTTAAGTTTATCTACTTGAGGTGCTTAGAACGGTGAGGGCCACATGTAAGTACTGTATATGAGGCAGCCACAATTCTTAGGTGTGTGGTACGGCCTGTTTGTGTGTATGTCTCCCTACTACAGGCAAAGCCGCTGGAGGGTGGGCACCGCGTCTCACTCTGCCGTTCAGCCCAGCACCTGCTCGAGGCACTAACTGGAAAAGTGTTCCATAATGAGCAGGGGCCTGGGGCGCCTGTGTGGCTCAGTCGGTTGAGCGTCTGACTTTGGCTCAGGTCATGATCTCACAGTTCGTGGGTTCGAGCCCCACATCAGGCTTTGTGCTGAGAGCCAGCTTGGAGCCTGGAGCCTGTTTCAGATTCTGTATCTCCCTCTCTCTCTGACCCTCCCCTGCTCACGATATCTCTCTCTCAGAAATAAATCTTAAAAAACAGTAAAAAAAAATTTTTTTAAATGAGCAGGGGCCTGAACAAAGGGAACCGTTAGTAACTTTGTGTGTGTGTGTGTGTGTGTGTGTGTGTGTGTGTGTGTGTGAGAATATTGTGCATAGGTGTGTATGTGTCATATACATGTGCATCGTTAATTTGTGTGTGGGTGGGAGATATCTGCGCCAGCACCTCTGCTGTGTTTGTGTCTGTATTTGGCTATCAACGTGGCACACATATGTCCCTTGGATGTGAATGCTGGCTGGTAGTAGGTGTGTCTATAGAATGTGGGTTAGCCAGCCGACGTTGGTGTGTGTATCAGTGTGGGGCATGTGTTGGCACCATGAGCAAGAATGTGTTGGCATGGGGGCGCCTGGGTGCCTCAGTCGGTTAAGCGTCCGACTTTGGCTCAGGTCAGGATCTCACAGTTCGTGGGTTTGAGCCCCGTGTCAGGCTCTATGCTGACAGCTCGGCCCCTGGAGCCTGCTTCAGTTCTGTGTCTCCCTCTCTCTCTCTGCCCATCTCCTGCTCACACTCTATCTCTCTCTCTCTCAAAAATAAATAAGCATTCAAAAGAAAGAATATCAGAATGCGTGTCAGCATGTGTACGTATGTGTATCTATCAGCATCGTGTAAGTGTGTGCAGGGTTGTGCATATGAGTGCCGGCAGGGAGTAATTATGTAAGTCAGGACTGCATTTCGGTGTGTCAGCAGTATATGTGTGTCGATGGGTGCATGGGTGTGCAGGTGCGTGTCAATGGTGGGCGCATATGCGTGTCAGTGTTCTGTGTGCCTGTCAGCACTCGATACGCCCCTGCTGGTGTTGGGAGTGTGTGTGTGTCAGTGTTGTGCGTGCGTGTGTGTATTGGCACTGAACGTGTACACCCACACACCTGTCCCTCATCTCCCTGGCCCCCACACCCCGGCTCTGGGCCTCGATCCCCGGCAGCCCTGGCGCCTGCCCAGCCCCTACCCCCACCCAGCTCCCCTGATTGGCACCCGAGTTAATAAGTGTTGCTTTTCTCCTATTCTACTCAGGCCTGTGATGGAAAATCCTCGGGCTGGAAGTGAGCCCCGAATCGATAGTCCATTCCATTTAACAGGGTGGCTGTCACCATAACGAGATAAAAGTGGATTAACTTCTGCGCTCCTGCCACGTCCACAGGGAGCCCATCTGTTCCCTGCACAGCCGGCCTGGCACAGAGCAGCAGCTAAGCCCGGCAGGACCCAGCCATGGGGGCTCCAGCCACAGCCGAGGAAGGGGGCACCGGGAATCAGAGAGGGCTCAAGACAGGGATCCAGATGGGGTTCAGAATGGGTCTCGTGACAAATTCCAGGTAGGATCCCGGTGGGCTTCCGGGACAGGGGAAGCCAGCACGAGGTGAGGGCCAGCTACGCATCCTGGACGAAGACCCAGCAGAACCTCTAAGAAGCCTGAACCTCCTAGACCTGGCGTGTGGCTAAACAGCGTCTGCCAAGGCACGAATTCCGGAAGCCTCTTGGCCCGGACGCCCTGGGAACCACACAGAGTGTCTGAAGTTACTTCAAGAAAAGGCCCTCCCCTTCCCCTAAGGCCTAAAGAATAGAAAAGGCTCCCACTGCAGCAAGAAGGATGCAGGATGAACACCAGGGTGAACTTCCTGATCACGAAGGTAAGCGCTTTCAGGAGCAGACAACTGAATACTCACATTTCCAGGATTTGTTCCAGCTTTTGCTATTTTTTTTTTTTTAATACTAGGTGTCAGGAGCAAACTAAAATGGAGATTGATTCAAGCAAACGCTACTAGTTTCTTCTTTTACTCCTATAGTGCATGCTGCCGCTATACTTTCCCACGAGGTCTGCTTTTTGACTGTGGGATTCTTTGTTCATTTCACTGGTTTTCACACTCCTGCCTATGGCTTCTTCCCTTGTTTCCTTGGGAAGGCCCACCGCACCTGGCGATGATCGCCTTTGTTTCTTCTAGATCTCTTATGATTTCATTTTTTTATATTCACATTTTCATCTATCGGGAATTTGCATGAAGTAGGTGTCTGCGTTTCTCCCTGTGATTAACTAAATCTCTACACTAATCTGAAATGCCACTTTTAGCATTTAGGAGGAACCAATTTTGCACATCTCCGTTACGTGGTTGATTCTTGTGCTAGCCCACTCAGGTTTTAGTAAGGATAGCTTTGTGATGTATTTTGATATTTGAGAGTGTGGTTCTCTTTAACACTCAGGGCCCTGGATCTATATTATTGAATGGCTGTGTAAAGGCACAATGTTATCTAATAATGGTACCAAAATGGCATCCTATCTGAAGCCGGTGGCAACTGCTTTTGAAATGTAAACAGCAGTCCCCAAATACTGTATATGTTCAGGTTTCTAAAACCTCCCTTTGCTGTAGTATTGTGAAGGAAGCAGAGCCGAAGCATGTAATCCTAAGGAGGGAGAGACAGACTCAGATGTGCATAGCCCAGTGGTCACCCTGGGATGTGCAGGATGGACAAATCAAGGCATCCACTACCTGGAAGGCCCAAGGGCTCTGGACAGGACATCAACCAGCGAGGAAGCGGGTATGGTGGCCCAGGGGGAGAGGCCGAGACCCAGACGAGGGCAGAGGGAGGGGAGGGGAGAGTCAAGAGGCCTTTAGGAAGCAGAATGAACAGAGCCTCGAGACCTGAAACTCGTGAGGGTGCCAGAAGGAGAAGAGACTGAAATGACAGGACCTAAATGGAAAATTCAGGAGGCAGAACCAGGATGGAGTTTTGAAGCATCAGGGAGATAAGTGTCCAGGAAACAGATGGGTACAGGGGTCTGAGGCATAATTGGGAGGTAAGTAGAGGTGGGGAGTCTCACTGAAGCCATTGAATCCAGGGATGTGGATGAGGAGGGTCCATGCCAAGGAAGGATCCAGGCTAAGACCAGAGATGGGGTGTGAGAGCCCCTGGGAACATCCCACAGAGGCGCAGGAGCAACTGTGAGTGACACCCGACATGGGCTTGTCTCCCCCTGGTTCCCCAGTGACTGGGAGGCCCCTCCCATCCTTCTAGGCCAAGAGGGGTGACCCCAAGGGAGAGGGTGGGAGGGGAGGGAGGGGACAGGGTGATGTGGATTCCAAAGGAGCCAACAGCTGTCAAATAATCTAAAACCTCATATGTTAATAATTCTTACAATTTTGCCAAAGACTTAAAGGCTGGCCTGTCAAGAGCAGTGACAGAAGCTATTATGGAAACAAGATGGGGATGTTTTGGAGGCAGCATCGACAGCACATCCCGTGCCGGGCCTCGAAGACCATGAGGCCGCCTCCCCGGCACCTCCAGGAAGCCCACGTGCTCAGCCAGAAAGGAGCTGGGTCATTGTGGATTCAAGCCATTGACTGTGGATTGATCACCCACGAGGACATTTTAATTAACTGTCAGATCCCAGAGCTGCCCCATCCTCCCTGTCACCCACCCTCCCCGATCTGCAGCCACCTCCTCTCCCAACACACAAAAAAAGGAGCAGTTGGCCAAGAGCACAATCCAGGGAGAGAGAGGCACCCGGAGGGTTTCGCTGGCTGGAGGGAGGGGCTGTGGCCTGATCCAGCTATTCTAGGTGCTCCCCATGGACTCATCACTTGGTTGGAAATGCCCCCATTTCTCACACTTAAAATGGGAGCGATAGCAGGAAGAGTAAATAAAACTTGCACAAAAATGCTTTCTTTTGGAGCTTCGCAATCTCAGACTCCCCTTGCATAACTCCCAAAACTACCTCCTGCTTCATCTC
This sequence comes from Proteles cristata cristata, assembly GCA_017311185.1. Taxonomy (NCBI): domain Eukaryota; kingdom Metazoa; phylum Chordata; class Mammalia; order Carnivora; family Hyaenidae; genus Proteles; species Proteles cristata. Next base: position 1,132,426 of record JAESUZ010003902.1, on the reverse strand, counting down.
ATTGAACTGTCCAATCCGTTCCAGGAGGTGGCATCATGATCTCCACGCTTACAGGGGAGACCCATGAGGCCAGTACCAAAGCTGAAGTGGGCACCACTGCTCACTTACAGAGCCAGGATGTGAGCCCCAGCACCAGAATCTGCCTTCGTGTAAGGGCTTCTTATTAGACTAACAATCATGACCGCTACCACTTGCGAGTGCTCACCTTGTGCCAAAAGCTATGCTAAATCAGAGCTTCTCACACTTGGCTGGGCGCAAGGAACCTCTGGGCATCTTGTTGAAATGCAGATCCAAGTGCAGCAGGTCTGGGGTGGGGCCTGAGATTCTGCATTTCTTTCTTTTTTTTTTTTTTTTTAAATTTTTAATGTTTTTTATTTATTTCTAGGAGAGAGAGAGAGACAGCGTGAGCAGGGGAGGGTCAGAGAGAGAGGGAGTCACAGACTGAAACAGGCTCCAGGCTCTGAGCTGGCAGTCAGCACAGAGCCCGACGCGGGGCACGAACCCACGAACCGCGAGATCATGACCTAAGCGAAAGTCGGACGCTTAACCGACTAAGCCACCCAGGCGCCCCGAGATTCTGCATTTCTAATAAGCACCCAGGAGATGCTGATGTTCCTTGTCCAGAAACCATACTTTGAGTCTAAAGTAGAAATGCTTTCTCTTCTCTAATTGGCACAAAACTCTATTAAAAAGAAAGCCACAGGCTTGGGGCACCTGGCTGGCTCAGTTGGTGGAGCAAATGACTCTTGATCTCGGGATAGTGAGTTCAGGCCCCATGTTGGGTGCAGAGATTACTTAAAAATAAAATCTTAAATAAAAAGAAAGAAAAAGAAAACCACAGGCTTAAAACGGCATCACTTAGGGCAAGTCCTCAAACCTAGGGCTTATTAATACCTAACCTAAGCACAGTTTCAGCCTCCCTCAGAAAGGTAAGGCTGACCAGTCAGTAGGGAATTTTGTGATGAGCACCAAGGAGATAATCTGTCACATAGACCCTCTCCATCCCCCAAAGATGAAGTAATACACTTTATAAGACCCCCTTGTCTTTCTTCCACCTAAGTGCAGGTGACCTTGCCTGAAACAATCTTTTCTTTTCCTTTTGGCAATAATTTTCTTGCCCCACTCCCCTTCCTATAAAAACTTCCCATCTTGAACAACTCCTTGGAGCTTCCCCCCTCCTTGCTAGGTGGGATGCTAACTCATGAATCACTTAACAGAGCCAAAGAGATCTTCAAATTGACTCAGTCGAATTTTGTGTTTTAACAACCCCTATGAAATAAGTACTCTTGGGCGCCTGGGGGGCTCAGTCGGTTAAGCGTCTGACTTAGGCTCAGGTCATGATCTCAGAGTCTGTGAGTTTGAGCCCCACATCGGGCTCTGTACTGACAGCTCAGAGCCTGGAGCGTGCTTCGGATTCTGGGTGTCCCTCTCTCTCTGCCCCTCCCCCGCTTGCACTCTCTCTCAAAAATAAACAAATGTTAAAAAAATGTGTTTAATAAAGAAAGAAGTACTCTTAGTATCATCCTTGTTTACAGAGGACACTGAGGCCTAGGGAGATGGAAGAAGCTAACCAGGAGACCCAGGACTTGAACCCAGGTCAGCTGGCCCATCTGCCCACTTACCCTCAGAGCTCTCCCACCTCCCCAGCATTTGCCCAGAAAGCCAACGACCAGGGGTAGGTCTCTGGGGATAAGCAGGACCCAACTCCAAATACCATCACATGCAGAGTTAGGGCTTCAACATACAAATTTGGCGGGTGGCGGGGGGGGGGGAGGGTAGGAGACACAAACCCTGAGTCCACAGCGCTTAGTGTGGGAGGAGGGTGCTTCCCACAGGAGAGAACCCCCCCTCCGGGGCCACTCTCCCACAAAGAACAAAACCATGAAGCTCCGGAGGGTCCCCAGTGCTCTCTTTCACGTGGCCAGGAGACAAAGACACCCTCTCCGGGTCCTCAGGGTCCCCACCTGCCCCTGCTCCCGGGCCACTGGGCTGCAAGCCCACACACTGCTTGCAGCCACCCACCCGCGAGCATTAATTGAAAATTAATCCGCTCGGTACGTGCCGACGAGCAAATCAAAGCTAAGTGTCTCAATTAGGAAGAGAGATGGAGTCGGGCACTCTTCTCAGGAGCCGGCTTATTTATGGGGATAATATCATTTTTAATGAGGGGAGCTACTAAGAGGCACAACAAATGCAATATTTAATAGAAAAATATTACAGCATTCCATCAGCGGAACACTGTCGGGGGGGGCGGTAAACTCAGGGACCCACACATACCCGGGCATCGAGCTCTGGTTGTGTGGGCGCCTGGGTACCGGCACCTATGTGCACACGTGTCTGCGTGAGCACACACGTCTATGTGCACGTGCACATCAGCGTGCACGTCCATGTCCGAATGTGTGAAAATCGTGTATATGTGTGTCTGCGCCTGGGGGAAGGGGTGAAGCATTCCTGAGTTTTTGCCACAGAAGGTAGCTTTCTCACCTCCCACCTAAAGGACCCCCACTCAGGGACTTGGGCCGGCCAAATAAGGACTCAGAGTATTTCCCAATACTTACAGGGGACTTGGTCCATTTAGTCCCTGGAGAATTGTAATCTCTGCCACCCAGAGGGTCATAAAGGGCAAATTAAGACTCTGGGTCCCAGTCTCCTCTGGGGTCTCTCATGCATGAGCCATGGCCATTCCAGCCCACCGTATCAGTGACAGTTACAGGACAAGGCCCTCAGGGCCCTACTGCACTGTCCCAAGCTGGCACTTAGGCCCAGCCACCCCCTTCAGCCTTGGTCTCAGGCTCAAGAGCCAAGAACTTTGCTTGCCAGGCCCAAGTCCAAGTTCCTACTCCCACTGCCTCCCTCCTCCACCCAGGTACAACCCAGACCCAGATCCAGGCTCTGTAGCCCCAGCTCAGGGTGGCCTCAACTTTAGCATCTGTGGAATGGGGGAACAGCTGAGGTGGGCAGCTCAGAACCCAGCCTGCCCTCCCCCTCCCCCAACACAACATGCACACATCGATCTCCTTGCCTCCACTCATGTCGGAGCCCTCCTGGGGCAGGTCCCAAAATCCTGCCCTCACTCCTTTGCCAGAACAGCACCCCACCACCCCCACCACTTGCCAACCACCTCGTCCTCCTCAGGATCCTCCTGACATGTCAGTGTCCCCAAGACCTGGGCTGTCCCACTTCAGAGAAGCTCAGAGAAGCCTCTAAGCCAGAGGACTCAAGCCTAACCCGGTTATGCCTTCCACCAGCTATGTGACTTGGGACTCATTAACTAACCTCTCTGTGTTTCTATTTCCTCATTCTGGTGTTTCGTCAGGGTTAAATGAGCTAATATCCATCAGGTGTTTAGAACCAGGCCTGGCATGGGGCACCTGGGTGGCTCAGTTGGTTGTGCATCCAACTTTGGCTCAGGTCATGATCTCACAGTTTGTGAGTTCGAGCCTTGCGTTGGGCTCTGTGCTGACAGCTCAGAGACTGGAGCCTGCTTCGGATTCTGTGTGTCCCTCTCTCTCTCCCCCTCCCCTGCTCATGATCTGTCTCTCTCTGTCTCTCAAAAATAAATAAGTGTTTAAAAGAGATAGAGAGAGAGAGAAAGAGAGAACCAGGCCCGGCACATGATAAACCTCCAGTATGTATTGAGGTGTTGTTACTAATATTAGGCCACCCTGCCCCCAAATCGCCTTCTCCCTGGCCAAGCAGCGGGAGCCATCCATCAAACAATCTGTGAAGGTCCTCAGGGCAGGGGCTCCCCCTCCCTCAAGCGTCTAGAGTGAGAGCCACGTCAGCTCCCCTGACCTGGGCCACGTGCCTTCCCTTACACTGTCATCACTCATGAGCTGCATGCTTATATGTTAGTCATCTTTCTAAGCGTGTGTTAGCCTTGAATTTTTCAAAAGTAAAATAACAATAGTAAAACCAAGCAGGGATTTGCGCCCAGCAGAGGGGTCCTAACTGGGCAGTAGTATTGGCGATTATTCATTTAATGTCTGCCTCTATGTGACATGACACTTGTACTTGGTCAAGAACAATGTCTGTCCTTTCCTACAGTACCCGCCGCACTTAGAAAAATGTCCAGATGTGGTAGGGAAGCAATCGTCACTGGAGGGAGGGAGGGGGCCGAGGGCAGACTCTTCCCTGGGTGGAGCTCTGAACCCTCAGTCTCAGGAGGGAAGACCCCCCCCACCCCAAACCAGAAGCCAGAACTGGGGGCCTCCCCCACCCTTCCAGACCCCAGGCACCTCCAGATTGATGACATTTGAAAGTTAACTTCCCACAAAAGTCACTCTCCAGGATTAATATTTATTTCTTATGAAATTTAAATTTTTCAGTGTAATTAAAATTTTATTCGTCGTGAGTTATAGATAAAAATATTTATAACTTTCCCTTTTGCACCATTGAGGATGAGTCTTAGATGGAACCAATTACCCAGGCCTCCTCCTGGTGATGGCCTTGGGGGGGTCGAGGGCAGGGAGGGGGTCGATGGGCTGGTGGGGGCCAGAGCTGGCATCCGTTTCCCCAGGCAACAGTGCCAGCTCTGCCTCCTGCATCCAAGCAGGGGAGGTGACTGGTAGAAGGGGCAGCTCAGACCTACCCCACCCCCAAATTCCTGGCAAATAACTCGGTGGGAGCTGGGGTTGGGGCCAGAGAGAGGCCAGGAAGAGGCTGGGAGAAGACAGGAAAATGAGGCCTCAGAATGAGTGCAGGAGAGGAGGGAAGGATTGCAGACAGAGAGGACCCACGTCTTCCCACCCCGGCGCGGAACGTGGTGGGGCAGCCTGTCGACGGCAGCCCGTGTTGCCAGGAGATCGTGGCTCTTGGCTCTGAGGCCTTTAATCATTTCATACCCATCGGCGCATCAGCAGCAGCGATAGACAGAAGTGGGGTGGGGGAGCCATGAGTTCCGAAGCCGGGCAGGCCAGTGTTCAAATCCTGCCTGTGAATATGGCCTGGCATATGTTACATAACCTCCCTGAGCCTCAGTTTCCTCAGCTGTAAAATGGGGGCCTGAGGTCGCATCAGAGGATGTATAAGAGGCCCAGCACACAGCTGGGGTTAAAAGTAGAGGATCCTGGCCCTTTCCCCAGCTGCCGCTAAGGTGCTCGGTCTTTCCAAGGAAGCTAAGGTTGTTTTGGGGTGAGGTGCTCACTTGACCCAGCAGCGAGGAGCACCCCCCCAGCAGCGCCCGCTCAGTGCCCACCCCACCCTGCCCCCACACCAAGGTCTCCGGCTCAGAGCTCGCCTGCATCTACTTGGCCCAGCCCTCATCCTGCACAACGATAAGGTAGGTGACAGTCACAGAGGATAAGACCAATGCTCTCCTTAAAGCAGCAAACATTGGACCTTTCTGGAGGAGCTTGTTGGCAAAGGCCTTGGCCAATGTCAACATCGGGAGCCTCATCTGCGAGGTCGGGGCTGGCGGGGCCACCCCCGCAGGAGATCCTGCTCCCTCCACCGGGGCAGCCCCTCCTGAGGAGAAGAAAGCAGAAGCAAAGAAGGAGGATGTCTGGTAATGACAAGCGCTTTCGTCTTTTTGACTACACCTCTTCTGTAACCTCTTCAATAAAAAGCTGAACCCTTTCAAAAAATAAAAAATAGCAGAGGATCCTGGGCTGTCTGTTCACTGACAGGGAGCTCACTACCTCACGAGGATAGTCAGCTTATTTGGAAAATCCATCTTCTCACTAAAGCTGAACACTCACCCTTAAAAATGGGGCTGTCTGGACTCCCTGTGATCTCACATGAATTGCTCTGGAATATAATTCCCCGAGGCACTGGAAGATCAGAACCCACCCTGGAACCTCTCCCACGCCCACCACACTGGCTATCAACACAGCCTCCAATCTGCCCTCAGATTTGCTGGCTAGGAGACTTCTCGGGTCCCACACGGCCCTCGACGCAATAATGGTACCATGGCATGCCTTCAACAGCCTTCCCGAGCGAGACATGCCACCAGCAGGGCGACATGAACTATGAAAGTCAATCAGGCACTTGCCACCCCTCCCTGCCTCTCTGCCCATGTGCCAGAGCCTTGAGGTCCAGACTGGACTAGAGAGGGTGAGGACTCCCTTCCTTAATGCCCCTGGGCAAGGACCAGGCAAGGACCAGGCTGCCTCTTCCTCCTCACCTTGCTGGCCTGCCTGCGGGTACAGTTTGTGCTCACTAATTAGACCTGTCACTGGCCCTGAATCATTCTCAGGCCAAGCTGGGGAGGTCATTAAGCCCAAGATGGATAAGAGCTAAGCTGGCCCCGCTCTGGAGATTTACAAGGCTCAGGTTGGGGAGGATTTATAAGGTTTGTTAAATTTCTAATTGAGTTTAGAGTGCAGTGCCATACTCTCAGTGGCCAAACCTCATGGATGAGAATTCAAACAAGTGCACCTGTTCTTCTCACTGTGGGAAGATGGGCCTCCCTATCTATCCCCCTCCGCCCCCGCCAGCCTGGCTGCCCAGGCCGAGGGCTGCCAAAACACCAGCCCCAACCAAGCCACTCCGCACAGCCTGCCCAGCTCCCGGCCCACAGACCAGCCACCGGCCTCCCAAAGAGCTGCAGGCCCAGCATCCGTTCTCAGTAGGCTGTGTCGGGATTTGCTGTTTGTTCATTTTTTTTTAACACACACATGGTTCAAAATTCAGAAAGTATAAAGGACACCCAGAGTCAACCTCTCTGCCACCCCACCTCCCAGGCACATGGTTCTCCCTGGAAAAAAAAACAACAACAGTGGCGTTATGAGTTTCTAGCAAATCCTTCAAGATCCACACACACAAGCAAATACATCCGCACGTACACAGTGCATATATACATACATGTATATTCTTTTATGTGGATGTATGTATACATCTTGCTTTTTTTCCACTGAATACCAAATCTTAGGAATCTCGAATGCTAATTGGTCAGCACCAAACCCAGCACCCAGGCCTGGGTTTGGATCTCAGCTTGGCGCCATGATGTGCTGAAGCTGGCTCATTGGCACCTACAAGAGCCACTTGTGAGCATCTCTTCCCAACTTCAAGTTCAGTGATGTCATGCTGGGGGCATGAACTTCTGTGGAAGCATGTGCACCACAGAAAGAGGCAAACACCTCAAATCCAGGCTTTTCGTTTGTTTGTTTTGAGAGCCAGTTGTTAAACATCGACCTGCACACCACTGGGTTTTGCCCCTTATGAGTTGTGTGACCTCAGACAAGTCACTGGACTTCTCTGAGCCTCAGTATATTCGTGTCTAAAGTGGGCGTGGCCATGAGGATAGATCAGATAACGAGAGTGAGTGTTCAGCACCGTGCCTGGCACGTGGTGAGTTAGGGGTTGCTGACAGTGCGACCACTCTGGACAGCACCGTTGAGGAGGAAGGGGAGGGCCGGGAGTACTGGATGGGTTCAGGGCCAGCTGAACTCAGTGGATGGCAAGTTTGTCCCAGAGATCCTTGAGAAGAGAAATCAACCCAGGCTCGTTGACCCAACTCACTCGATATCACTACCATATCTGTGGCGTGCCTGTCCCCATGCTGCACGTGACAGATGCAGAAACGTACAATTTCAGTCCCACCCACAAGGGGTTCCAGTCTAGTGGGGAGAGAAGGACAGATATCTAAACAGACAATGTCATCGTGCTACAGACATAGACAGAACAGGGTAAGTCCGGGGAAAGGAAAACCTGACTCCACAGTTTGGGGTGGGATGGCTTCCCAGAGGAGGCACCCTTTATGGTGGGCATTAAAAGATGCCTAGGAACCCCGACAGAAAAGGCAGGGCCTGGGTGACTGAATTCCAGAGCCGCTCCCAGAAAGCAAAGCTCATTTCTTCTTGGCTCAGAGAGAGAACGTCACTTGCTCAAGGTCGCACAGCATGGAAGCCACGGAGCTCAGGACTCTATCTAATTTGGGTCTCCTTGGCCCAAAGCATGACTCATCTCCTGTTGCATTGTCTGCTCTCCATCCGGTTACCAGGCTGTCATGCAGGTAAGTCTTCACGGCTCTGGGAGGGATCCCAGGAATGCCTAGCACTCACACAGGTGAGAAGGATGCCCTCTGCAGCCTCCTCACAAGACTGGCCCTTCTAACAGGGAACTCACATTCTCACCCAGATCAGTCATCACGGTCAGAAACCCCACCCGCACACTCAGCCTGAGTTTGGAAAGTCAAAGGCATGGAGCTTCTCTGCAATCCTTGGGCTTCCCTCTCTAGAACACCAGGGGCCGCACCTCACCCTCAGGGTCCATTGCTCCCCTCCTTCCTCCTTCCATATCTTGGCTTTGGTTTGTCAATCAGATATGCCATGGCTTCCTGTCTGAGGAATACGCTGGCCGTGGGGAAGAAGATGAAGGAGTAAGAAGCCCAGAGAGGAATGGACACAACAGCCACAGAAGATTCTAGAGCCTGGGGCCTCCAGGGAAGGGTCAGTGTGGCTTTGCACTGCTGTCTGTCTGGAGACCTGCATGGGTGACAGGCAACTCTGCATCCTCCTCGCTCACTCATTCAATAATACCCATGGGATGCCTCTTGCTGTGTGCCATGTGTGAGATGTGGCCCATCAGGGAACAAGGCAGGCAAGGTCCCTGCCCTACTGGCAACTTCGTTCTGACAGGGGAGACGGAGCATAAACCATAAACCAGGGTATTAGCTGATTTCAGATGGTGATTTCAGATGGTGATGAGTGCTCTGGAGGAAACAAAACAAGCTGCTGAGATGACAAGGGACGAGGTGTGGTCAGGGAAGGTCTCTCTGAGGAGGTGACATCTTGCCTGTCTTCCAAATTACAGGAAGGAAGCAGCCATGTGAAGGGCTGAGGGAAAGATATTCCAGGCAGAGGAAACGGCAGTGCTAAGGCTCAGAGGCTACCTCAGCTCAAGGAGCTAGGTCTCTGGAAAGGGAATGGCCCCACGGCATTGGCCGTGCCCAAAACAGAGGTGCAGTAGAACCAAGTATATGCCACATACCGACGTGCAACCTCAGACTGGTCTTCCTACTCTCTGGGCCTCAGTTTCCCCATCCACCTATGGGTCGGCAGCAAAAACATTCCCACTTCTTAACAGAATTAAATGAGGGGCACCTGGGTGGCTTAGTCGGTTAAGCGTCCAACTTTCGCTTAGGTTATGATCTCGCGGTTCGTGGGTTCGAGCCCCGCGTCGGGCTCTGTGCTGACTGCCAGCTCGGAGCCTGGAGCCTGTTTCAGTCTGTGACTCCCTCTCTCTCTGACCCTCCCCTGCTCACGCTGTCTCTCTCTCTCTTCTAGAAATAAATAAAACATTAAAAAAAAATTTTTTTTAAAGAGAATTAAATGAGCTTGTGTACATGTGAGCCCCTCTGTGCAGAAGGCCACTCCCCACCCCTCCTGGGATTGCCCAGGGCCGGGGGTCATCCACAACCTGAGGAGGGGCAGTAAAGAGCTCAGCCCCGGAGGAAGTCAAAGAGCTGGAGCAGGGTTGCCAGGTTGCTAGCTTCTTTGAGGGACCCCAAGGATAAGAGGGTCACCCTGCTCAGTGATGCCAAAGGGTTTACTTGTCCACAGCCACGAGTTGATTCGGGGGTCCAGGACATGCAAGATGACACCAAGCGCCCTGCATAGCATCCATCCTAGTGGGCCAGCTTCTTCCCTTCTCCAGGATGGCAAAGGTGAATCATTTCAAGGGGTCTATTGATGGGAGGGTGAACAGTGAGAGCTGAAACCCCACACCTCGAGCCTGGGAGTCAGGGCTCCTAGAAATGCCTTCCCATTCCCCACGTGCATTTACACCCCCTGCACCAGAGGTCCTGATTGATAGTCCCAGTGACTTCTACCAACCCAAAGAGGAGAGAGCGCCCAAAGCCCATGGTCCAGAATCTAAGCATCCAGCGCCCCCTGGTGGTGATCATAACAATACGAAGCTTGGTGTCCTCAAGCCCTGGGTAGAGAACATCTGGCCCTGCCCCATCCAGTATGGTGGGGAACAGAAGGGCGAAACCCAGGGCACATTTGGCAAGCGCACAGTGTGGGAGATTAGGGGGCAGGGTGAACTGACATTCAGCCACTGCCCACTAGAAAAGGACATGCCCTGAGAGGGAACAAGACTTGTCTACAGTCACACATCAAGCAGATTGCACCTAATGGCCAAAAGGAGCACTCATTCATTCATTCATTCATTCAATCTGCTTCGTTAAGTATCTACAATATGTCAGGCACTGTTCTAAGTATAGATTAGTGAAGAGTGACCAAAACAAAGTCCTTGCCCTTGTGAAGCCTGTATTCCAGTGAGGAAAAGGATGATAGGCATGTGAACAAATAAATATGCAGAGTGTCAGGTGAGGATAAGTTTTACATTTAAAAATAAGGCATGGTAAGAAGAAAAGCAACAGAGTTGATATCTTAGATCACATAGTCATGGAAGAGCTCCTTGAGGAGGGGACATTTGAGCTGAGACACAATGAAGAGACAGAGAAATGTCTAGGGGAGGAGCATTCCAGGCAATGGAAAGAGAAAGTATTCCCTGATGCAGGGGCATCCTTGGCATGTTCCAGTAACAGTAGTTAATCTGCAATTCCAAACCCAGCAAAAATATCTTTCAAAACAAAGACAAAATAAAGACTATTTCAGACACACAAAAGCTTAAAGAATTCATCAACAACAGATTTTCACTATAATAAATGTTGAAGAAAGCCCTTCCATCAGAAGAAAAATGATACCAGATAGATACATGGATTCAAGGAATGAAAAATACCGGAAATGATAACTACATGGGTAAATATATTAGTTTTCTTATTTAAACTATTTTTTTAAATAATTGACTATTTAAACCAAACAACAGTGTATACTGTGAGGCTAATAACATCTATAAGTAAAATGTGTGACAGCAATAGAAAAATGGCTGGGAGATGGGAAATGGAAGCATGCTATTATAAAAGTCTTATATTACACCTGAAGTAGTACAATACCGTTTGTAGACTATTGTAAGTTAAAGGTACATACTATAAACCCTAAAATAATGACTACAAGTTATAGCTAATAAACCGACAATAGAGATAAGTAGATAAGTTGGAATCATTAAAAAAAAAAATCCAAAAGAACCAAACAATATAAAAAAGGAAACAAAGAACAGAAGAGACAAACATAAAGCAAATAACAAGATGATAGTTGTAAGTCTAACCATAACAATAATCCATTAAATGTAAATGATCCAAGCATCCCAATTAAAAGACAGAGATTGTCAGATTGGATAGAAAAGCAAGAACCAACTATGTGTCTCAAAAAAGACACATTAAATATAAAGACACATATACATTAAGAGGATGCAAAAAAGCTATGCCATGCTAATATTAAACAAAAGAAATATCAAAGTAGGGGCACCTGGGTGACTCAGTTGCTTAAGCATCTGACTTCAGCTCAGATCATGATCGCACAGTTCAGGAGTTCGAGCCTCGTGTCAGGCTCTGTGCTGATGGTTCAGAGCCTGAAGCCTGCTTCACATTCTGTGTCTCCCTCTCTCTCTGCCCTGACCTCACTCTCTCCCTCTCTCTCTCTCTGTCTCTCAAAAATAAATATTAAAAAAATTTTTAAAGAAATATCAGAGTAGTTATCAGATCAAAAACTATCACCAGGTAAAGTAAATCTTAAAGAAATTCATTTCATAATAATAAAGGTATCGCTTAATACAGAGGGCATAACAATCCAAAATGTTTGTGCATCTAATAACAGAGCTTCAAAATACAGGATGCACAAAAAGAATGGTAAGGATCAATAGACAAATCCACAATTATTGTTGAAGACCTCCATATTCTTCTCTCCCTAGTAGATAGAACAAGTAGACAGAAAAGCACTTATGATATAGAAGATTTGAACAACACTCTAAAACAACTTGACCTAGTTGACATTTAGAGAACACTCTCCTCAACATCAGAATATACATGATTTTTAAGTACTCATGGAACATGTTAAAAGATAGAGCCATAAATCAAGTCTGAATAAAATTTAAAAGATTCAAGTCATACAAAGAACGTTCTCTGACCATAATGGCACTAAATTACAAATCTATAACAGAAAGATATGAGGAAAAATCACCAAATACTTGGAAGCTAAAACAAACAAAAAACATACTTATTAACCCATGGGTCAAAGAAGAAGTCAAAAGGGAAATTACAAACAAAGTATTTTGAACCGAACAAAAATGAAAACAGAACACAAAATAAAAACACAAAGTTCATAGTATGCTTCTCGGACAGTACTTATGAGGGAATATATAACACTAAACACCAATATTAAAAAAGAAGAAAGGTCTGGGGCACCTGGGTGCCTCAGTTGGCTAAGCGTCCAACTTTGGCTCAGGTCATGGTCTCACAATTCGTGAGTTTGAGCCCCGTGTCGGACTCCGTACTGACAGCTCAGAGCCTGGAGCCTACTTTAGATTCTGAATCTCCTTCTCTCTCTGCCCCTTCCCCACTTGTAGTCTGTCTCTGTCTCTCTCTCAGGAAAATAAATAAATGTTAAAAACAATTTTTTAAAGAAGAAAGATCCCAAATCATTGAGTTCAACTTCCACCTAAAGAAACTGGGGAAGGGGGTGGAATGGTAGGGATAAAAAGATATAAACTTATAGCTAGAAAATGAATAAGTCCTAGAGATGTATGTACAGCCTGGTTATAGTTAATAATACTGTGTTGCATATTTGAAGGTTGCTAAGAGTAAATCCTAAAGGCTCTCATCACATGAATAAATTTACAACTATTGGTGGTGACTGATGTTGACTAGACCTACTGTGGTAGTCATTTTGCGATATATATAAACAACTAATCATTTTATTGTGTGCCTGAAACTAACATAATGTTGTATACATCAAGTATACCTCAATTTGAAAAAAAAGAAAAGAAACTAGGGTGGGAAAAGCAAATGGAGCCCAAAGTAAACAGAAGAAAAGAAATAATAAAAATTAGAGCAGAAATCAATGAAATAGAAAACAGAAAAATAACAGAAAAAGTCACTGAAACCAAAACATGGTTCTTTGAAGAAATCAGTAAAATTGATAAACCTCTAGCTAGACCAGTAAGGAAAAAAGAGAGAAAACGCAAATTATCAGTATCAGGAATGAAAGAAATGACACCATAAAATTCCAGAAATATTAAAAGGAATAAGGGAGTGTTAATGAACACCTTTCTGCAAATAAATTTGACAACATAGATGAAATAGACAAACTCTTTGAGACATAAACTATCAAAGTTCACTCAAAAAGAAACATAACCTGAATAGCCTATATCCATTAAATATATTGAATTTGTATATAAAAACCTTCCAAAAAAAAACCCTACAGGACCAGATGATTGCAGTGGAGAATTCTAGCAAACGTTTAAGGAAGCCATCATGCCAATTCAACAAAAACTTTCCAGAAAATTAAAGAGGAAAGAATACTTTCCAGCTCATTCTGTGAGGCCAGCATTACTCTGATAACAAAGCCAAAGACATTATAAGAAAACTACAAACCAATATCCCTCATGAACACAGAAGTAAAATGCTAACCAAAATTGTAGCAACTTGAATCTGACAATATATAAAATGGATTATATATAATGACCAAGTGAGGGTTATCCTGGGAATACAAAGTTGGCTTAACATTCAAAACTAAACCAGTGTAATTCATCATATCAACAGAAATTATTAATGTCCTATGGCTGCTGTAACAAATTACCACAATCTTAGTGGCTTAACACAACACAAACTTACTATCGTACAATCGTGAAGGGCAGAAGTCCAAGGGGCTTTCAATTCACTAGGCTAAAATCCAGGTGACAGCCGGATTGTATTTTTCCTGGAGGCTCTGGGGGAAAAAAAATGTTTCCCTATCTTTGCAGGCTTCTAGAGGCTTCCTGCACTTTTAGGGAATGGCTTCCTCCTCCCTCTCCAAAGTCACCAGCAGGATAACGTCATGGGAGAGAAGGACTCCTGGAGGTTGAGGGTAGCGCTGTCCGGGTGTTCTTTTTAAGATGGAATTAATTTTTGTTTGTTTAGTGAGTATCTATATGGATGAACCATCACCTGGTCCAGCCTCCTGCACCCAGGAAAACGTGTACCTAAACCCCCAGATAGAAAAGTCTGATGTTAGTCTTCCTAATGGCCGGAGGTTGGGAGGGGCAGGAGGCCACGGAGGTGGATGGAGAGCCTGGGTGTGTGGTGCCTGGGTGCAGACACTGAATGCAGACAGTGTTTCTTTCAAGGGGAAGAGAGAATGGGCCACTGAGGCCTGAGAAGTGACTGCTGAATGCCACTGTAGGGGTCCCCGGGACCTTGACACTATCTGTTTCACTAGGCTGGTGGGAGACAACGGCCGATGGGGGGGAGGGGGCGGGGGGGTGAGGAGGTGGTGACGGTGAGGACACACATTGCCTTTCAGAGATTCTGCCGTGAAGTGGGGGAGATAGACACACACAGAGTGTCTGTTGGAGGATTTTTTTTTCCCAAAGCCCCCACTTCTAGGGCTGGAGTGATCATCTGGGGCTTGGATCTCTAACAATGTTAGATGTTCTCCTTCCCCAGAGGAGTTCCAGACCTCCACTCACTGCTGAGGGGCCACCGTCCCCCACCCCACCCACAGCCTCAGCTCATTCCCCCTGGGGTGGAACAGTAGATCCCACTTTAGGAAATTCCAGGGGCAACAGGACCCCGGAAAAGCAAGCTTGGGCTCAAGGACCCCTTCCATTCTAATGCAGGACCCTGGACAGGGACTCCCTGCCCCCATCTGCTCACCCTAAAATGAAGGGGGTGGGGAGGTAGATTACCGCAGACTCCCAGTTTCCTCCCTTAGCTTACTCCTATCGGTGTCCCTATTTGGCCTCGGGGGTTCCCAGCTCTCCCCCGCTTCTGCCCTGATGTGACGATGCTGTCCCGTGGCGGGGCCCAGCAAAACCACGGCAGCTGAGGGGCAGCAATAACCGTCAACAGTGTGCTTGATAGTGGAAGTCTCCCGGCTCCCCCATGTGTCACCAGGACCCCCACTGCGGATGGAGGGGAGATGGCGGAGCCCCACACCAGGGGATATTAAGCAAAGAGGTTAAGACTGTAGCTCAGAACCCAAGTGCGAATCTAGGCTCCTCAATGACTAGCCGTGAGACCCTGGGCTGGTCCCTGCGCCTCACTGCGCTTCAGTTGAGCATTCTACAAAATAGCATCTACTTCGGAAGTGAGATGAGGATTAAATGAGATACTGTGTGAACGTGCTTCCAGTATCCAGCCCATTGGGAGCCTTGTTTGCTCCCACCCAGCTCACCAGGAGACCGGTGTCCCCCTCAGTCTGGGTGTCCTGTGAGCAGAGGTTCAGAGAGCCACAGCTCAGTCAGGGGCTTCCGCATTAGAGACATCCCCTAATCCTGCTAATCACCCTCTAGTGTCTGGATTTGTCCTGAGAGCTCTAACTCAGCTACTGCCCCTTCCCCAGCCGGCACCCCCCCCCCGCCCCCCACCCCTGCCCCTGCATTCCCAGTTTGGGAGCAGGGTGCAACCAAGCAGAGGAGCAGATTCCTTGTGTCTCTCAGGCATGTAGTCCGGAGGCTGAGTGGTTACTCTGGAGCCTGGCTCTCTCTCCTCCTAAACCTGTGACGGGAGGCAGTTCACTCGACCTTTCTGTGCCTCAGTGTCAGAATCTATTAACCAGGACTGAGAATGGTATCCCTTCACGGTTATGGTGCAGAGTCAAACAGCAAATAAACTCCAAGCCCCACATATCAGTATTTGCTATGCTCATGATCACTGCTGTCTTTATCCAGCACGCAGCCAACCACACAGTACGTTCCAGGCCACGCTTACTGAATTAATAAATAGATGGGTGGGTTAATTAATAAAGAAACCAGCTTCTAAGACCCCTTAGTTCACTGAGAACTGAGAACAATGGCTATGGATCTGGAGCACCTCGCAGGTGCTAGATGCTTTGTAACACGTGATCTCACGGAATCCTCCTCGAGCCCAGCTAAGTGGGTACGGCCACACCTGGTTCACGGAGAAGGAAATCATGACCCTTAGAGGCTAACGTGTCATTTTTTCAACACATAGTCATTTTTTCCCTCCCCTTTAATTTTTAATTGTACCCAAGATACAAAACCAATGAGGAAAAAAAATTTAAATAGAGGCAAAATAAAAACAATAAAGATAAAACCACCTGGGATTCCACATCCAGAATTTTCCATTAAGTTTTTGCTGACTATCATGGAGACTTTCTTTATGCACATATATATTTTTTTTCCACAGAGATGGGCTCACATTATGCATACACTGCACTATAATAGGCTGGGGGCTCTCTTTCTGTGCCAATAAATCTGTGCCATGGGCAGTAGCTAGTATTCTATTGTGGAGCTGAATCAAAATTTATTTAACCAATTTGCTGTTGTGGGATATTTAGTCTGATCCAATTCTCACCATTTTATGTGATGAATATCCTTTTCATCCCTGCAACTTTCTGAACTTGTCCAATTATTTCTTTAGGACAAATTCCTAGAAGTAAAATTTCTGAGTCAAAGACAATACATTTATTTAGGGCTTTTCATACACACATACTGCCAAATTGTCTCCCGGAAAGCCTGCGCCGATGCACGCTCCCGTGGGGAGAGAATGAGCTATGAGCCACCAATAGTGAAGAGATATAAAATAGATCCACAACAACGCATTAGTCAGGAAAGGCCAGGCCAAGCTGCAGTAACAAATTAACCCCAAATCCCAGTGGCAGAAGACAACAATGATTTATTTCGGGCCACAATGCAGGCTCAGCCTGGGTCAGCAGACCAGGGGTCTCTGCCTCGCACAGTGAACTTCAGGGACCCTGGCTGACAGAGAGACTCTGCCGTCTTGTAGCTATATCATCTGGAGCACAGGGCCTCCAGGGCCACCCCAGAACTAGAAGAGTGAGCACCCAGGTTCTTAAATGCCTCAGCTCAGAAGTGACATGGGCCACTCACACTCACTGCATTGGCTAGAACTGTCACACTGCATGGGGGCTGCAAAGTGTGGTCTTCCATGTACCCAAACCTGATCTACATGAACACTAGTCAAGTCTGCTACAGGTAGGAAGGGGTAAAAGTCATGGAGGGTTTCCTTTGGCAAGGGAAATCTAAATTGGAGGTGCCTGGGACGTTCAGTCAGTTACGTGTCTGACTCTTGATCTTGGCTCAGGTCATGTTCAGCAAGCCCCGCATCGGGCTCTGCACTGACAGAGCAGAGCCTGCTTGTGATTCTCTCTTTCTCCCTCTCTCTCTGCTCCTTCCCCATTCTCTCTCTCTCTCTTTCTTTCTCTCTCTCTCTCTCTCTTTCTCTCAGAATAAAAACTTTTTTAAAAAGAGAAATCTGGAGTGCCTGGGTGGCTCAGTCCATTAAGCATCTGACTTCAGCTCAGGTCATGATCTCATGGTTCATGAGTTCAAGCCCCACATCGGGCTCTGTGCTGACAGCTCAGAGCCTGGAGTCTGTCTTCGGATTCTGTGTCTCCCTCTCTCTCTGCCCTGCCCTGCTCGTGCTCTATCTCTCTCTTTCTCAAAAATAAATAAACATTTAAAAATTTTTAATAAACAAAGAGATATCTGAATTGACTCCTATGACTTTTCTTAGGAAAGAATTATGTCTCAGGACAATGAAGACAAGGGGACAGGCCAGGCAAGGGAGCCAGGCAGTGGGCTGATGGGTACTTACCTGCAGGGCAGCCCCCCTCACCTGGAGCCACGTGGACCCCCGGAAGTCTGGGAGCCAGATCTGTTCTTCCTGCAAAGTCTATGGGGGGCACAAGAGGGGAGTCCAGGAGAAATTCTGCCTTTGTAGCCCCCCCAGCCAGCCCCTGACACATCAGCAGAGGGCAGCAGGAGGTCTGCTCACCCCCTTGTGTCAGGTGCAAACAGGAAATCAGGGGCCAAAACTGGTAAAAATGAGGGGTCTGGAGTTCACAAACTACTGGGTTTGTGAACCAGCTAAGCCACTTACCGTTTCTGTGACCTTGAGCAAGTTACTTACTATCTCTTTGCCTCTGTTTCCCTATCTCTACATGGGGTTAATTAAGAGTAACTACTTCCAGGGGTACCTAGGTGGCTCAGTCGGTTGAGTGTCCGACTTCAGCTCAGGTCATGATCTTGAGGTTCGTGAGTTCGAGCCCCGCATTGGGCTTGCTGCTGCTGGCACGGAGCCCACTTTGGATCCTCTGTTCCCCTCTCTCTCTGCCCCTCCCCTACTTGTGTGCTCTCAAAAATAAATAAACATTAAAAAAAATGGGGTCCCTGGGTGGCTTAGTTGGTTAAGCATCTGACTTTCACTTAGGTCATGATCTCGCGGTTTGTGGGTTCAAGCCCCACATCGGGCTCTGTGCTGACTGCCAGCTCAGAGCCTGGAGCCAATTTCAGAGTCTGTATCTCTCTCCCTCTCTGTCTGACCCTCCCCTGCTCACGCTGTCTCTCTCTCTCTCTCCTAGAAATAAATAAAAAAATATTAAAAAAAAAAAAAAAGAATAGCTACTTCCAAAGGCAAGTATGAAGCTTAAATAAGACGCTATTCATTCCTTCCCTTAACAGCCATGTACAGACCCCTTTACAGACACTGGGATGCAGAGGTGACTTTTCCCTCCAGGAGTTTATATTATCTTAAGGGGACAAACAACAATTCAACCAACAACAAATAACACAGCTTTTCAGGCACTAACAAGTGCTACAAAGAAAAACCAAGTAGGGTAAGGGGGAGATGCGGCGATGGGAGCTATTTTAGCTGGAGTAGATACCTCTTTAAAGTTAGCAGAGATCTGAGTGACGTCAAAGAGGGAGCCGCATGGCTATCAGGGGAGAAAAGTTCAAATGGTAGGAAAAGAAAGTGCAAAGGCCCTGAGGCAAGGGCATGCCAGCACAAAGGCCCGTATGGTTGGGGCAGGTAGAAAAAGAAGCACACCCGGCTCGAACTCGACTCACCACTCTGAGCTTTCTGTAAACCATGCAGTCGGGAGGTACCTTCAGACTCTTCACCTCCACAGCCCTTAGGTGCCTGTCCCTTGAGATCTGCCTGTCCTGGGCACACCACTTAGCCCTCCACAGCCCACTGCCTGACAGGGGTCATCAAGTCTGCAAGTTCTGAATGAAGTCCAACCTGTGCCCTGGCCTTCGGGAATAGTGACTGACGTTTATTGAGAACGTACCTGCCAGGCGCTGCTCAGACCATCAGTCCTACGAGGCCGGTGTTGGTATTCTCCTGCTTATAAGAGGAGGAAACAGAGGAACAGAGAGGCTGACTTGTCTGAAATCACACAGCTGGAGGGAGACAGGATTCAAACTCGGGAAATCCAGTTGGAGTGGGCTTTTCTCACTGCCCTGGGCTGCCTCTTGAAAGGGAGATTTCTTCTAAAAAGATTAGAGAACTCAATCTCCTTGCCCCTCGGGCAGCAGGTCTGTCCACTGGGGAGCCGCTCTGGGCTGAGCTGGTCACCCAGAGGGAGGCACCTGAAAGGGACTCACCTGGTGAGGGGCACGAACAGGGAGGAGGAGACAAAGGGGCTGCGGCACGCACACACACACACGCGCGCGCACACACACACACACACCCGCTCCCATGCCCAGGAAGGCAGCTGTGCTCTGGGCTGGTGCGCCCATTCTCCACATCAGAGTAGAAGGCGCTCCGTCTGTCTGGCTTGCAGCTGCCGTGTCACTGATCCACAGGCGGGCAGACAGGGCAGAGCGAACGCGGCCAGGGGGAAGGGAGATGGAAGACACAAGCAGCTCCATCAGCACCACTAAAGCCCCTCGGACATTTGCTGCCTCACAGACCTAGAGTATGCCAGGGCTTGGGAGAGGAGACCTCAGATGTGATAGGAACCCGGAGACAGTGCTGGTGGCCCTAAAGGCCACCAACCAGGACAAACCACATCCAAACAATGATACAGTCAAGCCTGTAGACCAGACCTGGTGGGGAAGCCCTACAAAGTAAGGGAACGGCTTTGGAAGCTTTTGAGACAGTGAGCTGGTCCAGCAAAATAGCGACTTCTGTCATCTGGCTGGGAGTAAGGAAGGGTCCCTCCCAACATCTAGATACCAGAACTCAGCAAAAGAAATTCCCAGTTGAAGCGAGTCAGCTGTCACCTCCCAGCTCAAGGCTGGGCAGGACTTCAGAGGTGTTGGGAGAAGAGCAGAGAATAAAATAAGCAGTAATTGATGCTCTCCCAGAGCCCTGCGAGAGCCCAGAAGAGAGAGAGGTTAATCCTGCAAAGCTCAAGGAGACTCCAGGGCAGATTTCAAAGAGCTGGACTGTGAGATTCGGAGAAGTTGTGATTATATCTTATCCCGCGGCCCCCCAATTTGCTATTTTGGAGTAACCCAGCCATTAGGGAAGCCTACAATCTCCAGGTACATGGATTGCAGAGAGCATTTGCCACAAAGCCTCATGCTGTCCTTTGGGGACACAAAGGAGGGGTGGTGGGGAAAGGGGACTGTTGGTGACTATCTGCCTATGAAGTGCCCTATCCCTGAGTCAGTGTGTGCGGCCATGGCATGGATACAGCCAGAGAAGGTGCCCAGACTCAATCTCCAGGGGAGAGAAGAAAAATACCAAGAAAAGGGACACCTGGGTGGCTCAGTTGGTTAAGCGTCTAACTCTTGGTTTCAGCTCAGGTCATGATCCCGAAAGTTTATGGGTTTGAGCCCCGCATCAGGCTGTGTGCTGACAGTGTAGAGCCTGCCTGGGATTCTCTCTTTCCCCATCTCTCTCTCTCTGCCCCTCCCCTGCTCTCTCTCTCTCTCTCTCTCTCTCTCAAAAATAAATAAATAAACTTAAAAAAATTTTTTAAAGAAAAATGATGAAACCAAGAGTGCAGGTTGGCAGTGGTCTGAGAATCGTTGTCGGCTACCATCGCCATGTCCCAGGTGGGACCACCAGCACAGGCCTCAAGGAAGTCCCAAGGGCCACGATATCCAACGTAGCGGGTTGAATTGTAGCCCCCAAAGATATGTCCCCCTGGAGCCTCAGCATGTGACTTTACTTAAATAGGCATCTTTGCAGATTTGCAAATAAGGGTCTGAATGACTTTAATTAAGGTAAGGATCTCAAGATGAGATCGTCTTGGATGTGGTGGGCCCTAAACCCAAGGACAACTACCCTCCAAAGGAACAGAGAAGGGAAAACAGAGAGACACAGAGAGGAGACAGCGTATAGAGATGGTGTGACGTTTGGAGCTGTGGGAGCCCAAGCCAAGGAGCACCAGGAGTCACCGGCAGCCACAAGGGACAAATAATGGGCACAGAACGGACTCTCCCTCAGAGCCGCTACAGGGCACCAATCCGGCCAACGCCTTGATTTTGGACTTTTGGCCTCCAGAATCGTGAGAGAATAAATTTCTGGTGTGTTAAGCCACCAAGTCTGCAGTCATTTGTAACGACAGACCCAAGAAACTAACACATTCGGTGACCATTTCAGTTTCGCTACATAACAAACTACCCCAAAAGGTAATGGCTTAAGACAACAACCATTTATCGTTTCTGCAACTCAGTGGGCTGGGAACTCACACAGGCGTCACCTAGGTGGTTTGTCTGCTCCGCATGGGCTCAGCAGAGGCCACATACTGGCTGCATCCAGCTGCCCAAGTGGATCAGGCTGGAAGGCCCAGCGTCTCAGTCTCCAGTCGGTCCGGGGCCCCAGCGCCGTTCCGCGTGCCTAGCTTGGGCTTCCTCACAATATGGTGGCCTCAGGGTAGTCAGACCTCATACACAGCACCTGGTTCCAAGAGGGTGTGCCACAAGCAGCAGAAGTGGAAGGTGCAGATCTCTTTAGATCTGGCCTTGGAAGTGACACGGTGTCACTTTAGCTGGTGGTAAAAAGCCATCGGGGGGCAGCTTAAATCGGAAGGGAAAGCAAATACACTCCAAGTCTCAACGGAAGGAGCGGCCAAGAATGTGTAGCGGGACCATGTTTAACCCGCCATAGAAGCCAAGACACCTGATGGGGCCACATTCTAAGCCTGGAGTGGTTGTCAAATCCTGTCAGGGCTCTGGCAGGAAGCAGACTGCTCGTCACAGGGCTCCAAGGGAGGGTTTACTGACTGGACCAATGGGCTGCCACCCGACAGAGCCTCCCTTTGGCCAGACCCACGTAGAAGCCAGCAGAAGCCAGCGGGGGTGACAGGTGATCTCTCCCTCAAGGTTCTGCCTGTGGGTACAGAAGAGGGTGGCGGGGGCTGAAGACAGGGTGAGGGAGTGAGCGGGCAAACACCAGAAGGATAGAGAGAGCCCGTATCTGCAGAGCACGCCTCTGCTCCCCTACTGTGTGCCTGTGCTCCCCCTACTGTGTGCTGGCACTTTCTATACGTTGCACCTCTTTCTGAGCCTTGCTGGACTGGAGACCAAGGCAGGGCAGGGGCTGTGCTGGACCAGGCTGGGAGCTGAGGGGTTCTGCCCAGGCAGAAGGGGCTGGTGAAGACTGAGGGTGGGGATGCCCCTGATCCTGATGCCCAGAGGTGGTGGGGACCCCTGCTGCCATATGCCCCCCACCCTCTGAGGGGCCACCCGAGACACGTCGTGCCCCCGCCTCCCTGACGCCATCCCCGGCTCCCTCCCTCCCTCGCCCACTTGACCCCGCCCTCACCACCTTAATGAAGTTCCCCAGCTGACACCTCCTAACTCCCCAATGATTAACTTCCAGCGGATTAGAACCAGGACAGCTATTTAATTAACACGCATGTCTGAGATTACTCAGGACTCATTAAGACTCCATGATTGACTTGTTAACGTGCAGGAATTCAATTACTTGCCTGGCACTGAACTCCTGGCCAGGGCATGGCAGGGGTGAGGGGGGGGCTACAAATGCCCAGCCTGAGAGCCCCAGTCTGAAAGAAGAAACAGGCCTGTTCCAGAAAAGTCCAAGCATGAGGGAGAAGCCACCAGTTGACCCCAGGAGAGCCCAGGTTGGAGCAGAAGTCACAACCCTTGCCCCCGGACAGCCCCAGACTGGGGGGGGAGGGGGGGAGGGGCGGGGAGTGGCGGGGAATACGGAATATGGCTTCTATCTTTGACCATCTCCAAGTGCGAGAGGAAAAACAGATCTCTCACCCCCAGGAGCTTCCTAAGGGGGAAGACCTAATTCATAGCCCTAGGGGCCCTGGGGGCCCCAACCTGGGGAGACAGACTCTCTCTTTGGGTACCCCCATTCTGAAATGAACAGGACAGCGATCAGAGGGGGGCAGCCTCACCCCTGCTCCAGAGGATCTGGGTGGGAAGACCACCTATGGCTGAGGCTCCAGTGTGAAGGGGGAGACACAGCCAGGGCCGTGGGAAGGCCAATCTGAGGACACGCGGTCCCTTCCCGGAAGAGCCCGTACCCAGGAGGGGAGACAGGGCACAAGGCCAGCGTCTCTACCAGAGAAAGCCTGGGCAGCCATGGGGTGAGAGAGGGGGTGCCTGGAATGTCCTTCCCTCAGAAGAGACCAGGGAATGGGCATGTCCTCAGAGGCTGATGGGGAAGGGCCGGGCAGCGCAGGGGAGAGGACAGACAGAGTCAGTCCCAGGCTCCCTTCCCCAGACCCGGCTGCCCTGTCCACACACAGGAAACCTCAAGGACGGGACCAAGATCATTCACGGCTAGGGCCCCACCCCGCCCGGCTAGGACTGCACTGCACCATGAGAGAACGACTCGCTGAGCAAATTGAGGAGTAAAAGGGGGATCCAGGTAACTGAAGTCCCACAATAACGTCGGGGTGACCACAATAACGATGGTGGGGGCTTCCTGGCTGCCTCCTTGACACTGAGCGTTTTCCACATGTCGTCTCAGCTATTCTCCCCAGATGCGGAGACTGAGGCCCAGAGAGGTTAAGTAACTTGTCCAAGGTCACACAGGAGTAAGGAGTGGAACCTGGCTGAAACTCGAGTGGTCTCGATCATCACCCTTCGCTGCCCTGAGCCCAAGCCCTTCTGCTGGTCCCGGGGGGTGGCCGGCTCACGCCTGCTGCTGCTGCTCCTGTGAATGGAAGGCCTGTCCGCAGAACCGCACTCAGGGGACCCACGAGGGCAGAGCAGGGGCCTGCCAACGAGGGAAGCACCCTCTGCCGCCCTGTGAAGAGGAGACCCCATGAAGAAGCCTGGACCACTGTGCCAAGCGGGCCCACGAAGATGGTGGCCATACATGGGCCTCGCAAAGGTCTGCAGCACATTCGTCAACTCACGGGATGACACAGCTGGGGAAGCCAGAGGGTGGGCTCCAGGTGCGGCTCTGCCTCCTACGAGCTGTGTGTCCTCAGACAAGTTACTTCACCTCTCTGAGACTGCTTCCTAACCATTAAATAGGGGCGGTAAGAGGGGCGCCTGGGTGGCTCAGTCAGTTAAGCATCCGACTGCAGTTCATGTCATGATCTCACAATTCCTGGCTCAGTCAGTTAAGCATCCAACTGCAGTTCATGTCATGATCTCACAATTTTGGGTTCGAGCCCCACAATGGGCTCTGTGCTGACAGCTCAGAGCCTGGAGCCTGTTTCAGATTCTGTGTCTCCCTCTCTCTCTGCTCCTTCCTTCCCCCAACCCCTCCCCTACTCATACTCTGTCTCTCTCTTTCTCAAAACTAAATAAACATTTAAAAAATTTAAATAGGGGTGGTAACAGTCCCTTTCTTATAAGGGTCTTTGGAGGAATAAATGGCATAAGGTACGTAAGGTAACCATGCCTGGCAGGTGGAGAGTGCTGGCTATGGTGGTCATTTTACAGTCATGGTCATCTGTTAACTTTTCAGGAAGACAAGAGAAGCCACCAGGAGCCAGCAATGGTGCACCTGAAAAAGTTACATCCTGCCAACGTCCACACCGAATGGCATTTCTGGAAGGATGAGTCAAAGAGCAACAAGGATACTTCAGAACCACATTTGAACTATAGGCCAATATCCTTGATGAATATGGATGAAAAAATTCTCAACAAGATCCTTGCAAATCAAGTCCAGCAGTATATAAAAAGAATCATCCACCAAGATCAAGTGGGATTCATTCCTGGGTTACAGGGCTGGTTCAACATTCGCAAATCAATCAATGTGATACATCATATCAATAAAAGAAAAGATAAAAACCATATGATCCTGTCAATAGATGCAGAAAAGCATTTGACAAAATACAGCATCCCTTCTTAATAAAGACTCTCGAGAAAGTTGGGATAGAAGGAACCTACTTAAACATCATCAAAGCCATCTATGAGAAGCCTTCAGCGAACATCATCCTCAACGGGGAAAAACTCAGAGCTTTCCCCCTGAGATCAGGAACACGACAGGGATGCCCACTCTCACCACTGCTGTTTAACATAGTGCTGGAAGTCCTAGCATCAGCCATCAGACACCAAAAGGAAATCAAAGGCATCAGAATTGGCAAAGAGGAAGTCAAACTTTCACTCTTCGCAGATGACATGATACTCTACATAGAAAACCCGACAGACTCCACCAGAAGCCTACTAGAACTGATCCAAGAATTCAGCCAAGTTGCAGGGTACAAAATCAACGTACAGAAATCAGTTGCATTTTTATACACCAACAATGAAGCAACAGAAAGAGAAATCAAGAAACTGATCCCATTCACAATTGCACAAAAAACCATAAAATACCTCGGAATAAACCTAACCAAGGATACAAGAGATCTGTATGATGAAAACTATAGAAAACTTATGAAGGAAATTGAAGAAGACACAAAGAAATGGAAAACATTCCATGCTCATGGATAGGAAGAATAAATATAGTTAAGATGTCATTACTACCTAAGGCACTCTACACATTCAATGCAATTCCAATCAAAATTGCACCAGCATACTTCTCAAAACTAGAACAAACTATCCAAAAATTTGTATGGAACCACAAAAGACCCCGAATAGCCAAAGTAATCCTGAAAAATAAAACCAAAACGGGAGGGATCACCATCCCAGACTTTAGCCTCTACTACAAAGCTGTCATCATCAAGACAGTATGGTATTGGCACAAAAACAGACACATAGACCAATGGAACAGAATTGAGAACTCAGAAGTGGACCCAAAAGTATATAGCCAACTAATCTTTGACAAAGCAGGAAAGAATATCCAATGGAAAAAAGACAGCCTTTTTAACAGATGGTGTTGGGAGAACTGGACAGCAACATGCAGAAGAATGAAACTAGATCATTTTCTCACACCATGCACAAAAATAAACTCAAAATGGATAAAGGACCTGAACGTGAGACAGGAAACTATCAACACCCTAGAGGAGAAAGCAGGAAACAACCTCCTTGACCTCCACCGCAGCAACTTCTTACTTGACACATCCCCAAAAGCAAGGGAATCAAGAGCAAAAATAAACTGTTGGGACCTCATCAAGATTAAAAGCTTCTGCACAGCCAAGGAAACAACCCAGAAAATTAATAGGCAACCAACGGAATGGGAAAAGATAGTTGTAAATGACATATCAGATAAAGGGTTGATATCAAGAATCTATAAGGAACTCACCAAACTACACGCCCGAAAAACAAAAAACCCAGTGAAGAAATGGGCAGAAGATATGAGCAGACACTTCTCCAAAGAGGACATCCAGATGGCCAAGAGACACATGAAACGATGCTCAGCATCGCTCCTCATCAGGGAAATACAAATCAAAACCACACTGAGATACCACCTCACGCCAGTCAGAGTGGCTAAAATGAGCCAATCAGAGAACTCGAGATGCTGGCGAGGATGTGGAGAAACGGGCACCCTCCTACACTGTTGGTGGGAATGTAAACTGGTACAGCCCCTCTGGAAAACAGTGTGGAGGTTCCTCAGGAAACTAACAATAGAACTCCCCTATGACCCAGCAATAGCACTGCTAGGAATTTACCCAAGGGATACAGAAATGCTGATGCATAGGAGCACATGTACCCCAATGTTCATAGCAGCACTCTCCACAATAGCTAAAACATGGAAAGAGCCTAAGTGTCCATCAACAGATGAATGGATCAAGAAGATGTGGTTTATCTATACCATGGAATACTACATGGCAATGAGAAACAATGAAATCTGGCCATGTGTAGCAACATGGATGGACCTTGAGGGTGTTATGCTGAGCGAAATAAGTCAGGCAGAGAAGGACAAATATCATATGTGTGCACGTATAGGAGGATTAGGAGGAACTTAACAGAGGACCAAGGGGGAGAAGAAGGGCGGAAATGGTGGGGGAAAGGGAGAGAGGCAAACCATGAGAGACTCTTGAATGCTGACAAAAACTGAGGACTGATGGATTTGGAGGGGAGGAGGGATGGACATGGAGGAGGACACTTGTGGGGATGAGCACTGGGTGTTATGTGGAAACTAATTTGACAGTAAACTATTTGTAAAAAAAAAAAAAAAAAAGAAATGGATAGAAGTGCTAGAAACCAACAAAAGAAAATGACATCAGCAGACCTTGAGAACAAAAAGGATATACGAGTTCTTGGCCAAAAGAATTTTACAATTAAAAGCAAGGACAATACCGATGGCCAATCTTAATTGAACGACCATTACGCTGGACACTGTTATTCGTCTGATATGAATTAGTATAAAGTTTTCATAGAGACCTTAAAAAAAAAAAAAAAAAGAACCACATTTGAGGCTCTGCTACGAGAGCCACACTGATTTCTGTAAAACATGGGCTGGGTGAAGTACTGTCCTATGTGGATAGAAGCTGTGCTGAGCATTGATTAAATGGTGTGAATGAGACGCCTGAGTGGCTCAGTTGGTTGAGTGTTTGACTTTGGCTCAGGTCATGATCTCACAGTTCGTGAGTTCCAACTCTGCGGTGGGCTCTGTGCTGACAGCTCAGAGCCTGGAGCCTATTTCGGATTCTGTGTCTCCCTCTTTCTCTGCCCCTCCCCTGCTCATGCTTTGTCCCTCTCTGGTTTTCAATAATAAATAAATGTTTTAAAAAAAATTTTTAATGGTGTGGAAGCCATGACATTGGAGAGGGTCACTCCAAACACACCTGAAAATGACAAGATGTCAGAAAGCTAGAAGGGCCGACAAAGGAATGTCAAATGACCCTGAAAGTCCAAAACAATACGCTCAGGCCAAGAAGACAAAGTGTATCAGGAAGAGGTGAAAGATCTGCTCTTTGAAAACCAATAGACAGAGAGTTCCACCTAAATATGCTGCTTAGCAAACAAAGCAGTGAATAAAAACAGGGGATGGGAAGGAAAATGCATGTATGTTTGACTGTGTGTATGTGTGTCCTCACGTGGCTTAAAAGATCCTTTAAAATACCCTAACAGTATCTTAAAAGATCTTAAAATAGCCTCATATATCTTAATTTATCTCTGGAAATATCCGTAAGAAACTAATAACTTTTTTAGTCTGTGGGGAGGGAAACTAAGGCTCTCAGACAGAGGTGCGGGAGGGAAATTTTTCCCTGAATAATACCTTTTTATGATTTTTAATTTTGAGCCCTGTGAATGTATTGCCTATTCAAAAATTAAATTAAGGAATGTTAACACTGGTTATCTCTAGTTGCTGGGGTGATAGGTGATTTTACTTTCTTCCTCATATTTTCCTGTATTGTCTGAATTTTCTTAATGACCATGTATTACATTTTTAAATCCAGAAAAATAATAGCACTATTAACATTTTCTTTACAAGTCTGCCTCACTTGTAGAGGCTGAGGACCTCACTGGGTCACAACCCACACGACATTAGCAGTATTGGAGGCTTGCAGTTCAAGGGAACCCATTTAGAAATGGGACCAGGCTTGCTGAGTAGCCGCAGAGGACAGAAGGAGGAATCATGGGCAGAATGACATGCCACTGCTCAGAGCAGCAGCCAGAAAGAACTTTCTATCAATGTTGCTCTGGGAGGAAATGAGCTTCCCATCACTAGAGGTATACAAGCAAAAAGCAAACAAACAAACAAAAAACCCTGATGTGCTTGTCAGGGCATTACAACGAGAATTCCTGTTCAGCAAAGGACACAGAGTCTAGGAGCTTTGGGGTTCAAGGTCAGATCTCAGGGGTATGGTTTTCTAAGCCCATGGACGCTAAGCAGGAAGCCCACCTCAGAGGTGTGGGCCTTGCTACGGTTCATTACAGGTGCAGCGTCACCTGTAATGCAGCAAATATAAAACTGTTTATAATAATAAATGATCATAAAAACAATTAATGTTTATTGAGCACATACTGTGTGCCAGGCACCACCCTAAGCGCCTCCATAGACTAATTGATTTAATTTTCAAAACAACTCTATGAGGGGGGGTACAGTTATTTTCCCCATTTTACAGATGAGGACATTGAAGCAAAGCCAAGGTTAAGGTGTTCTGTACAGAGAAAACTAAAGAATTTCTCTCCCCAGTATTATGGGCTGAACTGTGTCCCTCCACCCCGGAATTCACGTAGTGAAGTCCTAGCCCCCAGTACCTTCAGAATGTGCATTTGGAGATAGGATCTTTAAAGAGGTAATTGAGGAGGCGCCTGGGTGACTCAGTCGGTGAATCTGACTTGGGCTTAGGTCATGATCTCGCGGTCAATGAGTAAAAGCCCTGTAGAGCCTGGAGCATGCTTCACATTCTGTGTCTCCCTCTCTCTCTGCCTCTCCTCCTCCCCCGCTCACGCTCTATCTTTCTCAAAAATAAATAAAACATTAATAAATAAATAAATAAATAAATAGTAAATAAATAAAGAGGTATTAAGGTAAAATGAGGTCTTTAGCATCGGCCCTAACCAATGGGACTAGTGTCCTTAGGAGAAAAGATTAGGACAGAGACACACACCGAGGCAGATGAGGAAGGCACAGGGAGAAGACTGTCATCCATAATCCAAGGAAAGGAGCCTCAGAAAAGCCCATCCTGCTGGCACCTTGGTCTCAGACCTCCAGCCCCCGGAGCTGTGAGAGAAGAAATGGACGCTGTTCAAGCCACCCAGTCTGCAGTACTCTGTTAGGGCACCCTTAGCAAACTAACGTGCCAGTCCGTACAAACAGCTGTCCGGGGAAGAGCACGTCGCTCAGCCTCTGCCTGTCGTTAGGGGTGTGTGCTCATGCTAGTGAGCAGGTGCATGTGTATGAGTGGATGGAACCAGGCAATGCCAGATTGTGAGTGGGTGTGCCTCTGCCTGCATGGGGCGTACATGGGTGAGGACGCGTCGACTCAGCTGTACATTTGTGAGCACATGCGTGAAAACATGGGCATGGCCATATGGATGGGTCGGGTGTGCACTCCAGCAGGTGGCGTGTCCGCACACAGGTGCGTGTCCATTCAGCCCCGCCTGGAAACCAAGAAAGACACTGTGCTGTGCACACACGCTCGGGTATCTACACCCACAGTGACTTCCACCCTAAGAGCCCAGAACATGCCGGATGGTAACGCACTTCTGTGCCACCCTTGAATCTAATGCCAGCCCTGTGGGGTAGCCAGGACCTGGCTTACTATCCCCGCACATAGTAAGCACTCGTTAAACATTTGCTATGGTTATCACTCTCATCTTCACCACGGTTTTACAGATGAGGAAGTAGGTAAATGGCATGTTCAACATTATGCATAATACATATATGGTGGAAATACAAACAGACTGAAACAAACAGCTGAATTCCCTGGCCAAACGTTCTCCTACTGATTGTCTTTCATACACAGCCAAACACACTCAGGTGTCCGTCGTACACACACGTACTCAGTGTCCATCACATGTACACATACAGGCGTTTCTGGCACACACACACACACACACACACACGCACGCACGTGCACACAGTTACCTAAATGTAACAACAGGATAATAGCTAATATTTTGCCTGACAATAGCCTTAGCATATGCGTAATCTCATTCCATACTCACAAATACCCTGTAAAGAAAGTGACATTCTGGTCTTACAGGTGAGGAAACTGAGGCACAGGGTTGCTAGGTAACCTATCCACAATCACCCGGCTGTTAAATAGAAGAGCCAAACCCATGCTTTTGACCCATCCGCTCCATGCCTCCCGGTGCGCGCCTTCTTTCCCTCCTTCTTTCGCTCTGTGGAGGTATGTAATTATTCATCATACAATGGTCTGATATTAAAATGAAATTAGCAGCGACCTAGGCGTGGGCAGACACTTTGAAACTTGGCTCCCTCCCCCATTCTCTTCCCAGGGAAAGCCAGAGTTATTCTGAATGATCACACATACACAATCGCTTTTCCCTTTGTTCTGTTTCTTCCTGACTAAATTGGCCAGGACGCACACCTCCGTTAAACCCAGAAGCATCCAGGTCT
This sequence comes from Proteles cristata cristata, assembly GCA_017311185.1. Taxonomy (NCBI): domain Eukaryota; kingdom Metazoa; phylum Chordata; class Mammalia; order Carnivora; family Hyaenidae; genus Proteles; species Proteles cristata. The sequence goes on along the minus strand of JAESUZ010003902.1, from coordinate 1,101,309 downwards.
GACGATGGCCCCCTGTCAACAAGTGTTCAGGTGGGAAAGGTGGAAATGTCTGTCCCCATCTGTCTGATATGCAGCCTCGGATTCCGGAATTTTCGAGTTTGGCTGAGGGCACCGAGAGGGCAGCTGATGGCCCGTTTGGAAGATTAAAGGTTAGGCCAAGAGCCTCCAGGATGAAGAGCAAAAGTCACAGCCACAAATCTCCTCTCCTGCCAAGGCCCGGGTGTCATATGGAAATGGAGATGAAATTGGTAGAAGGAGGTGTGAAAGTTATTGTCGCTTTAGGGCTTCTAAAACCTGCAAGGAAATCTTTCTCTTGGAGTCAGGCTGGACCCAAGACTTCGCTGACCCTCCTCCTGTGGAGTTCGCTACCTGTCCATAAAACCCCCAGAACATTCCGCCAGCCAACATTCCGGTCTTGGTCTTAATTGTTGTCATGCCATGCACAATGCTAGAAGCCACAGCTGCGGAGGGATGGATCCTGATATTGAAACACAGCTCTGAGACCAATATTTATTGAGCAGCTACTATGTGCCGGGAACCGGGGATGTCTGACTGTAACGAAACCATGGTCCAGGCCCTCATGGGATTCACGGTGTCATAGGCCCTGAACAGGGGACATCCCACTGCCCAGTGACCAGCCATGGCCTGCTTAGGAGCAGGGATGGGCTCTGTCCCAGGCCACAGACCTCCTAGGACTTGCTGTGGGACAGGAGGGACAGATGGCAAGAGCTTCCCCCGCGTGCTGTCCCGACACATGGCCTGGAATCCCTTGTGCGCAGAGTGATGAAGGGACATCCCCAGAAAGGGTGGAACCCCAGTGACACTTCTGACGATGACTGAGAGGGCCCGGCTTGGGGGAAGACCACCAGGCACCCTGTCGTGCCCCCACCCCACTCCCTACCCCACCCCTGTCTTCTTTTACCAGAGTTCCTCCTCTCTCTCTCTCTCCCCCTCCCTCCCTCTCCCTCTCTTCCTCTCTCCAGCTCTCTCTCCCTGTCTCCCTCTCTCTGCCCCCTCCCCCTACTCTCTCCCCTCCCTCTTTCCCTCTTCTGCTCTTTCTCTCTCCTCCTCCTCCTCTCTCTTCTCTCTCCTACCCTGAGTGTCCCCCTCTCCCTCCCTCTCTTTCTCTCTCCCCCTCCTACCTCTCTCTCTTTTCCCCTCACCCCTACTCTCTCTCCCCTCCCACCCTTTCTCTTTCCCTCTCACCCCCTACTCTCTCTCTCTCCCACTCTCTCCTCCCCTCCCTTTCTCTCTCTCTCTCACACAGCACCCTCTGGCTCTCAGGACAAATGGCCACTGCACAAGAGGTAAAACAAGGACACCAGAGTGTCCCCTCGCAGCCCTCGGGCCCAGAGACGACTCTGCCGCTCACCACCAACCAGCAGGAGACCCCCCACACACACACACAGACGGAGCTCTGAGCAGCGACCCGCGTGGCCTGCCTCGCGTGGGCTCCGCACACCCTCCCGCGCGGCCACCGCAGCCTGTGCCCCGGTTGGGGGCCAGGCGCCCTCTGGACCAGAACCAGGAGCTGCCTGGACGGCCGTGGCTGTGCCGAGCGAAGCCCCCCCCCCCCGCCCCCGTTCAGGGCGCGGCCAGGGAGCTGCTACTCCCTCCACTCGACCCCCGACCTCAGTGAGGCCACAGCCAGAAGTCGGCGGCGGATGTGGGATTCGAAGCGGGGCCCCCAAAGCCGAGGCTCACGCGAACGTCTCTCCTCGGCTTCCAAATGCGCGCGCCCGCCAGACGGGCACTCACAGCGCGCAAGCTGGAGGGTGCTGGGGCGTGCTGGGGACACCCGGCGCTCTCTTCGGGGCTCTCAACCTCAGGGGCGCCCCCGGCAGGGAGGGAGGCAGAGCTGTGCCCCCCGGAGTGTCAGGCTCACGGGGGACAGATGGCCCTGTCCCCAGGGAGCCCAGTCTGAAGGGGTGACGTGGCCGTGATCTCGAGGCACCCAGCCTGAGGTGGGGGGGAGGGCATGGCCCCGCCCCAGGGAGCCCAGTTTGAGTGCACGACACGGGACACCGGACCTAGCCCTCCTCTGGGCTTCTCCATTCCGAGGACGGTGGTGAGGCAAACAGCACGCCAAAAAGCTCCGACAGACGGACTGTGCCCTTCACCCTCAAGCAGGCCGCCACGTGGGGCCCAGGGTCCCGGGGCTGCGGGTCCGGAGAGCGCGGGGGCCCCGGGCCGCGCCAGGGAGAGCGGGCAGAGAGGCTGGGCGGCTGCCAGGCTGTCACTCAGCTGGCGCGGCTCCCCGGGGAGCACTTTACAACTTCACCTATTCCGCGCCGCCCGCCTGACGGAGCATCCAAAGCAATTCCAGGACTATATTTCATTGTCACATGTAGTTGCAAAGGGTGTCAGTCAGGCCCCGCAAGGCGGCGGCCCCGCCGCTCCTCGTGCTTGGCGACAGGCGCACCGAAACCCACATTCGGGGACACCCGGAGGCGCGCAGAGCACACCCAGAAACGCGCCATCAAGCACCCGTCGCGGACACACGAGTGTGGAGCCGGCGCGTCGGGGGCGTCAACCGCACCGCCTCACGTCAGCGCCTCTCGCACAGCGACAGGCACGTGCACACGGCACGGCTGGAAGACGGGGTGCCGTGTGCACGCACACGCACAGCCTCAGTCGCACGCAGACACCCGGAGAGCCAGAGTCCTCAGGCCAAGGGCACCCCGAGCAGCCCCACCCCCAGGCAAGGCCCCCGGGGTCACTAAGGTGAGGAGATCTGGGGGGAGGGAAGAGCAGGGAGTCCCCCGAGCTGAGAGGGCCCCGCTACACCCACACGCGCACGCGCACGCACACGCACACGCACACCCCCAGCCGGCCCTCTTCAGCCGCCGCGCCGCAGCCCAGCCATTAGCACTAATTACCACACTTGTTGGGGAAAGGATTTAATTAACTCTCCACCGAGGCTCAGAGGGGAGCCAGGGCCCAGGGCAGGCGTGCTGAGGCTGCGCCTGTCTCTCTCCTCCCGCAGGGAGCTTCCCAGGCGTGGGGGAGGGTTCCCACTGGGGGAGCGAAGGGGGTCGCCGGTCCAGACACCGGATGCGTCCTGACGGCCTTCGCATACATTCAGATGCATGCGTGCGTTCCCACAGACATACTTCGGAGTGTCCCCACATACATGGGACCCCACACGTAAAAACATGATAGATACACAGACAGATGGGGGACGGGAGGATAGACAATGGATGAATGATGAATGAATGGAAAAGATAAAGAGATAATAAATGGATGGATGGGTAGGTAATGGATGAATAAATAGATAATGGGTGGTAGATGATGATGATGATGATGATGAAGATAGATAGATAGATAGATAGATAGATAGATAGATAGATAGATAGATAGATGATAGATAGATGATAGATGATTGATAGAGAGAGATGATAGATAGATGATAGATGATTGATAGAGAGAGAGAGATGATAGATGATAGATAGATGACAGATGATAGATGATAGATAGATGATTGATAGAGATGATAGATGATAGGTAGATAGATGATAGATCAGTGCAGGTGGGTAAGTAGAGGCAGACCCATGGATGAATGGACACATACAGTCAAGGACACAGAGCTAGGTACTGTACCCTAGGACATACATTATAGTCACTCACATACTCACTTAGGTGCACATTCTCTCCTCCTTCTCCCCTGTCTCTTTCCAAGAAAAGAAATTTTATGGCTTAGTGGTTGCACGGTGAACTCTGGAGTTGAACCACTTGGATTCGAATGGTTCTGCCATTTCGCAGCTATGCGGACTTGGCCAAGTTCCTTGAGTTTCCGTGCTTATGTCTCCTCATCTGTAAGAGGGAGACAATGGTACTGGCATAGAGGGTTGGTGTGAGGAACAAAAAAGATGGAAAATCCCTAAAACACGTGAAAGGTGGTTGGAAGACACCAGGCCCATAATAAGGGTTCATATGCCCTCGCTATTAGCACTGAGGCGCATTTTTCTCCTATAGGGAGCAATCTGGAAGTCCCAGAAATATCCCGAACAGGCCCATGTTCCCAGGGAAGGAAATTGAAGACCTGTGGCCCCACTTCTCTTCCCTTCCCAGCCCCCCACCCCATCACCCCAGAGACCAGGTCCTGAACAGAGCTGCAGGGTGGGAAGGAGATCCCCGTGGAGCCCAGTGGGGCAGAGAAGCCACGTGTGCAGTGGTGAGCTGAGCCAGGCCCCAAGCGATCAGCCAGAGAAACAGCCTGCACAGCCCCCAAGCCCCCAGCCCCAAACAATGATATATCTTTTCAATTTTCTCAAAGATTATATTTTTTTTCCTCCAGACGTTCATCTTGTGCTTTTTGACCAGGATAAACTGAAAAATAATAGAATCCAGATGGGAAAAAGATAGTCATTCATCCTAAGCACGGACTGCGGTACCCACACCAGCCCCCCAACCCCAGGGAGCAAGTAGTCAGGCCAGGCCAGGATGCGGGATGGGTCAGCAGGTGGCTCACAGCCCCCCTCTCCACCTCCCCCCCACCGCTGAGCACTGCAGAGACTAATGGCCTCCCCCTAGCCTGGTGGCATGGAAAGGGTCGAGGTATGGAGCTGGGGTGTCTCGCTCTAGGACCTTAACTAACCCGCTCCCTCTTGGAGCTCATTTTCCTCATCTGCAAAATCAGGATGATAATTCCTCAGTTGTCAACCTGAAGAGAGGATGGGAGACTTCAGCGAGCTGCCCATGGGAGGGTTTCGTGAGATGTGCCGCTGACCCACGGAGGTGGTATCTGTATGCTGAGGGCCCTGGCGGTGCCCACCCACAATCCCTGAGCTCTGGGCCTTGGGGCTGAACGGGCCTCCTTATCTCTTCTGCAACTGACCTTGTCGAGTGTCCCTGACTCTGTCACATCCCATCCCTAGACCCTCAATGCCCATTGGATTAGTTGGATCTCTATAGCGCCTGCACCCTGTCTCTGCCCAGATGCTCCCTCCTGTCCTGAAAGGCCACCAAAGAAGGCAAAATCACAGACTCTCATTCATCTGTGTTAGCGCCCACTCCTTTGGGAAGCCCTTCCCGGTGTCTAACTCAAATCCACCTTGCTGCAATGTACTCGCTTACTCTTATTGGAGTCCCGATTGGACCAAAGCCTGGTTGACCAAGGTCTAACATTTTCTGCCAAATCTTTCTTTTGCAACGCTCCCTTCATGGACACGAAGCTGACGAAGAAATAAAAAAGACATTGGAATTAGGAGTTCAAGTACCAGCTCTGCCACCTACTGGCTATGTGACCTTGGACAAGTTACCTAACTTCTCTGAGCCCTAATCTCCACAGGGCTCAGAATCCTGCCTTGCCTGGCTCCAAGGCCGCTGTGAGATGGGGAAGCCTTGGGGAAGCTGAGATGATCCCTGCCAATCTGAGGGACGCCAGGCTCCTAGGGACCTGCCCTCTCTCCTCTCCCATACCCCAGCTCCAGCCTCCCTGCCAGGAGGGAGACTTTATCTTCCCAGAGCAGGAGGGAGGTGATCTGGAAGGCGAGGAGAGGGGCCGCTCGCTCTCTTCCCAGAGTAATTGGTGGTAATCCTGCAGCCTATCGCCTCACTCCCAGCTGTGGGGAAGCTGCCGCCTCATCATCCGTCATTAACTGGGGCTCTCCTGGCGGCTCAATTGTAGAACATGATTTTAATAACCCTGGCAGGAGGGCATCATTTTTCTTTTGTCACTTAACTCCGATTCTGTTGGAGAGAGACAGAGACACAAAAAAAAGAGAGAAGGACGAGCTGACAGAGCAGCAGAGACAGACCGAGCAAAAGGGAGAACTGGGCACAGAGAGTCAGGGAGGGAGAAGAATCCAGAGAGCCAAGAACTGGAAATGAGGTCAGGAAGAGGGAGAGCGATGAGCAAGGGAGAAGCCTGGTAGAGAAGCGGCAGAGTGAGCGAGCGGCAGCGAGGACACACGCCCTCGCCATCCTGGGGTGTCCACTGTCACTCCTGCGTTCCGCCCTCCCCCCCCACATCCCCTGCACTGACTGCAGCTAAGACGTCCCCTGATCTCTCTCGAGCTGGCCCTTCCGGCTCAGCTCAGGGTCTTGTGTGCATGGTCAAAGTGCCCCAGGGTCAGCATGGAGAAGAAGGAAAGGAGAGTTCCAGATTTAGGGCTGATTTAGGGCTGTTTCCCTAGAAGTGCCAATTCCTCCAGGCTACAATCTAGTGGAGGGATTAAAACACAGGTGTGAGTCAGACAGGCTGCAGACCTGGCTCTGCTACATGTTAGCGGAGAACCCTGACCTTGATGTTCTTGTCTGCACAATGGGTGCCTCCTTCATGCAGTTGTGTGATGAACACCTGAACCGATGTGCGTGCTGCACCCAGTGCAATGCACAGCACATAGACATAGGTGGGAAACGAAACTCCCAGGCCACAGAGAACGGGCCACCTGGGCAACAGGGAAACCTCTCCGGAGAGCAGAGGAGCTGGGGTAAAGGGCATGCCATGAACTTGTGTCGGCTTTGCCAGCCCTGGGAGACATCCTGTCCCACCAGAAAGCACCAGCAGAGGCAGGAAGAGAGCCACATAGGGGTCTTGGCAAGATTCAGGATCCCTCCAGAGCTGCAGCCCAGCCTCCAATACCACTGGAGGCCAATTGCAGTACAGGGGCTAAGGATGGGCAAAGCTGGGCACACAGCGCCACCTGCTGGCCACTGGGGGAAAGCTACAAGAGGCCTGCAGGAGAGGGAGGTGGCTTCTCTGCTTTCAGGAGGACCAGCTTTGGGGGCCTCCCCAGGAAGGCATCAGGTTGGGTCCCTGGGTCCTTCTCCCTGCCTCAGCGCCTACCGTGTTCCCCTGGGCAGGCCCAGGAGAAGGTGGTGGCCAGGTCACACCTCTCCAAGTGGGGGGTGAGAGCAACAGCAGCTCCATCATCTAAGTGGCACATTTCCCTGGGCGCCTGGGCGGCTCAGTCCATTAAGCGACCAACTCTTGATTTCGGCTCAGGTCATGATCTCATGGTTTGTGAGTTCAAGCCCCACGTCAGTCTATGTGCTGACCCTGCAGAGCCTGCTTGGGATTCTCTCTCTGCCCCTCCCTGTTCACACTTTCTCTCAGAATAAAAAAAAAATAAACTTTAAAAAATAAAAAATAAATGGCACGTCCCTCCAAGCCCCCCAGAGTCTGAGCCCATCACAGCGAAAGGAACATCTTCAATTCAAGTCTGTAAGATTCTGTTGTGCACCGGGGCGGGGGGCGCGGGGGGCTCCTCTGTTCCCATCCCAGGGGAGCCACAGTCTGGCTGAAAGAGGAGCCTGTAGTGGACAGGCGCTGTGAGGCAAACCAGCTGGGAATGCACAAGCAAAGGCCAGCAGGGGAGAAAGAACTTGGGCTGTGGGGAGTGCCAGGTGCAGTTAGGAGCTCTGGCAGTAAAAGGAGCCCCATCATGACTGTCTCTAACTCTGGGAGACTCAGTTCCTCCAAGGGTCAGGTCCTTGGACAGGGCTATTCCCACCTCTGACCATAAGTGTTATCTCCTTTCTGGGCTTTTATGTTTCCCCATCTGTGAAATGGGACAGGAGGGGGATGGGGACCAGGTCTTTGACCGGAGCCCAGGGTTTAAGGCCCAACAGTGCCACCTCTGATTTCTGCTTTCTCACGTCCAGGAGGAAGCCATGCTATTCTGAGACTTGCTGGTAATTCCTCTTTCCCAGGAATGGCAGGCAAGCCTGGTGGTGAGCTCAGAGCCTGGGCAGGAAGAAGGAGCACCGATGTCCAGGCCAGGGTTGAGCGGGGCCGGGAAGAACTGACCATACACGTAGCCGGGGAGGCAGAGGCTTACAGCCTACAGGCCAGTGGGCTCTGCTTCAGTGGCCAATGAGCACAGTTCAGGGTGTCCAGGGACCCTGGAGAGCTTCAAGGACCAGCCTGAGGGACAGGTCTGGAGCCAGCTGGGGCCTTTGTTCTCAGACTTGGGTGCCTGAGCTCCAGGGACTCCCCACATCCTTCCACTCAGCGTGGGGCTCCTCGGCCTGTCCCACAATCCTAGTGACTCTCCGGGTTCTGACCATCAGCAGGAGGGTGGCAGGCAGCCTCCAACGCTCCCACTGACCTCCTCCAGGGCCTGCTCATTTTTTGCCTCTTTCCAGAAGCCTTCTCTGAACCAGGGTTTGGTTTGTCACATGGGGACTTGCCTTCGGAAAGTCCCCACAGGGCATGGCCACCAGCATCACACTTAAGCAGCTGGGATCACCTCTACTTTCTCCTCCAATCGGAGGGAAAATGCATCCCATGTCATGTGCCCCGATCACATCCAAAGAGTGTTCAAATCCTCTTGAAACCCTGCAAATCCATGCTCTTCTCTTACTCCCATGGCTTTGGCCACCCACTGCGGCCTCTGCTGGTGCCCCCTGGTTCCCTCCACACCACCACAATCATCAGCGCCTTCCAACCCGCGTGCCCCTCTCCAACGACAAAGGACAGCCCCACGCGCTCCTCTGTCACCTCCCCCAGGCCCGCCTGGAGGACACGGGGCAGCAGACTGATCGTCCCCTCACCTGGGAACAGAGCAACCCAACGAGGCACCCAAGACAGTGCTGGGGTCTCTCCGTGGGTCCCAGGCATCAGCAGGGTGCCCCCAGCAGCCCAAGAGCAATGCCCTGCTACCACACCTCTACCAGGAGTCAGGCAGGGGTCTCAGGCTCCCCCCACCAGCTTCTCCTCTGCTTCCTCCCCGGGTCAGCTCCAGAGCTGTTTGCCCTCAGAGCACTTCCCTGCTCCCAGGGGCTGGCCCCTGCTGTCTGTGTGGCCCAGGCCCCCGGGACAGTAAGAAGCATTCGAAGGAGACTAGAGGGCAGGAGGCAGGGAGAGGCCAGGCACTCCCTCCTTGGGTGGCATCTCAGACAGCAGCTCTGTCTCCTTCTGTGGCTCCAGCTCGTGCCTGACAGGCCCTCCGCGGGACCGCCCCAGCCCGTGAGTTTCAGGAACCCTGCCTCTTCCCTTGCGTCTCCTTCCTAAGAGGGGTCATGGCTCCCAGCTGATAACAGCCTCTGGGTTTGCCTCGCCACCACCTCATTGGCCTCTCGGTCCTTCTATAAGCCATGTGGCCAATCCCTGCACTAAATTCCCTCTACTTATTTATTTTTAATTCATGTATTTGTTTTGAGAGAGAGCGTGCACACACACTCATGAGCAGGGGAGGGGCAGAGAAAGAGAGAAAGAATCCCAAGCCGGCTCTGAGCTGTCAGCACAGAGCCCAATGCAAGGCTCAGTCCCATGAACTGCGAGATCATGACCTGAGCCGAAACCAAGAGTCAAACGGTCAACCACCTGAGTCACCGAGGGCCCCCTCCCCCATTTAAATACTTCAAATGATTTCATTTTCCTGGCTAGTCCTTCCCTCTATAGGGGTGTTCCAAACAGTGACCTGGTTCCCCTTCTTTTCTCCCACAGTAGCACTTGACAGAGAGCTCAACGGACCAGCAGAAACCCCCACCGCCCCAGCCCTACCATCATTCATGCACATACACACACACACACACACACACACACATACACACACTCAGTCCCTGAGCACAGAGGGGAGCCAGCCTTTGGAAACACAAAGGGGTCTGGCCCTCCAAAGATGTCACAGGGTTTGGCATCATCACGGAGAAGTGATGTCTTTTCATTTCTCCCTGCTGATTCAGCCTCCCCAGCCAGGACGGGAGGAAGGGCCTCCGAAAAGAAGAAAAGAGGTTCCCACCCTATTAGACCATCTGCAGGCTACAACCTCAGAGCCCCGCAAAGAGCATGGACCCAGGAGGAGGGGGACATGGGCCGGCTGTGCAACCTGGACCCCAGAATTCCTGTTAGCAGCTGAGGCTCTCAAGATAATCACTGCCCCCCTGAGAAAGAGGACCTCATAGTGTGATCAATCAGGGAAGGAGCCCGGATCCTTGTTAACTCCTTCCTTGATGCCCCGGCCTTTCCTAATGCCCTCAACTTGTCCACTGTGTGGACAGACCCAAGTGCTCTCATCCCCCCAGTGGCCCCAGGTGAGTAAATCTCAAAGGGGAACAGAATTAAGTGCCCCGGTCCAAGAAGCCACTGCCCTCCACATCACCAGCCTGACTCCCGCCGGCCTGTTCTCACCTCTCGCTCCCTAAAGCATTGGGGTCACAATCATCAGATTCCATCTAGGGATGCCCTCATTTTCTGCTGTGATGATCCTCGCCCACCCTGAGCTACACAGGAGCACATCCATCCTCCAGGCAGCCCGTCACTTTTTCTGTGGCTCCCCTCCTACCTGCCCCATCCCCCTCTACCTGTCCCTTAAACACAGGCAAAACCCCAAGTCTCCCTCCTGCCCCCAAGAAGTAAGGGGCAGCTTCCAGAATCACAGAGCTTTAGCCTCCCTGGGTAGCCCTGGGTTCTGAGGCGGCACCCCTGCCCCTTCTCACAGTGACCAGCATCATCCAGGGCTTGCGTTGTCATGTTGCAGCAAAGGACGCTTGCCACCAGCTGGCTCAAGCCCTTAACTTAGCCCTGAGATTTGCGGCCCCGTGAAGCCAGCCCACAGCCAGGTGAAGGGCAGCAGAAGGTGACTCCCAAGGCAGCAGCACCATGTGGGCGATTAACAGACTAGTGCAGGAGCCATGCACACAAGCTTTAAAGTTAGGGTGCTTGGGTCCCATCCCAGCTCAGACACTTACAGGGCAACCTCCAGCTGGTTACCAAACCCCTCCCGCTCATCTATAAAATGGGGGCGTGGCTCGCAGCTGCCTTGTCGATTCTTTTAAGGATTAAATGAGTTAATACACGTAAAATACTTAGTTAGAATAATGAATGGCACATAGCAAGTCATATGTGAATATTACATGAATCAGAAATGCTGTCAGGGGAGGCTGGCTGGCACGGTCAGTAAAGCATGCCACTCTTGATCTTGGGGTTGTGAGTTCGAGCCCCACCCACGCTGGGTGTAGAGATTACTTTAAAAAAAAATGCCATCAAGGGGCCTGGCTGGCTGGCTCAGTCAGCCGAGCATGTGGCTCTTGATCTCATGGTCATGAGTTCAAGCCCCTCACAGGGCTTACTTAAAAAACACATTAATGTTAAATAAAATTAAAGTTTTGCCAGTTGACTCCCCTTTTGCTGGAGTCAAGATGTCCTCCACCTACGTATCGGGTTCCACATGCTCCAGCCTCCCTTGCCGCCCACTCTGGCCCGTGTCGCTGTGCCTTGGCTGTGAAGCGTCATGTGACAGCTCCAGGAGCCTTATTGAAAAGGAACTTGGAGTTTGCCTCATGCTCCTTCTTCATCCCACCCTCCACACTGTTCCCTAAGATGGGAATCTGCCATCTTGAACCACAAGGACGAGAGGGGCTCCCTGGTGTCCTCGAACATTCCAGATCCCCTCCAGCCCTGACTTGTACATGACAGAGAAGGAAATTCTCTGCTGTCTAAGCTGCCAAACAAGTACACCTTCCCATTTGCTATGTGAACAGAAATGAGGCCTTGGGTCCTGCTGGCTAGCATCCCAGTAGAGACCCTCCGCGGCGCCCCATCGTGCTGGCCTCCTGGGGCAAGGAATGGGGACAGTAACACTCATGCTGTGCTGGTCATGGGGACCCACTGGCTGGGATCATGGCGAGGAGAGGGTAGAGATGGCTCAGGACCCCAGCTAGAACCAGGAGGCTTTTGTTAGGTTGTTACTGATTCGCGGGGCTCGATGCGAGGTGTCAGCTTCCGGCCCACCCTGGACTCTGTGTAATAGAGTAATAGGAAGCCAGCTCCTCTCTGGCTGATAGAGAAAGCATCGTCCGATTCATTCCAAGTCAGCCCCGTGGGTAGACCTGGCCCTGAGACCCTTCTCCTCTTCTTCCTTTTCCTCCTAATACCGATGCACTTTTGGGCGAAAGCTGAGATTATTTTCTTTCTTCCTCTTCAAACCTCAGTCTGTTGCTTGTCCTTTTAGCTTTGTTGATGGGGTCATTTGTCTTATAGGAGATTTTTATTGTTATGAGGTCAAGCCTGACAGTGTTTTGCTTTATAGCTCCCGAGTTGTGTGCCTTGCTAAGAAAAGCCGTCTCTGTCTGTCCCAAGGACATAGGTGCCCCACAGAGGGCCCTGGCAGCAGTGAGGTGGTAAGGCGGCCTCAGGCAACCTCACAGACAGCAGACACCAAGGGGGTAGGGAGCGGGAGCCGCGGCCACGGAACGTGGTGGATGCCACGAGGCAACTCAAGCTGGTCGGATCTTGCATGAACACCAGGCAAAGCCCCCTGGAGGCTCCTAGAAATAACTGGACGAGACCAGCAGGTTTCTGGAAATCCTGGTGAACAGATGGGGATAGAAGCCAGCCAAGGACAGGTCGTGACTGTTACTGTGACTCCACTGGTACCCTTCCCAGGCTGCTGGGGCCTTGGGGGACACACTACACAAAGCGCATGTGCCCAGCCACCACCAACATGGCGATTCCCCTACAATCATATCCGTCTTCCCTGTTCCTGGTCCCGCTGTCCAGACCCCCAGGTGTTCTGAGCCTTCAGAACAGCTGCACATTTATTCTGTGGCAGACCCCCTGCTAAGTAGTGCACAGGAAATATGTTCATTCATCCTCATGGCGAGGGGCACCTGGGTGGCTCAGTCAGCTGAGCGACAGACCCTTGGTTTCGGCTCAGGTCATGATCTCACAGGTTGTGAGTTCGCACCCCACATCAGGCTCTGCGCTGACAGTGCAGAGCCCACTTGAGATTCTGCCTCTCTCCCTCTCTCTCTGCCCCTCCCATGTTCACCCCCACTCAGGTTCTCTCTGTCTCAAAATAAGTAAAGTAAACTTAAATATATATCTTTATATATGTAGATACAGTATGATTCCTATTTACAACCAAGGAAGCTCAGAAAAGCTATGAGATGTGCATGAGAGCCCCGGTGAGTGATAGGCAGAGCTGGGGTGGGCACAGAGGCGGTCTGGCCCCAGAGCCACAGCTCTTTACCAGCGTCCCATGTGGCTCGATTGACGGCTTGACAGCTTATCCTTCCTCTGCACTCCCCCCACCGGCTCCTTGTGTTGTTACTGCTCCTGCTGTTGCCATAGTTTTGAAACTCTTGGGTGCCGCATCTCTTTCCCAAAAGGACGTGAGATGGCTTACAACAGGAAAGATTAATTCGTTCAACAGATTCATATTGCTCGAGAAAAAAAAATCAATCTTAAGGGTTGCCATCATTATTGTCATTGATCCTGAAATTTGGCTTTGAGCTTCCAGGCAGCCAGGGCAAAAAATGAAACACTGAGTTCTGACACGGATTATCAGAAAGGAGGAAGCAGATCAGTTCCTGCACAGGTACAAATATTTCCAGGAACTAATTCTGAAAGAGACTTCTCATACAGGGCCTCATGTCGGGGACATGGTGTGACATAACAAGAAAGCAGTCTTCTTAACAATTTGACAGCAAGAGCAGATGGAGAATTTCAGTGTAAGCATAGAGGGCATCCTGCAATCTTGGAAACAACAGATTCAGGGGCCCCAGCATGTGGACTGCCTGTCGGCTAGAGCTCAGAAAAGCTAGAATTTCCCCCCATGTGTCTTAGCTCTTGCTGAGTTGTGTCTTTTGAGAACCGAAGGCTATAATTGGTTTTGACAGTGGGGGTGGGGCAGAGCCACAGGCTATGGAAACCAGGCGTGCCCCAGGGTCTCATGTACACGTGCACTTATCAGACATTTATTGTGTCCCTTTTGTGGCGGGTCTTGTACTATGTGTGGGAGGAACCATGAAAAAAGTAATAAAGGGTTCCCAACCTCAAGGAATTCAATCATTAACAGAAAAAAGGACCCAGATTGTTTTTTTGAGCACCTACTGTGTGCCAAGCACTGAGCTGGCTGCTTTGCGCATAGCACTTCCTTTACTATTTCTACCAAACCTATATAATAAGGATCATCATTGCTAGCCACAACACAGAACTGGACAGAAACTGAGAGAGCACTGGACCCCACATGGGTACATGCCCAACAAGGAAGCCAGAGGCCCAGTTTACTCTCTGTGCATCGAATAGGCCTCATCTAGCTCAAGGAACTTTCTCATCCTGAGCCCTGGTAGAAAACCTCATCATGACATTTAATACTGTCCTCATATGTAAAAATGCATCTCATCAACAAATAATTTCAAGCAAGAGAAATTTCAGGATGGGCAGAAGGGTCTCTGTTGGATCCAACAGATATTTATGGAGCAACTTTTCCATGTCACAACAGTGCCTCACAGTGTGAATAACTCAAACAGGGAGAACCCATTCCTGACTTCAAGAGGCACCCCCAGTTTAGCAGAGAAGCAAATGCATAAATGGTGACATTCAACATGAGCTGATGACTGCTGAGAGTCAGGTAAGCCTAGAGGGTTTGAGAAGACAGAGGAGTCTATCCAAAGGTTACAAGAATCCTCCAACCTGAAGGAGGATCAGTAAAGGCTTCCTGGAAGAGGTGACACAAGAGATAAGTCTTATAGAATGAATAAGATTTATCCGGGTGAGGGGAAACGGTGACGGGTGAGATGATTGAAAAGGGAATTTCAGGCAGTAGAAAATGCTCGGGAAATAGACAAATAACATGGAAAAGAATTCAGGGTAGAGGGTAGGAGCCACAGAGAAGTTAGGAATTGCTAGAGCATGCAGTTTGAGGCTAGAGCCATGGGGATGAGACCAGAAAGACCAGCAGGGGCCAGGCTTTGAGGAACGTGGACTTTATCCCGTGGGCAGTGGGCTCCACTGGAAGGTTTTAGCCAGGGAAGCAACTTGATCCCATATGTGCTTTGAGAATTCTCTCTAGAATCAGTATGGAGGATGGTTTATAGCCCGGACACAGGAAGAACATAACAGGTCACAAAAGAGGGAGTAGGGAGTTGCACAAAACGGAGGAGTCCTCTCCCAGCAACAGTGTGGATTCTGGGCCCTCACACTACAAATCAGCCAGATCCTTGAAAGAAAGCGCCTTTTAAAACGTTGCGAGGCGCACAGGCATAAGGGATTGCTCTGAGCGCACAGGCGCCATCGCCAGAGAGATAGGAAAACGGCAAGTTGACATCTAGACTGGAGCCGTGGGAAAACAAGGGAGTGAGAACAAGTTCTGTCATCAAGAGACCAAGACTGGGCTAGAAGCACGGTGTGGGCCATCACCTGAACACTAACCCAGAACCTGAGCAACAGAGGCTAAAGCCACCCCAGGCAGAGGTGTCCCTTGACCCCCAGCAAGACCAAATGTATGCTCGCTGGAGGACCGCATCCCCAACTTGGGCAGTCAGGATTCCCAAAGCATATACATAGAGACTCGCAATTTTCAAAAACCAAATACACCAGGAGGCCAGAGCGGATGTAACAAACAAGAGACTGAGATCTCCAAGGATGTCAGAAATTGTAACTGTTTTAATTATAGTATATTAAATAACTGATTGGAATTGTTTTTAAGTAGGCTTCACACCCATCGTGGAGCCCAGTGTGGGGCTGAACGCACGACCCTGAGGTCAAGACCTGAGTTGATATCAAGAGTTGGATACTTGACTAACTAAGCCATCGAGGCCCGCACCACTAATTGAAATTTTCAAAGAAATAAAAGACAAAATCTTAAGAGTTATCAAGTAACAGAAGACAATTTAAAAAGTGCCTGGGGCGCCTGGGTGGCTCAATCGGCTAAGCACCAACTTAGGCTCAGGTCATGATCTCACGGTTCGTGGGTTCAAGCCCTGCATCAGGTTCTGTGCTGACAGCTCAGAGGCTGGAGCCTGCTTTGGATTCTGTATCTCCCTCTCTCTCTGCTCCTCCCCCACTCGCACTCTGTTTCTGTCTCTCAAAAATAAAGTGACTAGCCAGCTCTGGAAAAGAACAAACCAGAACTTTTAGAAACGAAAATGGTAACTTGTAACTGAAACTCAACAATGGGCTACACAGTATATTGGACATGATGGACGAGACAAAGGGTGAGCTAAAAGATAGATCCGAAGAAATCACACAGAGCACAGCACAGACAAAAGCAGACGGAAAATGTGAAAGAGAAATGAATGGCCAAGGTGGCCAGAGCCAAGGTCCCTGCAAGAGGAGAGAGAGATGGGGAGGGCGGGCAATATTTAAAGAGATAGTGGCTAAGCATTTTCCAGAACTGCCAGAAGGCATGCCTCCATAGACACGGAGAACAAAACATAACATCTCACAAGACAGATAAGAAGAAATCCACGTCTAGCCACACATGGTGAAACTGCATAGCAAAGTGCATCCTAAGACAAAGATCTTAAAAGCAGCTATGTGGAAAAGCCACATCACCTACAAAGAAAGGATAATTAGACAACACACACCTCTCAAAAGCAACCGTGAAAACCAGAAGACAGGGAACAGCTTCAAAGCACTGAGAGAAAACAACCATCAAAGCTAGAATTATGAGCTGAGCCAACCTATATTTCCAGGCGGAGGCTGAAATGGAGATTTTTATTTTTATTTTCTTCCAGTAAACAAAAAGACCCACCAGCAAGTCTTTACTAAAGAAGCCTCTGGAAGATGTGTGGTAAGAAAAAGGAAATTTACCCCAGAAGGAAGATCTGGTGTGCAAGAGCAAGGAGTAAAGACATTGATAAACATGTACCTAAGTCTACACAAACATTGTACAAAATAATAACAACATACGGGAACAGAAAGAGCTAAAATAGTGCATACAAATAGTATGTAAATCTGGAAGTGATCAAGGTTAAAGAGTTCAAAGCTCATCGTATTATTTAGAAAGGGGTTAAGATACTAGTAAGTCTTAGACTTCATGAGGTATGTGGGATAGAATTTCAAATGTCATATATTTCACTAGAAATATAGAAGTTAGCGTATATATATTTCAAATCAAGAAAGGGAATAGAAAAGGATAGAGGAAGAAAATAAGCAAACAGGGGTGCCTGCATGGCTCAGTCAGTTAAGCAACCAACTCTTGATGTCTGCTCAGATCATGATCTCACTGTTCATGAGATTGAGCCCCACATTGGGTTCTATGCTGACAGCCTGGAGCCTGCTTGGGATTCTCTCTCTCCTTCTCTCTCTGCCTTTCCCCTGCCCCTGCTCTCTCTCTCTCTCTCTCTCTCTCTCTCTCTCTCTCTCTCTCACTCTCTCGCTCTCGCTCTCTCTCATTCTCTCTCTCAAAATACATAAATAAACTTAAGAAAAGAAGCAAACAAAAACTCCAAAGTGAGGAGAAAGGATAAGGAAAAAACAATAAGTAAGAAACAAACATAAATCAAAAGATACCAATAATCACAATAAACTTAAAAGGACTAAATGGGCCATCTAAAAGACAATGTATTACAGCTCTTTGCTATTTACAAAAAGCAAAGAAAAGGTCAGTAAACAAAGACTAAAACATCCACTTTCCCTGGAAGACAGCAGTTCTGAGTCTGCATGTACCCAATAAAATAGTCTCAAAAATTAGGAAGCAAAAGTGGATGGAAGTGCAGGGGAAGATAGAAAAACCCACTTCACAGGGATAAATTTGATACTCATTTCTCCATTATTGGTAAGCCAAGCAGACAGAAAATTAGTCAGAGGATTTGAATAATATAGTAAACTAGATTTAATGGAAGTTTCTGGAATTCCGCATCCAATGATTAGAAACTGTACATCTCAAGCACATAGTGTTTTTAAGTTATTTTAATTGGTCATGTACTAGGGTCTAAAGCAGGTCTCAATTCGAAAGAAACACCAACAAATCATATTCTCTGACTGCAATGAATTTAAAATACAACTCAGTAAAAAACAGATACATTTTAAAACCCCCATACTTTCAGAAATTTTCAAGTTTTCTTCTAAGTAATTCATAAATCAAAGAAGAAAATCTCAAAGCATTTAGAACAGAACGACAAAATGAAAATAGTGCCTGTCAAAAACGTGGGACAGAGCCAAAGTAGTATTTCTTATAAAATAGAGAGCCTTGAAAGTTTCTATTAGGAAAGATGAAAAGCCAAAAAAAATTAATGAACTAAGCTCCCGACTTAAGAAATTATAAAAAGAACCATAGAATAGCACCCTAAGAAATTAATTAAGTCAAAGCAAATGCAAAGCAAATTAATTCAAAGCAAAGCAAAAACAATCAACAAAGTCAAAAATTGGCTTCATGAAAAGAAATATAGACAAACCTCTGGTGAGACTGATCCAAAATTAAAGAGAAAAGTCACCAAAATGTTGTATTAAAAAATTGGGGGGGAGGGTGCTGGGTGGCCCAGGGGAGCGCCTAGGTGGCTCAGTTGGTTAAGTGTCCAACTTCAGCTCAGGTCATGATCTCTTGGCTTGTGGGTTCGAGCCCCACGTAGGGCTCTGTGCTGACAGCTCAGAGCCTGGAGCCTCCTTCAGTTTCTGTGTCTCCATCTCATTCTTACTCTCTGCTTCTCCTTCACTCATACCCTGTCTCTTTCTCTCTCAAAAATAAATAAACTTTAAAAAATTATTTAAAAAAATTTTTAAGGAACATATGTATATTATCCAGAAGAGGTTAGAAAGGCATACAGAGAATACCATAAACAACTCTATGTCAAAGAAAAGATCATTCCAACTTATACAAACTCTTACAGAAACTAGAAAAAGAGCCATTCTTGGCCCATTTCATGAGAACAGTATAACCTTGATTCCAAAATCTAACAGGATGAATATATGAGAAAAGAAAATTATAGGCCAGTTTCACTCAAAAGCGTAGATGCAAAAAACCCTAAACAAGGTAATAACAACCTGAACCCAGCCATGCATAAAAATGATAATATATTCTGGCTAGATTGGGTTTATCCTACAATTGCAAGGGTATTTTAATACTTTAAACCTATAAATATTATTCATCACATTAACAAATTAATTGAGAAAAAGCACATTATCTTTTCATTAGATGCGGAAGCATTTGATATGATTTAACACCTTATCCATGTTTTTTTTTAATGCTTAACAAATTGGAACTAGAAGAGAAAATTCTTAAATAATAAGGTTACCTACCCAAAACCTTTATAAAACTTCCTTCTTAATGGGAAACAGTGAGTTTCCTTTAAAATAATAAACGAGACAGGTGGCCTGGTGGCTCTGCTAGTTAAGCATCTGACTCTTGATCTTGGCTCAGGTCATGATCTTATGGTTCCTGGGTCTGGGGCACAGTTCATGGGTTCGAGCCCTGCGTCGGGCACTGAACTGATAATGGGGAGCTTGCCTGGGATTCTCTTTCCCTCTCTCTCTTCCCCTCCCCTGCTTGCATGCCTGCTCTCTCTCTCAAAAGAAATAAATAAACTTTAAAATAAAAATAATTACAGTAATCATAATAATAATAAACAAGACAAAGATATTACTTCCTACCATGCTTCTCTTCAAAGCCTAGTCCTAGTCAGTGTGGTAAGAGAAAGGAAGGAAAGAAGGAAGGAAGGAAGAAAAGGAAGGAAGGAAGGAAGGAAGGAAGGAAGGAAGGAAGGAAGGAAGGAAGGAAGGAAGGAAGAAAGAGGTAAAGATCAGAGGAAAAGAAATGTACCTCATTCACAGCTTATATGTTTATTTACATAGAAAACCCAAAAATCTACAAAGAAAGCAGAAGGATAAGAGATGTAACAAAGTTGCCAGATTTTTTTCTTTTTTTCTAAGTGAAAAAAAGGGGCTTGAACTCATGACCCCAAGATTAAGAGTCACATGCTCCAGCCAGGCACCCCCAAAGTTGCCAGATTTTTAAAACAATATGTACAAGGAAGGAGAAAGTTCTCTTTTCCTATAGGGGAGAAAAACCAATTGTATTTAGGAGATGTAATTTTTTTTATGTTTTATTTATTTTCGAGAGCAAGAGAGACAGAGCATGAGCAGGGAGGGGCAGAAAGAGAGAGGGAGACCCAGAATCCGAAGCAGGATCAAGGCTCCGAGCTGTCAACACAGAGCCCGACACAGGCTCCGAACTCACAGAACACGAGATCATGACCTGAGCCAAGGTCCGATGCTCACTGACTGAGCCACCCAGGCGCCCCGGAGATATAACTTTAAAATACGTATCATTTACAATTACAACAAAACCACAAGGTAACCAGGAGTAACCTGGGTGGAAACTTAAAGATCTCAGTTTCTTCTAAATTGGTCTGTAAAATCAATGCACCTCCAATGAAAATTACAACAGAATTTTTGTGGATCTAGACAAGCTCATTCTAATCACCTTAGAAGAGCAAACATCCCAGAATAGACATGGCTGGCAAAGAAAAATAAGGTGAAGGGACTTGCCCTCCCAAATACCAAGACTTTTAAAGGTCAAATAATAAAGATAATATGGCAACAGGCCAACAGTACAGAATAGAGAGCCTCAAACCACAAATATATGGAAATGTGATATATGACATAGACAGAAGAAGCACTGCAGATCAATGGGAAAAGCAAGAGCTATTATAAGTGAGTAATTGGATATCCACACAGAAAAAAAAAAAAGAAATTGGATCCTTTCCCCAAATCATAAATGATATCAGCCCCAGGTGGATTAAAGCTTTAAATATGAAAGGCAAAACTTTTAAACTCACGGAAGAAAATACAGGAGAATATGACTTCAGAACAGGCAAGGCTTTCTTCAACAAAATAAAAAGCAGCCACCATGTAAGGAAATATTCATAAATTCCATTACATTAAAATTGACGTTTACTCATCAAGACATCACAACGAAAATGAAAAGACAAGCCACCAGCTGGGGTGGTATTGTATTTGCGACACACACAACTGACAGCCCCGTCGAACACATGACCAAAAGAGAGAAACAGGCATTTCTCAGAAGTAGGACATGAAAGACAATCAACACATGAAAAGATCAACTTCATTAATAATCAGTAAAATGCAGAAGAAGACAACGTGAGCTACAATTTTACACCATGTTGGCAAAAATGAAGAAGTCTGACACCACGGGTTGGGAAGGATCTGGATCGATGGGGGCTTTTACACGTAGCTGACAGGAATGTAAATGAGCGCAAGCATGTTGGAAGACAAGACGGTGCCGTTTGTAAGTTTAAACATTGGAAATCCTCTTTGCCCGGTGAGTTCTCCAAAGAAATTCATGAACGCGTGCATCGGGTAAGCTGTGTAAGAATGTCCCCAGGAGCAACAATGAAAACAAAAACAGAAATTACCTCCACTGCTGTTGATAAGAAATGGATAAAACTAATTTTTGGCATAGCGATATGATGAACTCTACAGAGGTGAAGTGAAAAAGCTCCAGTCACCCTAGTGACATGGCAGAAATATAACGTTGAGGGGCGCCTGGGTGGCTCAGTTGGTTAAGTGTCCGACTTTGGCTCCAGTCGTGATCTCATGGTTCGTGGGTTCGAGCCCCGCGTCGGGCTCTGTGCTGACAGCTCAGAGCCTGGAGCCTGCTTCAGATTCTGTGTCTCCCTCTCTCTCTGACCCTCCTGCTCATGCTCGCTCGCTCTCTCTCTCTCTCTCTCTCAGAAATAAATAAAACAAGGGGTGCCTAGGTGGCTCAGTCGGTTAAGCGTCTGACTTCGGCTCAGGTCATGATCTCACAGTTTGTGGGTTCGAGCCCCGCGTCGGGCTCTGTGCTGACTGCCAGCTCAGAGCCTGGAGCCTGTTTCACATTCTGTATCTCCCTCTCTCTCTGACTCTCCCCTGCTCATGCTTTCTCTCTCTCTCTCTCTCTCTCAGAAATAAATAAAAAACATTAAAAATTTTAAAAAGAAAGAAAGAAAACATTAAAAATTTTTAAAAAAGAGAAAATATAGTGTTGAGAGACAGAAGCAAGTAACAGAAGACTGCATTCAGCATGACACCGTTTTTATAAAGTTCAAAAACAAGAAAACCAAACAGTATGTTGTTTACAGAAAGATAAATGTGTGATAACTATATTTTAATATATGTTCTTCAGTAGAAAGGGAATAAGAAATACAAGACTCAAGATCGTTGTTCCCTCTGGAGGACTGAGGAGACCAGGGGGTAGAGCAGGAAGAAGTTTATAAGTGGATACAAAGATGTGGCCCATGGTCTGGAGCTGTGCCTTCCAATGCAGTAGCCATTAGCCACACTGCACCTATTTTGATTTATATTTAAAATAATTAAAATTAAATAAAATATAATCAGTCACATGAGCCAAATCTCAAGTGCCAAAGAGCTGCATGTAGCCGGTGGCTACTATCTTGGACATTTTTTTTTTTTTAGGACATTTCCATCACTGCAGAAAGTTCTATTGGATGGCTCTGTTGTAGACCAGAGGCTGGCAAGCTTTTATGTAAAGGGCCACATGGTAAAAGGCCCTTTGGACCCCATTTGTCTTTGTGGAATGAATATGAGGTCTCTGTCACAACTACTCAGTTCTTTTATTGCACCTCAAAAACAGCTACAGACCACAAGTAAATGCACAGATGTGACAGTGTTCCAATAAATTCTTATTCAGGAAAACAGGTGATGAGCCCGATTTGGCTACCGTCATGGCTTGTTGACCCCTATTCTAGATCTTAAGTTACATGATTGGTTGACAGATGGTCGTTTTATTATTATGCTTCATAATTTTCAAGCATTCTTACATATCAAACATTAGAGAATAATCTGTTAATAAATGTTAAAAATACATCTAGGAACAATTGGTGAAATAAATCTGAATAAGATCTATAGACCAGGGGCACCTGGGTGGCTCAGTTGGTTGAGCATCTGACTCTTGATTTCAATGTAGGTCATGATCTCAGGGTCGTGGGATCGAGCTCCACATCAGGCTCTGTGCTGAGTGTGGAGACTGCTTAAGATTCTCTCTCTCTCTCTCTCTCTCTCTCTCTCTCTCTCTCTCTCTCTCTCTCCCTCTGCCCCTCTTCCCTGCTCATGCTCTCTCTCTCTCTAAAAAATAAAAATAAATAAAAATGAATAAAATTAAATGTGTTTTTTTTAAGTTCTATAGATCAGATAATAGGATTACTAGTTTTCTGAATTTTTAGTGTTGTACCGTGGTCACTCAAGAGAATGTCCTTGTTTTTAGGAAGCACATAATGAAAACACTGAAAGGCAGTGAAGGATCACATGTGCAACTTACTCTCATATGGTTCGGATATGAATTGTAGATGTAGAGGTAGATGTATACACACACACACACACACACACACACACATTTCTTGCTAGGGCCGTCATAATAAAAGACTGGATTGCCTAAACAATGGAAATTTATTTTCTCATAGTTCTGGAGGCCAGAAGTCTAAGATCAAGGTGTCAGCGATGCTGGTTCCTTCTGAGGACTCTCTCCTCAGCTTGCAGTCACCTTCTCCCTGTGTCCTCACAGTGAGATCTTTTCGATGTATGTGCATATCCCTAGTGTCTCTTCCTCTTCTCATAAGAACATAAGTCATATTATTAAGGTCCTATGTTAGTGGCCTCACATTAACTTAATCACCTCCTTCAAGACCTTATTTTTTTTTTTTTTTTTCGAGGCACACAGTTTAAGACCTTATTTCCAAATACAATCACATTCTGCTGGGAGTTGGGCTTCAACAATGAATTGAGGGGATGGGGCACACAACTCACCCCATGATAGATAAATGATAGATGATAGATGGACGGGTGGATAGATAGATAGATAGATAGATAGATAGATAGATAGATAGATAGTAGATAGATAGATAGATAGATAGATAGATAGATAGATAGATAGATAGCATATTTGGTAAAATGTTAAGGATCTGGGCAAAGGATAGGTAAAAGTTTTGTATACTATTCTTGGAACTTTTCTACAAACCTGAAATGATCTCAAAATTAAGAGCTTAAAAGCACATACATATATAGTTAAGTACACTTACAACAGGGCCAAAAATACAATTACAATTGTACAATGATGCGTATAGTTATTCCTCAACAAAAATCCATCAAGTCTAAAGGAATAGGAGGTTGACATTGGCAAAGCCAGCAGCCCGGCTGAGTAAGGAGAGGACTGAGAAGGATCTGGTCACCAGATGGTTGTGGGTGATCTGAAGAAAGACACTCTTTGGGAATGATTAGACTGGGCAGTAAGGAGACAGAAATAGCAAATGTTAACAACTCTTCACCATATTTTAGCCTGAATGGGAGGAGAAAGATAAGTCGTACCAAAAAGGAAATTATGTTGAAGGAAGAAGGAATGGAAGAAACTGGATCATGGTGAGATGTGCTGGCAGAGCCACAGAGCAGGAAAAGCCTAGAAGCCTATGGTATACACACAGTGGAGTCGAGCTGCCTGGCTCAGAACCAGATCCTGACTCTGCCACTTGCAGCTCCCTCAGCTTTCCCATCTGCGGTATGGGTTGGTGCGATAACAGACCCCACCATAGAGCAGCCATAAAGATTAAATAAATGAATAAGTGTAAAATGACTCACCTAAAGGGAGTCATGGTAGTTACGATCAGCACAAAAGCATGAGGAGAAGTCATGGAGAAGACAGTGGGGAGGGAGGAACTTAAAAGAGGAGTGGATGGTGATGCTGGACCATGAGAAGGACCCCTCATCCTTGGGGAATGCCAAGATAGGTGTGTTTTGATGGCAGAAAACCGAGAGTGGTGTCTCTTCCTGGCCAACTGAGAGTTGGTGGGGGAAACTCTGGAGAAGGGACCTCAAGGTTCTCAAAAGTACTGACAGGACAGTTTGAGGACAAAGGACAAGAACAGAGTTTGAGGGACAGCTTGAAGGCCCAGGAGAAATTGGACGAGGCCCCTGTCTGATCTTCCATGAGGGTCTTCACAGGACCCACAGCAAACCTGGTGGCGGGGGTGGGGGTGGGGGAGAGGAATAGCTGATGACAGCCCGATCTATGGAGCCCTTCTGGCCAACGAGGTGAGAGCACAGGGCTGCAAGAGTATTGAGCATACAGGTAAGGGAATCACCAATAGGTTCAGGGTGGGCTCCCCAAGTGGGAGGAAGAGAAGAGATGAGGTCAAGGCTGATAGCAAGGAAATAGGAGAACTGGGGCCTAGAGGCTTCCCTCAGCTCACACAGCAGGAGCACGGAGGGGTGGACAGGGGGAGAGCTAGACAACTGAGGGCTATGGTCAAAGAGGGAGGTGTGGGATGTACGGTCATAGAAATTGAGCAGTTCCCAGTGCCAGTAAGGTCCACAGTGTGACCACGGTATTGGTGGCTAAAATGACAAAGCCCCTAGAGATGACTGGTCAAGGAACTGAACCACCAAGGTATGGGTGTATCATCCATGTGGCTGAGAAGACCCCCCAGAGGGTAGCAGGATGGTAGTGGAGAGGATGACAATGAGGCAGGCACCCAGGTCAAGAGAATAGACCAGGTGACCAGTAGAAGAGAGTGATGGGGCGGAAGAGGTTGTCACAGCTTCACGGGCAAGAGCTTCAAACGAGGACCCAGGAACCATGTCTAGATCCAACACTGGGGTCAAGAGGAAATTTAGCCATGCTTCTGGCTCCTGTCGTACCTGGAGCCTGAGAGGAGGAGCCGCCTCCATTCGTAAGGGCTGTAGGGAGGCATCCTGAGGAACAGGAGGCACTCAGTTTCTGCGAAAAGCTTCAGGGTATGGAAGGTTTGCTTGCTGAAGACCACACCACCTGGCCTTTTATTCATACTCCATCCTCTGGCTCAAGTGCAGGGCCTGGTTGGTAGTAAATACTCAAAAATATTTGCTGAACAGATGGATGGGTGGTTGGGTGAGTGTGCTTGGGTGGCAAGTGAAGGAATGAATGGGAGTGTGATGGATAGATGGTGGGTAGACAAGCAGACAGATAGATGGATGGGTGAGCATGATGAACAGGTGGGTGACTAGATGAGTGAGTGGATGGATAGATGGGTGGATGGTGGGTAGATGGGTAGATGGATAGACGGATGGGTGAGTGTGATGGATAGGTGGGTGGTTACATGAGTGAGTGGGTGGATGGATGGATGGTGAGTGAGGGGATGAACAGAAGAAAGAGTGAGAAGGTGGGGATGGGGGTGAACGAATCAACAAATGCAAGAAGTGAATAAACTGGGCATTCCAGGACAGGAGAGGCCAGCCTGGAAGATCAGGAAGGTGACGGAGATGATACGGCAGGCCCCACCCTGGCAGTCCAAACCACTCGTAAGGACAGCTATAAGTACAAGGAGGTTGCAAAAGCCACCATCCCTCTGCTCCCTGGTGCCCCTCAGCCCAAAGGCTTATCTGTGGCCAGAAACCCCTCTCTGTGGCCCTTTGACCCAGACTGATGAGGCAGAGGAGCCCTAGATACTGCTGAGGACCCCTTCTTCTCTCTCAGGATCCAGATCAAGCACCCAAGGAGGCAGGGGAGAATGCAGACCGCAATTATCATCACAGAAGTTATGGACCCACCTTTGCCTCTCTCTTGCCTTTAACAGGTCGTTGCCTTTCTCCTGGATACTCTTCCTGACAAGATTTTTAGAAAAAATGCCCCTGTCTTGTCCCTTCTATGGGCCCACCCCAGTGAGGACACAAACCAGCTGCCTTGATCCAGCTCCCTCACCTAAGGAAGCCCATGATGAGGGCAGATACTGGCCCGGCTTGGGGACTCTCCCCATTATCTGGCTGCCCCCCATCCCTCCTGCCAGCCGCAGGCTTGCAGAGGGAATAGGTTTCCTCCAAGCCAAGATAAGTATCTGAGCTTTATCTCCCCTCAGCCTCTGATCTTCCCACCCCCCCACCCTGAAGAGTGTACCCCCTCCCCAGCCGCACCATGGAGAGCAGAGATAAGGGCCTCCTGGCCAGCAGACCACAAGGGAGGATGCGGGGTGTCTTCCCTTTTGCCTGCCCAAAGTTAGAATTCTGCTTCCTTCCCTAGAGGCAGGCCCCAGGAGAGCATCTGGACAGCCATTCCACCCCCTTCACGGCTTGGGCCCTGCACTTTGCACTCTAGCACCCAGCGTTGATTCTACCCTTGGTGATTTGTTTTCACTTGGGGGCACCAATCACAGGGAGAAAATCCTGCCAATCTGAGCACTAAGGAAGCATGACAGTGGAGTCCTAGCTGCCACCCTGTTGAAGAGACTCCTTCAGGCTCTTGGCAGGAAACTTGGGGACCCCTCAGGCATGACGACCCAGGTCCAATATCCAAATTGTTCAGCACCCTTTCACGCACCCGCATCCCCCCTCTATGCCAAGTCCCACACTGGGTACTGGAATCACATATCAAGTCCTTGCCTTCACAGGACACCTGGGAGCTCAGGGGAGCAGCACCTAACCCAGCCTAGGAAATCCAGGGAGGCTTCCCAGAGGAGGTGACATTTCAGCTGAGTTTTAAAGGATGAAAGGGATTTCTTCATACACGGAAATAAGGGGAAGGGCAGAAATAAGGGGAAGGGCATTCCAAGCAGAGGGAACAATGCAGAGAAGCTCTCTGGCCGAGCAAAGGCGGTGTCCCCAGGACTAAGGTGGGGAGACCAAGCGGAGGCTGCCTCGGTTGTCCCAAAGAGAAAGGATGGTGGCCTGACTCCCTGACTCTCTGATGGGAGAGAAAGGGCAGAACCCACACAGAGGAGTGACAGGCTGGATGAAGGGACAGCAAGGAATTCCGGCCGAATCTAGGTTTCCAGACACCACTCCAGGACAGGCATGTTCAGGAGGAAATATGGAGCAGCTCAGTGTGGGTCCTGTTTAGCCTGCGGAACCTCCGGACTATCAAGGAGCAGATGGGGATCTGAGAGGCAGGACCGTGAGGTGCTGTCCGCGTCCTGCAGAATCAATGTCATTGCTGGGTCTAGAAGCCAAGCCTCCTCCTGGTACCTCCTCCTACCTCTTGTCTGGCCCCCATCCACACTCTTCCTGTTCCTGGGCTGGGTGCCTTAGTCCTTGATGCTCCGCCTGCCCAGAGGACCCCTTCCTCCTCTGCATAATCCCACCCACCTTGCAGTTCCAGCTGGAGTCCCAGCTCAATTTAAAGGCCGGAGCCCAGATCCACAGTCAGAGGTGGGTAGGGTTCAAAAGAGAGCCGGTGAATATAAGAGAAAGCTGAGACCAGACTGAGCCCAGCTCTGCTGCGAGCTGGCTGTGTGACAGCCCCTTTCCCTGTGGGGGAAGTCAGTCCCTTTCTCTCTCTGGGCCTCACTTTTCTAACCTTTCAGAGGTGAACAAGGAAAGGTCCTTGTCCCCAGGGAGCTCAGGGTCTAGAAAGAGCCATAAGACCAGTGATTTGAGGTGTACTGGATCCTTCGGGCATGCAAAGCAGGAAAAAGTTTATGGAGAAAGACTTAGTGGTATTTTCTCCAGGCCATGAAGAATGGGTATAATAACTCCAGCAAGTGGAGGCAGAGGCAGGAGAGGGCCCTCCAGGCAGACAGATTGGTCTGGGCAAAGGCCGGGAGGCACAAAGTTCAGGGTGTGTCCAAGGAAGAATGAGTGTCCAGATTCTGGGTTTTGGTTTTTGTTTTGTTTTCTTTTGTTTTTTTCTGAGTCAACAGCTCAGGCACTTTTTGTAAGCAGGCAGCCCAAGCCAAGCAGCCTCCAGTAAACACCTATTTGCACAATCGAGGTCACACACAGGGACGTGTTTGCACAATGACCTGTTTGCACAATCTCAGCCGACTGCTATATTCCAGCCAAACCAGGCCGCGACAGATGAGCACAGCCTGTACTTCCGGACACTCACCCACCCATTTCTGCCCCCTCGGGAACGGGTAGCTCCTTGACGCACCCCCTAGCCCCACGCACCACAAGCAATAAACTGAAACCAACTGACCCACAGTCAGGCCGCCCTCCCCAGTGCGCCCTCCCCAGGGCTCCCTGACTGGGCTTTCCAGCCCATAGAGGTCACTGTCTGGAGGAGGAGGCAAGGGGCAGGAGAGCTGAAGGAGGAAGTCTCCACAAAGCAGACACTAGCCGATGGAGGATGACTCCACATCTGTCTCGTGTTTTTCACCAGAGTACACATGTATTGAGTGTTTACTGTATGCCCGGCTCTGTTCCGTAAGCCTCATGTGCGTTATTCCGCCAATTTCTCTCAAAAATCCCATAAAGCAAATACTACTATCCCGATTCTAAAGATGATGAGACCAAGGCTCAGAGAGGTTAAACAACTTGCCCAGGGTCACACAGCTAGTAAGTGGCAAACCCAGGCAGTCTCCTCAGCCCCCTCTCTTAGCCTCCTTATGCTAATATAATGTCTCTGAAGCCTCTCGCCCTGAGGAAAGTTCTTCCTTAAATTTAACTTTCATTTCAGCCGCTGCAGTCTTGTTTCCCGGTACAGGTCCTTGGTGGAGAATGGAGCACACGCGAGATCAGTACAATCCGGCTCTGAAACACTGAACTATGCCGTGATGGGAAAGGAAAGGAATTTCACTGAACACCTATTACCTGTTGGTTACCACGCTGGGTTTCATACCTCCCATAGCTCATTCAGGCCTCCCAAAACTCTGGGACGAGTTATCTCTGTGGCAGATAAGGAAACAGAGGCCTGGAAGAGTTCCCAGTAGATCCTCACTGAGAATCCTCTGTGAGCACTGTGTGCACTAGGCTGGAGGCAGAGGTGGGGATATGGTTTCTGCCCTTAAGGGGCTCACAGTCTCAGGAAGGAGACAGACAGCCGACAGCCCAGTGCAATAGCACAGGAGCGCCGAGGATGGAGGGCACCTGACCCGGCCCAGAGAGAGGCTCAGCGCAGGCTGGAGGTCCGAGCTGGCTCGGAGGCAGGACTTGGCCAGCCAGAGGTGACGGGCTCAGCAAAAGCAAACACACAGAGGTACTCCAGAGCCTGGGGCCCGCAGAGACAGAAGCAAATCCTGCACAACTATAGCCCGAAGAAGTGTGTCTGGGGAAGTGGAGGCAGATGAGGCCAGAGAGGGAGGCGGGGCCAGCTGGTGGGGTATCTTGATTGTCCTGTTAAGGAATTAGGGAGCGTCATAGGCCCTCTGAAGAGAGGGGACTGGCATGGTCACCCGTGCCTGCATGTAGGAACGCTCAGGTGCTGACAAAGGGTGCAGACAAAGGGTGGAGGGAGAGAGCCCGGCACAGGGGGCCTGCGGGGAGGCTGGGGCACACCCAGGGGAGGGGTAGGGAGACTCAGCAAAGGCAGGGACAGGAGATGAATTGCAGACTGGTGGACAAGCCGGAGAGCTCCATAAAGGCAGGAACGAAAGCTGCTTTTGGTCACCATTGTACCCCCGCACCTGTTCCAGGAACATGTTTTCTCATGGTGAACCGAAGGCCTGTTCTCTTTCATAATGGACTGATTGGATGTGGGAGGGTGGACGAGGGGGTGTGAGGAAGGATCCCTGGGTCCCCGGGGTGGGCAACCTACGGGACTGGGGATGTGATATTCTCTACCAAGATGAGGCATGTGAGGATTGGGGCCAGGTTTGGCAAAGTTGGGGGAAGATTCGTCCATTCAATCATCCATTCAACAAAAATATGTTGAGGGCTCACTGGATAGCAGGCAGTGTTGTAGACAGCAGAGAAAAGGTTTTGAACGAAACAGACGAAAACTTCATGGGGCTTCCATTCTAATGAGAGGTGGGGGGGTGGGGAAAGCCAATGGCAGATAGTGTAAAGGGATATGGAAGAAAAGAGAGATAGGAAACGGGGTGGAGGGGTCAAATTTTTAAAAGGGTGGTCAGAGAAGGCCTCAATGAGGTGATATTTGAGTACAGATCTAAAGGAGGGGAGGGAGTAATCCTTGTCATTATTTGGGGGGAAAGAATCCAAGCAAAAGAAATAGCAGGTGCAAGGGCCCTGAGGTAGAAGGGAGCCTAATAAGTTCAAGAAAAACAGAGTGCTGGAGCAGAACAGTAAGGGGAAGAACTATAGGAGAGGAGCCAGGCAATGAATGGGGCCCCCCACAGATTGGGTGAGGCCTTTTAGATCAGCAGAAGAACCTTGACTTTGACTCTGAGTGAGATGGGAGGCCATTAGGGGCATGGGACAGAGGATGACATGAACTAACTTTTTAAAAAATTTTTTAACGTTACTTATATTTGACAGAAAGAGAGAAAGAGTGAGCAGGGGAAGGGCAGAGAGAGAGGGAGACACAGAATTCGCAACAGGCTCCAGGCTCTGAGATGTCAGCACAGAGCCAGAAGTGGGACTTGAACCCAAGGACTGGGAGTTTGTGATCTGAGCTGAAGTCAGACATTTAACCGACTGAGCCACCCAGGCGCCCCCAACTTTTTTGGGTCAGTATCACACCGGCTCCTGAAGGTCCAATAGACAGGTTGGTGGGGGACAAGGATGAGTGTAAGTAGAAGACTAGGCAGGGGACTATTAGAACAATCTAAGTAGGAGATAGGGGTGGTTTATCCCACTGGTATTGGTTTAAGTGATATTTATATTTTCCAACTTTTTATCATGAAAATATGGAGACACAGAGCCAAGTTGAACTATATAGGGAATACTCATCTACCTAGGATTCTGACTATATTTTAAAAGAACAGCCAATGGGATTTGATGTGCATGTGGGGTCTATATAGGACACCTTTGGGAGGTTGCCACAGACAGTTGGGTATTTCCATCTGGACCCTCAACTTCAGCCCAAGTCTGCCCCTCACACCAGACTCAGAAGCCTGCTTTTTTTTTCTGAAAAGGATCATTTGTTAGGGACACTCTTCCTAGTCAGTTGGTACCCAATCTTATTGGGTCACAAATCCAACAAACTATGAACAGTATGAACCCTCTTCAGAAAAATGAACAGAAAATTATTTGCAAACAGTTTCAGGGGGATCATGGTTGTAGACAATGGAAGACCCTAAATTTAGTCTGCTTCACTCAGTCAAAAAATGTTCAGGGTAGGGGCGCCTGGGTGGCTTAGTTGGTTAAGCGTCCGACTTTCGCTTAGGTCATGATCTCGCGGTAGTGGGTTCGAGCCCCGCGTCCGGCTCTGTGCTGACTGCCAGCTCAGAGCCTGGAGCCTATTTCGGAGTCTGTGTCTCCCTCTCTCTCTGACCCTCCCCTCTTCACGCTCTCTCTCTCTCTCTCTCTCTCTCCTAGAAATAAATAAAAATATTTTTTAAAAAAATGTTCAGGGTAGCAGAATCCTTGCGAGCTCACAAATTTCTTCTTTTTTAAGTTTATTCTTATTTTATTTATTGAGAGAGAGAGAGCACGGGATGGGCAGAGAGAGAGGGAGACAGAGAGAATCCCAAGCAGGCTCTGCACTGTCAGCACAGAGCCCAATGTGGGGCTCAAACTCACAAACCGTGAGATCATGACTTTAGCTGAAATGAGTCGGCCGCTTAACTGACAGAGCCCTCAGGCACCCCAATGAGTAAACCAATTTCAGGTGAGCATATGAAGATGGAGCCTCACCGCATCATCCCCCTATTTGATTCCCAGAACCCCCATTTCTCCACCACCTGTCAATGGTGGAAAATGTAGTGACGAGGGACACCGTGGGTAAGGTCGCAAAATGTCCCGTAGCTTAGAAGCTGCCCCCTAAGTACTGAAAGGATCAGGGCCCCAAGGCTAGAGTAAAAAAGAGGCTCAGAGCTAAGTGAGTCTTTGAGCCAGGGTCTGTCGCCCACTGATGCTCCCCCAGGAGCGGGGGCATGGGAATGGCACCCAGGCGGGTTGAAGCCTGGGCCCTGGCCAGCCTCAGAGCTCTGAGGTCAGGAAATCCGGAGGCAGGGGAGAGGGACACCGTTGCCACATTCCCCGGCCCCTTTGAGACCCCCGAGGCAGGAAGGCTGCCCGGCCTCACCGGCTTCCCTCCCAGGCTCCTTCCTGGGAGGAAGAGGTTGCCCTGCGCCGCAGCGACTGACTGACAGCGCGAGGGAGAGAAGGAGGCTGGGCAGGTGTTGCAATCGGCAGCTCCTGGGCCCGTCACACACTGAGCCATTAACGACAGGGCTGGGGACAGAAGCCCGACTGCGGCTGTTTTCAGGAACTTGCCCTCAAGAGGAGAGCAGAGACGGCTCTCCAGGCGGGTGCCCGCTGCAGGCTCCAGCGTGAGTAGGGGACCCTGAGGAGGGCTGCACCTTGGGCTTGACGGGCCCTCGAGTCCCAGGTCCACTCCCCCCAGCTCTGTATGCAGGCCTGGGACCAGGGCTCCTGGCTTTAGGATTGGTCCCTGGGAACCAGGAGCCCTGGACACTGAGTCCCTTTGACCAGGGCCGCGCCCTCTTTGAGGAGAGGGGGTGTGCATCGGGGAAGTCATGAATAGCCCAATATTTCTTTAGGGACATCGAGTTGGGCTCAGGGAAGGTGTACTCGCCGTCCCTGTCTCAGACCCTGCGTCTCAGCCTGTCCTGTCTGCCCTTCTCTGTTTCTGTCCTTTCTCCCCAGCCCCTCCTTGGGCTCCGGGTCTCTCTCTGTCCGTCTCAGAGTCTCCCTGTGGCTTTCCCCATCTCTCACATTTTCCTCTCGAATCTTAAACTGTTTTGGGGACCTCTTGCCTTGGCCTTGAGTGTTGTGGTCTCTGGGTCAGCCTCCTCGTCTCCTGGGCTCTCCCTGCCTCAGTCTCCCTGCATCCCCTCCAGCCACAGCTTTCTCAGTCTCTGTGTCTATTTCACTTTCTCACTCATTCTGCTGCTCCCTCTTGCTCTTGGGCTCCCTCTTGCTCGGTGCCTCTCCCTCTGTCCAGTCCCAGCCCCCTCCCCCCAGAAGGAATCTCCATGCAGGAGAGTAAACACAACAGAGGAGAGAGGGTGTGAGCTGGGGATGGGGGAGCAGGGGAGAAGGCTGAGTGCAGGGAGAGGAGAGGAGAGCAGGAAGAGGTGGGTGATCGCAGCGCCTCCAGGAGGCAGCGGGTTCCCCTGGGACGGAGCGGGAGAGCAGAGCAGATGGCTGGAGAGAACGGGAGACTGGGGTCCCAAGGAGCTACGAGTAGGGAACCCAGAAGTGGGGCTTTGGAGCCACACAGTGTGACACAGATGAAAGCAAGGTGGAAGTCCTCAGGGGCTGTGACCACACAGCCTGTAAGTGGGAGAGGAGGCCATGCTCTGGGTTCCATGACACGGTGTCCCCCTTCGTGGCGCATGAAAACAACTGATGGTCATGGAGGGCTGGTTCTACACGGCTCTGCGCTGAGTGCTTCTATCACAGCCCGCCTCAGTGCATTCTTACTACAGCCCTGAGATGTTCTCCCCCTTTCACAGATGGGGACACTGAAGTCCAGAAAGATGAAGTAACCTGTTCAAGGCCACAAAGCTGGTAAGTAGTGGAGGCGGGGCTCAGATCCGGTGGTCTGACCCAGAGCCAGACTCCCAACTTGTCTACAGCACCCAGAGAGGGAGACCATGCTCCAACAGGCCCCAGGTCACACTCAATCGGGGTGGGGGCCACCCAGGGCTGCAGTGGGGGACCAGAGACTGACATCAGACATGCCAGCACTCAACAGCGACCCAGAAGAAGGATGCCTGGGCCTCTCAGGGTGGGGTTTGGTTGCCCATTCCAGACAGGAGCCAGTCAGGGGTGAAGTAGTGCCCCAGAGGGCACAGGCTGGGCCTTCTGCTGATCCTTGCTAGGGCAGCAGAGCTGGGGCACAAGGAGACAGAAACCAGTGTCCCAAAATCTGGGCCCAGGAGGCTAAATCTCCCCCAGCAAGTGTGGCTGGGGATAACCAAACTGGAATGATGTAGTAAGAAAGTTGCCAACCACTGACTGGTAGACAAGGGTGCTGTGAACCGTTGTGCGGGTTTCTCACTGCACAAAGCTGCCCAGCTACGGGGCCAGTAGAGACTGAAATCCAGTCTATTCTTCAATTGCCAGGTCTTAGTGTCAGGCTGCATATGCCCAGAGGAAGGGGATTTTTTTTTCCTGATTTGCAAAAAAAAAAGTGACTTATGGGCTAGCCATCTCCTGGCATCCTGATACTGAAATGTATAGAAATAGCCTATCTGGAAAGTTCTTATTCACATCCCTGTCTGGGAGGAAGAGAAAAAAGGAGAGACGCTTTCCTCCTTCTGAGCATAGACAGTGATTCCCACTGACCTGCTACCAAGGGTGCCAGTTAGTGCTGGAGAAGCAGGTGCTTGGCCCCAAGACCCCAGTGGGAGCAGAACGGAGGGTTGGGCTACATGCCTGCCATGGTAGAATACCTTTGGCATACTTCCTGAAACACACACTAGTGCCCCCAACGTCCAGATAGTCGCCGGGACTGGACCCCTGGCCCCAGAAGACCTCTGGAGGTCTGTGCCCAGAAGTGGGGGTGCATCGGACCCCCCCCGTGCCCTCCCTTTCCCACCATCCCCACAGAGGCCAGCCTCCCACGGGTGTAAACTGACAGCCCCTTGACTCACCTAATCCATGGAGTTGTCACTTTCTGCCAGCGAGCACCTCTAACCTTTCTAGCACGGCTCACCCAGGAGAACACGCCTACTGCTCATGCGTGTGCAACCTGCACGCGCCAGGAGGTCGACACCCCAAAGAACATCACTTGACTTGGGGCGCCTGGGTGGCTTAGTCGGTTGAGCGTCCGACTTTCGCTCAGGTCATGATCTCGCCGTTCATGGGTTCGAGCCCCGCATCGGACTCTGTGCTGACTGCCAGCTCAGAGCCTGGAGCCTGTTTCAGTCTGTGATTCCCTCTCTCTCTGACCCTCTCCTGCTCACGCGGTCTCTCTCTCCTAGAAATAAATTAAAAAAAAAAAAAAAACACTAAAAAAAAAATTTAGAACATCACTTGACTGATGGGGGACAGCAGACAGTGGATAAATGCTCCCATCCTCCCTCCTGATCAAGGGGTAAATTGTCCCCTGGGTGGATAGTTCTGTTACGTGTTCTACACAGCTCCTTGGAAGGTTCCAGCAGGTTGGAGCCCCAGCTGTCCACAGAGATCACCACGTCTGTGAGGCACCCTTGTGCTGGCTTTCCCTCCTTGCCTGTTTTCATTCTCCCCACCCCCTCAGTGTTCCTGGGACCTTTCCTAATAAACTACCTGCGTGCAAGCCCAGCTAAGATAAAAAGGAAGGGGGAAGAATGCTTGATGCTCCTGTCCCTGCTCTCTCCTGGAAGGTAAATAGAACAACGACAGTGACGGTCACTTACACAGTCATTTCCTACGTGCCAGTGAAGTGAAGACCATGTGAAGTCCTCATCTTGCATCGTTTCGTGTCTTCTTCCCAAAGCCCTGTGCAGTATAGGCTGTCGTTACCTCCGTTTTGCAGACAAAGAAACTGAGGCTCAGAGAGGTCAAGTAACCTGGCCAAAGCCACACTGTGGCAGAGCAAGGGTTAAGCTCAGCTCTGACTCCGAAGCCCATGACCTTCACCGTCCCCCTCTGCCTCCAGGTGAGCACCAAGCTGGCACTATGGTGGAGCTGGGAACCTGGAGCCTGACCAGGGCTGCCCTGATTATCCTGATGCTCCCCAGAAGTGAGTATGGCTGGGAAGAAGGGTGCCGGGCGGGGAGGGGAGTCATGGGGAGAAAGATACAGTGGGTGGAGGCGGGAATCATTTCCCTGCATGGCCACCCTGCTCCTGGGTTCCCAGAGAAGCAAGGCTGGGCCTCAGATGTGGGGTAGCCACCCACACACCTCTGCAGGCAAACCACCACCCACGAGGAATGGCGAGGGGGCCCGGGCTGGGCAGCCTGCAAAGGGCTGGGGGAGATGGACGGCGTGCCAGGCCATCAGAAGGAAGCTCTGAGTCCTTTGCAGGCTCCGTGGGCCACAAAGGCACCGGGAGTGGGAGCCGCAAGAAGCCCTGTCTTGAGAGGTAGAGAGCTTCCCATCTCTGGGGATATGCAAGCTGAGGCTAGGAGTGACGGGGAGGCTGTGTGGCAGGGGTCAGCACACTTTGCTTGACAGGCCTATGTAGGTCGCATACGATCTCTGTGGCATGCTCTTATCTGTTTTCTGTTCTGTTTTCACCCTTTAAAACCATAAAACCCATCGTTAGCTGGCAGGCCATACAAGGCAGGCCACCCTAGCAGTGTCTGGTGGAGTTCTGAAGTGCGCGCTTTTGCGAGGTCCCTTCTGGTCTGAAATTCTGAGTCTGTGAAGCGACAGGAGCCCCATGTTGAAAGTCATGAACTTGCTCTGTGATCCTGGACAAGTTCCTTCTCCCCTTAGGGCTTCAGCATCCTCATCGGCAGAGCAGGCCTGGGAACGCATGACGGAGGAGAGACGGCACGGGGGGCAAAGTGCAGTGCTGCCCTATTTTTATATGAGAAATATTCACCAAGGGCCTCCTCCGTGCTAAGCTCTGGGAATACAGTCAGGAGCCCAACAGCCGAGGTCTCTGGCCTGGTGGAACTTCAGGCCTGCTCCCTGGGGAGACAGACAAGCAACGAATCCCACGGCTCCATAATTAGGAAGGATGGCAAGAGATTTCGGGAAGTTCAAGGTCCTCGGCCTGGTCTGGCTGACCAGGGCTGGGTCTGGTTCCCCCAGGATGCTAACTGTGAGAGAAATGCAGGGTGCAGGTGAGGGAAAGGGAGAAGGGAACTGCAGGTACCAGGATCTGGAGATTGGAGAGATCACGGCATTTCCAAGGACCGGGAAGAAGGCCAGAGGGACTGTCGATGCGAGGGGACAGTCCGAGCCAGACCTGGGAGGGATAAAAAGGGCCTGGGTCTCTATCCTGACTCTGGTAGCACAGACACCAAGAACAGTGCCTGGCATGTGGTCACATCGAATCCTTGCAGCAATGTGAAGGTAGGGACTGTTTTTCATCCCCATTTTACAGAGGAGGAAAATGGAGGCACCAAAAGCCTCAGTAACACACCAGGGCCGCACAATGAATAGGCAACAGAATCAGGCTCCGGACCTGGGTGCTCTAGTTCTAACAGGCGTGCTCCTACCCACCGCACGCGGCAGCACCGTGACCCAGAGGCAGCCACACAATCAGATCTGAATTCTGAGAGCCGGGGCTGTGGACTGTCTATCATTCCAACCACCTCTCGGGAGGGTGCCGCGGAGGGGACCCATCTCTGTCCGGCCGGGTGCGGGAGCTGGCTTGCGAGAGCTGAGGGCGCACGTTTCCTCCCAAGTTCACATTCAGTGATGTCACACGGGTGGCTTGAAAACCAGTCCTGGTGGGAATATTTACACCCGGGAAAGCAGCTCACACTACAAACCAAGATCTGGTTTTCTTGTGCCGCCAGTTGTTAAGCATCAATCAACACATCGCCCTTTCTCTTCTGTGTGTGTCTCTCTCTCTTCTGTGTCTTTCCCTCTTGCCCCTGAGAGCCTCTCACCATCCCCATAGACATTCGCCCCCTCCAGCCCCCATATCTTCAGGGGGGAGACAAGAAGGGAAGGGCCCTGCGTCGAGGAGTCCAAAGGGCCAGCTTTTGGGCCCAGCTCTGCCAGCCACGGGGGTGACTCGTGGCCCGTCCTCTCCCACCCCAGGCCTGGAGGAGTGCGGGCGCATCAGCCTCCCAGCCTCCACTGTCCGCCTGGGGGACTCCATCACCGCCTCCTGCACCGTCAGCCCGAACTGCAGCCGCCTGGGCTCGGAGGCACAGATTCTGTGGAAGTTGGGAACAGAGCCCCAGCCCGGAGAGAGGCAGCGGCGCCTGGAGGATGGAAGTCAGGAGTCCACCATCACGTTGCCCCCCCTCCACCACCCACGGGCCCTCCTCTCCTGCTGCCTGCGCTGGGAAAACACCCTGCAGATCCTGGACCAGGTGGAGCTGGTGGCGGGCTGTAAGTCCCTGCGGCCGTCCACCCACTCGGCCTCCGTGCCCTCCGTGCCCTCCCTCCGGCCAACAGTAATAAGAGCTAGGATTCACTGAGCTCTTGCTGCGTAAGCACATTATGGGCATGGTATCAGATAACCTTCCCTCTGAGTGGAGGGTGCTCTTTAGGCCCATTTTGCAGAGGAGGAAACCGAGGCTCATTTGGTGAAGGTCACAGGCGAATAAGGACGTAACCAAGATTTATAGCAGCCAGCGTGGCCCCAAAGTCAGGGTAGTAGCCACTACTCCGCACGGCTGCCACGTAAGCCTGACCAGCCAGCCACTGGAGGGTGGGCCCGAGGAGGACACTCTTTACCCTCTGGGCCTGCTCTTGCTTTCTCCGCATCCCAGTCTCAGCCTTCTGCTCAAGCTGAGAAGCAACGAGATGACGCCAAGCCAAAGTGCCCAAGAAAAAAACTAAGACCAGGTTTCTTTGTTAAGAGTCCCTAAGGGCAGAGCGAACACTTACAGGTGCCAGGCATTGGTCCGAGCACTTTGCGTACAGTAAGTCATTCAGCCCCTACAACCCCAGGGGGTAGGCATATTACCATCGCCCTGCTTTGTATACAGATGAAGAAACTGAGGCACAGAGCAGCTAAATGACTTCAAGATCACGATGGCTAAATAAATGGCAAACCCAGACCGACACTGTCACCGTCAGAGGGAGCAGAGCTGGAGGGCTGGAGGCTCTGTGATGCCTGCCCTGTCCAGTCCTGTGACTTAACCTGCCCCAGGGCCACCCCTCCAGGGTCACCCAGATGGAGATGAGCGAGTAGACAGTGACCCCAGAGGGGACCATGCAGAGCAAGGAAACGAAGCTAGCTGGCTGCAGTCAGAGCTTGCTGAGCGGCCCTTCTCCAAGCCCTAACTCTCCCCCACCCTGTGTGCAGACCCTCCCGCCGCACCCCACAACCTGTCCTGCCTCATGAACCTCACCACTAACAGCCTCATCTGTCAGTGGGAGCCAGGACCCAACAACCACCTGCCCACCAACTTCACCCTAAAGAGCTTCAGGTAAGTAGGGGTCTCCAGCTCCGCTCCTCCGGGTACCTGGGGTGGGGCATGGACGGCACTGTGGGACTGCGGGAGCTGGAAGCAGGCAGGGGAGGGAGAAGGGAGCCTGTTTTCTTCCACTGCTAGACACCCAAGCCTGGCCTATTGGCAGGAGCCGGGGCAACTGCCAGACCCAAGAGGACCCCATCCCTGACTGCGTGCCCAAGGACGGAGAGAGCCGCTGCTCCATCCCACGCAAACACCTGCAGCTGTACCAGAACATGGGCATCTGGGTGCAGGCAGAGAACGCACTAGGGACCGGAAAGTCCCCAGAGCTGTGCCTTGTTCCCATGGACGTCGGTGGGTGACGCTGGGGGGGGTGGGTAAGGCCCCCACAATGGGCAGAGCCAGAGAGGCACAGAGAGGGAATCACAGACCCAGTGATCACAGACAGGGGGATCCTGGAAGACCTAGAGACAGAGGCAGACAAGAGGGACAGAGACAAAGTGGAATGCAGGTGGGGACAGAGCTACGAGACACAGACATGCAGACATGGGAGAAACACAGAGGCAAGGAGACACACCCATTCATTCTTTGCAAATATCTTCAAGTGCCCACTATACACCAGGCAGGTGTTGTTCTAGGTGCTGGCAATACAGCAGTGAACAAAACCTCAAAGTCCTGCCCTTGGAACATCACATTCTAGTGGGCAAAATAAATAAAATAGAATGTCAGGCAACCAGAAGTGGGGGGGGGGGGAGTTAAAACAGGGGAGGGGATGGGGAAAGCCAGGGGTGGGGGACAACTGCTCTCTCGGTAAGGTGGTCAGGGACGGCCTCACTGAGAAGGTGACATTTGAGATGATCCTTGAAGGGAATGAGGGAGCAGGTCGCTGGATATCTGGAGGGTAAGATCTCCAGGCAGAGGGGATGATGAGTGCAAAGGCCCTGGGGCAGGGGGATGAGACAGAGACAGACATATATATAGAGACAGACCTGTAGAAACATGATGACATGGAGAGGAAGAGATGAAGAGAGACAGAGAAAAAAAGAGACAGGCTGACAGAGACCCCCAGGGGTGGAGACCCCAGGGCAGAAAACGGAACAACAGGCAGAGAGAGAAGCAGGCATGAGGTAGAGCCTTACAGGATGGGGCAGGGGATGTTTCTGACAACGCCTCCCCCTTGCAGTGAAGCTGGAGCCCCCCACACTGTGGGCCCTGGCCCCCAGCCCTGAGGTGGCCCCGCCCCAGCCAGGCTGCCTGCTGCTGCGCTGGGAGCTGTGGAAGCCGAGCCTCTACATAGACCAGAAATGCGAGCTGCGCCACCAGCCACAGCTGGGAGAAGCCAGCTGGGCCCTGGTGAGGCGGAGGGGGACCTCAAGAGCCTGGAGTGGGGGTGGCTGAGGGGACGGTGGCTGAGCTGGGCCCGAAGGGCACGGGGATCCAGGCTCAGAGCCACGGCCATCCCACCAGGTGGGCCCCCTGCTCTCTCAGACCCTCCAGTATGAGCTCTGCGGGCTCCTCCCATCCACAGCCTACACCCTGCAGATGCGCTGCATCCGCTGGCCCCTGCCTGGCCAGTGGAGTGACTGGAGCCCTAGCCTGATACTGACCACTGCACAACAGGGTAAGGGGGTGGGGTGGGGCCAGGAGAGCCCTCAGGACAAAGTTCAG
Source organism: Proteles cristata cristata (assembly GCA_017311185.1). NCBI lineage: Eukaryota > Metazoa > Chordata > Mammalia > Carnivora > Hyaenidae > Proteles > Proteles cristata. Next base: position 1,060,209 of record JAESUZ010003902.1, on the reverse strand, counting down.
CCTCCAGGGCCCTCCCTACCCTCTCTTCTTGCTCCATCCCCAGCCCCCATCGTCAGACTGGACACGTGGTGGCGGCAGAGGCAGCTGGACCCCAGGACAGTGGCCGTGCAGCTGTTCTGGAAGGTGACCCCTTCTGAAGGCCATCCCTCCACCCCTGAGACTTCTTCCAATCCAGACAGATCCCTGTGGGCTGGGGCTCAGCACTCCAACAGTTCTGGGAGGTTTGGATGCACAGGCGTGTGATTTGCATGCACTTTGCATGCGCCTAGGAAGTGGGGTAGAGCCCTTCTGGAGAGACTACAATGCAGGACTCGCCTATGGCAAAAAGTCGGTTCATGGAATAGTTAAGTGCCAACCTGCTCCTTCCTTTCCTCCCTCCCAGGACCTGGCATTGGGAACAGGGAAGAAGGAAGGGAGGGAGGCAGGCTGGCTCCCAGCCTGTGGGGACTCAGTTCCTATGACCCATCTACCCCACCTAGAAGCTGTGCGCCCCCCTTATCTTCTTCTTCCTGTGTCCTCCACAGCCAGTGCCCTTGGACAAATACAGCGGGCAGATCCAAGCGTACCTGGTCAGAACACCAGGCCAGGCTGGGGCAGTCCCCGCCCTCTGCAACACCACGGAGCTAAGCTGCAGCTTCCGCCTGCCCTCGGAAGCCCGGGAGGTGGTTCTTGTGGCTTACAACACGGCCGGGACCTCTCGTCCCACCCCAGTGGTCTTCCTGGAGAGCAGAGGTAAAGGGGGCTGGCGGCTAGTAGAGCGTAGTGGGTAGGCTTATACATCCAGGGGCCAGACTGCCCGGGTCCACAACTAGTGCTGTCACCTGCTGACCGTATGGCCCAGGCAAGTGACCCCCGGCCTCTGCTTACTCACCTAGCAAAGGGGGACAATACAGTGCCTGCTGCAAAGCACTGTTGTGATGGTTACATGCATTTAAACATGTGCCTGGTACCAAGTTACCACCCAACATGTGCTAGCTACTGTTACTACCATCACCAAGTCAAGCTGGCGGTGGTACCACATGTACACACACGCATGTGCTCATGTGTGCCACGCGCACGCACACACGCACACACACACACACACACACACAGTCCCTTCTGCCAAGAAGATAGGAAGAAAGCCCTACATTTTTCCAGCTGGAACACAATCCCTGAGAGAATTGCTCATTCTCGGTGGATCAGCCGCCACCACCCCCAGGTTGGCCGGAACATGGGTCCTCACAAGGTGACGCTAGCAATAACAAGAGCTAGTATCCCAACTCATTAGCCGCGTGACCGTAGACAAATTAGTTAGCCTGTCTCAGTTTTCCCCTTGAGAAATTGGGGCCAGGGTGGTGCCTCCCTCGTAGGGCTCTGAGTGGACTCAGTGAATTAACATACACCCAGGACCACAGCAGCACAGGCCATGAACTACACGGCGTTAGCACTGATCCCTGTCAGGCACTCCTCTGCACGAGGCACTGTGCCAGGCTCGTTCTGTGCATCGTTTCATGTGATCCGCGCCAGGACCCTTACAGATGAGCAAACTGAGGTCCTGACGTTGTCGTACTCAAGGTCACCTGGCTTGTAAGTAACAAAGGCAGGATTTGAACCCAGGCTTCTGGCTCTGGGACCCGCATTTTTCTTGCCTTTGTTCTCTCACTTCCTCCTCTGTCCCCAGGCCCGCCCCTGGCCAGACTCCACACCACAGCTCGAGACCCCCACAGCCTCTGGGTGGGCTGGGAGCCCCCCAGTCCTCGGCCTCGGGGCTATGTGATTGAGTGGGGCCCAGGGTCCCCCAGCCCCAGCGGCAGCAACGTGACCTGGAAGATGGAACACAACGGGACCATTTCTGGGACCCTGCTGCAGGGTGAGGCAGGCCTGGGGATCTGGGAAGCAAGGAAGCACTGTTCGCCAGGCAGAGAGCAAGGGGCAGGCTGAACCACCTACAGAAGCAGACTCCCCAGTCTTCCTTGACTCTTCACTCTCAGCTCATACCCCCGGAATCAGGAAGTCCGTCCCCCAGTCTAAACAGATCCTCCCTTTCCACAGCCCTGCCCCTGCCACCTTTCTAGCTCTCCCCCTTTTCTGCTTTTATGCCCATCAAACGATCTGAAAAGACAGACGAGGCCAGCCCTGCAGCACGAGGCCTGGGTTACTCCTGATCTCTGCAGAGCTTAGCCCCTCACCAGGGGGCCTGCCCTGTCTTCTCTCTACAGAGAACATCAGGCCCTTTCAGCTCTACGAGATCACCGTGACCCCTCTATACCAGGACACCGTGGGACCCTCCCAGCACATCTATGCCTACTCCCAAGAGATGGGTGCGTCAGTTACCAGGCCCCTCCCAGAATCCTCTCCTGTCCATGCCTGCCTGGGCCCCAACAATCAGGGCTATGAGAGAACGTGTCCTTCCTTCCCCACCTCTGACCTACAAGAGGCTTTCTCCCAACCTGAAGACGACCCCCGGCTTACAATGGACCCCTGCAGCTGGACAGGAGTCAGGGGGTGGGATGACGGAAGTCGGGGAGTGAGTCTAGCAGAATTCAGGAAGCAAGTCTGGCAAAAATCAATCAATTGCCCTGACAGAAATCAAGCGTCCTGGGTGGCAGAAATTAGGCAGAGGGCCTGGCAGAAAGTCGGAGAGCGAGCGGCAGAAATCAGACAGCAAGCCCCACAAAATCAAGCCTGGCAGAAACCGGGTGGCAAGGCTTGGGACTTCCCGAGAACCAAGTGCAACCCCTGACTTAGCCACTTATTAGCAGCCCATGGAATGTGGTCCAGGGTGCTGGCAACACGAGGCTTGCGCACGAGTCCCCCTGGACTCTCTTCCCTCACTCCCCGCCGCAGTGTGTCTCTGTTCTGGGGTGTGGGGAGCCAGACTCGGCCCTCCACTCTGCCCTAGTCCCCGTCAGCTCTGCACCTCTCTCTTCTGGCAGCCCCCTCCTATACCCCAGAGCTGCATCTGAAGCACATCGGCAAGACCTGGGCCCAGCTAGAGTGGGAGCCCCAGACCCCTGAGCTGGGGAAAAGCCCCCTGACCCACTACACCGTCTTCTGGACCAACGCTCAGGACCAGTCCTTCTGTGAGTCTGTGCTCAGCACCTCACTGTCCCAGAAGGCCTGGCAGGGGGTGCCAAGCACCCTTGGGGGGAGCCTTGGCATCTGGGCCCAGGCTGACCATTCTCCTCTTCTCCCAGTCACCATCCTGAACGCCTCCTCCCATGGTCTGGTCCTCCATGGCCTGGAGCCTGCCAGCTTGTACCACGTCCACCTCATGGCTTCCAGCAAGGCCGGGTCCACTAACAGTACAGGCCTTACCCTAATGACGTTGGCCCTAGGTAAGGGGAGAGGGCGCTGGCCACACAAGGCTGTCGGGAAGGTTCATCATCTCTCATTTTGAGGCCTTGCCTGGATCTGCTGGTCTGAGGGAGGAGACTGAGCCCAACCCATGAAGCCCAGGCTGAGGGAGGAGGCCCAGTCCTGCCCTCCCAGCCCAGGCTGAGGGAAGAGGCCCAGCCTTACTTGCACACACTCCAATCTCTTCTGGCTTTCCCCTCACCCCAGAGGAGTCTGAGCTACATGTCCTCCTGGGCCTATTTGGCCTCCTGATCTTGCTCATCTGCCTCTGCGGGGCTTCCCGGTTCTGCTGCAGACCCAGGTGAGTCCTCTCAAGAGAACTAACACCTCACTACCCCTGCCCCTAGGGGACTGCAGGCCGGAGTGGGCCTGTCCAGGTCCTTCCTTGCCTTCCCAGGCCTCAGGGCCCATGCCTGGGTCAAGCCCTGCACTGTCTCCTCTCTGTACTAGGGAGCCTTCCACTGCTGGAGGGGGTGGGAGAGGGCGTGCCTGACCCAGCCTTCACCCGCCCTCTTCTCCAGCAGGAAGAATCGCCTCTGGCCGAGTGTCCCAGACCCAGCCCACAGCAGCCTGGGCTCCTGGGTGCCCACCATCATGGTCGAGGTAAGAACCCCGAAGGCAGAGGGCAATGGGGCCAGGGGTGCTGGTCCAGGCTCAAAGTGAAAGGAAACTTCCCCAAGGCTGAGTACTCAGACCTTCTCATCACTTGCTAGTAAGATCTGAATTGGAATCCCAGCTCTACCCATTTCAAAGCCTCGGCCATCTCACTGTGAAATGAGACAAATGTCATACAGAACCATTGGGGACATTCACCAAGCTAGGTCTGAAGCCCATAGCACATGTCAGGAATGCATGAGGTGCTTTGCAAGTGGCAAGTGGCACCCTTTGGGCTCCCCCAACGCCCCACCCCCACCCCCTGCAGAAAGGCACCATGGTTGGGATGAACAGGAGATAAGTCATGTCCTCACCCCACAACCTTGTGTCCAGGAGGCCTTCCAGCTGCCCAGCCTTCGGGACCCCGGCATGCCACCCATCACCAAGATCACAGTACTGGAGGAAGAAGAGAAGAAGCCAGGGCCCTGGGAGTCCAGTGACAGCTCAGGGACCTGTGGCCTCCCCACCCTGGTCCAGGCCTATGTGCTCCAGGGGGACCCAAGAACACCTTCCACCCAGCCCCAGTCCCAGTCCAGCACCAATGACCAGGTCCTTTACGGGCAGGTGCTGGGCAGCCCCACGGGCCCAGGTCCAGGGCACTACCTCCGCTGTGACTCTACCCAGCCCCTCCTAGGGGGCCTTACTCCCAGCCCCAAGTTTTATGAGAATCTGTGGTTCCAGGCCAGCCCCCTGGGAACCCCAGAGCCCCTGGTCCCAAACCAGGATGACGATTGTGTCTTTGGGCCACTGCTTGACTTCCCCCTCCTGCAAGGGCTCCAGATCCATGGGGTGGAGGGGCTGGGGGGCATCTAGCACCTCCTGGGACCCCCACCCGGGCCTGCCTCTTGAAAGGCCTGGACCATCCAGAGGAGAGGAGAATGTCAGAAAGCCCATCATGAAAAATCATCTCGTCCCAGAAGGGCAGAAAGACTACCAGTATCTCCCTGTCTCTGGCCCCCAGCATCCTTCCTCCACCTCCCAGCCTCCATGGGCTGACTGACCCTGCCTCTCACCTTAGTGGCCAGAGAACGCTTCATCCAATCCTGCCCACTGGCCTTCTGTGTTTAATTCCTGTAATTTTAGCCTCTTAATTAAACTGTTCAAGGTTTGGTTTGTTTTAGTTTTGAGAAACTCTTGAGTGTGCCTGAGTCTCTGTTCTTTTTCTTTTCAGGGCCCTAGCAGTGGGGCCCTGCTTATCAGGGTACTTATCAGAACTGTTCATTTGTGTACTCTTTCCTTCGCTCATTAATTCCACTAGCCCTCACGTAGCAAGTAGGCCTTGTGCTGGCAGCAGGGATTCAAAATTGAGTTGGCTCAGGGCACCTGGGTGGCTCAGTCGGTTAAATGTCCAACTTCGGCTCAGGTCATGATCTCACGGTTTGTGGGTATGAGCCCCGCATCGGGCTCTGTGCTGACAGCCAGCTCAGAGCCTGGAGCCTAACTCAGATGCTGTGTCTCCTTCTCTCTCTGACCCTCCCCTGTTCCCACTGTCTCTTTCTCTTTCTCTCAGAAATAAATAAAACATTAAAAAATAATTTTAAAAAATTGAGTTGGCTCAGTCCACCCTCAAAGGGCTCTCATGTTAGTGGTGGGGACTTGAAAATTGGCCATTAGGGCACAGTGGCCAGGGTTACTTTGGTGGGGAGGTGGGGGTATCGCAAAATGCTATGGGACATGGGGAATACACCTCAGAAAAGACTAACCCCTGTTGGAAAAATATAACTAAAATCTCCAAGGGCACCTGGCTGGCTCGGTGGAGTGTGTGACTCTTGATCTCAGGGTTGTGAGTTTGAGCCCCATGGTGGGTATAGAGATTACTTAAAAATAAAATTAAAAAAAAATATATATATATATATATAGAAAACCTCTTGACAAGGGTAGAAGAAAACGAAATCTGTCTTATTACTGAATGAACATTAAACCAGAATGTGATGCACAGGTGCATCACCAGCAATCCCCCAAAGAGCTTGAAAAGACAGAAAGAAACCTTACCCTTGTCTGTACCCAGGTGGATACAGGTTATTGCATACATTTTCTCAAGATAAACAATAATTAGTCCTCAATGACGCCATCTGTCACACGGAGTTCATCCTAAAGTCTCCTGGTAAATGGGGGTAGCCACGCAAGTTTACTAATTGCCTTTATCCAAAAGAAAACTAAATTTTTCATATCTTTAGAGTGGAGTGAGGATTGCAACTCAGAGCCAAGCAGAAACTGGGAGACAGGGCTACTGTCTTCCTTAATGATTACATTTCAAGAGATGGTACCCAGATCCTTGAGAAGAACATTCCCATGATGTAAAACTGGCAAGAGGCTTATTTAGCTTTTAAAAAGATTTACATGTGCCTCAAAAGGGCAGAGAAAGAATTCATAATCACAAGTTTTCAAAAGTAAATGCTTTAAGAAAAGTGAGGCATAAAAACAGACACATAGACCAATGGAATAGAATAGAGGACTCAGAATTGGACCCACAAATGTATGGCCAACTAATCTTTGACAAAGTGGGGAAGAGCATCCAATGGAAAAAAGACAGCCTCTTTAACAGATGGTGCTGGCAGAACTGGACAGCGACATGCAGAAGAATGAAACTAGATCATTTTCTCACACCATACACAAAATAAATTCAAAATGGATAAAGGACCTGGATGTGAGACAGGAAACCATCAAAATCCTAGAAGAGAAAGCAGGAAAAAAAAACTCCTTGACCTCAACCGCAGCAATTTCTTACTTGACACATCCCCAAAGGCAAAGGAATCAAAAGCAAAACTGAACTACTGGGACCTCATCAAGATAAAAAGCTTCTGCACGGCAAAGGAAACAATCAATAAAACTAATAAGCAACTGATGGAATGGGAAAAGATAGTTGCAAATGACATATCAGATAAAGGGCTAGTATCCAATATCTATAAGGAACTCACCAAACTCCACATCCAAAAAACAAATAATCCAGTGAAGAAATGGGCAGAAGATATGAACAGACACTTCTCCAAAGAGGACATCCAGATGGCCAACAGACACATGAAACGATGCTCAGCATCCCTTCTCATCAGGGAAATACAAATCAAAACCACACTGAGATACCACCTCATGCCAGTCAAAGTGGCTAAAATGAGCCAATCAGAGAACTCTAGATGCTGGCGAGGATGTGGAGAAACGGGCACCCTCCTACACTGTTGGTGGGAATGTAAACTGGTACAGCCCCTCTGGAAAACAGTGTGGAGGTTCCTAAGGAAACTAACAATAGAACTCACCTATGACCCAGCAATAGCACTGCTAGGAATTTACCCAAGGGATACAGAAATGCTGATGCATAGGAGCACATGTACCCCAATGTTCATAGCAGCACTCTCAACAATAGCTAAAACATGGAAAGAGCCCAAGTGTCCATCAACAGACGAATGGATCAAGAAGATGTGGTTTATCTATACCATGGAATACTACATGGCAATGAGAAACAATGAAATCTGGCCATGTGTAGCAACATGGATGGACCTTGAGGGTGTTATGCTGAGCGAAATAAGTCAGGCAGAGGACAAAAACCGTATGTTTGCACGTGTAGGTGGATTAGGGGGAAGCTAACAGGGGACCATGCGGGAGAAGGGGAGAAACAGTTGGGGAGAGGGAGGGAGGCAAACCATGAGAGACTCTTGAATGCTGAGAACAAACTGAGGGCTGATGGAGGTGGGGGAGAGGGGAAGGGGATGATGGGCATGGAGGAGGGCACTTGTTGGGATGAGCACTGGGTGTTATATGTAAACCAACTTGACAATAAACTATTTAAGGAAAAAAAAAAGAAAAATGAGGGGGAGAAGAGCTTTTTCCCTCTTTGCACCACGGAGCATTAAAATTTTATTTTTATGTCATTAAAAATGTATTTTTTCCTACGTTTTAGTTTGTAGTTGTCTTTACACCCCTCATTTCACAAATATTAACACAGCAAATATTTATCAAGTGTCTACCATATAGAGAATCCTTTGCACACAACTGCCTCAGCTAATCCTCAACAACTAAAAACTAGATACTGTTATAACCATTCCCAGTTGATGAATGAGTACACCGTGGCCCAGGAAGGTGGCATGACTTGCCCACAGGATCACACAGTGAGTAAAATTTGAATGAGAAAAGTGAGCTATGAGTCCGGCCCAGGACTGTCCCATTCCAAAATCACCGACCTTCACCACGGGGCTTACCAGGTTGCCCGAGAGGATGCTGAAACCCAGTAGTTCTTAGGGGGCCTCATCCTGGAATACGGGGTGAGAGGAGGTGGAAATACTAGGTTGGGGGAGAAGGCTATACGGCAGGCCCCACGGGTGCCTCGAAAATAACCGGGGCCCGAGGCCAGGTACATAGAGTGGGACTAAGGGCGGAATGCCCAAAGGGGGAAATGGCACCTTAGAATTTATACACCACTAGCCAGGACACCGCTAACCAGGCCCGCAACCACCGAGCCTGCGGCCCCGCACCGCTGCTAACCAGACCTGTCCCCTGGACCCAATCGCTGCGCACCCCGCGGCTTGCCTTTCCAATCCATTCTCTCGGGGCTCGTCTGCTCCGGCCTCGCAGCTGCACGCCATTGGTCGAGCCTGGGCCAGCATGGCGGCGTCCTTGTAACACGGTCCGCGCCGCGAGAAGGACGGCGGCCGCGGCGCCGGGGGCTCGGAGCGCGAGTCAGCATGCTGAGGTCAGCGTGGAGGGCGCTGAGGGCGCTGCGGAGCCAGGCGGTGGCCCAGCCTCCGGTCCGTGGGCTGCCGGGCGGAGCGTGCGCCAGGCCTCCCTCCCACCAGCGAGGCCTCCCCTCCCTTCCCGGAGGTGAGGAGCCGGGAACCCGAGCCTCCCGAGGAGGGGGTGGGGTCGGGCGGAGACGGAGGACACGCGGCACCGGGATGGGGGAGAAGGGCCGGTGGGTGGGGAAGAAGTACGACGGGGTGGGAGAGGCGTGGGGGCCGCGGGGTGCGGAAGAAACGCGGCGGCTGTGAGGCGCCGAAACGCGAAGACCTTGCCGGAAGGGTAATGCGAGGGCCGCAGAAAGGCATCGAGGCTGGACTGTTTAAGGAGATGGGCCTGAGCATCGCTCCTCTGCACAGGTGTCATCCTCCCGGCCGTTCGCGGATACGCCACCCAGAAACCAGGTAGGAGCTCTTGCGTGAGACTTCGGCCGAGAGGGACTTGCTGGAGGGACGCCGGGTGGCTAAGGGGACAGAGGTGGCTAGTTAGAGCCACTTAATGGGGGGGAGGCAGAAGTCCTGAGCAAAAGACCCCAACGTCCGCCTTGTCAAAAGGCTGTAGCCTGGGGCGCTTGGGTGGCTTAGTCGGTTAAGCGTCCGACTTTCGCTTAGGTCATGATCTCGCGGTTCGTGGGTTCGAGCCCCGCGTCGGGCTCTATGCTGACTGCCAGCTCAGAGCCTGGAGCCTGTTTCAGAGTCTGTGACTCCCTCCCTCTCTGACCCTCACCTGCTCACGCTGTCTCTCTCTCTCTCTCTCTCTCTCTCCTAGAAATAAATAAAACATTAAAAAAAAGACTGTAGCCTGAAACCTGCCGAGGACTGGGCGGCGATGGGGGTGGTGAGCGGGAGCCAGAACTTTCGGACTAGGTGTGAGGGAGAGTGAGCTAGCAGAGGGAGGGCGTCCTGGGGGTACCCAGGCCTACCTAGAGTCTAGGTAGGCACTTTGTGTCTGCCCTTCCGCGGTGGAGGGCTTGGTTTCCCGTTCCAAGGCAGTCTGCATCTCTCTTACTAAAGAGATCTCTCTTCCGAGGTACAGGATATTGGGCAAGTTACTTCCTCTCTCAGTCGCATTCTAAAATCATTGTAAGAGCATCTATTTGAGAGGATTGTTGTTAGGATTCAGTGATAACACATAAAAAGCATTCTTAGCACCGGGTGCAATAAATGCTGTCTATATTAGCATTTATTACTACTAAATTCATGTACATGGCGGCAGAGCAGGGTCTGACTGGAGAGGAAGGATTGTCTCCCTGTGCCTCTCCCTCATCTGCAAGGGAATAGGACACACACCGAGGCTGAGGGTTTCCGATTTGAGCTTACATTTCAGATGTCCTAAAACTAGGGGGTCCCTCCTGACTCCCCTTATTTCATTCATGCAGTCAGCCAGCATGTGCTTGTTGAGTACCTATTCTACATGAGGCCATGGACCAGACCTCACTGTCAAGTGTAGGGGATTCAGAGGGGGTCAAGTTCAGTCCGTCCACAAAAGGACCCATGCTGGTAGGGCATTTGATAACTGTAGAGCCAGAGGCGTAAGAAGTGAAGGCTCAATATGGGATCCTAGGACAAGCCATCTACTCACTGCAAGAAATCTCAACACAGTTGCCTGCAATGTTTGCAGAGGAGAAGCTGACCCTAGAGATATCCAGTGTTTGGCTTGAGACCTTGGGTGTCTGACAGAGCTGGTGAGAAAAGCCAGAACTGAGAAGGTGGACAGTGAGAGTTGATTCTTGATGTTTTTCATCCCAACACTTGACAGTCCAGCGCAGCCAAGAAGATGACCCGCCCCCTTCCACACTGCTCAAAGACTACCAGAACATTCCTGGAATTGAGAAGTAAGCAGAAAGCAATTTCTTTGATGAGGTAGGGGCCCTAAGAGGATTGGGGAGGAGAAAGGGAAGAGAGTGGCTGGTCCGGCCCAATCCATTGTATCTGAAGCTTGGTAATAGAATCAGGCAGCGGAGTGCTGAAGCCCCGGCCTGGTGAGGGTGAGTGAGCAGCAGGCGCAGAATGGAGTTCCTGGAGCTCAGTTGCTTGCCTTTTCTTTTGTACTCTGGTTTCGTTGGCAAGGAGGGAACATACCTCATGGGTCTTTGTGAAGTCTCTCATCTTTTGATCCTCACAAAAGCCTTCTGAGGGAAGGAATAGTGTCCCCCTTTTATAGATTACCTAGTTGTCTGATGTTATACAACTCCCAAGGGACAGAGGAGCTGAAAGACACCACAGCCAGGGTGTCCTGCCCTATACAGTGGCAGGTGTCCTGTGTGACATGAGAAGAAAACAACAATTATAGAATTGAAATGTCTCCGCACAGATTGAACCATAACTTGCTGCAATGCAAATCCTCCCTTGCCTTGCCTGCGATGTGCCTGGAACATTCATACCCTCAGCCCCAATTTGGTGTAGTTATCACATCATTCCATGTTCTCGGTACAGCACATCAGATTCATGCTGACTTCTAATCCCCGAGAAATGGCTCCCCACTTCCAGAGACTCTTCTGTTATAAAGGAAGTTTTCAGGGGTGCCTGGCTGGCTCAGTCGGTGGAGCATGCGCCACAGAGATCTACATCGGGTGTAGAGATTACTTAAATAAGATATTTTTTTAAAAACAAGAAATTTTCAACCACCCTTGCTTTTCAAACTAAAATGGAAACAGCATCGTTTCCCCTGTTCTCCCACACCTGTCTCCCGTTGCTGTGGTTTCCCCACAGGTTTGACGATGTTGTAAGAAGACTCTTGTCTTTGGAAATGGCCAGCAAGGTAAGTGACCTGTGCAAAACCTCAGCCTCTCCCAGTCCTCTCCTCCCGGACTCCCTCCTACCGTGGTAACACCACCCCAGGCTTCTCAAGTCACAGAATGTATCCCACTGTCATTCTGTGGCCACTTGTCCATCTCCCAGACTGAGCATCTGGAGGACAGGGACAGCCTTGTTCCCTCAGTGTTTCCCCAGCACCCGGCAAGCAGTAGGTACTCAGTAATGCTCTAATGCCTGAGTGAATGAGCAAGGTTTGGAGACATTCATCCAACAAGCTGTTTTCACCTGTCATTGGCCTCGGGCTCACCTAGATCTGAATAGCCACATGGTGATGTGAATAGCCACATGGTGATCAGATGAGCAGAGTGAGGCCAGGCGCTGAGCCTCAAGGCCTGACTGTGGCCAGGGCCTGTGAGGTGTGAAGGCTAGTTCTTGGCGTTGCTGACCACACAGATCCTCTGTCTCTGTCGTCAACAGAAGGAGAAGCTGAAAGTCCAGCAAGAGCAGTTGATGAAGAAGGTCGTGGCAAACCCTGAGGACACCAGCTCCCTGGAGGCTCGAAGTTGGTCAGGGGGCCCTTGGGGAGCGGGAGAGCCGGCGGGGGCGGGGGGTCTGCTAGCTGGTACTTGATCCTGGGTTTTTGTGTACAAGTACACTAGGTATTAGATGGGGCTTGATAAAGGGAGAGACCAGAAGGACCCAGGGCAATGGAAACTGGACTCTGTGATGCTGGAGTCAGCGCCCAGGTCCCACCTCTTAACCTCTGTGCGAGCTCAGAAGACTTTCCTCGGGAACCAACACTTGTCTCTGTGTCCCTCTCTACTCTGCAGCCGAGGTGGTGTGAAGGGGCCAGGGGGTCAGGGCCAAGGTTCCACCTCCCTCTGCAGTGTTGCCGGAACTCACTGTGTCCAGGAAGGGCCTGCTTTCATGATGGCGTCTCCTTGGGGCCTCCTTCCACTTCTGCCCTTGCCCCCACCTTTGCAATAAAAGCAGGGATCAAATGAGAGGCTACGTAAGGAAGACCGTTGCAGGGCTTCAGGAGACGCACGAGAGCTGATAATTCTGAAAACTCACCAGTGGAGACAGAGAGAAAGGTGGCCACTGGAAAGGGAGAGGCAAGGAATAGACCCTTGACGGTTCTGGAATTTAATCGTACTGCTTTGGTGAGAGCCTACCAATGCGGCATTGAATGATTAACAGCGATATAGCATGGACTGTAGACTCATTCCTGAATTTAATAGCAATGCTCTCAAGTTTCACCATTAAGAATGCTATTTGCTGGGGCGCCTGGGTGGCTCAGTTGGGCATCCGACTTCGGCTCAGGTCATGATCTCGCAGTTTGTGAGTTCAAGCCCCACGTCGGGCTCTGTGCTGACAGCTCAGAGCCTAGAGCCTGCATTGGAGTCTGTGTCTCCCTGTCTCTCTGCCCCTCCCTTGCTCACACTCCAGCTCTCTCTCCCTCAAAAGAAATAAGCATTAAAAAAAAATTTTTTTTTAATTTTAAAAGAATGCTATTTGCTATGGTTTGGGGATAATGCGTTTATAAGATTAAGGAACTTGCCTTCCTTAGACTTTACTTTCTGAAGGACAGAAAATCCAAAGTCTTTTGAGATCTTGAAATTCAGAGTGCTGTGGGAGCTGCAGAGAGCTACACAGAGCACTGGCGATTGTTATTCCTTGAGGTCTTAAAACATAACCCGGGCCCGGGCCCTTCCTTCCTCTGTGCCAGCTCTCATCCTCTGTGGTTTGTGGTTTCAGTTGTTGCCTTGACTGTCAAGATCCGCAGTTATGAAGAACACATGCAGAAACACCGAAAGGTAAACCTTGGGCGTCGCTCCCAGCTAAACACCAGCAGCCAGGCGAGAGGAGTTTGAGATGTGAAGGGCTCTGGGTCCAGAAAAGCAGCTAGAGAAGCCAGGTGGCCACAACGCCCGGGCGCCCACCGGCAGCCAGGGAGAAAATAAGAGCCTTAAATGCTGTGTTGACTGTCAACCAGTGGTCAAGAACACAGACTTCAGGGCATGGTCGCAGAGCCCAGCACATAATGGGTCTTCAATATTTCTGGAATGGATGAATGGAGTCAGGTTGGCACTGGGTTCAAATCTCAGCTTTGCCATTTCCGCTTAGCAGATGTGTGACTTTGAGGAAGTACTTTATGCGCCCAAGCCTCAGTTCCTCTATCTGTAAAGTGGGAGGCATAGTAGTACCTGCTGCCGGATTGCAAGGACTGCATGAAATAATAGAGCGCTGGTGTGGCCGTGTGAAGTATTAGGCCTCGTGCAGAGCACTTTGCGTATGTCAGCTCATTGAACCCTTCAGACCACCTTTCTATCCCATGTTACAAAGACATAATCCAGGCATGGGGTGATTAAGTTATTCCTCAAGCACAACACTAGGAAATGATGTGCTTGGACTTGAAACTAGATGGTCTTGCTTCTGGGCCCATATTCTTTTTGGGGTTTTTTTTTTTCCCCCTCAAAGAACACAACTTTATTATCTCACAGGTTTTGTTGTTGTTTTGTTTTTAGTTTATTTTTTATTTATGTTTTTTGAGACAGCACAAGTGGGAGAGGACAGAGAGAGAGAGAGAGAGAGAGAGAGAGAGAGAGAGAGAGAGAGAATCCCATGCGGACTCCACGCTGCCACAGGGCTCAATCTCACCAACTGAGATCATGACCTGAGCTGAGATCAAGAGTTGGATGTTTCACCACCTGAGCCCCCCAGGGGCCCCTCCAGGGCCCATATCCTTAACCATGATGCCATATCACGGCACAGCCATGGGCACAGAGCTGCTGTGATTCAGGCAGCTGCACGTATGTTTAATAAAGACACATTTGTAAACACAGCGGTCCTGCTGTGGCATGGGCGGCACCTCAGGGTGCCCTGGAGCAGGCTGAGCTTGCTTCTTGGCGATGAGAGCTCTGCTCATTTGGAACAGCAGCCCCCCTGCGGAGATCCCTCACAGAGGAGCACAGGCCCTCCCTCCCATCCAGCCCAGCTGACAGTTTGCTGAGCTGTGGGGAGGCTGAGCAGGTGGTGTAGGGGAAAAAAGATGAGATTTGGAGTAAGACCCAGAGATGTGGATTCCAGACCTGACCTCGCACAAGGTCCCTGCCTGGCACAGTTCTAGGATCTTCTATCAACCAGGCGACATCTCTGAGCCTTTATTTCCCCATCTGTAAAATGGGAATAACTGTGGGAATGTCAGTGTTCTGCAGACGTTGATATTTGCACAAGATTGTTGGGAGGTTTCAGTGAGGTGATGAAATGACCAGCCCTTGTTACTTTGAAGTGGCTCTCCTCTTATTTGTATGATACTAAAAGTAACATACCAACTCTCTCGCAGGATAAAACCCACAAGCGCTATCTCCTGATGAGCATTGACCAGAGGAACAAGATGCTCAAAAACCTCCGTAAGACCAACTTTGGTGTCTTTGAGAAGGTCTGCAAGGAGCTGGGGCTTGAGTACACCATCCCGCCTCTGTACCACCGGAAAGCCCACCACCGCTTGGCGACCAAGAAGGCACTCTGCATTCGGGTACGCGTCAGAATCGCTGCTTTCGTTGGCCCCACTCTGGGACTGTGGTGGAGAGATCAGAAGGGAGGGTCTGTCTCAGTCTATTCCTGACTGAGGCAATGAACTGGCCCCAAGGCCTTGAGGAGGCTCCCGGGCTGTCAACCCCAGGGAGAAAGGCTGACGTGACCCTCTGGGGGGAGTCCGTTCCCACCCCAGCCGCTCCAAGTCTGATGTTTTGCATAAGGTCACGGTCTCTCCCTGCTCCCTTTCGTCCCCAGGTTTTCCAGGAGGTACAAAAGCTGAAGAAGCAAAAAAGGGCCTTAAAAGCGGCAGCCGCGGCAGCTCGGAAACCAGGCCAGAAGAACCCAAAGAGCCCTTCCAGAGCCGGACCAGAGGCAATCACAGAAAACCAATAAATTGTATTAGAGTTCCGTCTCTCTGCCTTAAAGGAGAATAGGAGAGAAGGTGGGGCTCTGTGTGCACTGAGGACGAGGAGGAGGAATTTGTTGGTTCAGCTCTGGGATCCTGGGGTAGTCTGAGGCAGAGGCTCTGCCTCACGCGCCTGAGGACACATTCTCACAACACCCCTCGCACACACTCACATAAACAGCGCCCCTCCTGTCGGGGGAGACCGAGCCCACAGCAGCACAGAGGAAGTGTGGCCAGCTGGCTGCCGAGAGAGAAGGCCAGCTGTAAGAGCTGCCTTCTGGACTGGGCCCTGGAACTTGAAGCTCCCCAGGCAGAAATGGCGCAGGAAGGGATCTGGGGCAGAAGGAATTGCAAGTGCGAAGGCAGAGATGTCAGCAGGTGCACACTGTGTCCAGAGAGCACTGGGAACAGGAAATAGAGCCTGACGGGTAAGTTGAGGCTGGGATGTGAGAGGCTTGATGTGTTGGCTGCCCTCTAGGGAGTGGGGAGCCAGTTCTGGTTTAAAACCAAAGCAGTGAAGACAGCAGCGGGTCTGTTTAGATGTCAGCAGTACAGTGGAGGGTAGATCAGCGGGGAAGCGACCCGAGCACTTTATTGTTTTGGAGGCAGGGGTACTGGTGTTCAGATTAAGAATCTAGATGAAAGCAATGAGTCCTATCCGTGAGAAACTGCACATACGCAAAACATTCCTGATAGATTCTAGGGAGTTACAGGTACCCCTTTTCCTGCAAAGCTCACCCATTCACACCAAGTGTCAAGGCCTTAATGTCTGAACGTACTTGGCAGGTTGGCAGAAGCAAGGGAGACTGTGTCTAACACAGACTGAAGAAAGAAAAGAGAGGAAGAGATGGAGTCAGAGGAGAAAGCAGACACCAGATAATCTAGAGCTTTCTGGGTGTATTAGTCTGCTCAGGCTGCCATTAAAAACCATAAACTGGCTTAAACAACAGAAACATTTTCTCAAAGCTCTGGAGGCTAGGAAGTCTGGATCTAGGTGCTGGCCAATTTGGTTTCTGGTGAGAAATCTTCCTGGCTTGCAGATGGCCGCTTTTAGACTGTCCTCATATGCAAGGGGAGAGAGAAAGACCGCTTCTTGTAAGGGCACTAACCCCATCATGAGGACTCTACCTTCACAACCTCAGTCTTAACTCATTACCCTGCTGTTGGGCCCTTCCAAAGCCCATCATGTTGGGTGTTAGAGCTTCAGTATGTGAATTTGCGGAAATACACAAACATTCAGTCCACAACAGTGGGGAAAAGATTCTGGAATTGATTCTGCGAAGGGAAGCCTTTGAGGAAAGACCAAACGAGGGAGAGATGTGTTAAAGCAACGTCCATAGAGAAGCTGGAAACTTAGATCCAGGACTGCAGCGAGGCCTAAGCTAGAAACAAGTTTACGGGCTATGTTCAGATGGTGAGTGAAGCCATGGGGTGTGGGTGAAATTGCCCAAGGAGGGAGTGTAGACAAAAAAGAAAGGGCCATGTCAGGATGGGAAGGATGAGAGCCTAGCCTGACTCGGGAGGAGCTTGGGGGAGGGGGAAGGTTAAGTGAGGGTAGAACGGAGAGGCTGGGGTCCTGCACAATCAGAAGTGGGATGAGAGGCTCAGAACGACAGACGAGCTCTTCACATAACACCTCCAGAAACAGCAGGGTAGGCCCTTTACGGGGCAGGACTCGGGGTGGACACAGCTGCGTAGGGGATACCTTGCTGGAGGGCCAGGTGCCATCATGTAGGGGGCCAGTAGAGAAGTTGAGAAAAGGGACACAACGGGGCAGACCCTACAGGAAAAGCATCGTTGTAAGCACTCCATAGGCACAATATATCATCTAATCTTTAAAGCCACCTTCCCTATCCATCCCCCCCATATTGGCATGATTATCCTCATTTTAGTGTGTGAGAACCGAGGCCGACCTAGAATTCAAGCCCACATCCATCTTTATTCCAAGCCTGTGTTCTGCTCATTTTACCATACTGCCCAGAGGCAACAAAACAAAAAGAGGCGTGAGACCATGGAAGGATCTATGCTGTAGCAAACTTATGTCTTTCGCAATCAGGCAGGTTAACATAATGTATGAAAGGCCAGGTTTAAGATTGTGATGCTAAACTGCTTGATACATTCCTATCTCATTATTTCCCCTTTTAAAACTGGACAGACCAGGGAAAATCAAATGAAAGCCTTGGGCTGCCAGCTTTCAATGACTATATTGTATCCAATCCAAAAAGGCTTCATGGCGAAGTAGTTTCAGTGGGATGGAAAGACCTAAATCCAAGTTGTAGTGAGGTAGGGAGTGAAGACGTTAAGGAAATTCAAGCTGTGAGTGTAGACTTTTTTTTTTTTAACTTTTAATGTTTATTTTTGAGAGAGCAGGGGAGAGGCAGACAGGGGCAGAGAATCCCAGCTGTCAGTGCACAGCCAGAGTGGCTCTTGAACTCACAAACCCTGAGATCATGACCTGAGATGAAATCAGATGCTTAACCAGCTGAGTTACCCAGGTGCCCCTGGACTACTTTCAGAAACATGACTGGGAAGGGAAGGGGATAGAGAAAGACTTTGTGGTAGTAGATGCAGTTAAAAAGAAGAGGTGATGTTCCATTGAGGGGGCGACGTTGATGAGACAGATGAGTTCTGCCAAATTAGGGAGCAATGGGGGAGTGCAGAAGACATCTCTAGAAAGGTAGGTAGAGTCAGAGTGGAGAGTCTTGAATGCCATACCAGGCATTTAGACTGATCTGGCAAACAGTTGGGAAGCACAGAAGGGATGCGTTGGGTTGAAAATGGCAACTGCTGAAATTTTGCCTAGCAGCCAGTGCGCGTGGAGAGAAAACACTAATGCAGGCAGAAAAAGAAATGAAGAGCTAAATGGGAGAAAGATTTGGGAGGTAAAAGCAGAAGTGGTGGCTGATAATAGGACCCGAGGAGACCAGAGTTGTTGGCCAAGGCTCAGATTTCAAGTCTGAGCGGCTGGTGGGAAAGTGGATTCGTAGGTTTTAGAAGTATTGAAATTTACAGAAATGGTTGCTCATCGAAGTACAAACGTACAGCAGGTAACAGGAAGGTGATGCTGGACCTCACGACGCAAGTGAAGTACGGTCGCTGCCCTCAAAGCAGAGACCTGCCCAGGAGTCAACTGCTCAACCGCATTTAAAGAGGGAGCTTCAGGCGGCGCCTGGGTGGCTTAGTCGGTTGAGCGTCCGACTTTCGCTTAGGTCATGATCTCGCGGTTCGTGCGTTCGAGCCCCGCGTCGGGCTCTGTGCTGACTGCCAGCTCAGAGCCTGGAGCCTCTTTCAGTCTGTGACTCCCTCTCTGACCCTCCCCTGCTCTTTCTCTCTCTCTCTCTCTCCTAGAAATAAACATTAAAAATTAAAAAAAAAAAGAGGGAGCTTCAGAGAAGCCCCAGCACTCTTCCTCCCGGAGCAGACAGACACGCCTGGTTTGCTTCTCGGGGCACGAAGCCAGAGGGGGACTTCAATCCAAAATCGCTTTTAGGGCAGAAACGCTAATTAAGGTCTTCTAGGCCTTCGCCCACCCAAAAGATAACTGAGGGCTTTCGTGGCATTTTGCACGATCTCGGGGATTCCTCCCTGCAACCCTGCGAGGCGGGTGACCCCTGAACGACACGGACGGGGAAGGCCAGCCTCGCGGAACCAGGACCCCAGCCCAGGTCCGGCTGCCCACTCCGAAGTCCCGCGCGGGCTCCCCGCGTCCTCCAGCAGGGGTAGCTCTGCCACCCCAGCTGGGAACTCACCCAGCGCTCGAACCGAGAGGCCCAATCCACCACGGAGGCGCCAGCCGCCGGCCCAATGAGCGTCCGCCTCGACCGCCTCCCAACAAGGAGCACGCTGATTGGCTTTCCCGGACAGCCGCCGCGTTGCCCTGACAACCAAGCAAGGGGACGCGGCGGCCCGGCATCCAGGCCTCGCGCTACCCAACCCCGGGTCTCGGCACTTGCCCCACTGTGGCATCTGGCACCATGTCGGTGCGGACGCTACCGCTGCTCTTCTTGAACTTGGGCGGGGAGATGCTTTACATCCTGGACCAGCGGCTGCGGGCCCAGAACATCCCAGGAGACAAGGCCCGCAAAGGTGAGAGGCGCCCGGCCCGCGCAGCCAGCCCCACGCCCCGCAGCCAGGCCCCTCTGCAGGCTGAACAATACGGCCGCACCCCGCGCCCCTATAGCCAGGGACCTTTCTCACAACGCCACAGCCCCATCAGGTCAGAGCTCCTCCAGAAGTCAAATTCTCCAAGAAGATTTTTTCGCAGCAGAAAGATTGAATACCCGCGGTGAGGTATATTATTAGGGGACCTGACACCCTCACCTCCAATTTCCTCCCTCCTCAAATTGGAGAGACGATTTCCCAATCTCTCCTGACAAACGGTCCCCTCCAAATGTAGGAGTCCCAGCTGCCCACCAGCTGGCGATACACCCTTTGCCAGTCCAAGCATCCTCTTCCCCCACCCCAACGAGGTGTGGCTTCTCCTGTCGTCTGTGTAGTGCCCTCATGCACAAGCTGGAGGCCAGTCTTGCTCGTTTCAGAAACTATTTCTAGAAAGGTAGAATTCTGAAATAACAGATAAATAAGAAAACATAAGTGAGTTTTAAGTTATTCTCTTCACAATTATTGAAAGAGAAGGCAGTTCTGGAAATAATTATATGAGAGTTTCTAAAATGCAGAATCTGCCACCCATATACACCACATCTACTCTCCAGAGAAATGACCACCCAGAACTCTCTGCCACCCTTATCCTCTCCCTCTTTTCCTTCCCCTCAACCAACATCCACTTTCACCAAGTTTCCTGGGTTTAAGTACGAAAGAAATATATATTTCCAGGTAGAGAAAGAAAAGTTGATATAAAGGTAACTGACATGCCCCAAGATAAAAAAAAAAAAAGTATTCTCTCCAACAGTCTGTACGTGCAATTGATCTGAAATGTGCATATTCGGATGTTAAGCATACATATTCAGATATTCACTGTTGTGTCTGTGTGATTGAATCCAAATCCATGCACAAAGAGATAAAAAGAGCTCCCTGCAGCATGCCCCCTCCATTCATTCTGCACACGGCCGCCTGTGAGCTTTCTAAAATGCAAATCTGCCCATACTCCCCGCTACTTAAAACCCTTTGTCAGCTTTCCACTGCTGCTTGAATGGAGACCAAGTCTTTGGCAGGACATTTCAGGGCCCTTGCTGACCCGATCTCTCTCTACCTCTGCAGTCCTCCCTTTCACCACTGCCTGCCTCCTGCTGTGTATCTTAATAATAGGTCTACGTTTAAAGCATGCACATTCATATGTCCATGCTAGTCATCCCCATTCTACCCCAGACCTGCCATTGCTGTGCTAATAGTTCCCTTTCCGTCCTGCATTTTCAGCTTAAGAATCATCCCTTTCAGGAAAATGGGGGACAGAGTCTGAGCATACTCCATAGCACTCCATGCACGCTTCCCCTGCCCTATCACTGGCCACGTTCCACTGAAACTGTCTTTGGGTGTCTTCCCCACACGTGACGGCCTTATTCCTCACCTGGCATAGTGCCTAAAGGGCAGAGTAAACTGGTGTTCGGTCAATGTTTGTTGAACTGATGATCTAAATTGGCTCTTTTATATGACACTGCCATTTCTTCCTCAAGAGGGTTCTGTTTTCCTTGGCATGTATATTCTGTGATTTCACTGGGCCTCTAATGGCACAAGTGAGCTGACAGGTAGTTCTTGCCCCGGCGGTGTGCATCTTGGAAGACAGCATAAAGTAGCAGTTCAGAGAATACTCACTGGGATCGTACAGTTGGGTTCCAACTCCAGCCTTGCCCTGGAACCAGTTGTATGATCTTGGAGTGTAACCTCGATAAGCCCGTTTCCTTTTCCGTAAAGTGGGCATCATACATACTCACAGCAAAGTTGTAGGAATTGAATAAGATCAGGTAGTCAACCTATTTTGCACAACGAGGGGCAGGTGCTGGCTTTCAAGAGAGGGTCTGGGCAAGACCCTGTGAATCCGAAGGGTCTGGTTTCCTTTGTTTTCAGGAGCTGTAGTCCTTCTCGGTTGGCTAAATGCAGCTTTAGGGAGTTTCGGCCATCTTTAGCCATTCACATTGACTTACTGGTTCCTTCCTTCCACAGTCTGGGTGAGTGTCAGATATCAGTGCATTCACCAGAGGCGGGGCTTTGGATCAGTCTCCTTTGGGGGGAGGGGGGAGGGGGGAGGTGGCTGGGGGCTATATCTTCCTAACAACAATAAACATTTACTAAGCACTTACTGTGTACCAAGGACTTCTCTGAAGACCTTATTAATCCCCACAACTATACTATTGGTTAGGTAATACTATCCCTCTTTTACAGTTGGGAAAGTTAGAGTTAATTTGCCCAGGGTTACATAGCCAGGAAGAGGAAGAGTAAAGGATTTGAGCTCAGGCCATCGGGCTCCAGCACTCATACTCTTAATGACTTTGTCTTCAACTGCTTCCATACGTGGGGCACGGAGCTGTATCAGAATCTTTGGGGGTAGGAGGATGGGAGGTGGGGAAGAGAGGGAGAGCTTTGCAAACAGCCTCCAATGTGCCCGCTGATTTTATGAAAGAAACAACAGAGAGTAGCTGGCTCATGGGGACTTAAATAAGACAGTGACAAAACAGGGTGAAGGATTCAAAAAGCTGAGAAACCCCCCTCGATCCCACCACTGAGAGTTGGCGTAGCTGCAGGAGCCGCTGTGACAATTACTGGCGCACTGAGGCCTATAAAACACCAGACACGGTAAACAAATCCTCAATGATGCCGTGAATGGAAATCATATTTCTTCTAGGTGTTTTCATTATCTTACAAAACTAATTGGTCTCCTGGAGGCCGTCCCGCTCCCACAAGGCCCGCGCGTATATTGCAGTTTTTCGCCACAGCACAGCCTCTGGTTTAGCATTCAACAGAAAGGAAGTGCCCTCTCTCTGGGGCAATTTTTAAGTGTTGCATATGAATGTCGTCCCATGTTTTAAGCAATAGCAAGAATAATAAAAGCTGCCTTTGCCTCACTCCTGCCTCTTTAAAAAATACTCATAAATAAGACCCTATTACATTCTGTGTACATTCCTCATTTTACAGAAGGGGAAACTGAGACGGAGAGACAGTAAGTGATTTTTTTTTCAGGGCAAGCAGATCACAGTGTAGTACTTACTAAACAACCAAATGGGGGTGAGATCCTGTTTTTATTTTTCTAGTTCCAATTTGGCAGGTGGCTCTGGATAACCTTGAGCCTTCCTCCCACTCAAAATGTAACTAAAGTGAAGTTGTCGCAACCAAGTCACCTGGAAAAATAACGGAAAGACAGGACATGGTTTTTACCTTCCCCGAATCCTCAGGACTGGGACAAGGCGAGCGCAGCACTAGAGCGACCTCTGCTGGAGCTGAGTGTCATTGCCTGCAGGAGTGCCCGTACCCAGAACACGCTTTTGCCCAGCTCCGCTTTGCCAAGAGCAGGGAGCCACTGTCCCTTAGAGGAACGAGCCCCTTGCAGCACCACCCCTCTGAATGCCCACGAACTCATCAAGCAAGACTGCCTGTAAAGTAAATGCCACCAAAATACAGAAGATGTGGACATTATGCCAAAGGAACCGGTATCTGCTCTAAGCCGACCAGGTTCTTGGTGCTTCTTCCCCAATGTTTTCTCCCCAAAAGCCTGTGACTTAAAGATGGTGACTTTTCCCAGAGGAGTCTAACCTCACAGTGGGAACCTTTTGCCACCAGTTAGGGCATGGCCCTGGCTGTGCTCTCAAACTGGTTTCTTAAGTGCTGTTGGTGCTGAATATTGAAGGCAGAAATCACCTCTGAAACAACCTAGTGCCAATGTTTCCAAAAGAGACCATTAATTACAAAACGTTTTTTAAAACGTGGATGCAAAAAATAAATAAAAAAAGATGTGGGTGCATGTAGAGTCCTGCTTAGAGGGGGTGGTACTGGAGTTCTACATTGAAATCCCCCCCCCCCCACCAAAATTAAGGAAAGCAAAAAGCCATGTTTCATTCTTTACGGGTGGTGTCCAAAATTGTGCGGTTCAGAAAGCAGAGCCAGAAGAGAAGCCGGCTAAATGCTCAGTGAGTGTTATCCATTTCTACCCCACAGCAACCCTGTGAGGTTGATGTAGTTATGATCCCCATTTTACAGATGCAGAAACTGAGGCTCAATACATTGCTTGAAGTTATATAGCTAGTAAATGGTAGAGCCCGGTCTCAGCCTGTAAAGAGTCTCCAGCCAAGTACCTTTCTCCTCATTTGGTTTCCTCTTGGCATGTCCCCAGCAGCCTCTGTCCTCAGGCACTTTCTTTACAGTGGTCCCCTCATTACTCCCCTTTTTTTACATGGAAGTCATGCATCTGTGTGTAAAGAGTAAATCAGAAACAAATGGACACTTTTTTTCCTTTTAGTTCACCTTTCAAGTTTTCTGTTCTGGAACAGTTCCATCTGCACTCTGGAAAGGGAACTCTTACCTTGATAAAAAAAAAAAAAAATCGAGTTGTAGAAAAAGAAAATCCTCTCCCTACCTGTTTTTGGGATTCCTCCTCATGAAAATTAGTGTTTGTAAAAGCCTTTGAATGATGTGTATTCTCATAGCATTAGAGAAAATGACTCCTTGGGCCTTTTGAGATCCACCCCAGGGTGTTTCCTCTGGGTTTCCTCTCCCACGAGGCCTCCCTCTAGAAGACATAGCCTCTCCAGGGCCCTTTTGGAACTTGTTATTAACCCAGCATCCTTTCCAAGGTTTCAAATGGAAGGTAGAGTATCTGCATTAGACATTACTGCCCACGTGCAAAATAAACTTCCCTAGGCCAGGTCATTGGAATTGGTATTTTTAAAGCCTCCTTGAAAAGAATGTTCTTGCTTCATGAACTGGTGTTTTCTTTTTATATGCTTCATGTAGATGAATGGACAGAGGTGGACAGAAAACGAGGTATGCTATCTCTGGGCTGCATGCGTTCAGTCTGCATCCACAGGCTCACTTAGTCCCATATCATTGGGCTTTACTGCGGGACCACTTGAAACATTCCTAAGGGAAAACTCAGGCGTGAGTTTCTCCTTAGCCAAGACATTGGTTATATGGCAGAATCTCTTGCTTAAATAAATACAGCACATGAAACGAGAACCAAGCAAACTTTGGCCAAAGGCCCCTATGGCACCTGAGGTGTTTGTCTCGTTTCATCAGTGCCGAGTCTGGCAGGGACCGCCAGAACAGGAGCCACACGTCTGGGGAGGCTGTCCTAGCTGGTAGTCCTTAACACCGTTCTGTGACCGTATCGTGCAGCCAAAGAACTGTGCTTCGACCTCAGTGCTCCTCCCCGAGCCGTTCCCCTTAGCACACAGAGATCTCTACTGAGCAACGGGGGACATGGAAGCATGTGGCTGCATGGCTGCCCGAACCGTGCATGCGTGCACTGGGGCCTGATCGTGCCAGACCTTCAGTTTCCCCTTCGCCCACAACCGGCAGCAAACCTGAAAATTTGGCCAGCTCCCCAGAATAAAACCTTAGCCTTTCCCACCTTTAAATGTCACAAGTTCCCTCCATCACTTGACATTTGGGCGCAGTGTATGCATGCCATCAGCCATCATCCTCAGTATTTTAAATGCTGTCACCATACCAAGTATGCCGAGGAAATGACATATGTAATATTTAAGGGCTGTAAAATCAAACACCCATCCTCATTTCACTTCCACTCCCAGCTATGTGACCTTGGACTTTAACCTCTCTAACACTCCGTGGTCCTCCGTGATAGAATAAGGAAAGTAATTCAGAGTTGTCTCAGGGTTTAAATGAGATAATGCATGGAAAGTTCTAAGCCCAGTGCCTGGAACGTAGTAAGGATTCAAAAATGGTAGCCATCCGGAAGTAGTAACTTCTCCCTTTTACCCTTAGTTCCAAATTGCCTGTTCCCAATGACAATTAAAATGTAGATCCGAGGTAGTTGGTAAAAAAAACCCAGTTGTTTTCAGGGTTGCCTGGGTGGCTCAGTAGGTTAAGCATCCGACTCCGGCTCAGGTCATGATCTCGCTGTTTGTGAGTTCGGGCTCCATATCAGGCTGTGTGCTGACAGCTCAGAGCCTGGAGTCTGCTTCGGATTCTGTGTCTCCCTCTCTCTGCCCCTTCCCTGCTCAAATTCTGTCTGTCTCTCAAAAATAAGTAAGCATTACAAAAAAAAAAAAAAAAAAAGCCCAGTTGCTTTCATCAAGAGAATTATTTCATCAGGCCAAAGCTCAAAGAAAAACGCAGCTGAAGTGCTTGGTACGCTTTTATTGTATTTTACCACTTCTCTTGAGCAATTTTTGGCCCACCTCTTGAGACATGGTAGAATCTCAGGTGAGACGTGTGGATTTTGAAGGCTGTGAGTATACATAATTGAATCACTGGAATTTATTTTAACTTAGGCATTTTTAAAACAATGAGCAGAACCTGACTTTGTAATCAGTACCCGGGACAAGTAGCCTGCTACATTAAGAACTCAGCTACTAACCCTTCTGATGCACCTGTGAAAAATTACTTCCGTCGCTGCCCTTAGTCCCTACAGGCTGCCGCCTGGCCCCTAGCTCATTCCTGCCTCGTGACATCACGCAAAGCTCGTGTGAGTGCAGAAAGCTCACACCAAGGCAGACTGACAGGTCTGCTTACAACTGTGTCTCGAGTTTAACTTAAATACGGCACGGACTGCTTCTCTAGGGCAAGGACAGTCTTCCGTTCCTTGTGCTGCTCTGGTGTTTATCTCCTGTCTGGTACAGATTTAGCCCCACCTCAACCAAGTGCTAGGTAAAGCGCATTGTGAGATAGAAGCCTGTTAAATCTGTGCCCCCATACTCTTTCCAAAGACTTAAATTTGAGAGGCGAGAGCCCTGGGTGCCGGAGCCCAATCATAAAATTGCCATTTCTTCTGTGGGGGCATTTGTGTTCCCCTCTCTGCCCACGGGGCCAGGGCATGCTGTACTCCCAATGACAGGCAAACTTTCTGGTTGTTCTGGTGCAAGGAGCCGTGGTGATTTATAGCCTATTCCCTTCCCAGACGGAAACGCTTCATGTTGCCTTTTACTTTGCCAGAGTGACTAGCAATCACCCTGCAATTTTCTTTCTTTTAGAACTGATGTATTTGGGTCTAAACTATTTTCCAAAACCCTGCTAGAGGACGCAAAGACCCTAGAGAAACGACTCAGCACCCCGGTGAATGGCAGCTACTGTAAGCGCTGGCATAATCAGAGCTGATGTGATTCTTCAACTGGAATTCTACCTCTTTGGCACTCCTCCTTGCCCTACATAAATCCAGAAAAGTCTCCAAATTCTTTCTTTCGAGGGCTTCTGGGTGGCTTTTCATGTGTACCTATTTCCTTGCAAATTCTGCACTTGATCTAGGCTATGGTAAGAAAAAGGTTAAGAAACCCAGTTTCTTACAGGCCCTTGCTTGTTTGGGCCAAAGACAAAAGTCCGTTCAGGAAGCAAACCCACAACAGTTTGAATGTCCCCAGGCTGTCCACACTGGGAAAATGTTAGCGCACATTCCGGGCGTGGGGCAATGGGCTCCAATCCTCAGAGGTGACGCCTACCCTACCATATATTGGCAATGGAGTTCTTCCTCACAAAGAAGATAGAGCCTAGAGCCAAGTCCAAAGGTCAAGTGTGGGTTCAACACTTCTGCAGGATAGCCACAGTCATTTAGTTCTTTTCCATCAAAATAAGGGTGGGGTTGGGGGAGGCTTTCTGCTCTCTCTCTCCCCATAGCCCTTCTATTTTAAGGTTTAAGTACAACTTTGGGGTGCCTGGTTTAGTGTCTGACTTTGGCTCAGGTCATGATCTTACAGTTCATGAATTCATCTCCAACGTCAGGCTCTCTGCTGTCAGCGCAGAGCCTGCTTCAGATCCTCTGTCTCCCTCTCTCTCTACTCCCCTTCCCTGCTCACGCTCTCTCTCTCTCTCTCTTAAAAATAAATAAATAAATAAACACTTTTTTAAAAGATTTAAATACAACCAGCCCCCAGCTGCCCTTTCCCCCCAAAATGCTCTTTGAGATGCTTTTATTTTTTTTAAGATTTTATTTTTTTAAGTCATGTCTACACCCAATGTGGGCTCGAACTCACATCCCCAAGACCAAGAGTCACTGCTCCACCAACTGAGCCAGCCAGGCGCCCGGATGCTTCTCAGTGCTGGCCTGAGCACTCAGGGTACTTCTATCCATGACTTAAAAGGAGAGAGGGTGCCTAAAACCATGACCTGAATGAAATACCTTGCCTTCAGTCTCTAAAATACATGGTCACAACGAGTCACCTGGTGTGACCTCTGTGTGGCAAGAGAAAGGGGCATTTGTATCTATCAGCAATAATCACTCATGTTTAGTTATTGATTTTGTATAATTATTCTAAATAATCAGTTTTCTTGCAAGTTTTAATTGCTATGAATGTATATTCTCTGCATTCATATACTCTTACCCTGAGGTCAGCATATATCTGGCTTCATTAAGAATAATTTGTGTTCATACATACCTGTTTCTATTTCTTGTACCCAATGGTTTCCTTAGCTCTCAACTAATGTTATTTAAGTGGCACAGAATAGTTCATTGAATGAGTGAATGAACAACTTGATTTAGAGACACTTGGTTTGCACATGCCTCAGGACTTTTATTCTTACCAGATGGGACCTTTCCATTTGAACAACACTGGGACATACCACCACAATGTAATATCAGTACTATAGACCAGGCGCAGCTGGGTGGCTCACTAGGTTGAGAGTCTGACTTTGGCTCAGGTCATGATCTCACAGTTCATGAGTTCGAGCCCCATATGGGGCTCTGTGCTGGAGCCTGCTTCAGATTCTGTGTCTCCCTCTCTCTGCTCATACTCTCTCTCTCTCTCTCTTTCAAAAATAAATAAAAACATTAAAATTTTTAAAAATATTATAGATCAAATGAAGAAATTAAGGCATTCTAAAATGGCACATGAAGTACATATCTTGTAGAACCATTAGAAATCTCTAACCAGTGGGTAGACTTGTCTATTTTCATAAGATATTTTTTTCTTTAAACAGAGTCAATTACCATTATTGGTCCCATTTTTATGAAATTTCATTTTAAGTAAAAACGTTACAGACTAGTTAACCAAACAAAAAGAGCAATGCTGCCTCTCATTTTAAGGAAAAGATCTAAAATGTTCATAGGAATCTTCTTTAAAGAAAGAAGAAACATTTCCCCCATCAAGTGAGATAATGCCTGTATAAACGTGGCTTATAGCCACCAAAGCACAACACATTTACACATTGTCACATTTATGTTTGCTCTGGGACGGGCTCATAAGGCACCCTGACCTGCTCTCTGCCGGGACACCTGTGTGGTTTCTGCCGAGGGAGCACATCTCACCAGCACACCAGCACGCCCAGCTCGGCGTAGACCCGGCCCCTGCGGTCCACTCCACACAGAGAGCATTTCCCAAATAGACCTTCCTCCAGCACCTTGCTCAGCTGTATTCTCTCTCGTCTCCACAGTTCTCAATGACATCATCTCCACCATGTTCAACCAAAAGTTTATGGAGGAACTGTTCAAACCCCAGGAGCTCTACTCCAAGAAGGCCCTGAGGACCGTCTACGACCGCCTGGCTCATGCCTCCATTATGAGGCTGAACCAGGCCAGCATGGATAAGGTGAGAGCAGACCGCGGCCTCTGTCCCCTTGGTGGCATCTCTTGTACCTTTTGTGGATGAGCACAGACTGGGTCAGAGGAGATGAGGTATGCAACGGTGCCTTGCCAAAACAACAACAACAACAACAGCAAAGGCACTCACAAGTATCAGGAATTGGTATTGAGTTTTGGAGTCGGAAAGGACCTCAAGTCATCCATCCCAGCCCCTCTGATATGCGTGTCCTTCCACCTGCCCAAGGAGGGGGCCTGGCGTCCATGCCCATATTTAGGAACAACTAGGAACACACACCTCAACCCAACACCAGTCAGTGCCCAACCCTAAACACTTTAATTCTGCTTCATTCCTAACAAATCTAAGCTCTGCGATGAAGAAACCGGACATTTTTTAAAGCAAATTCAACACTGCTCAGTCTTTACTTAGAACACAAACAGATCTATTCCTTTGGGAAACAAATTGTTGGGGCACTCTGATTTTTAATGATAATTGAATGATAATTTCAAGTAAATAAATGGCAGCGAATAGGCAAATCTCCTATTCAGAAGACTCTCCTGTTCTGAGCTCGCTCTGCCATCAAGAAAGGAAGTATAATCCCCACTCCCTGTGTGCCGGCGGCACTCAGCGACTTCCTTCCAAAGAGGCCAGTGTAGAAGAGGGGAGAACAGCTAACTTACAGTGGAGGAATGACAAACACTCCCTCCACCAGGACGATCAAGGTCAACATCAACAGTGATAAGACATGCTGGTAGTATGTACCCCGATAGGGTGCAATGAGGATAGCGCTCTAGCTCTGCGCTCTTCCTCCCAAACACCCACAATTCCAGTCTAATCGTGAGCAAAACAGACAGACGACGTTTGCAGGTCGTGTTACAAAGTACCTAACCAGGACTCAAAGCTCGCAAGGCCACCAAAACCAAGAAACTGTCACAGCTAAGAGAGGCCTAAGGGATTCGATGACTAAATGTAACATGGGGCCATGCGGGGAAACTGATGAGATCTGAATGAAATAAGGACTTAAGTTATTTTTAGTAATAGCAATAATGATAACAATTTTTAAATAATGTATTTTTATTTAGTTTCTCTATTATGTGAATTTTTTTAAATCCTGACGGCTGACAGTGAGTGCCAAGTGTGCAAAATCAGTGCTTGCTTAGTGCTGGCACCTGGAAACCTCAGGGAGACAGATTGCCGTTAACTGTGCCCTTACCCCTTCTCACTTACTTCTGGAAAGTTCCTTTTCTCACTGGACCTCTGGTTTCTCATCTATAAAAGGGGGATCATAATAGCTCTTTTGTTTCAGTTCAGGGAGGATTCAATGAGAAAACATAGCACAGCTAGGCCCGGCACATAATAGATGTTCAATCAGTGTTAATCATCTCCTCTGCTCCGCTCACTCTTCTGCCTTTAAGAAGGTTTAGGCTTCTATAGAGAAAGCAAACAGAATTTAGAATCAAAAAAACCTCTGGGGCACCTGGGTGGCTTAGTCGGTTAAGCGTCCGACTTTCGCTTGGGTCATGATCCCACGGCTCATGGGTTCGAGCCCCGCGTCGGGCTCTGTGCTGACTGCCAGCTCAGAGCCTGGAGCCTATTTCAGAGTCTGTGTCTCCCTCTCTCTCTGACCCTCCCCTGCTCACGCTGTCTCCTCTCTCTCTCCTAGAAATAAATAAAAATATTTAAAAAAAAAAAAAAGAATAAAAAAAACCTAGATTCTTGGGGCGCCTGGGTGGCTCAATGGGTTAAGCGTCTAACTCTTGATTTTGGCTCAGGTCACGATCTCACAATTCGTGGGATCGAGCCCTGTGTCAAGCTCTACACTGACAGCTCAGAGCCTGCTTGGCATTTTCTCTCTCTCTCTCTCTCTGTCTCTCCCTCTCCCTCTCCCTCTTTCTCTGCCCCCCCCTCACATGCATGCACTCTCTCTCTCAAGAGTAAATAAATTTAAAAAGTCTTTTAACCTGGATTCAAGTATTTAGCTTTACCAGTTACAAGCTATGAGACTCAATTTACTGAATAATCTTAACTTTCACTTCTTCATCTTATACCTGTCTTTATCCTTTATTCCTTGCATGGTGTCCTATCCACAGCAGGTGCTTTGTTTCTGGTAATGATGACAGAGTCTCAAATCTCTATCTTCGGTATTTTATGTTTCCACCCACGTACACACACACCAGGCTGTTCCTGTGGCATGCCGCTTTCTAAATGGAATCTTTAGAGGTGCCTGGGTGACTCAGTCGGTTAAGCGTCCAACTTCAGCTCAGGTCATGATCTCACAGTTTGTGAGTTCGAGTCCCACTTTGGGCTCTGTGCTGGCAGCTAGCTCAGAGCCTGGAGCCTGTTTCGGATTCTGTATCTCCCTCTCTCTCTGACCCTCCCCTGCTCATGCTGTCTCTCTCTCAGAAATTTTTAAAAAAATTTTTTTAATAATAAAAAAATAAATGAAATCTTTAGCGGCGTGTTGAAGAAATGGGCTTATGTAGAAGGTTCTAGGATCTGACCATCCTAAGTTCAAACCTCACCCTGCCACTTACTGCCAGCTATGTAAAATTAGTCAAGTCTCTTCCTTTTTAAACTCGGGCTAACACCTACATCATAGAGTCTGCTTGAAGATTGAATAGGAGCACACTAGGTGATGTATGTGTGCGTGCCCAGCACCACACCAGATGGTCATAGCGTGTAGTCTCCATCCTGCCTCGAACATGCCCGTAGCCTCTCTCCCAGACTGGTTCCTTCTGCCCCACATCCCCCAGACTGCCCTGCCACCGTCAGCACCGGCCTTCTCCTGGGCACTAGATGGAAACCGCTGTGGTCATTTCAGACAGCCCTTATCTTTTTCCCCAAACCTAGTTGGGTAGTCGCCATAGGTGACAGCTTCTCCTTTCAAGAATCACGTGTGCTTCTTTCCCCGCCTTTTCCACACCCACCATCTTTATGCCAGCCCTTACATCTGGATCACTCCACGAAGTTTCTTTCATGCCTTTTTTTTAAGTTTGTATTTATTTAATTTGAGAGAAAGAGAAAGTGTGAGCCAGGGAGAGGCAGAGAGAGAGAGGGAGAATCTGAAGCAGGCTCTGCACTGTCAGCATGGAGCCGATTGCTAGGCTTGAACCCATGAACCATAAGATCATGACCTGAACCAAAGTCCGATGCCCAGCATAATGGACTGAGCCCAGTGCGTTTTATTCTTGTAGTCCCTAGAAGGTGCTCCCCACCTAGCAGGAGCCAAGTGCCAGCTAATCTCCCAACCCCGGTCTCCCTTCTACTCTGGCTCAGCTCTACATTGCCAGACTTGCTAATCTGGCTTAACCACTACTTCTATCGTGACAGCTCAGAAAACCTTAGTAGCCCTCTAAGCCCCACCACGTCTAGTCTAAATTATTTTGCCTGTCTTGGGGCGCACGGATGGCTCAGTCAGTTAAGTGTCCGACTTCAGCTCAGGTCATGATCTCGTGATTCGTGAGTTTGAGCCCCGTGTTGGGCTCTGTGCTGACAGCTCAGAGCCTAGAGCCTGCTTGGGATTCTGTTTCTCCCCCTCTCTCTCTCTTCTCCTCCCCTGCTTGTGCTCTGTCTGTCTCTCAAAAATAAACATTAAAAAAAATTAAAAATACATACTTTTGCCTGCCTTTCTAAAACCTTTAACATTCTGATCTTGCCGTACTTCTCCAGCTTTGCTTCCTACCAACCCCAACACAAATTCCCCTCTCTGATTAGGCCGTTCTCCTCCTTCTCCCAGGAAACAGCATACTCCTTGCTGCCTCCAGGCCCTCAACTAGAATGCCTTCCCCTCCCTCAGTCAGTGTGAACCCATGACCACAGCCTTCTGCTCCCACAAACCCCATCGTGACCACCTTGGTCCTCACCGGTGTCTCGCCTCTCCCCGCACATGGACGGTCAGACCACACGTGGCCTTGCTGATATGTCATCCCATTCTGTTCAGCGTTCAAAACCACTCGCCATGGTTGCAGGACCTCACGCTTGTCACCTGCGCACATCCAATGTCCCTGCCTCCTCTCAGCAGTTCCGCAATGACAGGAAATCAGTATTTTTTTCACATGAGAAAGCTCAGGCTCAGAGAGGCAGAGGGACGTGGCCAGGACCATCCGACATGTCGGCTGCAGAGGTCAAGGGCTGGCTTTTGGGCTTCGCTCTCGGAGGCCGACACCAAGCCAAGGGCCCCGTGGCTGCCAACACCGTCCCAAACGTGTTCCATCAGCAACGCACATCAGCTGCCCAGAAATCCTGGTTTCTCAGGAATGCCCTGGTTTATTCCTGCTGTTCTGGCCTAATTATCAATACATCCCCTTTGACTCTGAAAAGCACCTTGGTTTGAGCGATAACTGACACAGTCACCTGAGCTGTATGATATGCCGAGAACTGGTTTTCAGTACATGCTTGTCCGAACGATTGTGTGGAGGTGCGGACGTGTACGTCTCTGATCCTCTTTATTCTGTCCAGCTCTATGACCTGATGACTATGGCTTTCAAACACCAAGTGTTGCTGTGCCCACGCCCCAAGGATGTGCTGCTCGTCACTTTCAATCATTTAGATGCCATCAAGGGATTCATCCAAGACTCCCCAACCATCCTGCATCAAGTGGAGGAGACTTTCCGGCAGCTGACTGAGGTAAGAGGTCACCACCAGTTTGTCATCGCTCAGCCCCATTCTTGTTCTCCTCTCCACTGTTAAAAACAGTCGGGTTCCGGGGTGCCTGGGCGGCTCAGTCGGTTAAGTGTCCGACTCTTGATTTCGGCTCAGGTCATGATCTCACTGCTGTGGGTTCGAGCCTCACGTCATCAGGGCCCTGTGCCGACAGTGCAGAGCCTGCTTGGGATTCTCTCTCTCTCCCTCTCTCTCTCTCTCTGCCCCTCCTCCCTTTCTGTCTCTCTCAAAATATAAATAAAGTAAACATCTTAAAAAAAAAAAAAAAAAAGAACAGCCAGATTCTACGACAGACAGAACAGGATGAGGGATGGCAAAGCCTGCCACTCTCTCCCAAATTCTAAAAATCTACAAGTATCTAAAGCCAGACTAAAAGATCGTATAATAGGCATTCCCATTTTATGCCCTCCCACTGTTGCCTTCAAGGCTGGGAAAGCAATGACACAGAACACAGCCATTTCCCCCTGACCCCTCTGGAAGGGAGTTGACGGTGGATGTCCTGCTAAATCTGAAGGGGAGAAGTGAAGGTCTTGGGGATCCCTCCCCCTGGGGAGTGAGCCAGGCTGGCTCTCCTGCTTCCCCTCCCCCCCACCCCCCATCCCCACAGCTCTGGCTCTGGCTCCAGCCCCTGAGTGCCTGCCTAGCTCTGCCTGCCTGCGAGTCCTGCCTCACTTCTGGAAGTGAAGTGCTTCTTTCTGCTTTGCCTCCGGCAGACCTACGGGGGTCTCTCTGCGGGGGAGTTCCAGCTGATCCGGCAGACACTCCTCACCTTCTTCCAGGACCTGCACATCCGGGTGAGTGGATGGGTGGCCCCAGGAGCACCCTGCACCTGCTGTCCTAGGGAAACAGAGCACCACGTGGTCAGGCAGTGATGTCCTCAGTGCTCAGCCTGTGATGATACACTTTACAGTAACAAATCTCAGCAGTTGTTGTTTTTTGTTTGTTTGTTTTATGCTTATACATGTTTATCTCTCTTTTGAGAGAGAGATTGCGAGTGGGAGAAGGGCAGAGAGAAGGAGACACAGAATCAGAAGCAGGCTACGGGCTGTGAGGTATCAGCACAGAGCCCAACGTGGGGCTCGAACCCATGAGCTGTGAGATCATGACCTGAGCCGAAGTCAGATGCTTAACCCACTGAGACACCCAGGCGCCCCAATCTCCGCAGTTTTTAAACGGACCAAGGAAGACAGCGATATTGCCATTCTTTCCCAGTCCCCTTATGTATCTCCTTAAAATATGGTCTGTTCCTTCACCAGAGGAAACGTGTTCTCCATGGACTGGAGAAGACAGATTTCAACTCAGAGGCCAATTTCATTTTTAACCCTCATGAATTATCTTATTTGCTATAGATGGAGTAATAATAGCACCAACGTAAATTAAGATCTTTAATAGTCATCGATTAAAATTTAAAAGTACTATAAGAGTACAAATAAGATTAAGTTTTGTATTGCTTTAAAATATTGAAAACCCTATATCATATTCTTATCAAGACTGTGCCTGTGTGGACATTCTTTTATGGCTTGTAATGATATAAGCAGCCATATTGACTTCTCAATTCTGACGACCTAAAATTCATTATAATGAAGACACTCCTAATAATAAGTCATTAAACAAAATCATTAAAACATATTAAACCACAAAATATATTAAGCTTTAATTGCCAAGTAGGCAGGCAGTGAAACGTCTAAATGTCCATGAAGAAAAATAGGAATCACATATCCTGACAATATTCAGCCACTGCTCCGTAACACTTGGCTGGTTTTCTGAGGCTGCTCTTTAATGGTATTTCTGCTCGGCCACAATGTCTGATTGCCTGTACAGATCTTCTCTGCTTCCAAAATAGTCTTGATAGTCTTTAGATTTGATCAAGAAATCAAGAAAACACTGCTCTGATCTAACACTCCGTTGCTCATTGTTTAACCAAAGGGAAAACAAAACTCCTCCTCCTGGTATCCAAAGCTTTCTATGGTCTCAAGAAACAACCGGAAGCTGCCTTCATGTGCTCAAAGCCCTGACCTGCACTCAGCCCAGCCAGAGACTGCCTGAAGACCAATTCCAGTTGAAATCCTGAGCAGTTCTTTACAACCGTCCCAATTCCCAACCCCCTCAGCCCTCCAGAACCTTCCAGAGTTACCTCCACAAAGGCAGTCTCCTCGGGTCACCCAGCCTTAACCAGACTCTCATTCCCGTTCCCATTTCCTTCCCTCGTGGCCCTTCCTCGTGTTCTTCCCATTATTTCGGCTGTTGGGAAACATTCCATCTTTGCCTCTTCACAGAATGTTCCCTATACCTCCCCTCAGGGATCCGCTGCCCTTGGAAACATTTCCTTCTGTAAAACTAGTCAGTCCAACACATGTTTACTGAGTGCCTACTCTATACTCTCCTCACTCAGTGTTTGAGATGCATGGGTGAGAGACACATGGGTGAGAGATACATGGTTGAGAGACACATGTGTGAGAGATGCATGTATGAGAGATACGTGGGTGAACGAGACCAAGGCCCTGCCTTGGGGAGGTTCTACACTAGTAGGAAGAGACAGGGAGGACAAGTAAGTCATGTTCTGGTTCTGATAACTTTTAGGAAGATGACAAGATAAGGTAAAGTTATAGAGGGCAACTAGGATGGGATGTCCCGTAGACCAGCACTGTCTCACGGCACTTTCTGTCATGATGGAGATGTTCTGTATCTGTGCTGTCTAACGTGATAGCCACTAGCCACATATAGCTATGGAGCACTTAAAATATGGCCAGTGTTGGGGCGCCTGGGTGGCTTAGTCGGTTAAGCGTCCGACTTTCGCTTAGGTCATGATCTCGCGGTTTGTGGGTTCGAGCCCAGCGTCGGGCTCTGTGCTGACTGCCAGCTCAGAGCCTGGAGCCTGTTTCAGTCTGTGACTCCCTCTCTCTCTGACCCTCCCCTGCTCACGCTGTCTCTCGCTCTCTCCTAGAAATAAATAAAATATTAAAAAAAAAAATTTTTTTTTTAAAATATGGCCAGTGTGACAGTGTGACTGAGAAACTGAAATTTTTTTAATTTTTTAAATCTTTATTTTTGAGAAAGAGAGAGACAGAGTGCCATCAGGGGAAGGGCAGAGAGAGAGGGAGGCACAGAATCTGAAACAGGATCCAGGCTCTGGGCTGTCAGCACAGAGCCCAAGGCGGGCTCGATCTCACAAAACGCGAATTCATGACCTGAGCCAAAGTCAGACACTTAACCGACTGAGCCACCCAGGCACCCCAAGAAACTGACTTTTTTTTAAATGTTTTATTTATTTCTAGGAGAGAGAGAGAGAGACAGCGTGAGCAAGGGAGGGTCAGAGACAGAGGGAGTCACAGACTGAAACAGGCTCCAGGCTCTGAGCTGGCAGTCAGCACAGAGCCCGACGTGGGGCTCGAACCCACGAACTGCGAGATCATGACCTAAGCGAAAGTCGGACGCTTAACCGACTAAGCCACCCAGGTGCCTCAAGAGACTGAATTTTTAATTTAATTTTAATAGCCACACTTGACTAGTAGCTACTGTACTGAACAGCACATCCTTAGATGATAGAGTTAGAGTCAAGTCATGGGCAGCCTTTCTGAGGACAGACGTGTTGAAATCTCAGAGACGTGCATCTAAACTGGAGGGACAGTAAGTTCAAAGGTCCTGAGATGGAGCATGATGTATTTCTTGGACAGAGAGAAAGCCAGTGTGAGTGAAGCCTATGTAGGCAGGAGTGATAAGTTAACAAGCTGTGTGGCATGGGCAGTGACTCGTCAGAACAGACTCCAGTTATAACTAAACTGGTACCTACCAGTTGACTTAGCTTTATGCCCTACTGAGGAGTCTATTTTAAGAGTAAGAAAACATTTCAGGCATCCTAAGGTGAACAATAACGTGACCTGATTTGTGTTCTGGAAGGTGAACTGTATGGGACAAGGTAGGAGGTAGGACGCTATTGTAGAAATCTAGGTAGGGGGGCACCTGGGTGGCTCATCCAGTTAAGTGCTTCGGCTCAGGTCATGATCGCATGGTTCATGGGTTCGAGCCCCACATCAGGCTCTCTGCTGACAGCTCAGATCCCACTTTGGATCTTCTGTCTCCCTCTCTCTCTGCCTCTCATGCTCGCTCTCGCTCTCTCTCTTCTCTCTCTCTCTCTCAAAAATAAATAAATATTTAGGGGCGCCTGGCTGGCTCAGTCAGTGGAATATGTGACTCTATCTCACGGTTTTAAGTTCGAGCCCCACATTGGGTGTAGAGATTACTTAAAAATAAAATCTTGGAAGGAAGGAAGGAGGGAAGGGAGGGAGGGAGGAAGGAAATGACAGTTCATGGTAGATGCCACCAGTGGAGATAGTGAGAAGTCTTCTGTCCCTTCTGGGCAGGAGTAAGTAAAACTTACTGAGAAATTGGATGTGGGGAGGGAGAGAAAGAAGAATAAAGAATGACTACGTTTTTGGCCTGGGCAGCTGCTGTTGACGTTCACTGAGAGGGAGTGAATGAAAGTATGAAAGGCACTGAGAAAGTATATCTGGTTAGAAAAATTAATTAATTTTATCTAAGTTTGATTTGCCTATTAGGCATCTGAATAGCAAAGTCAAATAAGCAGTTGAATGTCTAAGTCACAGACATGGCATTCGAAGTCTTCAGGCCTCTCGGTAGAGGCTGGTCAACCTCCCTCAGCCACAGGTAGGATGTAAAAAGCATGGTCATCATTCTGCCACCTTCCCCCTTGCTTTCAGATCATTATTCTCCTATCCTCACGAACTTGGCCTTCCCCTAGTGAGGCCAGACCAGTAAGGCCAACACCGTGCAAGGCCCTGCACTTGTCACTCACTGAAACACTGCCGAGTCGCTCACCCATGTTCCCGGGGCACTCACATCCCTGGGTGGGTCTCCTCCTGGCCAGCAGAGTCGGGCCACCGTCCTGGGGAACGTGAGTGCTCAGGGGCACGCCCCGTCCAGCACTCCAGCCCCACAGCCCGTGAGCCTCATATCCCCTTTCCCTAGGAAACCTGCTGACTGTCCCCAGGAACTCATTCGAGAGGGGGCAATGCACTGGGTGCCTTCCAGATATTTGGTTTTAAAGTAGAAGAGCATAAAGAGAGAGGACACCGGGGAGGGGGTGGTCAGTTCTGCCTGCCTCAGAGAATCAGAAAAGTTGGGGCACCTGGCTGGCTCAGTCGCTGGAGCACGTGACTCTTGATCTCGGGGTGGTGAGTTCAAGCCCCATGTCGGATGTAGAGATTACTTATGTAGAAAGATAGAAAGAAAAATCTTCATAGAGGATCTGATATCTTTTTTAGAAAGTGGGTTCTCACCAGGCCCATGGGAAAACAGGGGAGGGGTTAAGTGGAGGACACCACTTCAGTAAAGGCGTGAGGCCCATAACCATTTGGTGTATTTGGTGATGCAGAGGCGGTAGAAGGCTGCAAGTGTTTGGGTGTGGCAAGAACATAGGATTCAAGGAGGAACATGGCGGGGCACCTGGGTGGCTCAGTCGGGTGAGCATCTGACTTCAGCTCAGGTCACGATCTTGCAGTTTGTGAGTTCGAGCCCCACGTCAGGCTCTGTGCTGACAGCTCTGAGCCTGGAGCCTGCTTCAGATTCTGTGTGTGTTTCTCTCTCTGCCCCTCCCCTGCTCATGCTCTCTCTCTCTCTCGCTCTCTCTCTCTCTCTCAAAAATAAATATTTAAAAAAACAAGGAGAAACATGGCTACCGAGAAGAACAGGGGCCAACTGGACATTATCTGGCAGGCAGCAGAGAGCCACTAAAACAGGAAAAGAACACAGCCTTCTATAAGTTTAGAAGAGTCTCTTCAGGGACGCCTGGATGGCTCAGTTGGTTAAGCAGCTGACTCCTGATTTCAGCTCAGGTCATGATCTCACGGTTCGTGAGTTCAAGCCCCACATTGGGCTCTGCACTGAGAGTGTGGAGCCTGCTTGGGATTCTCTGCCTCTCTCTCTCTCTCTCTCTCTCTGTCTCTCTCTGTCTCTCAAAAATTAATAAATAAAATTAAAAAAAAAAGAAGAAGAAGAGCCTTCCCAGCAGAATGGAGGATGGATCACAGCCAGGTGAGGGAGAGGCCGGGTAGGAGGCACCTGCTGCGGCCCGGCCAGAGATTCACCACAACTGGAAACGCCAGAGGAGAATCAGGTTTGGGAAGACAAACGATGACCCTGTTCTGGGCAGGGTGTGTTTCCAGCACATCCCATGGAACCTGTAGGCAGACACGTCTGATAGGCAAGGGGACAGATGCAACAAGTGCCCGGGGAAGGAGACTAAGTGGCAGCTTGAGATCTGGGCACCATCAGCGCAGGGGTAAACACTGGGAGGAGATGAGATCACTTGGGCGGGGTGGGGGGAGATGAAATAAGAGAAGGACGGGGGAGCCACACTTAACAGCCGAGGGCCAGCAGAGGGGCTGGGCAAGCAGACAGACCCAACGGTCCTGTCCAGCCAAGGGCAGGCTGTCGGATCAGACACAACCACACACTGGACTGAAGTGTGTACATTCCAGACCTGTTATGACATAGTCAACCTCGTTAGAATTGGGCTCACAAAGGGTCTAGCACAAGCACATATTCCCACTTTTCTCTCCAAATTTTCTTTCTCCACGTTTGTATTTGCATCTCTTGGTCCCAGAATCTGAAGCAGGCTCCAGGCTCAGAACTGTCAGCAGAGAGCCGATGTGGGGCTCGAACTCATGAACCGCAAGATCATGACCTGGGCCGAAGTCAGATGCTTAACTGACTGAGCCACCCAGGTGCCCCAGTCACAGAATCTTAAGGTTAAAAATTCCTCAAACGTCTTCCAGCCAAACCCTCCAACAAAACCAGTTTACACACTCCCCCTAAAACATGCCTCATACCCTCCCACCTCTGCTGCTTTTTAAAAAAATGTTTATTTATTTATTTAGTTTGAAAAGAGCTCATGCAAGCTGGGCAGGGGTGGGTGGGAAAGGGGGTGCTGAGAGAGGGGGAGAGAGAGAATCCCAACAGGCTCTGCACTGACAGATGTGGGGCAGAGACCCCACAAACCATGAGATTGTCACCTGAGCCAAAATCAAAAGTCAGATGCCTAACTGCCTGAGCCACGCAGGTGCCCTCCATCTCTGCTTCACACCCACCTTCTTCTAGGCCCAGCTCTAAACCCACGCTTAGGCCTGCCCACCCCCATGCCTCTGGTCATTCTCCACAGTGGGTTACTATGCATATACCATCCAGCATCTATACTGGCCCCTGTTGCCATTTTATGTCTGGGGCCTGCATCCAGATGGACTTTAATCCTAGAAGTATTAGCTACCATGTACCAAGTACCTACTATGTGTCAGACTCAGCGATAAGTGCTTTTTCATTATCTGATTTAACAAGTAACACTTACCTGATGAATAGATGCTATTATTATCCCCAGTTTGCCACACAGAAAACTGATACACAGAAAGTTGTAAAACTTGCCCAAAACTCAGAGCCAAAGAATGGCCCAGGTGGGGCACGAGCCTAGACAGTCTAACATTGGCATGCCAAGCCACCATCTTACACATTCTTACCGCTTTGCATTTTCACTGCTTTGCACACAACAGATGCGTATTTTTGACGATAATATGAATATAATCTCGTAGAGGTTTAGAGTTTGAAGGGATCCTCAAATTTGTCTCGCTTTACAGATGAAGAAGACAAGATCCAATAAAACTGATGAACTACTACAACCTTTATGGAACTTAATCTGACACAAAGTATGCAAACCAGGGGGCGTCTGGCTGGTTCAGTCGGTAGAGCATGTGACTCTTGATCTCAGGATTGTGAGCTTGAGCCCCACGTTGAACGTAGAGATTACTTTAAAAAAAAAAAAAGCAAACCAGGAAGTAGAAATCAGCCTAACACGGTATTTGCAGTTGCATAAGAGACCTTCAGACTCTAAGGCCCACCTGATCTGCCTGCTCCAAGCCCTTCCCACCCGTCTTAGCACATGGCCAAAAGCTTGGGCTCCAGACTGAGAAACACGAGGTTGAATCCTCAACTCTGCCCCTTCTGAGCTGGCTGGCCTGGAGGAAGTGTCTCAGCCTCTGAGCTGCCAATTCCTCCTCCTTACTGTTCTCCTTGGGCAAGTCACCTCACTCTGGGAACCTCAGCTTCCTCATCTTTAAAACGGGGGAGGGGCGCCTGGGTGGCTTAGTCGGTTAAGCGTCCGACTTTCGCTTAGGTCATGATCTCGCGGTTCGTGGGTTCGAGCCCCGCGTCGGGCTCTGTGCTGACTGCCAGCTCAGAGCCTGGAGCCTGTTTCAGTCTGTGACTCCCTCTCTCTCTGACCCTCCCCTGCTCACGCTGTCTCTCTCTCTCCTAGAAATAAATAAAAATATTATAAATAAATAAATAAATAAATAAAATAAAATAAAACAGGGGTAATACGGCCCACCTGGGAGACTTGCTGTGCGGCCCAGAAGGAGGTCTGTGTGCAGCAACACTGTAACTCCGTACGGCTAGTTATGCGGAGACTTCCTTGTGGTTAGCAGCTCACTAGCTAACACACCCCATCTATTACACACTTTCCATCCTCAGGATGCTTATGTCTAGGAACACATACCAAGAAAAATGACAAGCAGTGTATTTTTTCCCAGGTATCCATATTTCTGAAGGACAAAGTTCAGAATTCCAATGGTCGCTTCGTGTTGCCGGTGTCCGGGCCTGTTCCATGGGGAACTGAGGTTCCCGGAGTCATCAGGTGAATTCTCAACAGTAATCGTCAGACCAGTGTTTGGGGTGCCAGGAAACTGACACGTGGGCCACCACACAGAGTGTGCCGGTGCCTCCCTTCCTGCAGTAAAGCACAGCAGTTAGAAGGTCAGGTTCTCATCCCAGCTATGCCACTTAGCAGACATTTGAGGCCAACCACCCAGTTTTTCAGGATTCACTTCCTCATCTATGAAATGGCTGCTGTGAGGGCGAATGAGATAATAACGCTCTGAGGTGCTTACACAGCACCTGGCACATAACATATCCTTGGTAAATATTATTATTGTTACCTCAACCAGCATCTTTATCTCGAAGGAGTGCATGAGTTCCTTTGTGTCCCTCAGTACAGAGAATAAAGGAGCATCCAGGACTGCCCGAGCTTGGAGGGCATCCCCTCATGTCATGCTTTGTATTGTAGGATGTTCAACAACCAAGGCAAAGAAGTGAAGAAGGTACAATTCAAGCATGGTGGGAAGTACATCACAGCACCAAAGGAAGGTTCTTTTGAACTGTATGGAGACCGAGTCCTGAAACTGGGAACCAACATGTAAGCAAATCCTCCCTCCCTGAGTGAATTCAAGTCTGAAGGAGGTCACTTCATTTAAAAGACCAGCCTGACTTCCCCTATGAAAACCCCTGCTGACAAGTGAGATAATTTCCCCCCAGATACAATGAATGCAGAGCCCTGACATTTTCCGAGGGCCCCCAAGATGCCCAAACGTAAGGAAACTCAACAGGTTCAAAAAGAAATCATTTTAAATAGCAACGGAAGAGCACAGCCAAAACCTCTGTGGCTGTGGAGATCCAGAACAGCATGGCCTTTCACGCACTGTTCACGTTTTTTCCCCATAATCTACATTATTTTGCGAGAAGAGCCATTTCCACCTGACTTCAAAGGTGTTTTTCTTTGGGAAGCCATGAAATCGGAGTGGTTGCTCCCCACTTAGGTACATTCTGTACTCCTGGC
Organism: Proteles cristata cristata; assembly: GCA_017311185.1. Lineage (NCBI taxonomy): Eukaryota > Metazoa > Chordata > Mammalia > Carnivora > Hyaenidae > Proteles > Proteles cristata. The sequence continues at coordinate 1,016,823 of JAESUZ010003902.1, read as the reverse complement.
ACATTTCTGGATGCATTTTAATGTCTCAGGATAAAAGTTAACGCGCTATCTTGCTGAGTTAGAAGCAAGTCAGTGTTAAAGGGCAGGGCAGTGTTTTCACAGTCTTCTGTTGATACCAGGTACAGTATGAACCGGCCTGTGGAAACCCATATGTCCAAGGCATCAAAAAACTCAACTTCTCGGACACAGGTAAGCTTCCTCACAACCCACCCCCCCCCTTATTCATCTTCAGAGCTCATTTCTAGACACAAAACTCGGGATGGGGAGAAGGGTGGAAACTCTAGACTTCAAAGCCAGCCAGTGTTTCCCTCGTTGTTTACAGTCTTCTCAATTCAGCCTTACAAGTACAAAGGTTTTTAATTGTAGTTTCTCATGAAGACTTCCAGTGATCTGACTAATTAGGTAATTTCAGGCTTGGCTCAGCCACCATAATTAAGCTGGAGCCACACACCAGGACACGTGAAACAGCATTGTACCAGTGCCACTCGGTCTGTGGTTGCTGAGTCTAGCACACGTGTATTCTGGTTGTTAAACCGGCCCTTTGCAGGGCTGCCCTACATAAGGATGTGGTAGCTCATCAAAATGGGGTTTTAGATTCCCTGAGTGCCATCTTTATAAATTTCCACAGAATTAGCTGCTTGCGAGCTATAGGACAAATCTTGAAATAGTCATGTGGCAAACGTTTATCAGATGACTTCTATGGGCTGGGAACCCAGGGACACAAAGCTGGCTTAGGAGGAGAAATGGGTATACAGACCAAGGTGTCAGTATCAGCAAAGGCACCAAGGGACAGGAGAGCATAGCGGTATTTGGAGGAAGCAGGAAGGCAGCATCTCTCCCACGTGGCTAGATCATAATTTAATTGAGGCAGGTGGTCAGAGAGTCGCCTGTACCAGGACACTGGGGCCTGATTCCAAAGAGGCTTAAGCAATTTGGACTTTGTCGTTTAGGCGAGAGGCAGAGGGGGTTTATCTCAAGCGAGGGGGAGTCTACTTGAGATGACAGGCTGGCGGTGGAGCGACAATAGAAAGACAGTAGCAGAAGAGGCAGAGCAGGGGCTAGAAGAGGCAGAGCTGGGCTAGAGGAACACGGTTGGAAGGAGGGGTGAGGGTTGAGTGCTGCCAGACAGCTAGGGGAGGGAACGGATCCCGGGTGTGTTCACCACCATCACCACCTGAGGGCAGTGTGGTAGCTCGTATGGAAGGAGTGCCCTTGGACTTGGAGCTTTCGCTGAGGTTCCTTGTAAATGCAAGGGAACTAGATTGACGGAAGAGGAGGCAGTGTTCTTCCTCAGCAAGGAGGAAGGTCGTCTGAGGAGAAGGGGGATCCCTGGGGGCCCTCCACTCATCTTGAAAGTGTGAGAATCCCTGGTTTGCTGCCTTGCTAAGGGTCCTTCTGCTTCTGATGTGGACTATTTCTGTTTTGGTTAAGCCTGTTTTCTATGCTTTATTTGGACACATTTCTTCCCCCGATCATTTAAAGAGTTATTGTTTTTGCCTCGTTCCATAACACCGCCCTGGGTCTCTGGGGTCTCAGCAGGAAATGCAATCACCTTCATGTGGCTAAAAATCATGAAATTGTTTCTGCAGGAAAGCATTGCTCCAAACCCTCTTGCTAAAGAAGAGCTGAATTTCTTGGCCAGGCTGATGGGAGGGATGGAGATTAAGAAACCCAGTGGCCCCGAGCCAGGATTCCGGTTGAATCTCTTCACCACTGATGAAGAGGAGGAGTACGTTTTAAACCTGTTTCTTACAAGACATATATAAAAATCCTAAGTGTGATAAGAACCCAAAAATGACCATTATAAACCAGTGACACTTAAAATATAGATGTAAAGGTCATAGAGGAACACCCAGCAAATTCAATAACCTAGTTAAAGAAGAATCCACCAGGGGCACCTGGACGGTTCAGTCAGTGAAGCATCTGACTCTTGATCTAGTAGGCTCAGGTCACAATCTCGCAGTTCATGAGACTGAGATCTCCACTCAGGTCATGGTCTCATGGCTTAGGAGATCGAGCCTACATCGAGCTCTCCGGTGACGGCACGGAGAGAGTATTCTGTCTCTCCCTCTCTCTCTGCCTCTCCTCTGCTCTCTCTCTCTCTCTCTCTCTCTCAAAATAGGTAAAAAAAAAAAAAACTTTCAAAAAAAGAAGAAGAATCTACCAGTATTAAATAGCCTCAATCTTCTGGATTCATTCAAGAAATAGTTCTAATGTCTTACCTAGCAAAGTGTAGCTGGACAAGAAGTATTGGAAGTCAAGATAATCATAGTAAGAAAAATCTGTTAAGAAACCAGAGGGAAGCCAGACCATAATGCTTTTGGGATCCAGCAGTCTCCTTCAAAACCAGTAGGGAGAGGGACCGACCCAGGTTTATACAAAGCTTTACAGTTTGTAGAGCTCGTGTGCATCGTTATCTCATGTGATCCTCCTTGCAACCAAATATTTGGGGTGGGAGTTGCCCCCTATTGTCACTGAACTAACTTCTTCTGGGCACTTCTGCATGAGAGTCACTCTGGTGAGTGCTGGGAACACAGAGATGGAGGGTAAGACCGAGAGCCTGGCCCCAGGAGCACATAGGGTAGGGGAGAATGCACACAGACACAAGTTAGTTCAGTGCCGAGTCATAAATGGAGGGTGTAGTGATTGACTTTGCACCAGCAGATGACGGGAGTTGGCATCTGGGCTTGGCCTTGGAGTTTGCCAAGCAGAGGAAGGGGAAAACCATTCTGGCCAAGTTCAGCACATGCAGAGGCATGGAGACATACAAGGATCTGACTTTCTGGAGTGTAGGGTGCACTGCTTGGGGATAGGGAGGGCAGAAAGCTGAAGGGAAAGGGCAGAAGGTGAGGCAGAAAAACTCAGCTTCCAAGTTATCAAGTGCCAGTGTGCCATGCTGGCAGGGAGAAAGCCCTAACCTTTGGCCCCTTTCTCTACTCTCTCATGCAGACAGGCAGCGCTAACCAGGCCAGAAGAGTTAGCCTACGAAGTGATCAACATACAAGCTACTCAGGTATGTGCGGGCGATTGCACAACCCAACCGTTAGTCCCCTCTTCACCTCCTAATGACCTTGAACTCCACTGGCCCTCCCTTCTCTCTAATCAGCATGTGTCTAGAGTCCCTAGTCTGACAGTCAGGGGACGAACTGACCTGCGACACGGTGGCGGGATGAAAGTTAAACACCGAGGGCACAGAGAGGCGGTCGTACTGACACAGCCCCTTCACTGCCTTCCCCTCGCATTTCTCCAACAGGACCAGCAAAGGAATGAAGAGCTGGCTCGCATCCTGGGGGAGCTGGAGGTCACGGACCAGCCGAGGCAGAGCACCAGCAAGGGGGAGGACTTGCTTGCCATGATGGATGAGCTATAGCTGTGGTGGCCGGGGACCCTTGGCCCCCTGTGGGGCCGGCTCCCCGACAAGGACGCAGGGACGCCCTAGGGAGCAACACGATGCCGCTAGTTTTCTCCGGAGCGAGCAGGTGCCTCTGTTCCTGTCTGTGTTGTAACGATCTACACAAGTCTCCCTCAAGGAGCACAGTGTCCAGAAGGCACATGCATACCCACGTTCTCACCAAAATACATTCTGGCTTTTAAATTGGACCTTCTCCATTTTCTTCTGGTTTTATGGCAACCACCTAAAGCATCCTGAGCCATAGGTTCGAGCCCCAGAGTCGGGAAGGGGGTGCGCCTGTTGCTGCTCTCAGTTGCCGCTTTTCCTGTGGATGCCTGTGGCTCACAGGCACCTGGGAATTATCCCGAAACCTCACAGCATCCTGGGATGTACTCTGCCTCGTAAGTGACTTTGAAGTAGGTGGGAGAGGCCGTTGGGGCCTGGTTGAGACAGCCCTCCTCTGCCTGACACCCCAGGAACTAGGACCTCAGAGGCAGAGTAAGTAAGGCCGGGACAGGGAACACGCAGCTGGGCCCAACGCACAGCCTGTGGGTGTCTGTCGTTCTTTGTACATCTCACTGTCCATGTGCAGTGTGGGCGTGTCCTGTATGGAAGTGTGTCCCAAGGAGATAGTTTGCTTGGTATGTACTCTTCACCCCCAGAGTCTTCCTCAGCATGTAGTGTCCTTGCCTTGTAGAAGTCCCTAGCATGACATGCTGTGACATCCATCTCCGCTTCACTATCCGTGGCCGGGTAGAGACTTAAGTGAGTGGAATACGTGGGAGGCACACGTGGTGTGCCACTTTCCCTTTCGTGTACCAGAAGAGTTACTTCCCTTGGCGGGATGCCAAGTCTAATTAAGATCCATGTAAAATATCTCAGGCCAGGGCAGCTCTAATTGCTTCAAGGAAGGAGCATTAGCCCTCTACCATAGGCTCATCCTGGACTGAGCAACTGGCAGGCTCAGGGCCGGCCAGCGTCCAGAGGTCAAGGTCCATTCAGTTCCATGGAAGAGATTCCTAGAATGGCAGAAGGCAGGAGAGAAACGGAGCTGAGCCGGTCATTGCCTGAGATCGAGCCAGTCACGAGGACCCCTCGGGCTGCTCATCACATGGCAAGAGTGGAGGCAGACATAGTTCTGAAATGTGAGGGGCAGGGAAGCCATCCTGAGCCTAAGGCATAGCACTTGGATACAGAAAGAGAAATCACCAAATGGACTTAAGCTGCTTCTTACCAATGAAAGTTATACTTCCTTACCTGCAGAAGCCCCCAGAAGGTCTCTCAGGGAGGAGAAGCAGATCATGCTGCAAGCCACTTGTTACAGCTTACAAAGAGCCCTCTGTTGGGGATGCCTGGGTGGCTCAGTCAGTTAAGCATCTGACTTCGGCTCAGGTCATGATCTTGCAGTTTGTGGGTTCAAGCCCCGCATCAGGCTCTGTGCTGACAGCTCAGAGCCTTCAGTCTGCTTCAGATTCTGTGTTTCCCTCTCTCTCCGACCCTCACCTGCTCATGCTGTCTCTCTCTCTCTCAGAAATAAATAAAACATTAAAAAAAATTTTTTTAACAACAAAAAAAAAAGAGCCCTCTGTTTTAGCCTCTTTTAAGCACTCTAGCCACCAGCTGGGGTGGCCTGAAGGGGTGACAGATGAAGGGGAAAGCTCCTTCCTGTTCTGCGCCAGGCTCCCACGGCACTGCCACAAACCCAAACTCCACTGCGCGCTCCGGGCCTGTCCTGGGGTCACCAGCTGCTGACACGTGGCCTATCACAAAGCCATGCGGGTGATTTCAGACATGTCTGCTCCCTCCATAAATAAACAAGATACAGATCTCCAGCAGGGCAGCCTTGTGATGAGGCAACCCTTGTGTTGCATGTCTCTAGACTTGCACAGCTACTGAGAAAAACAAGTTCGCTTGCATGATGGTTGAGGACTTGCCGAGAAAGCAGGGGAGGCAGGAAGAGGCAAAGGAAACAGAAGACAGGGACTGATGGGGCAGGCCTGTGGACTGGGCGCTAGCGATCCATCAGTGTTCACTTAAGCCAGGCCCCATGCCTGCGGGCGTCGGTCCTAACAATGTTCCGTGCGCCTTGGGGGAAGGCGCGCCCTGGTCAGAGTCAGGACACTGGGCTGTGGCCCCAAACTCACCATGACCTCTGGGGCACTCACTCTCACCGAGCCCTGGTTCCCTAATCTGGAAGAAAAAGAAAGAACTGGTTCGCTGGTTTCAAGCCAACCCACCCAGATGAGGGGCTGGGTTTACAGACTCCTAGGCCCTTCCCCAGGCGGAAGCTGAGAACTGGTATCTAGGGATCTATATGTACGCCACCCCCGCCACCCCCAACTCCATGCTTTGGGGGTAGATCTGGCTCTGACTGACCTCTTCTCAGCTGAGCTTTGGCCTGGTCCACTCCTGTTCATATAGTGTCAGAATGCCCTACAGATTAGTAATGCAAAGTTCTAGAACCATCTTCTGAACAAAAGGTCTTTAATGGCTCCCAGAAGATGTAAGAAGTAACAGTGAAGGGGGCAAAAAAGGGTGGGAAAGAGCATTTAGCTCTCAGTTCTAAGAGGAAAGTCACCTCATGTAGTCCATGTGAGTACCTAACAATTCTTAAAGGTAAACTCACTTTTTCCAACCCCAGCATGGTACCCAGATCCTGGAGATCCTCAGGTCTAAACAAGGTCACGTTCCTGCATCCACTTGCACCTGGTTTGTCACCGGTTTACAACCAGGAGAGAGGCCAACTTGAGCCACGTGAAACCACAGAAAGAGACATGCAAATTTTAGAAACTACACCTATTTACCATAGCGCCTAATCATTAAGACCCACATTAAAAATCTGAAAATGAAGACCACCTTTACTTACCCCTCAGTCTCTTTGTATTATGTCCCAGGCAACTCCTCTCGGATGCCAAATTCCTGGACAGCTGACTGTAAAGGGGGCCACGGCGAGGGGTTACCGGGGATTGGACTGAGGAAACCCCGACACAGTTGGATCTTTCCAGTGTAGCTTTGTGATTGTGTGAAGTGAATTCTCACATCGTGACTCACCCCTTTCAAATGGGAATTTCAAAATGCATTCCAGGGGCCCATGGATGGTTGATAATCTGGATTATTGAACATTTTAACACTCTCCCCCCGACACACGCACATTCTTTTTGTTTCTGGCCTGTGGTGCCTCTGCTGACAAAAATAACATTACCTTCTCTGTCAGTTCCCCAAACTACACAAAACCCTAATTGCATGAGGCCTGAAGCATACAGCTGGCCCAGCCACAGATGAGCCAGGGGCGGACCCTGGACCCCTAAACCCTGGACGTGAACATTTGCCTCAGATCACTCTGCTTTCCTTTCTCTTTACAAAACTCTCTAACTTCCTTTGGAAATGGTGGGGCTATTGTTTTCTCCGGTTTTCAAGGGGGAAGTCGTGGTGTCAGCCTAGGACCTTTGACACGGGTCTTCTGAATGTCCCAAAGACCTCTGGACTTCTGTGACAACGGCTTCCTGTGCCTTCCCTCATCTCTTGTCCCCACTTCAGCGTGTCTTCCATCCGTGCCCTTCCTCCCCTCAGTCACACGCAGCCTTCTTTCTGTACCTCTGACACGGGTCCGAGGGGCTGCCAAGGACGCACTCCAAACCCAACTGCTCCCACCCCAGCCTGGACCTCTGCTTCTCCAGGGAGGCCTAGTCCCTCTCAGGGGCCGGCACTCCAGGCTTCCTAGCCGACGCCCCTCCTCTCCTTCCTGCTCTTTCCAGTCACCACACACACCCCTTCTCCCTTCTCCCCTTCTCCAGACTGCCCACTCTGCAGGGTGCAATGGCCCTCTCCTCCCCGTGGCCTTTGGAAGGCTCCTGGCCCTGCTAAGCTCCATTTGCTTCCTAAATTTCTCTCCCCCTTTGGCTTCACGGGCTCACATCCTACTTTCTGACCACACTTCCCATCTCTCCCCCAGCGGCTCCTGATTGAGGACTGCCCGGCATGATACAGATGTGGCTGTGGGCATTTTTCAAAGTCTGTCGAAATGGCCAGGTCAATTGCCAGACGACCCCAATTTCACCCTCAGTCTCTCTCCCCATCCCTCACTCTCCTCTCATCTCCCCTCTCCCCTTCCCCCCAGACCACAGGCTTTCCTGCGCCCCGCAGCACCCAGTCTTCATTCTTCTGCCAAGTGTTTGCCTCACTTTCTTTCCGAGAGTCCCAAATCTCTGTGACCCCCATCCTCGCCTCGGCTGCGGGTTCACTTTCCCTGAGATCTTCCACATCACCTCACAACTCAGTATCCAACACTGACGTCATCTTCACTTATTTGGTACATTTACTTCACTTTGTTGTTGTTCTTTTTAATGTTTATCCATTTTTTGAGAGAGAGAGAGACAGACAGAGTCCAAGCAGGGGAGAGGCAGAGAGAGAGGGAGACACAGAATCCGAAACAGGCTCCAGGCTCTGAGCTGTCAGCACGGAGCCCAACACGGGGCTCAAACCCATGAGCTGTGAGATCATGACCTGAGCCGAAGTTAGACGCTCAAACAACTGAGACCACTGAGGCTCCCCATATTTACTTCACTTTCAAAAGGCATAAAGAAACTTCTAAAATTAAATATAATATAGAGTAGGACGGTTTTCCATAGAAAAGAACTAGAAGCCATGGGTAGAAGTTACCAAAAACATCTGACAATGGAGTCCAACGCCTGGCAGCAAAATGAGCCCCTAATCACTGGTGCATCTTCTGAGCACCATAGAGGGAGTTGAGGGTACTGGGTGCTGAGTTGGAGCAGGTGGCCTGGGAACTGCCCTCTTGGGATCCTGTGATTCTCTGACGGTTGGAAACTGAACCATTAACAGCTCATCTAAAGGGAACACAGGGGGGGCGCCTGGGTGGCTTAGTCGGTTAAGCGTCCGACTTTCGCTTGGGTCATGATCTCGCGGTTCGCGGGTTCAAGCCCCGCGTCGGGCTCTGTGCTGACTGCCAGCTCAGAGCCTGGAGCCTGTTTCAGTCTGTGACTCCCACTCTCTCTGACCCTCCCCTGCTCACGCTGTCTCTCTCTCTCTCTCCTAAGAAATAAATAAAACATTTAAAAAAAATAATAAATAAAGGGAACACAGGAATTCAAGGCTCCTGAGATGAACTCAGTTCAAGTGGGCCCAGTACTAGTCTAAGTTTTGGGCTGCAAAAACTTGAAACCAATTCTGGCTACTTAAGTAGAAAAGGAATCTGCTTGCAGGGCTCCAGGACCTCATAATTCTCAGGAAGGCTGGAGATCCAGGAGCAAACGGCCAGGAACCAAGAGAGGGCAGGCAGCCTAGGAAAGGACTCTGGCACCGGCAGCAACCCCAGAAACGAGGCCTGGATGCCGACACCGGGATGGAGCCTAAATAGTCCGTGCTGGTTTATGTCACTTGCTCCAGATTTAGAGCCTGATAACACCTGAGTTTAGGTCACAAGCCCATGCCATAGCCAACAAAGATCAGAGACTATATCTGGCCCTTAAGTCATCTGTACTGGGAAGCCAAACCCCACTCAAAATGCATATCATGTCTGATTTCCTCAACTGTGGGGAAAGGAGCTTAGTGGCTGAGTAGCCAAAAAATGAGATATTTCCCACAGGGTCATTCTACCATCTCTCTAGATAACAGAGTTAAAATGGAAATCATAGAGGGTTACCTGTCTGGCTCAGTCAGAAAAGCATGGGACTCTTGATCTCAGGGTCATGAGGTTGAGCCCCACATTGGGTGTAGAGATTACTAAAAAAATAGACTTAAAAAATTTTTTTTAGTCATTGATTCCTCCTCCTCCCACCCATACTCCAGATCTAATCAGCCTCCAGGGAGTCTGATTAGCTCGGTTCAGTCTTTAACATGCAGCCCTTCTTTCCATTCCAACTGCCACTGTCTTCATTCAGATCCCTATCACCTTCTCCCCACATTCATAAAGTTGGTGTTCCTCATGTAACTGTGGTTTGTAGTGTGAAGCATTGGGCCTCCTTAGGCCTTCTCCCTGTCTCCACACCCAGGAGACTAGTAGGAGCGGAAGTAAGATTTACATAAATAGGGGCACCTGGGTGGCTCAGCTGGTTGAGCATCCAACTTCGGCTCAGGTCATGATCTCACGGTTTGTGAGTTCAAGCCCTGCATCAGACTCTCTGCTGACAGCCCAGAGCCCAGAGCCTGGAGACACAGATATTCTGTGTCTCCTTCTCTCTCTCTGCCCCTCTTAGACTCGCCTGTGCATGCGCATGTGTGCTCTCTTTTCTCTTGAAAATAAACATTTAAAAAAATTTTTAACACTTACATAAATAAATATGGCAAGTCTGCATACAAGCAAACATACAGCGAGCAATATGCTTTAGGGAGTAGAGGCGAGACAGCATCCCCAAACAGGGTTATCAGTGAAGACTTGAGAAAGATACAGCATTTGAACCAGACTTTGAAGAAGGGATTGGACTTAACATCCAAAGATAAACAAGAGAGGAACCCAGGCAGATGGAGCAGGATAGCAAAGGAAGAAGCAAGAGTTCAGGGCTTGTCTGAGTTGTTGAGTGGCTAGGTCTAACCAGAGAGGACAACAGTGGGCCTCAAGTTTTAGTGTGCGTTGTCAGATGAGCGGATTCCCGAGCTCCACTTCTTTTATTTTCTTTTTTAATTTATTTAATGTTTTATTTATTTCTGAGAGAGAGAGACAGCATGAGCAGGGGAGGGTCAGAGAGAGAGGGAGATACAGAATCGGAAGCAGGCTCCAGACTCTGCACTAGTGGTCAGCACAGAGCCCGATGCGGGGTTCGAACCCACGAACCATGTGATCATGACCTGAGCTGAAGTCGGATGTCCTAAGCTCCACTTCTGATTCTGTGAAACAAAGCATTCCATGAAGGCAAGGTGTTCCCATACCACCCTTTAAGAAACACTGGTTTGGGGCGCCTGGGTGGCTTAGTCGGTTAAGCGTCCGACTTTCGCTTAGGTCATGATCTTGCGGTTCGTGGGTTCGAGTCCCGCGTCGGGCTCTGTGCTGACTGCCGGCTCAGAGCTTGGAGCCTCTTTCAGTCTGTGACTCCCTCTCTCTCTGACCCTCCCCTGCTCACGCTGTCTCTCTCTCTTTCTCTCCTAGAAATAAATAAAACATTAAAAAAAAAAAAACTTACTTCTTTAAAAAAAAAAAAAGAAACACTGGTTGGAGTTCGAGTAGAGAACCTGAAAGAAGTCCAGCTGGAAGGTGAGTTGACATCAAGTCAGTAACAGTACTGGAACCTTCATTCTGCTAATCAAAAGTTTTCCCAGTAGGCAGATATCATAACTGTACTCCGAATCTGTTGGCAAAGATCATGAGACACGCAGACTAGGAAGATGGTTTTTTTATAATGAATCAAATGAGAGAAAGAGAGTCTCAAACAGGCAGTCAGGATAAAAAGACAAGTGAAGGGTGGAGTCGTGCTTCCAAGAATTTGCAGAGCTCAGTAACTGATAGGTGTAAGAAATCAAAAAATGATCAAAGTGATCATATATATTCGAGGCGGCTGAATGGCTGAAACCTGGTGGTAGCAACCACAGGAATCGAAAAATTCAGAGCAACACCTGCTTTGGGGAGGACTTGAGAAATTGGTCTTGCAGACATGATGAGTTTCAAGTACCACTAAGACACGGGAGCATGAGCAAGAGACAGCTGGAAAATAGAGTTTCGTAGTGCAGTCTGTGCCTGTGACCCAGACAAGAGACTCAGCACACAGCAGTAGACAGAATGGATAGATGTGTCCACGTGGAGAGCGGGGCTGGGAATACAGCCCCAGAGAAAGCACACATGTTAGAAAGCAGGAGAATGAAATGGGGCTTAAAGAGAGCAAGAGAGATGGGAGAAGAAACAAACCAGAAATCCATAAAACCAAATGATACAGTGTCCTAGGGGGGAAAAAATACCCAGGAGGCATTGGACAACATAGTCAAGCACTAAGAAGCATCACGAAAGTAAGGACTAAGGAGAGAAAGTTTATCCTTCTAAACAAGGAGACTATCAGTGACCCCTGCCAAGAAGTCAGTGGAGTCTTGGAAGCAGAAGCCAAATCACAGTAAGTTGAGTGAGGGAATGACAGCCCTCAGGACAGAGTAGTGAGTCTCAAACTTTTTGAAGTATGACACTGAAATAAAATTGTAATATTAATCCATTGTAAAATAACAATAATTGACCCATTAACATATTTTTGTATAAAAATGACTGTGTTCTTGGGGGGGGGCGGGCTAGGTGGCTCAGTTGTTTAAGCATTGGACTCTCGATTTCAGCTCAGGTCATGTTCTCGCGGTGCGTGAGATCAAGCCCCACATCAGGTTCTGTGCTTCCAGAGCACAGAGCCTGTTTAAGATTCTCTCCCTCTCTCTCTCAAAAACAAATTCACTAATTAAAAACAATTTGTAACTATATTTTCCAAGAGAAAAAGTTTGATAGAAGAGTCACATTGTGCTGTGTTCTTGCAAATCTCTTTACTGCCTGTCATAACAGACGTCAGATTTTCATACGTGCTTCTGCATTCAGTCCCTTGCAATACATTGTTTTGCTTGAAGCACATGCAGAAAGTCCCGCCTCAGCAAGACAGGAAGTTGGACAAAGGACTACCCTTGGAGAATCACGGATGCAGAGGCCTCCTTGAGAAGTTCCTTGTGTGGAAGGTTAGAAGAACCAAGAGCAGCTTGCATGGGGGAGAAAGGCGGTTCCTAGTTTTAGGACGAGGGAGAACAACTATGATCCTGGGGAGAAGGGGAAGGCTCCTGGGGGAGCTGGAAATCAGTGAATCACAGAGTGAAGAACTGAAACAAGCCCAGCGCCAGGGAGCCAAGTGCTCTCACATACCAATGAAGGTCAATTCTCTGACATGGACATCCTTTTTTTCTAATGGGGAAATTAAGGCTTTTACCAAGTGACCTCTGAAAAACGTAAATCAGATCATGTCCCCCCACTCTGATACCCCATCACTGCACTTCTAGAAATACATGAGGAAACTGTGCGACAAAAAGGAAAACTTAACTTGTGGCAAGTCAGTTAGGGAGATTTGAAGCCAGGCACTGCCGCCAGAGTCTGCACTCCTAACCAGGAAATTCAAACCCCTTGCCTTGGCTTACAGAGCCTTAGGTGCTCTTGCCTTCGACTCCCACCTGTGGCATACCACTCTCCTGTCTTACTGGCTTTTCCGTTTTTCCAAACTGGCGAGTGCCATTTCCCCCAGGTCCTTTGCACAAACTGCTCCCTCTAATCGAAGTGCTCCTCTCCTAGTTTTCACACGGTTGGCTTCTTGTCATTGATCCCAGCTCAAACGTCACCTTCTCAGGACACACCCCTGACCATCCGATAAGAAGCCACCCGGTCACAATCACATCACCCTATTTTAATTTTCTTTAGGGCTCTTAGAATTTTCTTGTTTGTTTTGTTATGGACGCCCGCCCTCAAGTAGTTTAAGGGTTTCCAGATCTGGGAGCCTGTCTCCTTGGCCACCGCTGTGTGTCCGGAGCCTGGGAGGCAGCCTGAATGAACCTGTGTTGAAACAATGAATGACTCCCCCGGAGTCGCCCGGGCGCGAGCGCGCCGCCCGCCAAGCATGCTGGGGATTGTAGTTCTGGGCGCCCCCGCAGTGGCGTGGGCCGGCGCAGGCCGCGCTCTCTATGCCCCCGGAGGCAGCCGGCCTGTTGCCATGGCGTCTCAGTCCCGCCGCAGGAGGGAGGCGGCCCCGCCGGGCGCTCGCTAGCTTCGTTGGCGAAGCCGACCGGGAAGCGGAAGGAGTCCGGCGCGGTGGGTCCCGGACCCCGGGGTGGAGCGCGGGGGCGCCCGGAACCCCGGACAGCGGCGGGGAGCGGGGGAAGCGCTTTCTTCGCGATTTGCCGAGTAGAGCCCATCTGCCCACGCCCACCCCCACTGCCTCGTGAGTAAAGGGTCTTCCCTGTCCCCGTTTTCCCGATGGGCCAACAGGCTTGACGGCTTGCTCGGGGTCGCCGTCCCGGGAAGTAGCGGAACCCGTCCTAGAGCCCAGGGCTGCCTCGTTGCAGTCACCGGGCAGCCCTGACCCTCGCTTGGGCGCATTCTGGTGAAGCCTGCGTGGGGGGTCGTTACACACCCCCGGCCCGGCGCCCCCGTCGGTGCTGCGGTCTGGCTTGCCACACTTGATGCCGCCCTGCACGGCCCGGCTTGGGTTTGAGTGAGGTCGTAAGCAGGAAAGGCCCCACCGCCTTCCACTCAGCGTCTGGAAAGGGGATAGATGAGACCGTCACATTAGTACATCAGGGCGTGTTGAAAGCAAAGTAAGTTCGGTGAGATTCTGTTAGCCTCGTTTAGCCTGTGGCTTCATAGATGTGGAAACAGGTTAAGAGACCTTAAGTAACTGCGCTGGGTTTACAGAGTTTGTAGGTGGAGTGAGGATTCCAACCTATTTTTCTCTGCCTCCAAAACCTACCTGTTTTGTCCGCTGCCATGTTGTCGTTGTTGTTTTTCACTTTGCCTTAATTTCTACTTACATGGTGGCTGCATGGGGTAGACCAGTCATTCTGGGAGCACGAGCCCCAGACCAGCAACATCACTGTTAACTGAGAACGTGTTAGAAATGAACATTCCTGGGCTCCACCTCAGACCTATTAAGTTTGTAACTGAGCGGGGTTGGGGGGGGGGTGTCCAGCACTCTGTTTTAACATGTCCTCAGGTGATCCTGATACACACTCGCATTTGAGAACATCTGGTGATTTGTGCAGGGGTCATGATAAAGTGCAGATTCTTTCTGCAGGTCTGGGGGCAGACCAGAGATTCCGCATATTCCTAATGCCTGTCTGGGTGATGCAGAAAGTACCGGCCCCCAGACCGTAGTTTGAGTGGCAAGGGTGTGAACCACATTTAGAGCAAGCCGTTCTCAAACTTGGATGCACAAGAGCATTACTTGGGGAGCTTTTTGAAAAGAGGCTCCCTGGACCCCACCCCTGACCGAATGAATCAGAACCTCTTGGGTGTGGCAGCGGGTAAAAACTCACCAGGTGATTCTAACATAGAGCGAGAATTCAGAAGTACTGGCATGGGGTGTGGAGTCAGGCAGCCAAAGAGTTGAACCTCCACTTATCCACTGTGTGACCTTAGGCAAGTCATGTAACGTCTTTTGGTCATATTTATAAAAGGAGTGAGAGTAATTCTTGGCTTGCCCGGTAGCGGAAGGATTCTGTGAGATGTGTACCTAAAGCACATGGCCTCGAAGGGCCTTCCACAGACACAGAAGCCGGGGAGGGAGGCAGGCTCGGAGGAATCTGCGCGGGGAACTGCGTGCTAGGACCTAGTGGAGGGGAGCTGGCCACTGCGGCCCCTGACCTGCTACAGCTCCCATCCGTGTGCTCCTCCTCCCGCAGCCCCCAGCCTTCGGTGCGGAAGAATGGCAGTGAGCCACTCCGTGAAGGAGCGCACCATCTCTGAGAACAGCCTCATCATCCTGCTGCAGGGCCTCCAGGGCCAGGTAACCACGGTGGACCTGAGAGACGAGAGTGTGGCCCGCGGCCGCATCGACAATGTCGACGCTTTCATGAACATCCGCCTGGCCAATGTCACCTACACCGACCGCTGGGGGCATCAGGTCGAGCTGGATGACCTCTTCGTGACAGGCCGTAACGTCCGTTACGTCCACATCCCAGATGACGTGAACATCACAGCGACCATCGAGCAACAGCTGCAGGTCATCCACCGGGTGCGCAACTTCGGCGGCAAGGGCCAAGGGCGGCGGGAATTTCCCTCCAAGAAGTATAAATGAGCCCGCTCGTCCGCAAGACCCCCACCCCCACCCCGTCCCCACTCAAGTTCGTCCAGAGTTCTACTGAGCCAGCCACCGGCCGCCCCTCCCTGCCCGGAACCCAGAGAGAGAGCGGGGCCGGCCCAGAAACTGGTGTCTCTGACGGACACCCCTGTCACAGCTACCTTTCACAGGGTCCCATCTCCTAGACTCACCCTGGGGTCCTGTCTCTCTGTCTGTGGCCTTGGGGTAGAGGACGTTGATCACCTTGTGATCATTTGCATCGGAATCTGATCTACTGATGTAGGGGATCTGCCAAGTAGTTTTCAGCCCTCTCCCAGTGAGAGTTACCAAGTGTACTTAGCCCGCGCCGCCCCTCACTGTTCCCATTTCCCACAGTTGTGTTTGCTTTCTCATAAAACTTGGATACAAACAAGTCGATGCCTCATGCTTCCTCTGACGTGTGCTGGGCTCTATGTCGTCCTGCATAGCAGGGCAGTGACCTCACACTTGGCAGCCGATCGCAGTCCCCTGTCCCGCCATCAGCTCAGATTGAATTGGTATGGAGCGTAGGTGGGCATTGGGTTCTTTCCTTTTTTGAAGTTTCTCGGGTGATACTAACAAGCAGCAGATTTTGAGAATCGTAGGCGAGCCTTCAGTCTAGCCACGTGGAAAGTGGCTTTTCTGTTCAGATTGCCTGTTGAAGAGGCTGTTCGTCTCATTGCTCTTTCCTGAGGTAGAGCTTGAGGGAATCCTGGGCCCTCCCCTCAAGTATGGGCGCTCCGCCAACAGCAAGAAATCAGGTTCCAGTTCTGAGAGTTTTGGGGTCCTCAGGGAAGAAGGGATGCTCACGGATAGAACTCAGGTCTTTGTCATAGCTGCCCCGCAGCCACACCAGCATGGCCACGGACAAACAGCTATGTCAGTTAAAGCGGCTGTGTCCTCATCAGATGTCCACAGAGCAGCTGCCGTGTGCCAGGCCTTCTGCTGACCACACATTGTTGAATAAGATTTTGTCCCTTCCAAAGAGGGGCTTACAGTCTAGTGGAGGAGGTGGTCCAGGACCGCGAGATGAAATCCAGCCTGAGAACTTGCTGCGCTAGAGTCCTGAGTAAGGCAGGGCCTTGGACTTTAAGATACTTTCATTTCTTGAGGGGCACTTTGAGAGGGGTGTTCACCGGGGCGCTAGCAGCCCAAGGTCCCTGCATTCACACTCTCACCCAATGTGAACCAAAGTGCCGTCCTTGAGTGTTGTCCTTGGACCATTTCATCAGAACCAACCTGAATGTGTCTGGAAAAGCCAGTTCCCCCTTCCCCAGATGTGCACCAGGGGCAGACACAGAAGGGAGGTCCTCACTGTGGAAATGGCTGTGTACTTGGGTCAAGCGGGTGGAGGGGGGGGCCACCCTGTCCCCTGTGCGGGGAGTCCCACAGAACTTCCATTCCAGATGTTTCCCACATGTCTGCAAATGTTTACAGACTTGAAGAGGGCTCATGCCAGGAGCGTGGCCTGGAGATGAAGGTGAGGTCCAGCTCTTTTAAGCGGTGTGCCAGGGGCCTGTGCATGCTCGGCAGAGCCAGGGGGAGCCCCCAGGCCGGAGAGAGAAGTGGTAAGGTCAGCAAGGACAGCTGAGAAGAGGGGCTCAGACCGAAGCACTCTGTCCTCCTTCCATAAGCATCGTGCGCCAGCCCCCGATGGATCCTCTCGTCCCCAGGTGAGGCGCTGGAAGGATAGACCAGAAGGCCCGCTGAGACACACTCGTGCTGAGCCCCTGGAGTAGAGTACAGTGAAGGCTTCAAACCCCAAGGATATGGGTCCTCCGGCGTCTGGCTCTGGATTGTTGGGGGTGGGGGGGCAGGAAGGCTGGGGAGCTCAGTGTGGCAAGGTGGAATTCCCTAACTGCCACACACCCTCCGTGCCACAGGTATCGCTGGTGACGGTGCGAGCCACCGAGGGAACATCACGGTGGACAAGGGTCCTGCCCTCAGGAAGCTGACATTCCGGACAGCGAGACTGACAATAAAGAAAAAGAGTAAAAATTTTTACAGTTGTCATGAAGGAACTAAACAGGGTACTTGAGAGAGAACACGGAGGTGGTTTTATTTTGGAAAGTGTGGTCTGAAGAAGCGAAATGTAAACCGAGAAGGAGACTGCCGTTTCAAGAGCCAAGGGAAGGCAGAGGACACCAGGGCGAAGGTCCTAGGTGGACACCAGGGCGAAGGTCCGAGGTGGGAATGCTTGGCGCCTGGGGGTGATAACAGAGCACCGCTGTGACTGTCAGAGGGTGAGGGGCAGGTGAGGCTAGAGAAAGGGACAGGGCTGGGGCACGTGACACCAGGCCTTGTGGGTAACGAGCGTGGCCGGTTCCAGTTTCCCGTGTGTGAGAAGCAGAACTCAAATTCTTCCTAATTCAACTGAGTTCCTACTTCACCCCATTCAGCCAGAGTGGCAGACACTTAATTAAGCAGCCGATTCAAAGTTCTCCTCAGTTTCATTGGAACTGGATGAAAGTTAGGGCATTTCCTTTTAACGTGCCCAACATGGGAAAGGTGCTCTGGTTTGGTGCTCATCCAATCGCACTAACATCCACTGAGATGCCCTCATTTTCTCCTGGTCCTTTGTCATCAGCCCGTTGAGGCTGCCACCAAGAATTGCCCCTCCCTGACCCAATGACCCCTTCAGGAGTAACCCATACCCCTCCCAGCATTTAGATTTTGATTCTACTTATCCCAGGCCATATTAGGTCCAGGAGATTCTCAGGCTCTGGGGTTAGATAGGCCCGGTTTGCCCAAATGCAGCACACAGCTGTTTCTTCAGACGGTTTGGTTATTTCCTGGCACTTGCCCAGGAAAAGAGCACAATTCTCCATGCTCCCCAGTCCCTGAGACCCAGCTGACACTGTGCAGCTCAAAGCTGAAGAGAAGCATGTCTCTTTTCAGGGAGCACCCTAAGCCTCAAGTCTCCCACATCCCCCTTGCTACAGTTTTCTAAATTTGTACGTGCACAGAAATTCTTTCCATTCCTCCCTGAAGGCTAGGCTTTTAGAATTCAGAAGCTAAAAATGAGTTCTGCGTTTTGTGGCATCCTTTGTTTCGCGAAGCCATGAAGGCAGAGTAACCTAATGATCTGCATAAGGAAAGAAAGGGACACCAAGGAAAAGATGAAGAACCTATTTCCAAATGTTATCTCCCCCTTGGATTTGGTGTTTTGCTGCTCATTGCCTCGGCCTTCGTCCTTCAGTCAAGCATGCGCAACCACCAACATGGGGGGCCCAGCTGATGACTGAGACCCCAGGAATTCTTTTTTTTTTTTTTTTTTTAATGTTTTATTTATTTCTAGGATAGAGAGAGACAGCGTGAGCAGGGGAGGGTCAGAGAGAGAGGGAGTCACAGACTGAAACAGGCTCCAGGCTCCGAGCCGGCATCAGCACAGAGCCCGACGCGGGGCTCGAACCCACGAACCGCGAGATCATGACCTAAGCGAAAGTCGGACGCTTAACCGACTAAGCCACCCAGGCGCCCCCTAAGACCCCAGGAATTCTGAGTGCTCACGTGGACTGGTGGGTCCCCATCTCACCCTGCCTTCTTGGAGAGAAGAGTCGGGGGGGTGTCTATGTCATTCAGGGGAGGGGACTGCCAGGGTGGGCATATTGCTTGAAGTTCAGACCTCCCTGGGCCCATACAAGTGACAGGGCACCACTGGCTCTCAGCTGGATGGGACGTGAAGGAGAGACCCAGCTCACTGAGTTCCAGCCTGGCATCCTCAGCCACAGGGGCCCCGAGGCAGCAGGGGCCCCTTGAGCTCCTGTCAATGTTCCAGAAAGGACCCGGAGAAACAGCACATAGTATGTGAAGGGTGACCAAGCTGGTGTGCTCTCTGCTTTGGGCTGGAATTAGCCTGATCACTAGCCCTAGCAGCTACAAAATGAAGTTATAATCAATAAAAAAAGGAAGAAGTGACTTGATGTCGGTTTATGGGAGACAAAATCTTATCAGATGTAAGGCTCCTGAGGGAAAATACTAAGAGAAGCTTTGACAGCAAGAAGATTGGGAACCACTGATCCAATTCAACCCTGTCATCTTACAGTTGAGGAAACTGATGGAAGATGGCCATCATAAATAGCTACCACTTGCTGCCTGATTGTGGGCCTGGGCCCAGGCCAGGGCCTGCAGGGGGGCAGAGCCATAGTCTATTTGGTCCCCGGGACCCCCACCATCTAGCTCAGTGCTCTGAACATAGCAGGCACACCATAAATCTTTGAGGAATGGAAGAGTCCTCTCCTTTCATCATTATAACAGCCTTGGAGGTATACGTTAATAGCCTCATTTTACAGATGAGTCAACAGGCCCCCGAGAGGTTAAGTGACTTGCTCAAGATCGAAGAGCCAGTGACCCACATGATGGGGATTTGAACTCAAGCCTGTATGACTCACACTCCATGATTTTAACCACTACACCGCACTGTTCTGTTTCCCACCTCCTGACATCACACCGATGGCAAAGATCAGCAGTATCTCCACTCACCTCAGTGGTGGTACCCACCGGTCGTCGCGCTGGCTGGCACTCAGAACTTGTCACACCCTGGCCTTGGGGCTTGGCCATGAGAAGCCAGAAGCCGGCAGTGAGTAGGGTTTGCCGGGTTACAGAAGCCTGAGGAAGCTCCTCAGGGTTGAAGGTTTCTTCCTCTCTTTCGGTGATAGTCAGATCTGCCTATACCTCATCAAGCAACCATCTCTGCTGTTGTGACAGGCGTCACTTTGTTATGGCAGTACCATCTGCCAGTATGCCCAAAGTTGGAGAGCCAGCAAGCAGCAGGAGACTATGTCACCGTGTGTGTGTGTGTGTGTGTGTGTGTGTGTGTGTGTGTGTGTGTGTGAGCAGTCTCCTCATGTTGGTGGTGTCCTGAAATGAAATGCTTTTCATTTCCTCTGGCTGGCACCTTTCCTTACCTCTTCTCTCTTTTTCTTCCTTCTCCTCCTCTTCTTTGTTAAAATCCTATATTTTGAAGCAGCTGAAAGTCTGGGGGGGGGGATGGTGGTGTCGGCTCCAAGTGATTCATCTAGCTGATAATTAGAGCTCTGGAAACCCCAAAACTCATTCCTGGCAGACTCAGGGCTTCCGGAATCCCTAGGTTTTCCCCTTTGTCAGAAGCTGGGGGGGGTGGGAGGCGCCGTGGCCTGGCCTCTTGTATCTGACTCAGTCCCCAACGTTACAGAAGCCCTGTAACAGAAGTGAGTGTGACCACTTTTACTGGCCAGGTGCCGTGAGAAGCTGTTTCCATACTCACTGAATCTTCTCGGTGATCCCGTGAGCTGTAATCCCTGTTTTGACAGACCGGGAAGGTGGGGGAACTTACTGTGGAGTCACTCAGCTTGTGGGAGGTGCAGCAAGGACTCAAATCTATAACCTTTTTGGAATCTGCTGTATTTGGTTCCAATCACAGCCCTGCCACTATTAGCTGGACAGGTTACTTCCCCTCTCAGAGCTCTAGCTGCTGCATCTATAAACAGATTCCCAATGCTGATTAACACAGCACATAACACAACAGTGGGAGCTGTCTTGATTCCTGCTGTCACTTAGCCCTATCAGCTTCGTGGGCACCAGGCATTCAGAGACAAAGAGACACATGAGAAGGCAGCCAGGCTCACTCCCACCGTCTCTCGTGCAGATGACAAATGCACATACATGTAAGCACCTGGCCCCATGCCCCTAAGAAAACCCAGCAGTGCACACAGGCTTGGACACATGTGCCCACACATGGATACAGAGTGACCCAGGAGATAGCTGGAAAGACACCCAGGAGTTACACAGTCACATGCGGCCAGCACTCTGGCTCACATCTCTGAGACAAAGGAGTGGAGCCATAGTTGGTGCTCCTGCCACTGAGCCCTTCTAGCTGCTTCTGGGTGCCAGAGGAGGGAAGCCAGGCTCTCAGAGGGCCCCAGTGAGTCACCGGCCTGATGCAATCCCTTTAAAGGGCTCATCTGCTGGTGCAAGAAGCTGATTCATGGAGGGCGTGGTTGCTGGAGGAGGAGGAGAAAGGGACCGAAACTGCAGCAGGAGGGACTGAAGCTAGATAGCTGGTATCGTTAATAGGATCTCTTCACTGTAAATCTCCCCGGTCAAGACTCCAGAGATCTTCAGGCTGAAGCGGGGTTTCTACAAAGGCGAGGGGCCCAGAGGGAAATAAACTGTGAGGGCTGAGACAGGAATTCTGTCATTGAGCCTAACTGCAGCGCTCTCCGCACAGAGCTCCAGAAACCGAGAAATGGGGATCCAGGAAGAGCCATTTCTCTGACAAACACACTGCAACTGGCCGATCTTCCAGCTGCGGGAGACTTCTCCAAACCCAGCAGGGCGAGTGTAGGGCACTCGAGGTCCTGCGGAGTCGGGGCGGGGGCGGTGTCTGCGTCCCAGCCTCACCGCAGACGTAGATAAGCGGTAAGTACCGCCCCTTTAGAGTCTCAGTCTCCAATCGTTTCACAGGTTCCGGCCCAGACCTCACTCTGAGCCAATCCTCAATTGGATTCCGGCCTCTTGCCTGAAGGCTTCCGCCCATCTTCAAGATGGCGCCCCAATCCGGAGGCCGTGAGGGCCGCAGACACCGGCAAGGGGCGGGGTCCGGGGAGAGGGGTGGGGCTGCGGCTCCGGCCCGAGGGGAGGGGGCGGTGCGTCACTTCCGTTGTCAGGTGGCGGCGCCGCAGCCATGGAGGGAGGCGGCGGCGGCGGCGGTGGCGGCTCGGGTGGCTGCGCTGGGAGGCGGCGGTGAGCGGCTCCCACGCCCCCGGCCCGGCCCCGGCCCCCCGGGACGGAGCGCCGAGCAGTCCTGGCTCCGGGCTACGGACTATGGGCGAGCAGCGCTGAGCACCGGGGGAAGGTGAGGGCGGGGGTCCCGGGGCGGGGAGCCAGGCGGGAGGTGGGGGCTGACGGGGCGGGCCTCAGCGGCTGTGGCGGGACCGGAGTGACAGCCCGAGGCCGTCCCGGTGCGACAGAAATGGCAATAGTGAAAGCGCTCTCCTTTTCTGGGGTCTGCCCTTCCTGCGCGGCGGGGGCGGGGACTGCTGCGCGCTGGGTACCCAGCTCCTCGGGGAGCCTCGGTCCGCCGCAGCTCTAGGAGGTGGGTGCTGCCAGCCTTGCCCGGAGTCATTCGGCCAGTTAGTGAGGGCACCAGCGTTTGAACTGAGCCAGGTTTTCCCCAGGAGGCACCGTCTGTCTCTCCGTGCTTCCCTCCTGAACCCGAGAGGGACTTGAAAGTTAGAACGAGTCCCCAGGGCGGGCCAGCTAGGGCTTCCTCCAGGAGCCCTCATCCGTGGCTGCTGGGGAAATTTTCGCCCCGCGGGAGGCATTCAGATGCGGGTCAGAGCTACCTGCTTGCCAGTGCGACGTTTGGCCGGCCTTTTCCGAGGGGAGAGCACGCCGCTGTGGTCAGTTTCACCTGCGGTGCCGGGTCGGGCCCGCCCATTCCCACGCCACTGGCCACACCTTTCAGGCAGTGGGTAAGGGCTTTCAGATTTCCGACGCTGCGTTCTCTGCTAACCCCCCACTCCCTAGGTTTGGTGCCCGTTTGTTGGCGGAAGGAAGAGATGACAGCTGCCTTCGGTGGCAGAGTAGACTTTGCTCTGTTTTAAGTCACGGGAGAAACCGGTCGGCTTTGCTCGGTTTTGAGAGCAGTGGGGAAGAAGCTAGTCACTCTGGGCTGGGCACCTTTCCCTGTTGGCTTAGTTTTGCATGAGATAAAGAAGAGCAGAATATGTAATTGTAAGGCCAAAAGAATCCTTGTTTGTAAACAGTCCTTGTGAGCTGTTCCAGCATCCCTTGATGGCCCTGCTCTGCCAGTGGTTTGTGGAGGTTGCTCTCATTTATTCATTCATTCCCCACATGACAACAGTGTCCTTGCCTGGAGAGGCCGTACCCTATGGTAGACTGGTGAAGAGTGGACTTTGAAGCCAGACATCCTGAGTTCAAATTCTGGCCCTGCAGCTTCTAGATGTGTGACAGTAGGCATGTGGTATAAGCTCTCTGTGCTCCAGTGTCCTCATCTGTAAAACTGGGGTGATTAGATAGAGCTGCTGTAAAGATTTTAAAAGTTAACACATGTAGGGTCACCTGGCTGGCTCATTTGGTGGAGGGTGTGATTCTTGATCTTGAAATCGTGAGTTCGAGCCCCACGTTCAGTATAGAGACTACTTACAATCTTTAGAGGCGCCTGGGTGGCTCAGTCAGTTAAGCGTCCAACTTCAGCTCAGGTCATGATCTCACAGTTCATGGGTTCGAGCCCCGCATCGGGCTCTGTGCTGACAGCCAGCTCAGAGCCTGGGGAGCCTGCTTCAGATTCTGTCTGACCCTCCCCTGCTCATTTTGTCTCTCTCTCTCTCTCTCTCAGAAACAAATAAAACATTTAAAAATTTTTTTAAACTAAAAATAAAATCTTTAAAAAAAAATTAAGGGATGTAAAACACACAGAACCATATCTGCCACTTGATACATGTTAGCTCTGATTCTTATTTCAAGAAGCTCATGGTCTGGTTAAGGGAGACTGATCTGTAAACAAGTAGTTGAAATAAGGTCTAAAAAAAGCTAGTAGCAGCAGGCGCAGAGGGCTGTAGGAGCCCACCGTGGGTGGGGGGGTCCTGGGAAGACTTGGCAGAAGTGATAACACTGGAGCTGTGTCTAGAAGGATGGAAGGCTTACCCAGTGAGAAGGAAGGGGTAAGGGGTTCTACTTAGAGAAAGACAAGGACGCGCAGAGTTTGGGTTTGTTTTTTTAATAAAAGCTTTAATTTACTTATTTAAGTAATCTCTCCACCTAATGTGGGGCTCAAACTCACAACCCCGATATCAAGAGTCACATGCTCTTCAGACTGAGCCAGCCAAGCACCCCTGCGTACACACGCAGTTTATTCCAGAAACCTCAGATTGTTCAATATGGTGGTATGAAAGTTGACATGGTGCAAAGAAAGGCACAACAGGCTGGGGGCGCCACATTGAAAAGGTTTCTAAGCAGAGGAGTGACATGATTGGATCTGTGTTTCCAAGTGATCTCTCTGGAATTGGTTCCAGCAGAGGCGTACACACGCAGTTTATTCCAGAAACCTCAGATTGTTCAATATGGTGGTATGAAAGTTGACATGGTGCAAAGGAAGGCACAACAGGCTGGGGGCGCCACATTGAAAAGGTTTCTAAGCAGAGGAGTGACATGATTGGATCTGTGTTTCCAAGTGATCTCTCTGGAATTGGTTCAAGCAGAGGAGGGGGGAGCCTAAAGGACTGGAGTCTTTAGAGGCCCCTGCAGGCCTCTGAGTAGGGAGAGTTGGTACCAGGGTGGGGCATCTTTGCTGAGAAAGCACTGGATGCCTCGGGTGGCAGGTGGCAAGCTCCCTGCCTTGCTCTCAGCTTCCCTGCCCAGCACAGAAGTGCCTGGTGTATGTGCCACTCTTTTCCCGGGATTGCAGGTCACATGAGCAGCTGGGGAGGTGAAGCTGCCTTCTCAGAAGGCCTGTTGTAGGGGGTGCTGCACTTGCTCCCTTGTACCTTTCATTTGACCTGGGAGGCAGCAGACTGTGGTCATTAAGAGCCTATGTGGCTCTGCAGTAAGACAGATCTGAGTTCCAGTCCCAGCCCTGCTGGTCACTAAAGGTCACTTATTCTCTCCATGGCCAGCCTTCTCATCTGTAAAGTACAGACAGTAAGGCCCCTCCCTAAGAGGGCAGTTGTGAGGATTAAGTAAGACTTCGCAGGTTGAACATTTAGCACCCACTGAGAAATACTTGGGAAATGTTATTACAGACCTCAGGAAACTAATTCCAAGAATTAGTTGGAGCAGTTAGTCGCAACTGGAACTGCGTCCCATTGAGCTGTCAGAAGTGTCCTGAGGGATCACAAGATCACAGAATTTCGTTGTATTCTTTCTGAAAAGGAAATCTGTGGGGAGTTAACCCAGTCTGTATGGGAGTCATGTGGATGATTCAGCTCAACTCTTTAAAAGAACCATTTTTGGGGGCGCCTGGGTGGTTCAGTTGGTTAAGCGTCCTACTTCGGCTCAGGTCACGATCTTGCTGTTTGTGAGTTCAAGCCCCATGAGAGGCCCTGTGCTGACAGCTAGCTCAGAGCCTGAAGTCTGCTTCGGATTCTGTGTCTCCCTCTCTCTCTGCCCTTCCTCTGTTCATGCTCTCTCTGTCTCTCAAAAATAAATAAACAGGGGGCACCTGGGTGGCTTAGTTGGTTAAGCGTCCAACTTTCGCTCGGGTCCTGATCTCACGGTTCGTGGGTTCGAGCCCCGCGTCGGGCTCTGTGCTAACTGCCAGTTCAGAGCCTGGAGCCTGTTTCAGTCTGTGACTCCCTCTCTCTCTGACCCTCCCCTGCTCACGCTGTCTCTCTCTCTCTCTCTCTCCTAAAAATAAATAAAACATTAAAAAAAAAACATATAAATAAATCTAAAAAAATTTTTAAAGAACCATTTTTTAAAAGAATAAAAGTGCTTGATAAAAATTGTATTTTAAAGTATTCATGAGAGAAAAGGTGTTTAGAGTTTCTTTTGTGTGTATCCCTGTTAGAGGCCCTTGTGTGGTATCTGAATTAGCATCACCAAGAAGCATCACACACATCCATGTGTGTGGTGGCTCAAAATCCTGAGCTCCATAGGCGGCCGGGGGTGTGCTGGGTGCCAGGGGCAGGAGAGTGGAGAGGCAGCCCCTGCCCTGGAGGAATTTGTGGTCTAGCAGGGGCCCAACCAATCAACACTTGCACCGTTCAGCAAGTCTCTCACAGAAGTCTGTGTAGCATGTAATGGGAATGAAGAGGAAGGAGCGGTTCCATGGAGGGGTTGTGGGGGTGACTGGGGGGAACTCTGGAGAAGCCTTAGAGTTTAGCTCCTGAGGGCTGAGTAGAGTTTTCCGAGGGCTTACACGGCACCCACGTAGGGGAGCAGCGGGGCACAGGCCTGGATGCGTGCAGGTGCTTGGATGAACACAAGAGGTTCTAGCACAGGGTGCGAAGGGACCAAGCGGTAGGATGTGTTGGAGAGAGAGACACCAGTCTAAGATACTTGAACTTCTTATTATGTTGTGATGGAATGCTCTGTTTTGAGTGGAGAGAACACCATTACATCTGCATCTTCCCAAGAGCCCTCGAGCTGCGGGTGGAGGGTAGATCGGGCAGAGAGCAGGTCTGGGGTCCGATAGGAGGCTGTTGTAATAATCAGAGCAAGTGCTTGCCTGGGCCTGGATCAGGGCGGAGGCGGGTGGGATGGAAAGGAAGGGCAGAGATCAGAGCTGTTTGGGGAGAGATCAGTAGGACTCTAGGAATATTTGAAAGTGAAGTTTGAGGGAGGAGCAATGGTGGCAAGTGACCCGCAAGTTCCTGGTTCGGGTGACATAGTGAATGGTAGTGCAGAGACAGGGCGGTTTGGGAGAAGACGGTGGCCGGTGAAATCTGCCAGCTCCATTCGGTGAGGTCCGAGTGCACCTCGCGGGACAGCACCGGTCGCAGAGTCTGTGGCACCCTGTCCAGCTCTGGGCCAGGCTTCCCAAGCCTGAGGCAGCACCTGGGAGAAGGGCAGCTCCCCTCCCTCCACCTTTCTTCTGCCCACATTTGCCCAGGGAGGTGACCTTGTGCAGTATTTCAGAAACTCAACTGGCTGAGCCTGCAAAACTCCTATAGTTTCTCCAGCCTTCAGATGGCCCTACAGAGCAGCTCCTCGGTCTGCGCCGTCCACACCGCTTCGGCCGATGGGGTCCTGGACAGCAGCATCCCCTCAGTGGGGAGACGGCTTTCCCAGTGCTCCCTGGAGGTCTTATCTGGAAAGAGACCTTGAGGTTGGAGTCACTCCCTAGGCTGGGTTAGCAGACTCTGTCCCTCTTCTCAAGAAGGAGAGGTATCTGCCAGAGACCACCTAGGACTCCGAGCCACCAGAGAGGTGAGAGGAAGGTGCCCCTGTGTCCTCGTCCCTGTCCTCTGTGGGAATGCAGAGCTAGGCCAGGATCTGACCGTGCCCCGCGGAGGGCATGCTGGGGGACGGCGTCTCAGACAGGCCCTTTGGAACGGGGGAGGTTTTCACAGGATCTGTCTTTGGGTGTGTGGGGTGAAGAAGGTAGAAGAGAAAGTGTCCTGGGGCGCCTGGGTGGCTTAGTCGGTTAAGCGTCCGACTTTCGCTTAGGTCATGGTCTCACGGTTCGTGGGTTTGGGCCTCGCGTCGGGCTCTGTGCTGACTGCCAGCTCAGAGCCTGGAGCCTGTTTCAGTCTGTGACTCCCTCTCTCTCTGACCCTCCCCTGCTCACGCTGTCTCTCTCTCTCCTAGAAATAAATAAAACATTAAAAAAAAAAAAAAGAAGAAGAAGAAGAGAAAGTGTCCTGAAACGAGAGCATTTCTTCCTCCTCCCCTGCTCAGGTGGAACTGTGGCCTTGCAACAGGTGGCCCGGGGCCCACGGCAGCCCTGAGTGTCCTCTCGGGCTCTGTAAGGTCCAGGAGGACAAAGGATGGTATTGCTTGTTTTGATTTATACTGCCTTAGAGATGGTCCCATTCTGGCAAATGGTCGCTTGGGTCATTTTTCATTATGGGTGTAATTTAGTCAACAAGATCTCTACTGATGAACTGAGGTTATTCTCTCTCTTTTGCCCTTCAAACAGAGCTGTAGTGACTACCTGCATATATATGATTTTGCCTACCTTAGGGATGTGCAGGATTCTAGAAGAGAGGTTGCTGTTGCAAAGAGTACCTTTTATTATTATTATTATTACTAATATTATTTCTTAAAGAATTTCTAGGACCCCTTTTAATAAATTGGAGCAGCCTGATTTTGCTCCAGTGAGCAAGGGTATTCTTTTGGGTTGAGCTGCCCTTTCCTATGGGAGCACTGAGGACTCCTTGCCCCGCACAGGCTGCAGCCGCGTGGTCGTCATCCTCTTCTAGGTAACGGCCATCTGCCTTGAGAGTGAGGTCAGGCTCCCCAGAGCTTCTGCAGTACGATAGTATACAGGCCTGATGATGTCCAAGTAAGTCTAGTTGTTGGAAAGCCCCAGAGAAAACTGAGGAGTCTTGTCACTCAGAGTGAGGCTGTCCCCGCTGAATATGTTTACAGACTGCCGTCTACTTGGCAAAAGAGACAGAAGGTGGTTAGCCTGTAAAGAGTCTGTGATCCAGGAGTCCAGGAGAAAGAAAAAGTAGCCCGGACACTGGCGGCAATTGGCGAGAGCAAGACTGATGTGCCTGTCATTTGTCTTTGGGTTTGGGGCAGAGCTGGTTGGAGGTGTGATAAGGGGACAGCAGGTACTTGTAGGGAGAAGCTCAGTTCCTTGGAAGACCTTAGCACTGGCTAGCTCAGAATTCTGTGGGGCGTTTGGAACCCCATTTCTGGCATCTGCCAACCCTAGAGAGCCAGAGTCCTACTTTTTGCAGTGGGCGTGGCGCTGTTGGTGTCACTGTGTTTAGTGAGCTCCTCAGGGTGCCATCTCTTCTGACTGCTCTCCCAACGTGGTCGCTCCTGAAGGAACAGGAAGGAAAGCAGCCAGAAAGAGGCAGATTACCACCACTTCCAGGTCCTTTGCTTAGTACTCTGCAGTACAGATTGAATGTTTCTCAGACTCTACGGAAGGAGGGGCTGTCTCTGTCTTATGGAGGAGAACCCCCAGGCTCAGAGGGGTTAAGCAACCTGTCCACTGCTTCACAGCCAGTAGGAGCAGAGCCAGGTTTCCAGCCTACACCTGTGTGACTCTAGAGCCCGTGCCATGCCATTCACCCTGGCCCAGCTCTGGCGCCAGGGAGTCCAACCCACGTGGAATCTTGGACTCACAGAGTTGTAGAGCTGGAAGGGTCTTTGGCAAATCTGAAGCAGTCCCTTCTTTGCCAGAAGAGTGGAAACTACCACTTTCTGGAGGCAGGTCCCTCCCCCTCCTGCCCTGTGGCTAGTGGGTAAGGAGACTATCAACCGTATCACTTAGCACTAGGTAAGGGGCTACGCTCAGATCATACCTGGCTTCAAAACCTAGTTCTGCCACTTGCTAGTTGAGTGACCTTGAGCCAGTCACTGACTGTCTACAGTCTCATTTCCTCCCCTGTAAAATGGACACAATGCTACCTGCCCCTAAGGTAGTAATGGGGATTAGACATGAGGTGTTATTGTCTGTAGCAGGTTCAGCCTAGTGCCTAGTCCGCAATCAGGACCCGGGGGCAGCTCTGACGGGTCCCAGGTAAGCTCTTTGCTGGCGGGTCTGTGAGTGCTGAAAAAGGCATCATGAACCACATTCCAGGTCCCCGGTCCCAATGCTTTGGTGGTCCCCCAGCCCCTCTGGATGCCACCTGGTGAGCAGGAAATTCCTTACAGGCATGTTTGCAAGCTCCCTGAGAGAGCTTAAGTGTGCCTGGAGTGGTGATTTTACGCCCCCCACCCCCCCTTTCCTGCTACAGCCTTGTGGCGGCGCACGGGCTGGTACATTCAGGGCACTTCCGCACGTGGCCCGTGCCATACCTCCTCGAGTGTGCCCTCTCTGAGGCCCAGCCTCCCTTGGGCCTGTTACTACTCTTAACAATTGTAATGGGTTAAAAAAACTTTTTAGATTTAAAAGAAAGTATTCCTATAGTAGTATATGGCAAAATAGTTAAGCAGCATGGAAGAATATAAAATAAAACTCTCCCTCCCTCCTCAGGCCCCTCATCCTGCCTGGAAGTATCCACTGTTAAGTTTCTCCTAGAAATTTCCTGTGCATATTAAAAGGTTGTGTATGATCTTTTTTTTTCTTTACCCAAATAGGATCGTATTATTACAAGTAGTACAAATAGTACAGGTTTTCTTTTTTCTTTCTTTTTTTTTTAATACTGTAACATATCGTAGACATCTTTATCAGCAGGTGCCGACCTAGTCTCATAGGCTGCATTATATTCCGTTGGATGGAATGTGATATAGTGAACCAGTCCTTTCTTGGTGGACATTTAGAGTGTTTCCTGTCTCTGTGTGTGTGTGTGTTTTGATTTTTGTGGGTTTATCTTTTGTGGGTTTTTGCTGCGACATGTGGTTCTACAGGGACCCTCATTGAGCACATTTATCTTTGTGAACTTGGCGTGGATATTTCTGTAGGATAAATCCCTTGAATTGGAAAGGCTGAGCCCAGGGCATGTATTTTCCTTTATTTTATTGGCTGTGGTTTATCAGCTGTTTTCTGCACACCTGCCGAGCCCGTTCAGGGGATTCTGAAGTGGACAAGGGCCAGGCCTCGCTCCTAGGAACTCACCCTCTCCTGAGACACAGGCACACAGACATCTGATGAATGTGCCCTCACCATTGCATGTGCTGTCTGCCGGTGGTGGCTCGTGGATCTCAGGATTGGCCCTGGCTGGCCTCTCGGTGGCCCAGCACAGGTGAGATCCGTGTGTGGGCCTCACCTCTGAATGGCTCACCAAGGGGCGCTCTGCTGGCCAACCTGCCATCAGCCTCTGCGACCCTGCCCCTCCAGCCAGCCACAGCCAGCAGCATTTCTGAACTGTTTTGTTCACCATCAAAGTTGTGAAATTTAATTGAATTTAAATTTTTTCAAGTTTATTTATTTTGAGAGAGAGACAGTGTGAGCAGTGGTGGGGCAGAGAGAGAGGGACAGAGGGGAATCCCAAGAAGACTTCACACTAACAATGCCCCAACACCAGGCTCGAGCTCACAAACTGTGAGATCATGACCTGAGCCAAAATCCAGAGTCAGACGCTTAGCTGAGCCACCCAAGGTGCCCCTGAATCTACTTGCTGATAGAGGCAGGTAAGGAGAAGCCATTGGCTGACCCCAATCCAAATTGCCTTTCTTACGGGATGATGGTAGTGATTTTTTGCTGTTTAAAAACAGTATAAAGAGAGAGAATCACGTGTACCTGGTCCTGGCCCGGGCTTTCCCGTCTGTCGCTCTAGAAATCTGGGGTGGAAGGAAGGAAACTTAACATTTGTCGAGTGCCTCCCACACGCTGGCTCCCAGCGGTCCTCAGGGAACCCTGTGCGGGGGCCGTGCTGTCCCTCCCCTGCAGGTGAGGCGCCCAGGGGCGGGGGGACACAGAGGCGCATATTGAGGTTGCACAGCGGACACAAAGGTGGCTCTCAGACCCAGCCAGCCTTCCCGCGGTCACTCACTGTTTTCTCCCTGCGTGGTTGGGGCCATTGTGGGCAGCAAGAACCTGAAACCCATGCGGGACCCCATGGCAGGCCTTGTTCCCTGGCTGAGTCACTGCACAAGGCAAGAACTGATAGTTTGAGCTGAGGATGGGTCCCCTCAGGAGCAGGGCAGGCTGGCCTGAAAGGGGAGGGCTGTCAGGGCAAGGCACAAGGCCCCCCACAGAGCCAAGGGGCCACCAGGAATGTCTCCAAGCCACTGTGCGTGGCCGCTTCCCCAAGCTCCTTCTCTGGGTGGGAGATACCAGAGCAGCACAGCCTGAGAAAGAGCTATTAAGTGTGTCCCTTCCTCCTCTGACACCCACACACAGTGACGGATTATTTGTTGTCACATCAGCTGCTTCCGGAGGCCCTTGGGAGGGGTGTGCTGCTGGCAGGGCTGGCGCTGCTGCCCTGGGTTCTGCTCTGGTGGCACTCAGAGTGACCGCTGGTGACGCCCTTTGCCCCGTCTGCCAGGACTGGTCTCTCTTCCATTTATTTGTCTTTTCCCTGGAAGGGCCCACTGGCCTGCCTGTGTGCCCAGTCCTGGGGCCTTTCCTCCCACAATCACTCTGGAGCCCAGCATCCTGGCCTGGAGCCGTTCGCCTCTTCTTTCCCTGCCCAGCCATCATAGAGGCCACAGAGAAGCCCTGTGGGGACTTCCTCAGGGCAGTGGGGTGAAGAGGGACATCACTAATTACGTAATCTCCTGGTGCGTGAATCTGGCCTCCTAAAGGATACCAGACGGGACCTCTGAACTGCAGACTCTGGGCTCTCTGTGAGCAGTGGGGCCTTTGGGCCCCCGCTGGCCATCAGGACTGCTGCGCGGGTCACACTGCAGTCCTGCTGGGGAAAGGCGGCGACAGAGGATGGGTCTGGTACGGATGTGCTGAGGGGGAGCAGGCTGGGCACAGGGCCCTCTTTCTGCCCGCCCCTCCCACTTCCCACTGGGCTGAGTCACTTCCTCTCTGGCTGCTGCAGGTACTCTCCCACATGCCCGGAGCAGAACGGGCTTCAGGAGGCGGGGTTCACCCTGGGCAATGAGAGTGAGCTCTGGTGAGAAGCAGCCAGTTCGCACGGTCCCCCCCCACCCACCCCCGTCCCCCGGAGGCAGGAAAGCAACGATGTTTAGGGAATGATGTGATGTTATGTATTCTTGACAAACTGGAGCTGTACATATCCTGCGTTTTAGAAATGAGCAAAATCATCACGCTGTTTTGGAACAGTGAAGATGACAGCGCATGCATGAATCTTTGTCATCAGGGAGTCCTGGCTGAAGCCAAGGGATTACTAATCCACCTCCCCATCCCCCAGCTCCATCCTGAGCTGAGAAGCAAATGGTTTCCAGTGGGTTCCTGGAGAGGTTTCTTATAGCCTTCAGGCTCCCAGGGAGAGGGTTCATGCCTACTTTGGGGGTGGCTGCCATTAAAACACAAAGGAAAAGCTGACAAATACAGCCCCTCTCTCTAGCTAGCAGGAGTAGCAGAGAACAGGTCTCAGGCAGCCTCCTGGGCCTGGTAAGCGAGCCGGGGTCTCTAGGCCTGGGCTGGTCAGCAATTAAAGGGGGGAATCTTTACTTCATCAAGTCGTGAGAAGGAAAGAAAATCTAGGAAGACCCTAAAACGGTTCCTCGCAAGCAGTATGTGCCCATCAAGTGATAGTTTTAAAAGGAATGCACCCCAAGAGACTTGTCACCAGGGAAATTACCTCCGCTTTGAGCGGGGGACCCTCACCTTCCCCAGCAAAGACCTTGTGACACCGCCAGCCACAGCATCGCATCTCACCCTTTGTGTTTCCTCTTTTACAGATGAGGAAACTGAGGCCCAGAGAGGGTAGCTGACTCTCCCAGAGGACAGGTGACTAGTTCAGGGAAACAAAGCAAGTGAGTGATGGAAGCTGGAATTTGATCCCAGACCTGTCTGACCTCATAATCCATCTTGCTCTCCCAACTGACATTTGGGTCCCTGGTCTGTGGTTCAAAACACTTGGTTCCATGGGCTGTGAATTCCTCTGGTTCCCTGAGTTGACTTTGTGGGTGGAGAGCGGATCTCTCGGGAATTTGGGAGCACTGGTAGCAGCACCTACACATGAGTATAGGGGTGCGGTGGGGGTGGCTTCCAGAATGCTTGGGTCACAGAGGGCCGGGGACACTGCCTTGTTGGCTGTTGGGAGGGTATCTCAGTAACCCCACCTCGACTCGGCCCCTCTCTCTAGAGAGACCTGCTTGGGGGCCAGAGGCACCTCCTTATCCGGCTCCCCAGCAGCTTTCTGGCTGGCAGCTCCGTGATTCCAGGAGATTGACTGCTCATGAGGAAATCCAGAGGGTACCTCCTTCTCTCTGGTTGGCATTCCTAGGACCACAACCATCATCAGGCAGGGAAGGAGCAGCTGAGGAAGCAATGTGGTCAAGTAGGAAGAATATGGGATTCAGAGTTGGAAAGCCCATGTTCACATCCCACCTCTTTCAACAACCAGCCAGGGAACTTTAGGCAGGGCTCAGTATCTCTGAGTCTCAATTTCTTTTTCTAGAAAATGCTGTGTTTGAGAAGAGGTGGGAGGGATCAGTTAACAATCATGTATTAGAAAGTGCTTTGTAAGCTATAGAGCTCTGTGCAAAAGTTAGTTGCTGCGAGAGTTCATGTGAGGGTGTGGGCCTCCCACATGGGCCCTGAGTCCGAAATTCACCATCCAGGAATGAGCCTGGAGAATTTTCGAGGGAATTGGCAGACCTCTAGTGTGGAAGGGTCTGGTCTATAAAGCAGATCCACAGGTCTTAGTTGGGTCACGTGTTCAGATTTCACACTGCTCACCCCCAGCCTTGGTATTTCTTTCCAGGAGTAGTCAGATAAGATGCAGAGTTGAGCCAGAAGTTCCCTTTTCTGGGGGTAGCAAGAGTGCTAGGAAATTTTCTGACCAGCAGAAGGACCTTCACATCATGAGCCTAGAGTGACCCAGAGGACCTATCCCTGGTGTGCGGGGGCAGGCCAAACTATCATTGACACGACCCACATCTTGCTGCAGGAAAGCAGATCTTGTCACTGGATTCAGCCAAATGGGGCTAGTCTGTCCCTTTGCCAGTGAGGGGTCGGGCCCAAGCCTCAGGCATACTGTGAATGACTCACTCCTCTGTGGGGTCTGCTCTCCTGCAGCAAACATGGTCTAAGCCCAACCCCCGATGATCAACCAGCGCACAACCCTCCCTGCCCCAGGCATCCGGGCATTTCTCACACGGGGCTCTGCCTAGACGAATGGTCCCCAGCACCCTTGCCGCCCAGTTACCTGCAGCTGTGACCCCCTGTCTCCCTGATCCTGGGTTCTGTCTCCTGCCATGAGCTGATGAACCATCCATCCGTACACCTGCTTCCAGTTGGGTCATCCCTGTCCCCGCCCCAGTAAGGTGTTTAATGCATTCTGGGCACCTAGCAAACAGTTCTGCAGTCCACCTTCTCACGCAGCAGCGCGCCAGGCCCCGGGCAGGTGTAGGGAAGCAGCAGTAAATCGGAGTCGCTCCCTCAGGGGCTCCCTCCGTGGTGGGGGGAAGTCAGATACACCAAGGTTCCAGGACAGTGGGCGGGGACAGAGGTCTGCTCAGGTGCTCTGGGAGCTGCAGGAGGAAAGGACTCTCAGTGAGGACTGAGGGAGAAGGATGAGCCAACCAGGGAGAAGAGGGCAGGGGAGGGTGTTCGGGGAATTGTGAGTCAGTGGTGTGGGTGGATCTCGGGGGCCTGCTAAGGCAGTGCGGCCGGAGAGGTCGCCTGGGTCTGAGGAGTTAGGGTTTCTTCCTGAAGAGGTGGAGGCCATCGGAGGACCCCCACCACGGAAACAGAAACCCTGCAGGCCCAGGTCCCAGAGCAGAGAATGTGCAAGTTCTAGAATCTGTTAGTCCAAGCCCCTGTTACCCAGGTAGCTGACATGGGGTTTTCGCCTGGAGTTCCTGCATACTTCCTGACCAGCCCCTGAGAGCCGTTTCCCACGTGGTGCACCTGATGCAGTAACCCTTTGCCGGAAGTGTGCTGCAGAAAGACGCCACCAGGTGGCAGACCTGGAGATTGCACAGAAGCCTCCTTTTCCCCCTGAGCTCAGTGTTTGCAGGGGCGGAAGGGGGTCGTTCAAGACTGAACTGTTCATGCCAGCCTGGCTCTGCCCATCAAGGAGGAGACCCCGCATCCTGCCACTGTGGGCCGTGTACCCACAAGAAGTCCCTTTGAATCTGTGAATTAGACAAGATTCCTCCAGAGCCTTGGGAACTATTCCCAGCTATTCCCAACTATTCCCAACTATTCCAGCGGGTTGCGCTTTCTCCCATCTCTGACCTCAGAGTAAATTGCAGGCATTGTGACCCGTCAGCAGCTGTCACCTAAGAGCAAGGGCATTCTCCCAGGCCAGCACAGAGCAGTTTTCAAATTCAGGAAAATTGACATCGATACAGTCCGTATTTAGATGTTGTCAGTTGCCCAGTCATATCCTTCAGATCTTCCCACCCCAGGGTCTCACACTGCATTCACTTTCTTGTCTTTGGTCTCCATGCATCCAGACTGGTCCCTCATTCTTCCCTTAACTGCTAGTCATTGATGTTTTTGAAGTACACAGGCCGTTTTGTCAAATGTCCCTCAATTTGGGTTTGCCTCATGATCACATTCAGGTTATACATTTGGGGCAAAAACTTACATTACAAAAAAATAATGTAAGTTGCGATTGTATCAGGAGTTATGTGATGTCGGTTCTGTTACTGCTGATAGTAACTTTGGCCATGTGGTTAACGTTGCAGCTTGCCTTTTTTTTTTTTCAATATATATAAATTGAGGTATATTTACACACAGTGAGTCTCACAGATCTTTTAATGATAAAATTCGTTCATTTTGACAAATGCACGTCTTGGACTAGAGGCACCAGGTCTCAATTCCAGACTCCTCCCCACCCTCGACTGGATCGTGACACAGGATCCATGTGGGGTGGCCTCATTATCCTGGGCAGTCCCTTACTGTGCCCCGGGTTGATAATTGCCAGCTGGTGTTCTAGCCTCTACTCCCCCGAGACCCAGGAACAGAACAAGACAAGAGTGTGCAATGCTGTGTGCCTCTGGCCTCCTATCGCTGGGCACCGCGCCCCTCTGCAGCAGCTCGGCCAGCCCCTGGGCCGTCTCCCCTCTCCACGCTGAGTCGAGCATGTCACTGAGGCTAGCCGTCAGACTCCCCTGGCCTGCAGTGCTAGGCCAACAGCCCAATGGCAGGTTCAAGGTCTCTTAAGCCTTCACTCTAGGTACCCTCTTCTGCCTTCTTCCTCCACCACATACACCCATTCAGTGCCCATTTAGTAACGACCCCTTTTGCTTTGGGCAGGAGAGATACGAAGCTACTATGTTGAAGCCAATAATAGCACAGGTTACCAAATGCTTACAGTATGCTGGTAGGTACTTTCGCTTAATCCTTAGTTATTTTACTTGATCCTTAGACCAACCTCCTAAGGTAGTTGTCGCGCTCTGTATTTTGTAGATGCTGAGTAAGTAACTTGTCCAAGATCTTATCACTATTAAGTGGTGGTGCTGGGGTTTAAACCAGGTTTTACTTACTGCAGAGTAGCTTGCACTGACTCTGAGGTCGCCAGCCAGCGTGGGGATCAAGACGGTGTTCCCTTCAGCTGGAGGGTGACTAAACCAGGCACAGGACAGCTGAGGTCCCCTGTTCTTTCACCCCCAAGTGTCATACAGATGGTTCTGTGTTGTGCTGTGAAAGAGATTGACACACAATGCTCTAACCGTATTATTGTGCCGCCTTCGTGTCCTGTCAGCCGAGACTCTCTTCTCCCTCCCTCCTGGGGTCTGATGTGGGTCTAGACACACAGACCCTTGACACATGTAGCAAATAGGATTGAGGCCAGGGATGGGTGGGAGCTCTGCACTCACTTCTAGGTGCCAGGTGGTCTGACCAGAGGTGTGGAGTCCCTGTCTCCAGTAGACACAGCCAGAGGTAAAGTCTAGAAGGCAGAAGTCTGCCCAACTCAGGGAATTTTGATTTGTTTGTTTGGTTCATTTTGTTTTGACAGAGCCAGGAAACATGGGAATGGGCGTAGGGGCTGCTGACAGGGACATCTTGAATCTTGACACCGTCGGCTCAGCCTGACCCTGCAGTGTAGACACAGTCCTCTGGCTCCTAGCAGGCACTGGAAACTGCTAACAAACTGTGGCTAGCAGCTGCCATTGTTGTCACAAACACGCGCACGCGTGCACACGGCCAGTAGAGCGTCGGGCCAGGGTCTGCTGCTCCTGTGGGGACTGCCCTTGCACTCTGCCTTCACTGGTTTGGTGCTCAGGGTCACTCCATCTCTCCAAGAACCCAGAAGTAGCAGAAGAAGCCCAGGACAAGGTGGCGTGCAGAACTCCCCGCACAGTGGGCAGGCTCCATCACTGCCGCTCATGCTCGCGGGGGGATGGGAGGCTGCTTCGGCTCCGTGCATGGGTGGTCTGCTGCGCAGGGCATCTGCGTGCTTGTGTGGAGGGGATGCCTTTGGGTGTCAGGGATGGGCCCCCCTTGGTTTGGCCAGGCTTTAGCTACTTCGAAGTAGGTGGAACTGAGGAAAGACTGAGCTGGGGAGGCCTCAGCACCTTCTCTCTTTGCAACCCACCTCCTTTTGGGGTTGAGAGTAGGTATATCCACCATGTTGGACCATGGCCTGCCCGGCCCCGCCCAGCCGTCCTGTGTACTGCCACACTGCACCCCTGGATTTGGCGTCATGGGCCTCAGAATCTTATGTGTTGCTAACAGCTTACATTGCCTTTTGGGAGAGCTGGGCTGACATCCCCCAACAGCTTTAGGGTGGAATGACCTTAACCCCAAATTGACAGGCGAGGGCAGGCATCTCCCTCCCTTGGGCATGCCGTGGTGGCTGTCACAGAGCTTTGGCCCTCTGGTGCTGGGCCAAGCAAGTGAACGCCCAGCTCTCAAGACTGAGGCCCACAGCTTGCATATGGTGGGTGCCAGTCTGTTTCTCTTTCAATGCTTGCCTCCCGGCCTCCTCCCCTCACCCCACTGTTGCCTCACTGAGCTTCCCGGTGAGCGCAGGTTCTAAGGGGACCGGTGCTATCTTGGGAGGCTAGCGCGTGGAATAGTTGACGGATTGAAAGCTCCAGAGACTTCTAAGCCAGGATTACTGAGTTACTAGGCAGCTGAGCAGTGGGCCCAGGAAATACCAGGCAAATGGCAGCCCCTTAGGCAGACTGGGCCAGGGCCTTTCACCCCAGCCTGAGGACTAGCGTCTGTGGAGAGGCCTGGCCCCAAGTCCTTCTAGACCAGGGTAGCTAGACCTTTCGCTTCGCAGATCTCACCCAGAAGTCAGGATCCCTCAAAGCAGCCTTCCCCGCGGGAGCATTTGTGGGCAGTTTGCAGGTGTGTCTGTGGAAGTGAACCCATCAGGACGATTGGGGGTGAGGCACGTCCTCCCTGTGCATCGGTGAGGGTGTGGGGGACAGGAGGGTCTATCCCCAGGGGGGTGGTCTTTGCTCACCCCTCCAGGGAGCCTGTTAGCAGCTCCCCGTTTTCCGGGCCCGCCTCTTCACACTGCTTCCTCCGCTCCCCCAGCCCCGGGCAGCAGGCATGGATGTTCGGGAAGGGAAACAGCCCTGCCGCCACTTCCCCTGCCAGCATCTTTTCCCTCTCCCTGCCCGTCTGCTTCCATCCTTCTGTCAGCCTACATTTTGGAGCGGTTCCCAAGCCATTTGCTGGAGCTGAATCCTGAGTGGGGTGGGTGGGGTCAGGCCGAGCCCACTCATTGTCTGCGCTGCAGCTGCTCCCGGCAAACTGTTGTCTAGACCATGCCTGTGTGGAGGCGTCCAGGCAGCGTCTACACAGATACGATGGAGGCTCCGCAGTGCTCTCCAGGGAACCAGGAGAGGAGGGGGGCTTAGCGTTCCAGGGAGGGTGGCGAAGACATCGAATGGGAGTGAAGCCAGCTTATCTCCCAGGGCAGGGGCAGGTGCTACACAGGGCTGCTGACCCAGCAAGTACCACCCCCAACTGCAGGGAAGGCGTCCAGCCATCCCTGGAGCATCTGCTGGGCCTGGCGAGGGGGGCGCAGTGGTTTTTATATATATATATTATATATATACATATATATAATATATATATTATATAAATATATTTATATATATATAAATATCGGGGTGCTGTGGTTTCATACACACACATGTATATTTTGTGTGTGTGTGTGGAATGTTTAGTCTGGTGGTGGGGAGAAGACATTAAGCCTATAGACACACAAATAAATACATAGTCACAAAATACGGAAAATGCTGTGAATGAAAATTCTAGGACGGGATGCTGGGACCCAGTGGTGGTGGAAATATCAGGGAAGGCTTCTCTGAGGAGGTGATATTTAAACTGAGAAGGATGCATAGAAGTCAGCCAGGCAAAGGGCGAGAACACTGTTCCAGACACATTACTGTCCAGCTTTTGAAGATTTTTCTCATAGCGGTTTCATTTTTCTTGTCTTAAATGATTTCGAATCTGCGTCCAGCGTAAGCCTCTTTGGCAGAAGTCATGGCCAAGCCTAACCGTGGCTTCTGCTCCATCTGGGGGCTCTCAAGGCCTACTGGTTACATGGCCCTAGTTACTCTCAGAATGAAGTCATGGGTCTGTGCCTCAGTGGCAGAGCTCTAAAAACAAATGGGGACTTGATGGGAGGCAAACCTGGTAGATTGGACTAGAGGTGTGAAATTTCCAACTCACTGCCGGAGTCAGTCTCCTGGGGTTTAGAATAAGGGCCAGACAATAAACTATTTGTAAAAAATAAAATAAAATAAAAAATTAAAAAAATAAAAAATAAAAAGAATAAGGGCCAGAATGGCTGCACGTGAAGATTGAAGCTAACTAGTGAGTGTGCACCTGTCCTCAGGTGTGGCCTTCCAGGAGTAACAGCCAAACAAACTACAGGAAAAGAGAGCTATTTGACTACATAAAAAATGTCACTTTTTTTTTTTCAGCAAAATGTTAAAACATTGAGAAGAACTCCATCCTATGTCAGCTATAATCTTAATATATAAAGAGTTCTCTTGTCTTTTTAAATCTACATCTAGAGGTTAAAGTCTTTTAGAATCTGGCTCCTGTGTCCATCTTTCCTCTTAACCCTGGAGGAGACAGGGATTTCCAGGCACATCCAGGTGCATCCTTTAACTGGCTCTTAAATGCACAATATATGTTTTTCTTAAAAGTCATTAAAGAAAAATTTGAAAATAGGAGAAAGAGAAGAAAAAGTAGCTCCCCCCACTGACAACTTTGGGGTGTTCTTCCAACAGAGAGGACTTAAGAGTCTGGAGAGTTTGAGAGAGGAGATCCTCGGGGCGGCCATCCTCACACTTGGTGGGCATGAGAATCCCCGGGCCCCCCTCCATCCCACACCCCAGATATCAAAGCAGTGGAGATGCAGCGGGACCCAGGATTCAGCACCTCAAGCTACCTGGCTTCAAGTATTTGGGGGAAAGACTTCACTTTGGGAACAGCCGCTTCCAGGCCATCTCTCCTGTCGCTCTCTGTGCTGGTCTCTCCGGGACCCCGGTTTGCATCTGCACACAGCCAATGTCCTCTCTGCATTTGATTGGGCCATTTGAGTATGTATGTCGTCTGTAGCCAGTGTATGCTGCTTGGAAGGACATCCCCCTTGAGCCCCTGATTGATGCCAAGGAAAGGAGCTGTGGTTCTTTGTCACTGGGAGCCTTCGATGCTCCTCCGGGAGGGGGAGGAGGCGGCGGCGGCGGCAGCAGCTGTGTGACGCATCCCCAAGTCAGAGACTTGCAGGCTGAGTTCGCATGAGGAAACTCGCTGACTTGCTCAGTGAAGGGCTCTTCTCTTTCTTGTCTAGAGCTGAGAATGAAGCGGAGAGCATCGGACAGAGGAGCTGGGGAAACGTCGGCCAGGGCCAAGGCTCTAGGAGGTGGCATTTCCGGAAATAATGCAAAGAGAGCTGGACCATTCATCCTGGGTAAGCCTCTGACCACTGGGTGAGTGGGGTTGTGGGGGCAGGGGGGCCGCAGGTTCAGTTTGACATGGTAAGCGGCGGGGGGGTGGGGGGTGGGGGACAGGGGGCCTGGATGGCACATCTTACCTGGTGAGCAGGAAATGTCGCGGGCTGATGCATCTGACCTGGTGAGGGGGTGGGGGCAGGCATGTCTGACCTGGTGAACAGGTGGTGTAGGGGGCAGGCACGCCTGACCTGGTGAGCAGGGGTAGCGGGGCAGGCACGTCTGCCCTGGTGAGCAGGTAGGGGCAGGCACGTCTGCCCTGGTGAGCAGGGGTGTAGGGGGCGGGCACGTCTGCCCTGGTGAGCAGGGGTGTAGGGGGCAGGCACGTCTGACCTGGTGAGCAGGGGTATGGGGGCAGGCACGTCCTGACCTGGTGAGCAGGGGTATGGGGGCAGGCACGTCTGACCTGGTGAGCAGGGTGTGGGGGCGGGCACGCCTGCCCTGGAGCAGGGGTGTGGGGCGGGCACGTCTGCCCTGGTGAGCAGGGTGTGGGGGCGGGCACGTCCGCCCTGGTGAGCAGGGGGTGTGGGGGCGGGCACGTCTGCCCTGGTGAGCAGGGGGTGTGGGGGCGGGCACGTGTCTGCCCTGGTGAGCAGGGGTGTGGGGGGCAGGCACGTCTGCCCTGGTGAGCAGGGCTGTGGGGGGCAGGCACGTCTGCCCTGGTGAGCAGGGGTGTGGGGGGCAGGCACGTCTGCCCTGGTGAGCAGGGGTGTGGGGGGCGGGCACGTGTCTGCCCTGGTGGGCAGGGGTGTTGGGGGCAGGCACGTCTGCCTTGGTGGGCAGGGGTGTGCGGGGCGAAGGGCCACACCCACCACAGTGCGGGGCCTGCCGCACCCAGCACGGCCCTAGCTTCCCTGCTCCACATGCAGTCTTTCTGCCCGTGGAAGACGCCGAGCCTTAGACCACGCCGTACCAACACTGGTCATTTTTGTTGTAGCCTCATGAGCCTTAGACCAGCTGCAGCTAGAACTGGGCTGTCTCTTCCCCCATGGGGCCCTGTGTGTGCCCCCGCCCCGTGCCACCCACGGGAGGCACACAAGCTGCCTCTGAACCCCGGGCCCATCATCCCTGGCATTTTTTGGACCATTCATGGAGGGCACAGTTCATTCCACGAGGCATGTGGTATAGCCGTCCAGAGGCCTTATAACATTGGCACAGAAGTCCTGTGGGGTTGGGGGTTCCCGGTGGTCCAGAGGAGCAGCAGGGCCTTCCTGCGTGATGCTGGAGGCCCAGCCAATCCGGGTTGCTGTGCTCGGCGTCGCAGGAGCGAGGTGGGCTCTGAGGACACCGACTCTCCCACTGGCCAGAGACTGGCTGTGAGCTTTGCTTTGGGTTGTGACTTGGACTTACGGGCACAGGACAGTTCGGCCCCAGGGATTGAGCAGATGGTTCCCAGGGCCTCCTATGTGCCAGGCCCGGGCAGTTTGCAGGGCTGCAGCAGTGGACAAGAGAGGCAGGTTCCCGCACTCCCCAAAACTTAATATTCTAGTTGAGAAAAGAAACAGAGCAAACAGCGCACAGATCATCACTGGGTCAGTAAGGGCCTTGAAGAAGAAAACAAGACGATGTGAGAGCGACGGATTTAGAGGGAGGGTATGCAAGGAAGGTTCTGTTTGAGGAAGTGATATTTGGGCTGGCACCCGGGAATGGAAAGGACCAGCTGTGTGAGAAGCAG
The DNA here is from genome assembly GCA_017311185.1 of Proteles cristata cristata. NCBI lineage: Eukaryota > Metazoa > Chordata > Mammalia > Carnivora > Hyaenidae > Proteles > Proteles cristata. The sequence continues at coordinate 973,904 of JAESUZ010003902.1, read as the reverse complement.
GGGAAGGCATTCTGCACAGAAGGAACAGCAAATGCAAAGGCCCTGAGGCAGGAAAGGGCTTAACAAATTGGTACCTAAGAGCCGGACCATGGTGGTGGGTGGGGAAACGCCATCCATTAGGTGGCCAGGAGCCAAGTCACATGAGACCTGGGAAGCCAAAAGAGACCCTTCAACTGTATGTGAAGAGCAGCGAAGCACCGTTCAGCAACGCTGTGACGTTGTCTGAGTTATGGTCTGAAAGCTCAGGCGGGCTGCCGTCAAAGGACAAGGAGCCGTGTACACCTCCAGAAGCACAGAAGTTCCGCGACCCGGGTTCTCTGACGGGCCAGGCGGCCCCCTCCGACTACTGGGGGACTCGCCAAAGCAATAGTTTCTCACTGATTCAGAGGCTCCAGGTTGCCGCTAGGTTGCCTCTCTTTTCCAAATGCATGCTTCTCAGACATTCCAGCGCACACCCGCTGCTGAAAGCCCCTCATTTTGAGAAACGTGCCTTTAAAAGCCAACTGTACCTCGGGCAGATGCACACAAAATCCTCCCCTTTGGAGGGAGCCCGTGAGAGCTCTCCCCCAGGAGACGTGGGGACAAACCGAAGAGGAGATCTAGCGGAAAGACGGCCTGGTGCCACGGAGACAGACAGGTAAGCCTGAGGCTGTGTGTGCTGCAGGTCCCCGTCTGGGCAACTCCCCGGTGCCGAGCATTGTACAGTGTTTGGCCAGGAAGGACGGCACGGATGACTTCTATCAGCTGAAGGTGAGTGCCGCACCGGCGGTCGGGGAGGCCTGGGCCCCCCGGGGCCGCCCTGCCGCCTGCTTGCCCCTCCTCCAGCCTCACACCCACACCACTAGTGAACAGGAGTAGCACCATTCTCCCCGGGAAGTGGTCGGGTTCATGCAGACTCACTCTGAATGGGCCCGACTTGTAGGGCTCTACCAGAGCAGAAATCACACTTTGAAAACCCCTGCACGTTGTATGTGCGTGTGTGAGTGCGTGTGCAGTGTTGCCTGGTGGAACGTGAGCCCCTGCTCTTCCCGTTGTCACTTGGCTTTGTAAAGTGAGGTCTCTTTTGGGTTTTTGGTCTTTCTGTGCACCTGCCTTCTGAAGATCCTCACGCTTGAGGAGAGGGGGGACCGAGGAATAGAAAGCCAAGAGGAGAGACAGGGCAAGATGCTGTTACACACCGAGTACTCTCTGCTCTCCCTCCTCCACACGCAGGACGGCGTCGTCCACCACCACGGGCTCTTCCAGGTGAGTGACCCAGGGGGCTGCCTGTCCCCGGCTGGCTTCTGCGGCGGGCGCCTGCCGGGGCCGCACAGGTAGCCGGGGCAGCTCACCCACGCTGCCACCAGGGGCTGGGGGTGGGCGGGGCGCCCAGGGGCTGGGAGTGCCAGGACTTCCCGGGGTGGGGCGTGGGTGGGGGTCAGGCTGTGGCCACATTAGCTGCGGCGCACCCCCCTCCCCCCACCCCGTGGCGGCCATGGCTTCGTGGGATGCACACAGTTCTCTCCACGGAGACCCGCTGTTCCCAGCAGGGAGGAAAGCACGGGGTCAGTTACAGGCCCATGGGCTCTTTCCCGGTGCACCGCGTCGGGACTGGCCCAGAAGCTGTGCTGGTGGCGAAGGTCCTGTCGCCTGCCCAGGTGTTCCTGTTAGTTCAGCAAGTGTCCCTGAGCCTTGGAGCTCAGATGTTCCAGGTCCCTTGGGGAAGTTTACTAATTAGTCGTTGTACCCTGAAAAGAGCCCTCCTCGGGGCAGAACTGAAACTGTGTCTCCAGAAAAGAGGAAGGCCCGGTTCAGGGGGCCTGGGGGGCCTCCTGCCCAGGCCCCCAGCACAGCTTCTCAAGAGCCCTCAGCTAGACATGCCAGCCAGGGCCACTCTCGCTAGAGGCACCTGGCCCGGCCCTCGGCGGCCAGTGTGGTGGCAGGAAGCACAGACATTTTGGAGTCCCTGGATGCAGGCTGTGTGACCTCGGGCAGGTAGGTCACTTCCGCCTACGCTTCATGCTCCTCATCTGTAAGATGGACGTAGCGATGGGCGGTCAGGGAGGTGAATGGGAGTGTGTGCAGCCCAAGCTGTCCCTGCACACACTCATCGTTGGTGTTTTCTTGGCAGCTTGATTTCCTGGAGAAAATAAAGGGGAAATGTCCCCCCACCCCCATACATAAACCCACTGAGGTCTTTTCTATTAGTTGTACAATTAGAGACAGCTCTGAAAACTCACAGTGTTTCCCTGAAACATGAAACCCAGTTGAGGGGGGTTGTATTCCTTTAGTGTTTCATCCCTGATAGCTCCCAAAGTTTGGTCCTGCTTTGTGTCATCTGGGATAATAGAACCTGGGTGATTAGGAGCATTTCTAGAGTCCTCTGTGTGCAGACACTGCTGGGCCTCTGGGGAAGGGTGAACAAGAGATGCCATCGCGCTCGGAAGGATGACTGTGGATATTCAGTCCCCAGGGGCTCCCTGGAGGTAAGCGTCAGTCTGCCGGGGATGACACGGAGGGCCTCCCCAAGCTGACAGAGTGAAAGTCCCCAGGTTTTCTGTCTCACTAAATACCCTGTCAGCTCGGGTGCCTGGCTGGCTCAGTTGGTAGAGCATGTAACTCTTGGTTTCAGGATTTTAAGTTCCGGCCCCATGTTGGGTATAGAGATTGCTTACATTCTTAAGAAGGGACGCCTGGGTGGCTCAGTTGGTTGGGCGTCCAACTGCAGCTCAGGTCATGATCTCGCGGTTCATTGGTTCGAGCCCCGCATCGGGCTCTGACAGCTCAGAGCCTGGAGCCTGCTTCGGATTCTGTCTCCCTCTCTCTCTCTCTGCCCCTCCCTTCTTCTCATGCTCTGTCTGTGTCTCTCTCAAAAGTAAATATCAAAAAATTTTTAGACAACAATAAACAAAATCTTAAGGAAAAAGAAAAAAGAAAAAGATATACTTTTTCAGCAAGGAAGATGGGCCCAGAACTTGCTACCACATGTTGGTACCAGGACCCACTTACTGAGAGCTGGCATGCATTATCTTTCTCTACAACCTGGGAGGGCAGGGTGCTAGCTCCCTTCAACAGACGAGGGACCAGAGGCTTGGAGAAGTGAGGTGCACTGCCCTGTGGCCCACAGCTGGGACGAGGTTGAGCTGGGGCCTGAACCCAGCCGTCTCCACTGTTCTGTGGCCACCCAGGAGTCCTGCTTCCACATGAAAGCAGTTGTCTGGGACATACAGAACACCTGGCTTCCACCGTCTTGGACCTTGATCACAGCTGGAATCCCAGGGTGTGCCATGGAAGGAAGAATGCCAGGGCCTGGGTTTGCCACCTGCACCCTGGGCTCAGAGGTCTCTGGCATTACATGCCCAGCCCTGATCCAGACCCTTTGCTTTGGGGTCAGAGCACGAGGCCCGAACATGAGCTGCTTTCACCCCAGCCCCTAGCCGGGCCTGGCACTGGCACACAGGAAGCTGGGCATTACCGCGCGGTCCGCTGGTCCAGGCCACCCAGGCCTCAGGCCTTCACCACCGCACAAGTGCAGCTCATTCCGGGCTCTTGTGCATGTGTCCACCTCCAGAGGAGAGTCCCAAACCCCCGGACGTACACCTGCCGGCCCACAGCCAAGCCCCGGTCTGCCCCCTTGCCCCCCAGGACCGCACCTGTGAAATTGTTGAGGACACAGAGTCTAGCCGGATGGTTAAGAAGATGAAGAAGCGCATCTGCCTCGTCCTTGACTGCCTCTGTGCGCACGACTTCAGCGACAAGACCGCCGACCTGATCAACCTGCAGCACTACGTCATCAAGGAGAAGAGGCTCAGCGAGCGGGAGACCGTGGTCATCTTCTACGACGTGGTGCGCGTAGTGGAGGCCCTGCACCAGGTGAGGCCCTGCCCGCAGCCGACCCCTCCTCCTCTGCCCAGCGCATCCTGGGCCCCGGTGACCGAGAGGCCTCCAGGTCCCCTGCCACAGAAGGCACCTGCTCTGCCTGTTGCTGCTGCTGCTCAGTAGAAGCAGTTCTGGTCCCCTCCGCCCCCACACACACACCCCCGGGTGTGCTTTGCAGCCGGAATGTCTGGAAGAACAGTGACTGGGTGACCCGTGCGCGCAGTGAGGCCCAGGGCCGCAGGCCTCAGCCCAGGTTCCTGGGGCAGTGCTGCCGGCAGCCCGGTGTAGCGCAACATAGCAGCTCCCCGGCATCGGGAGGCTGCCCTGCGGTCTCCCGGCAAAGGTGACAACTGTGAGATCCCCTCAGGTGGCTGCAGCCTGTCTCTGAGTTTTTCCTAGGGCCAAGGTGACAGATGCCCCGAAGTCCAGGTGAGGAGAGCCCGGGCCCCTCCCAGGCACACAGCTGCCACAGGCTGAGCCCTCACTGCTTGCCCGCCAGCACCAGGAGACTTTGTCCTTGACCGCAGACCCAGGCAGCGCTTTGTTTTTGCAGTGGCACATTTGCTGGAGGTAGAGAGAGTAGTTTTCTCCACCAGCTACTGCCTTGAGGGGAGAAAGCAGGGGGAGCCGACCTGGGTGGGGCAGAGACTGCCTGGGCCCACGTGTCACCCCGTTCCTACCCGTGGTTGTTAAAGCCTTAGAATGGTCCTCATCGGCCTGTGGCTGACAAATCAAGGCATGAGCCTAAAGAGGCGTATCACAGAGCTTCTCCTGCCTTCCCCAATGCCCGGAGAGCTCACATCTTAGAAGCTGGGTCCACCCATGGCCTTAACCTTCACAGTACAAACCATATGCCTGTTGGTTTTCAGAAAAACATTGTGCATAGAGACCTGAAGCTTGGGAACATGGTGCTCAATAAGAGGTAAGATTTCTCTTTTCTTTTGTGATGTAACCTTGGGGTCGGCACAGGCCACATGGCAGCCCCCCCAGCGCCCCCCAGGGCCCCCCAGTGCCCCTGTGTTCTGACCCAAAACAACTCCCTTCCTCCAGGACTCCCAGGCGTGGGGAGTACAGTGCCTTCTCCTTCTGCCTTTAGCCACATGGGAATATGGCGCTTGCTTGGAAGCGGGGTCTGGGGTGCCTGCCTGGCTCAGTCGGTTCAGCATCTGACCTTAGCCCAGGTCATGATCTCACAGTTGATGATTTTGAGCCCCACTTCAGGCTTGCTGCAGACCTTGGGGGTGCACAGAAATGATTAAAAAATGGACAAATGAGTTGAAGGAATGACAGATGAGCAAAATGACGCCTGTCACAGGTCGGGTTCCCAGGGAAGACTCCAAGATGTGGGTGCAGGAGGGGCGCCCAGGGGAGAGGGCAGAACTGTGGCACAGTCACAGCAGGGCCTCGGCCTGGAAACCACAAGATCGGGGTCGGGGGGCTTCAGATGTCCTGCATCGAGGCAAGGGGGCGCGTGGCCCAGCCTGGGAATGAGAGCCATGGCCAGGGCAGTTTCCTTTGGCTAAGGGAGCTTCCAGGAAAGGACGCAGCTCAGTGGTCAGAAGTCACTACTCCCAGCATTAGGGAGAGGGTGGCCCCCTTGGAGGGGCGGTCTGGGCAGCTCACCCTAGCAACCTTGGTCAGTGAGCGGCAGAGGGAGATCGTACCAGGCGCCTGCCTCAGGCTGTCACCCCCTCAGATGGAGGGGCCCCGGCCTTGCAGGGGCTCAGGACTGCCCGCAGGCACCACCACAGCCCTGGAAGTGTAGGGCCGGGAAGGGCTCCCACCTCCCCTGCTCTCCCCGGGAGTCTTACCCTCGCCACCCCCTCACTCCCAGGCGTTGAAGCGGCTCAGGGGCCTCGCAGGGGGCAGGCACCAGTATCGGAGCAGAAGCCGTGTGTGGTGGTGATTGGTTCCACGATGTGGCCACCCTCCCAGGCGTGGGTTCATTGCCCTGTGAAGCATCTAGGGCCATGGAAGTCACAGGGGAAGCTGTAGGGAGATGGGCCTCTGGGGAGGGGCCATGGGGGCACCAGACCCTGCAGTGTCAGCTTGAGATGCCATGGGGAGGAAGCTGCCACACCCCTGCAGCCCAGCCCCTCACTGCCCTTCTGCCAACGCCATCCAGCATCTGTGTCACAGACAGACACCGTCCCAGAGTCCCCGTGCCATGGAGCGCCAACCAGAAAGCACAGGCGGGGGGCCCGTGGAGGGGGCCACAGACTCTGGCCCTCCGAGTCGGTTCATGAGGGATGAGTTAAGATTTGCCCACTGGAGAGAGTGAAGCAGTGAAAAGCTGACCCTGTCATGCCCTCCAGGGAAGAGGGAAGGAAACCGAAATTCTAGGGCTGCTCGAACCCTCGCCTGGCGGGGTGAGAGAGCTGGGGGAGCCACAGAGGAGCCAGACTTAGGGGTCGGGTCTGGCTCAGAGCCCAGCACCCGCTCATTGTTACCCTGGAGACCATGGGAATTCATTTGATTACTTATTACTGATTGATTCGCCTGTGTATTGAGAGGCTGCTGCGGTATCAAGCGCTTCTCTGAGCTTCCGTCTCTTCCTCTGTGAAAGTGGAGGTGACCAAACCTCCCTGTAGGGATTAGCCTGAGATGTGGAACTCCCTAACGGGGTTGGGCCCGCCGTAAGCGCACCCTGTGCTGTACAGTCTGTGGCTCACTCCCCCCACCAGGAGACGAGGCCAGCCAGGTGTCGAGTGGCTGGGGAGGGCACCGGTGGTGAGCCTGGTGGTGCCCTGGCCCCTGCCCTGAATCGTACTGGGGGGCAGACCTGAGAGCGTGCCATCTTCTATGGACTAGAGGCCCTGGCCTGCTGTAGGGTGTCGGCCCAGTCACCAGCCCGCTCTGCACCACGGGCTCACTGCTCACGCAGAGAGGACCTGGTTTTGGGCCACCTGAGTACACCCGGCTGCGGGGCCCGTGTCCTCCCCAGCCTTCCACTGGCTCTGAATGAGCATCCCGAGGGGGGCTGTGGGAAGGCGCACTCAGACTCCTGTGCCACAGCAGTTGTCCAGGCCTCTGTGCGTCCAGGGTGGGGCCGCCTCCCCCATCACTTCTGCGGGCTGCCTGGCTCCTGGGAGGAAGTCACACGTCTCTTGAATAACGACAGCACAACTCTAGCCTCTCCTCTGTGTATGTGTCTGTCTGTCTGTCTGGTCTGCATATGCGTGTGTGCCGGTGTATGTTTTCCTCGGATTGAGGGGCATCAGTACCACACACAGACCCTCTGTCTTGGCTGCATTGCCTTTAATCTAATGACCCCCTTTTCTGGGTCTTGGGACGGACAGAGGCTCCGGCCACCCGTCACCTCTCATGGAGGGGGGCAGCGTGCAGTGGTGCACAGGGACCCGCTCCGAACACCACCACCTGCCCTGTGCGTGTCTGGGGGCACAGCCCCCCTGCCCCCAATGTGCACCCTAGTGAAGTCCAAGGCCGACCCGGAGGAGCTCCAGCCCCCGCCTGCCCGGCTGGCCGGGCCCTGAGTCCAGCTGCAGAGGCAGGGAGCCCGGGAGCTAGGGAGCCGGGGACCTCTGCCGCGGCGGAGTGGAGCGCTCCCAGGGGAGGAGGCAGGGAGAAGTGTTTGCAAGGCAGCTGGAATGCCGAGCTCACCCTGCTTTGGAGAAAAGGCAAGGGTTGGAACCTGAAATCCCCATTTTGGGGTTATGTGAGGTCTGCTGTGGGCTCGCTCTCCTTCCTCCTTTCTTTTTGGGTGAGCAAGTTGCACACCAAGTTCCTAGAAAAGGAGAAAAACACTGGTAGCCCAAAGGGCCATAACTAACGAGTGACTCACGCAGAGCAGATCCTGCTGACGCAGAGCGGCCTCCCTTCACCCCCGCTGCCCTCGCCCCCCCTTCCTGCCAGGACGAGCCTGGGGGGCCTGGGGCTCCCAGGGATCTGGGCGCCACCCACCGACTTGGGGGGGGGCAGGGCGGGGGAGCATGGCCAAGCTTCGGGAGGTCTCGGAGTTGACAATGTGGCTTCCTGTGGGCCAGCGCGGCCCTGCCACCCGCCACGCGGAGGTGTCCTCAGGCCCCACCGACCTGGCCCACGCACAGAGGACGGCAAGGCTGGCGGTGGCAGTCATAGGAAGCGCGGCCTGCCCTGGTTCACACGCTCTGGGGCCTGTGGTCACCGTGTGGCTCCCTTCGCCCGCCTCAGACGGGGTCTTTCCTGGGGCCCCCATGACAAGTCTCTGCCGGCCGTGCCCACCATCCGAGGAGGAGAGGATAATGCGAGCTGGCAGCTAGTAGTCACATTACCAGTCCCCACGCCCAGGGCTGCGTGCTCTCCCTGGGACGTTGTCTCGTCACTTCCTAACACAGTCCTGGGAGTTGGGTGCTAACATTCTGTCTGACAGATGAGGAAACTGAGGTTTGCTAAGAGATGAAATAATGCACCCAAGGTCTCACAGCCAGGAAAATGGCCAAGCTGGGACTGGCGCTGGGGAATCTAACTCCCCAGCCCACCAGACGCTGCTCTGAGCGGTCCCCTCCCAGTGTCTCATGCCTGTAGGACACGTGTCCAGCTGCCGCGCCATCTGAGCAGAGGGGAACACGCAGTGCCTCCGCTCTGCGGGGACTTGCTAATGCACAGCCCCAGATTTGGGGCAGTGACGTAGGCGGTCCAGAGCTGGAGCAGTCCGCTTCTGGACGCCGTGTCCTCGGCCAGACCCATGGCCTGCACTCTCCAGCTCGAGCCACCCCAGGAGCCACCAGGCAGATTCTGTGGCATCTGACAGGGCAGGCCTGCATGCAGAGCAAGAGTTGGAGGTTTCCGCTTGGAATGCAGAGGACAAACTAAGCTTTGTTTCCTACCGAGCCCCTTGCCAGCAGAATTCCCCGAGATAGCTGGAGGGCCCACAGAGCCTCTTGGTCACAGCTCCCGGGGAATTCCGTGCTCAGCCCCACGGCCTGTACCTCTGAGCCGACCCCCTCTTCACCCTTTGAGACTCATCTAGCGAGCGGCATCCGGAGGACCCCTTGGGACTCCCCTTCCCGCCATCCTCCTGCTTCTCTGCCTAGCCACCGACACGGAGCCCTGTGCCTCACTGGCCTTCCCCTGCCTACCTGCCCACCCTCACCCTCACCCCCACAGCCCAAGTGTGGGGTAAGGCGTCCTCCCTGGGCCACTTCCTTCTGTGCACACTGTGAGCTTCATAAAAGGATCAGAGCCCTAAGCTGCTCTCACCCATGATTCTCAGATGGGGGGAGGGGAGTCAGCTCTGTGGTCTTATAGGTCAGAGGAGAGTCTGAAGCACAGGATGAGGTATGGGTTAGCTTTGATGGAACTGAAGGGCAATTCAGGGGCTGGGCACCGGTCAGGGACACGGTACCAGCTGGTGTCAGTCTAGCGTACAGGCTCTGGAGCCTGACAGATCAGGCTTGGATCCTGCTGTCTAGCCGGGTGACCCTGGGCAAGCCCCTTTGTTTCTCTGCACCTGAACTGCATCATCTGTGAAAACGGGGCAGAGAGAAAGTCGCCCTCGTAGGCTTTTGAGAGGGCTGAATGCAAACCGTCCACGGCAGACGCGCAAGCCAGGGCCCGCATCTGCCGAGGCCTCCAGCAGCATTACTTTTTAGTACTGCCTGTGATGCTGCTTGACAATGACATGGTGATGACCACAGGGATCAGCAAGGGGGAACAAAGCCAGCACCGTGGGTGGACTCCAGAGCCCTGCCGGACCTACTTCCCTTTGTGCGTAAATGAGGGACCGGATGTAAACCTCTGGTCAGTCAAGCCAGGCGGTAGGTGAGGTTGTTGTGGGAAATCTCTGCAATTGTTGAGTCCTAAGCTGTAGCCCCCAGGCTCGGTAGCAGCCAAGGGCGACTGGCCGGTATCAGCACCCCGGATCGCATTGCTCACGCAGCCATGGGGAAGGCAGTGGGGGGGGCAGGCTTGCAGAAGAGGCTGCGGATAAGAGGTGGGGCAGCCGGAACCCACGGGTACAGACACTCAGGCCTGTTCTCCCTCTGCCCATCCCCCCCCACCTCCCAGGACACATCGGATAACCATCACCAACTTCTGCCTCGGGAAGCATCTCGTGAGTGAGGGGGACCTGCTGAAGGACCAGCGGGGGAGCCCTGCCTACATCAGCCCAGACGTGCTCAGCGGTACGTGCGGTGTGCCAGGCAGCGGCCCGGGGCCCACACCCAGCCAGGGGTCTGTGGGCAGGTCCGCGCGAGGCGCCGGGGCCTCGGTGGCGGTCCAGACCAGTACTGTCCCTCCATGTGCGAAATTTGGGGCCTTATGGGAGAGGAAGATGGCAACCCTCACACCATGTGTTAACGGTTAGTTACTGTCGGAGATCAGCGCTTGGAAGGAATGAAACGTATTTCTGTGAGTGTGAACAATGGGTACTTGAAGGACTTTCCTGAGGAAGTGACATTGGAGCTGTGATTGGAAGGATACAGGGGGTGTGACTGGGCAGAGGCCACACAGCAAAGCTGGAGGAACTGTTGAGGGCCCCAGGGCTGCGGCTCAGAAAGGGAGCCCGGGTCAGGTGGGGGGGGAGGGGAAGGGCAGACCAGCAGGGCCCGAGGGAGGCCCTGTGGAGAATATTATCCCAGATTCAAGTGCAAAAGGAAGCCACTGAGCAGGTCTTTACCCTGCGCCAGCGTGAGTTTGCATTTCAAAGACGTCTTTCTCTTTGTTCCATCCCTGCCTTAGTTAGCTGGGTTGGCTCTTCATTTGTTCATTCCTACCTTCTGCCCGTATTTACCAAGGGCCTACCACGTAGAAGGCCCTGTTCTAGACACTTGGAATACGACATTGAACAGGCAGACAGACATCCCTGCTTCCACGAATGGGTGAGCCGACTTTCTGGTGGGGATGAGGCAGATGACATGGAAAATAAAAAAGCCAGTTTGTACCGATTGCCTCCCGGTTGTATTGCCGAGTACCAGGCACTGTGCTGAGCACGTGACACGCATTATCTGTTTAGAATCACACAGCTACCCTGTAAGATCAGTGCTCTAAGTCTGTCCTTTACAGATGAGCAAACCAAGGCTAGGAGAGATCAAACCTCTTGTCCAACAGCAGAGCTAATAGTAAGCAGGAGGACTGAGGCTCAACCGGGGCAGCCTCCTGCCCAAGCCCGAGTCCTCACTGGCTTTCTTTCCTTTCCCCGGCATGCTTTGCCACATCCGGTCTCTGATCCTTAAGGAGCCAAGGGCCCTACGTCAGCTCCCGTGTCCCTTCCGCACAGAGCTTCTGAGGTTGCCTCCGGGGCCTTCGTGCCTGGCACACGTGCACGCACACACCCCTCCTCGCGGTGACAGAGCTGCCTCTTCCCAGGCCATCGCGTCCTTGGGGGAGCAGGCTGCTGTCACTCGCCAGAGCCACCTGCCACACCTTGGAGGCCTCTCCCCACCCCGAGGCTCCCCCAGCCTGGACACCCTCCACGAGATCCTCCAAAGCATCCCTGTGGGTGGCAGAGCCAGGGTGACGCACCAGGCCCGTGACGTGGGGCTGTGTCTGTGTGGGCCGCGGGCGGTAGGGCTGGCCGGGCTCAGGCCTGCTCCGCGATGCCAAGCTAGGGAGGCCTCCGTGTGCAGATACTGCCTGTTGCTGCCCGTGGCCTGTCTCTGGCCCCTCCAGAGTCATGCCAGTCTTATAGGACGAGAAGGAAGCCAGTGCCTCAGAGAGAGCCCTGGACCCAGAGACCAGAGACCCGGCCTTCAGCGCTCTTCTCCGAGCCCCAGTCTCCTCATGGGTTAAAAGCAGACCGCACTGCTGCCTCCCCTTGTGCTTAAGAGGATGGAGCGGGAGGATTAATTAATTACAAGCCCTGCCCTGTGCGCTCCGAGCCAGGGTCTGGCACTTCCTTTATTGTGTACGCTGAGCATAGCCTCAGGCACCGGGCCTGGAGCTGTGAAGGGACAAACATGACCTTGCCCACAGAGAGTTTAGAGTCTGCTTTATAGAGTTTATAGTGTGACCTTGGAAAAGTTACGGACTTCTCTGGACTTCAGTTGCATATCTGTCTATAAACCAGGGACGGTATTAGCCCCTAATTCATAAGGTCCTGTGGGATCAAACAAGGCCTTGACTCTGCTGTCTGGCTAATCAGCATTAGCTGCTGTTATCATTACAGAAAGGAAAGCGTGAAGTTCAGTGTTCCGGCAAAAGCGAAAGCTCAGGGAAAGGTCGCCTGGCCCAGGCAGAGCTCCCGGGAGTGCTTGTCTGCTGGAGGGCGCCTTCCATCCCCCGACCAGGTCAGGGCCCAAGTCCTGGGGCTCAGGCTAAGGGAGCCCACACGCCCTGGCAGCAGAGCCCCTGTGTCCTTGGTCCCCAGTTCTTTTCATGGGTGTCCCGGCAGGAGCCACCTGCGGCTGCTACGGGAGAGCGGGTGCCTTTGTGGAGCCATACTAGGAATAGTAGCACAAATGGGCTCTGCTAGTGACCCCACGTGGTGGAGCAGGGTCCAGAACGGGGTTGCCCTTGAGTTGACCTTGGAGTTAGCCGCACAAGGTCACCCAGGCTGCCCTTTGGTGCTGTGGGGATTGGGAGGGGCCGGGGTGACCCAGCCTTGGAGAAAGCGTGGCTGAGGCTCACCCCCACACAACTGCCTGCTGTACCAGCCAGCCCAAAACGAAACTCACTCCCTGAGCAGCCCTGGGAGGTCAGCGGCTTGTCCTCATTTTGCAGATGAAGTAACAGGCTAGGTGAACAACACTGGTGTGCACATGTGCTGTATACACTCACCAGTCAAGCTGCTTGACCCTCAGTGGGCCGGAGAGACCTTCAGAACCAGTATCTCGCATCCCAAAGGCATCCGTGGCCGCACAGGCAGCTTCAGCACCCACAGGAGGGATCCGGGGTGTCCAGGAGCTGCCCGGTGCCCCGGAGCTGACCCTGAGGTGCCCAGTGGCATCTCTTCCGTGCCCTTGGGGGGCTGAGTCACACTCTGGGGCCTGGGCTGCTGCCGAGTCTGCCGCCGCGCCAGACAGGGTGCTGTCCCAAGGACCGGGTGGACGGGAACTTTGAAAGGGTCTGTTTTGTTTGTGGGAACAAGTCAGGCAGCGACTGGCGCGGGAGGAGTTTGCGCACAGGTGGGTGCTTGGATGGCTTGCCCCGGAAGAGGGAGGAGCAGGGTTTCTGCGGCCCGCCTTGTGGCCTTGAACAAGTGACGGCCCTGGCCTCGTTCTGGAAAAACAGAGAAAATATCTAATTTGTGGAGTTTGATGGAGACGTCATGAAATAAAAGCGTCTCTTCCAGTGCTGTTGCGGTGTGGGGGCTCGGTTAAATGTTTGCTCCCTTCTAGTTTGCAGGGAAGGAAACTAGCACAGAGTGTTAACTGGCTATGCATTTCCTCAGCAAATATTTGCGTCCGTGCTGGCACTGGGGCTCAGCGGTGAGCCAAGTGGAGCGGTGCCTGCATCTGAGAACTTACCCTCCAGTGGGGGAGACAAGGGAGGGGATCCTTACAGATTGGGCTGAGTGCTTTGGGGTGAGGGGCTGGTGTGGGGGGATGGCTGACTGCTCCACAACTGGGTAGCTCTTTGTTCTACACGTGCTACTGGCCACCTGCTCCGTGAGCTACTTTGCTGGGCACTGGGGCCGTGGACCCAGGCCCAGCCCCCAGGAGCCCACAGCCTGGCAGAGCAGGGCCGCCAGGCAGGTGGGTGACCTGCTCAAGGCCAAGGGTAATCCCTTCCATTTGGGGAGTCACTCTGAGGTGGGGCACCATCATGTGAGGAGGTAGAGGGGGAGAGGGACACTGGAGAGGTGTCCCGTGGGTGGGATTTCAGGCAGATAGCGGGTAAGCTGAGGGGAACCTGGCACCTAGCTCTTCCCAAGCTCTGGGCTGATTGTGTGTGTGTCCATGTGCCCCACAGGCCGGCCGTACCGGGGCAAGCCGAGCGACATGTGGGCCCTGGGCGTGGTGCTCTTCACCATGCTTTATGGCCAGTTCCCCTTCTACGACAGCATCCCACAGGAGCTCTTCCGCAAGATCAAGGCCGCCGAGTACACCATCCCTGAGTGAGTCCTGCTCCCTGGGGAGGGGAGGGAGGCCCAGCCCTTCAGGGTTGAAGGGGAGAAACAAAAAAGCGAGGCCCTGGGTTGGAGAGACCCAGCACCACCAGCTGCCCCATCTGAGCCCTTTCCGTCTCCTTCTGCCGCACCAGGGATGGGCGGGTTTCTGAGAACACCGTGTGTCTCATCCGGAAACTGCTTGTCCTCGACCCCCAGCAGCGCCTCGCCGCGGCCGATGTCCTGGAGGCCCTCAGTGCCATCATTGCATCGTGGTAAGCGGACAGGTGGGAGGCTGGGACCTGCCCGTCCTCAGTCACTGCCTATCCCATCCCGAAAAGCAGCCTGCGGTTGGGCCTGCTGCTTTGCCAGACAGAGTCAGATATCCAGATTTTCCCCATGGGCAAGATCGGAAATGTGCCGGCAGAACTCAGGGTCGAACATCTCCTGCATCTCAATCGATGCCAACAATGGAATTGGCATCATCTCACAGCCCATGAGGTAGAGATGTGTCCCCCATTATTGGATGAGAAAACTGAGGCTTGGGAACCAGTCATTCATGTCAAGAATTTGCTGAGCTGCGATGCCCTCAGGCCCGTTGAGTCCGGCCACGTCTCAGAGCAGTGGGAACTGGCCTTTCTGGGCTCTGGCCAGCCGGGCCTGGGGAGCAGGGGCCAGGGCTGCCTGTGGCCAGCCTGACCTGTCTGCCTCTCTGCAGGCAGTCCTTGTCATCTCTGAGCGGGCCTTTGCAAGTGGTTCCTGACATCGACGACCAGATGAGCAATGCAGACAGCTCCCAGGAGGTGAGTTGGGACGGTCAGATGGGCCATTACCCAGTCTCAAGGGACCAGCGTCTGGGAGGACAGGCATGGCCGGGACAGAGGTGGCAGCTCCCAGAAGGCCACAGGCTGCCTCTGCCTCATCCTTTGACATAGGAAAGGGACACTTCTGTCCTCGGTCTGAGCTGCCCGAGCCTGCCTTACACCGGCTCCGTGGGCTGCCCATAGGCTGCAAGAGGGCGGTGGGGCAGTGGAGGTGGGGGCTGCGCTTGGCCCTCTCTCAGCTTCCTCTTCCTGCCCCAGCTCTGGCTCTGCTGTGTGCTGGCCCTTTAAACAGCCCCAGCTCTCTGCCTCTGACTCATAGGGGGCTCTCTCAGCCTTTCTGCTCTTCCCTTTCCAGATGATTCATTTTCTCCCAGTTTTCTCTCATTTCCTGCTCCCTGCACTGGAGAAAGTGCCGGGCCTGGAGTGGGGGCAGAGACCAGGGTGCCAGATAGCCCTGGGCAGGTGATCTTATGGTGCCCTCTGGAGGTCAGGGCTTGCAGAGCCCCAGGAGGGCTATTGTATGGCCCCTCCCTGCTGTCCCCCACCCCACCCCCGGAGGACCCGCCTGGGTCTGCACCAGAGGCTCTTGGCCCTTGAAAAGAAAGTTGCAGGCCCCGCCCCACCTAGATGCCACCCCCAGTGCGTCTCAGTGGGTCCTCACCACAGGCCCGTTTGGCTTTGTCCTTATCCTCACTTCACAAGAGAGGAGAAACTCAGGTTCAGAGAGGTGACATAATCTTCCCAGTCACACAGCTCAGAAGTAGTGGAGCTGAGCCTTGACCCTAAGTTCAAGTCCAGAGCCCTGCTCTCCCCGTGTGATGTTTGGCACAGGGACAGACCACTTCGGTTTGCTGCCATCTGCCTGGGCGCTCCAGGCTCACCCAGGGGCTGAGCACCCGGCCCCAGGCCCCTCTTAACACTTGACTTGCACGGGACCCCCCAGCCTCTCGAGAGGGGAGATTACTGCCCCTCTTCACAGCTGAGGAAGGTAATGCCACCTCTCCCAAGGTCAGTGGGTCAGTAACGGGAGGCTCTGGCTCAGATCCCAGCCCTGTGCTTCAGCTGCAGCGACCTCCAGGATGGCCAGGAGACGAGGTCCAGGCTGGCTGGAGGGCTTCAGGGACCCCCACTGCAGGCCATCCGGGGCCCAAGGGGCTGCCGCCCGGGGAGGGCAGCCTCTAGAGCCGAGTCATCTAACACAGGCTCCCTGCTCTTCTCCCCACCTCCACCACTCTCGGTCTCTGTGTCTGTGTGTCTGTGTCCACCCGAAGGCCAAGGTGACCGAGGAGTGCTCCCAGTACGAGTTTGAGAACTACATGCGGCAGCAGCTGCTGCTGGCCGAGGAGAAGAGCTCCGTGCACGAGGCCCGGAGCTGGGTGCCCAAGCGGCAGTTCGGCAGCGTGCCCCCCGTGCGGCGGCTGGGCCACGACGCGCAGCCCATGAACCCCTTGGACGCGGCCATCCTGGCGCAGCGCTACCTGCGCAAGTAGCCCCCGGGGCAGGGCGCCAGCGCCACCCGCCACATCTTCCCGGCCCCCCGGCCAGCGGCCTGGACTCTCCCCCGGGCCACAGCGGGGACGGGGCAGGGACAGCGCAGGTCACACATGGGGTCAGCAGAGGTACCACAAAGCTACCTTGGGGATGATTGCTTGATTGTTTGGTTTTTTAATCTGAGAAGCCTAGATAACTAATCTGCTTTTAATCATGACGTTTTAATCTACCTCTGGCTCTTTAACCATGCTGTCTCTGGACTGAGTGAGAGGGAGGAGGAGGGAGCCCGCCCATCGCCCAGCGGCCCCCCGGTCTCCCCCACCCGGGGCAGCCGCTCCCCCCCCCAGACAAATAAGCTGACCGCGCAGCTCGCTGCTGGCTCCCAAAACGAACGCCCACTCCTCACCGCCCTCCCGGCCCCCCACCCCCACCCCCAGTCTGTTTCTATCCCTCCCCTTCTGACCCCAGGCCCCTCAGTCCAAGCTTTGGAAAACCTTCACCTCATCTTAAGCAGAATTCAGATATATTTATTTTTGTACTGAAACCAACTTCTCTCCTGTCTCTAGGTGGCTCTGCCCATGGCCACTCCCTGCCCCCCGGCCTGGTTGGACAGCAGCGAGTCCACCGCCCACAGATGGGCCCCCTCCTCACCCCACCAGGCTCAGAAGCCCCTTCTTGCCAGCCCCTCCCCCTCCAGCCCACCGGTCCCTCCTGTTTCTGGTGATGGGGAGGCCTTTCTAGACTTGGTTCTCTCTCTCTCCCATCTCAGTGGCTTCTCTGAGGTGCTGTACACCGTCGCGTTAACCCTGGTTTCCTTCTGCGCCCCTCACCGTGGTACCGAGGTGACGCTGACAGATGTGAAAGGGGTGCCTGATGGTCGGGCAGGGAGGGGTGTGCCAGGCTGGCCGTGAACACACGGGGCCTGCCCGCACGTCCTCTTGCGCCCCACACCCCTCTGTGTTCACGGAACGGTAGGGACATCTCCCCTCCTGTTCTTGCCTCAGAATGGATGGGGTGTCTCTCCCAGCAGACCCTGGCCAGGGCCCTTCGTCGGGGGCTGTGGGGCTTGTGGGGAGAGCTGTAGGGATTGGGGCGCCTGCCTGGCTTGAGAACAGCCCTGTAGCCCTTTTTGAGCCGAGATTTTGAAGTGGATGCCCGTCTTGCCAGAACACTGTTCTCACCAGAATGCCCTTCCCTCCCACTCTCCCTCACTGCACTGGGCCTTGCCCAGCGCCAAGCAAAGGCCCCTCCTCCGGCCTGCCCCCTCATCCCCCCCCCCAGAAAGGCTGAGTGTGCACCTCCAGGCAGCCCTGGGCCCCTCAGGCCCTTCCTGTCTGTTCTCGTTCCCCAGTGGGGACGTAACCACGGCCTGTGTGACCTTGTTTCCCAGAGTGCGAGCTGCCCCCTCCCCAAAAGCTGACTCACTGTGAGTGACTTGGGCAAGTTCCCAAACCTCCTTGTGCCTCAGTTTCCCCATCTGGAAAAAATGGGGCCACCTCTTGCCAGCAGTAGCAGGGCTGCCCATGCCCCCTCCTCCCCCATGCCCCCACCCCAGCACTTGGGCGCCTCATGCCTCTGCCTCCGTGGGTCTGTGGGAGCCCGCCTGAGCCCAGCACTTACTCCCCCTGGGCACCCAGCTCTGCCTCCTCCGCTGGCTGAGAGCCGGGGTGCCATGCTGCGGGGGCGGGGGATGTCCTCTTTTCTATATTTATTTCAAAAAGAAGTCTCCCAAGGGAGTAGAAACGCAGTCTGGCCTAGGGCTCCCAGCCCCTGTGACTGTCCTCCTGCGAGGGTCTCGGCCGGGCCCCTGCCCAGCCGCCTGCCCAGACCCTCCGGGCCTCCGGGCCACGTGCGGGCTCGCTCCTCCTTTTCAAAGCAATACCCTCCGAGTCTGCGGAGCCTGGTCAGACAGGCTGGGCCTCCGGGTCAGCCCGTGGGTCTGGCTGGGTCCGTGGCAAAGCAAATGGGAGGAGGCTGGGCCGGCCCTCACTGGGGTGTCACACACTGAGAGGTCCTGTTGTAAAGAGACGAAACAAAACAGAAAAAGTCACAAAAGAGTTTGTATAAAGACATATTTTTGTATTACATGGGGACTCTTCCTGCATGTCAGCAATAAAACTTCCTGACCTGGAGCCCGTGGCCTGTACCGTCTGCTGTTCTTGCGCTTCTCCCCTGCGTGTCCGTGCCTCCCGCCCCAGCCAGGCTTCCTGCAGCTCTGCCCCCAGGGACAGCACCCCACCACCAGCCGCCCAGCCAGCGCCACTGCCTTGATGGGGGACCAGAGCTACCCAGTGGTCTCCCCACCTGCTAGTGCACACCCCCACTGAGCGCCCCAGCCTGGGACCCTGGCAGGCAGGAGGCGTCCTAGAGCAGCAGCGGCTGACAGAGCATTGACCTCTCTCCCTGCCAAGCCCCCGTCTGGGGCCAGGAGAACCTGGCCAGCCGGCCTGCCCATCGCCCACATGCCCATCCCGGGCAGCTGGGGTCAGAAGGGCCAGGCAGACCTTTCCCTGCACTGCCCTCCCCCTCCCTCCCTTCCATAGGAAGCCACGGGGCTTCCTTCCTTTCTTCTTTCCTTCCTTTGTCTAAATTTAGACTTGGTGGATGGAGCACTGGGGCAGGAGGTGGGCAGCCCCTCCCTCAGCACACCCAGTGCCCCCAAAGACCCATTTTTATGTCAAGGAACCCACACACGGCCCCAGGCCCCAAAAGGAGCAGAGCTCCATGCAGAGAGCCCCGTCCCAGTCAAGAGTGCACACAGCAAGAGCAAGAAGATGCTGGGTCTCTCCAGGCCCCTCGCCCTGACCCTCCACCACACCCACCCAGCAGCCAAGTGGACCCCACCTCCCTGGTCACTCACTCCCAAGTCCATGGGCACATGGACCCACAACTCCACCATCCAGCTGTCATGGATGGTCGGCCAGAAGGCAGGGGCGCAGCCGGCGCACCACTCCCTCACTGGCTGTGCTGGGGCCTCGCCTCTGTGTCCGCCTCCTTTCTGTCCCCTGACCTGATCAGCCTTGGTTCCGTGAACAGGTATCTCCTGGGCACATGCGGGGATCGGGCTTCCCACTCACCAAGCCAGGTGGGGGCTCTGTTTTGCATACTGGGGTGTCCCCCGCCCCCAGAACTGGCTCGGTGTGCAGCTGGCACACAGGAACTGTTGGTTCATTGGTCTAAACTTATTTGATTGCTCCTTGGTTTTTATCGTGAGCCCTGGAAGCCACAGAAGGGGAAAGTACCAGAAAGGTGGGGGGTGATCAACAGCCTCCTATACTCCTGAGAAGTCCGGCAAGAACTGAGAGGTTTCTATCAGTGTTAGCCCCCTCGCGATCTCGGGGTCTTCAGGGAAGGCAGACTGGAGCTGCCCAGCCGTCTGAAGTGGGGGAGGGAGGGAATGGAGTCTCGGTGCCTCACTTAGTTGCTCAGGCTCCAAAGCCAAGTTTGCCTTGACTTCTTGCCCCCTCCCCTCCCACCCCGTGGCCAACCTACTGCTTAATCCTGTCACCGGCCAGGCAGAATCTGACCACGTCTCCCAGCCACCCCCCTTGCCTCCTGCTCTCCCCACTCCCACCTTCCCCTACAACGGCCACATGGCAGCCAGAATGGGCCTTTGGGAAGCCCCCTCCTGCCGACACACCTCTGATGGCCTCCATCCCACGCAGGATAACATCCAGAGATCTGCCTGTGTCTTGGAAAGCTCCACACCACAGGGCTCTCCACCTGGCCTCCCTCTCTAACCTGTGGGCCCCCCACCCCTCCTCACTCCCTGTGCCAGCCACACGGGGCTCCTTGCTGATCCCCAAGGAGGGTTCCAGCTCCAGGCCTTTGCATGGGCTATTACTTCTGGAGGCTTCTTGCCCCAGATACTTACATGGCTCCTTCCCTGGCTTCCCTCTGCTCAAACTGTCACCTCCTCAGAGAGGCTGTTTCTGAACACCTGCCCTCTAGTCCCCTACCCTGCTCTGTGTTTCTCCATTGTGCTTATCGGCCTGGTATTAGATCATATATCCGATTATTGATTGTATCTGTCTTCCCTGCTCAGACACGGAGCTCCATAAGGACAGGACTCTTCTGTGCATCTCTGTGGGGGTGAAGGAGTGGGGGGGTGTGCTTATCACGACAGGGGTGCTGGTGGCGTTTGGGGGCGGGGGCAGAGACAGCCCCACAAGGCAGGCAGATTCTACGTCCTGCAGGACATGAGTAAAAACTTGTTTACAATGACCAGAGCCAAGAATCTAACTGCCTTTTATCTATAAACACAAAGGACTGGTAGACACATACTCTGAATCTTCTGGGAACGCAACTGCTGCGTAAAAAGGGAGGAAATCTGCCCTTGGTCTTGTTCAGAACTTTAAAAAGAGCCCTTCACTGTGTCAGACAGTGACACCACCGCAATGTCCCAGCACCTTAGAGCTGTCTGCACTCAGAGCTGTCCCCTGCCGGCAATTGACCACATCACAAATACATAACATTACCTCTTCTTTCTTTCATATTATGTTGTATTTTTCATTAGATGTGGAGGTGGGTATATTAGCCTTAAATTTCATTTCAGGGCCATAAAAGGAGGAATACAAAGTATCCTAAAAAGGCCACTTTGGGTCTGACTGGGTGGAGAGCCATGACCTTGAATGGCCCCATGGAAGGCTAGTTGGGAGCTTAGGCTCTGAAGTTTGAGTCCAGACTCCACCCCTTACAGCCACATGACCACACATACTTGCTTAACCTGAGCCTCACTGTCCTCCTCTGTAAAATGGGAGTCATGCTACAAACTACACAGGATTACCAGGAGGATCTGCAGGTGAAGAGTGCACATAGCACTTAGCCCAGTACCAGGTACCAGGAGGGCACTCAGTATCGTAACTGTTATTGTTCATTGCGCAGACTTCACTGTGCCCTCTTCCCAGCAGCTGTCCCAGGGCTAAGGGGCATTCAGAGGACTGGGCAGGTCTAAGGAGGCCATGAGTTAGTCACCTTCTCCCCTCCATCTAAGACCTAATCAGCTCCTGAACCCCTCAGTGGGGAGGCCCCCAGTGTCAGGAATAGAGCAGGCAAGGCAACCCCCAGCTTGGCCACTGGGGGAGGGAGCAGAGTCATGTCTTGCATGGGGTTTTGAATATGCCGGCCCCCCCTCCCCCCCGAGATCCCTCCCAGAGACTCTGGGCCTCTCAGTCCCCTGACCTCCCATCCATACCCATCTTGGGGCGCCTGCGTGGCTCAGTCGGTTAAGCATCCGACTCTTGATTTCAGTCGGCTCAGGTTATGATCTCACAGATTCGTGAGATGGAGCCCTGCATCAGGCTCTGTGCGAACAGTGAGGAGCCTGCAAGGGATTCTCTCTCTCCCTCTCTGCCCCATCTGTGTACACCCACATGCCCTCTCTTTCGCTCTCTCTCAAAATAAACATGAAAACAATTTAAAAAGAAAAAAGAAAGACCTGTCTTAAATTCTTTCAAGGGGGAAAAAAAAAAGACCTGTCTTTCCTGTGTTTCATCTTCAAATCACTCTCTGCGCCTCCCAAGGTGACAAATCTCAAGTGTCACAGGCTGACTTGAAAGCAGTGAGGCACCCAACACGTGGGCAGGTGGGCATGCCTCACGTCAGAGGCCGGCAGACAGGGAAGTCAGCAGGTGGACAAGTGGGATGCAACCCAGGCAGGCGAGCGACGGATAAGGAGAGATCCAGGCGGCACAACAGGAAGGCGGGCAGCTGGGAATGCCCACAGGCTGGCGGGCAGAGCGGGGCAAGGCAGAAACGCAGATAGGCAGGTGGCCAGGAGGGCATGGGGGCTGCGGGGCGTGGCCTTTGGGCACACCCCCCAGGGCCTCCAGGAGCAGCCCTCGGCCTCTTTTGAACTCTCCAGGGCAAGGCTGCTACTTCTCCCACCTGGCCCGGCTTGGCCACTTGCCTCCCCCCTCGGGAAGGCAGCGCTCCGGGACCAGGAACCATCTCAACCCCCCGCTCTGCTCCAGCTCAGCCACCAGCTTCACCAGGGCTGGGTCACGCCTGACCCGCTCCAAACACACGTCCCACACCAACCCAGATACAGACCCCTGTGTCCGCAGGTAGCGATCCCCAGAGATCTGGATGGCACAGCCTAACACAAACATACCCCAAATCTGAGAGTGTCCTCACAGATCCAGGAGACGTGCACGTGGAGTCCCATGAAAATGCAGGTGCTAACGGAGGCAGCATGTCCTCAACACACAGGGGCGGTCACAGAAGCACTGTGGCTGCACACAGCAGTATGCACGTGGGTGGAGGCCAGTCTACATGTCAGCGCATCCGTGGAAACCCACGGATACCACAGCCAGTGGTTGGATTCTGGCCTCACCCTCGCCCCTGGGCCCTGTGTGACACGGCTAATCTTAGCCGGCTCACCCTCCCACCTCACTGGTCCCTCCTGACGCCTCCTCCTGACAGCCCTCAAGGTTGCAGCTTCAGTGGCTTACTTCTTCCCTCCCTGCCCCAGAGGTGTTCAATCCATCTTCTGTGTTGAGGGCTCTCAAATGCACACCCGCCCAGACTCCTAGAAGCTTCCAAGGTCTGCCACCTCCCCCGGGTGTGGGGGGGACATCTCAGATCTCACAATCTAACGTGAAACTCTGATTCGCCCAAACTTGCTCCCCACACGGGCTCCCCTCCAGTGTTCAGGCCCAACATCAAGCCGTCCTACGTTTTCCTTCTTGTCCACATCCAGTGCAGGGATTGTGAAAACCGCTTGAGAGTGATGCCCTCACCTTCTCCAGGGGGCCTTCCGGGCCAAGCCCTGGGTACTGTTTGATCAGATGGGTGCAGCAGCTCACTGCTCTCCCTGCCCTGGCCCACGCTACACTGAGCCCCCACGGGGATCTCTCCAAAGCACATCAGGAACCATGATGCTCCCCTGAGACTCTCAAGGTTCCCCACCACAATGACAGTAAAGTCCAAGCACCCTCACTGCACCCCAAAACAGTCTCGCCTCCGAGCTAGCCCTCACTCCTGTCGGGACACTCTCCCCACAGATCCCAGGGGTGGCAGGATTCGGGCCTCCCCTCGGGAGCCCTCCAGGTGTTCAACACCCTCCGAGAGCTTAAGAGACTACCTTTATCATATAATGTCTGTCTCTCCGCCTTCTCCTCCTTTCGATGAAGGCAGGAGATACAACACTAAGGTGGACAGGCACATACACAGGTACCGGCAGAAATGCCTCCAGGCACACACACAAAAACACTCAGGAGTCCTCTCCCACCCCCATGGGAGCCAGTCCTCCCTTTCTCCATGGAGATCTGCCCTCGGCTTGAACCCAGTCTCCGGACTGGGAGTGGGGGGGTCTCCAGCCCCGGACAGAGAGAGGGGGGTCACTGGCCCACAGGCCTCAGGCCGAGCCTTCAGCTATGCCTGCAATTTCCTCTCCCCCTTCCTTCCCTCCTCCTCTTGGAGGCTCCCGCCAAGAAGGCCTCCCCCTCACCCCAAGCCCCAACACAGGAAGGGGGGCCCGGCAGGGGGGGCTGAGAGTCTGAGCCGGAAGAAGACCCAGGCTGCGCACACACGCACACGCCGATCACACGGCACATTGCACGCGCGCGCCCTGAGCCCAGGCGCACATGGATGCGGGCGCATCGGCAGGTTTATCCCGGAGCCGCATGCATCGCTGCCGCCTGCTCTGCCGCAGAAGCGCACAGGGGGCCAGAGTTTCAGGCTGCGCTCTGCAAGGCCGGCCGGCGCCTGGCTCCCAGCCCGAGTCCAGCATTCATTAACCCTGTGTGACTAGAGCTCTGCCAGCTGGACACACTCACCCAGCCTGGGCTCTGGGGGGAGGGTGTGAGAGCCCTGTCCGTTGTTGAGGATCCGGGGGAGGATTGGGGAAAGGAGGCAATCCTCCCTGGGCGAGGGGGGCCCCTCGGAGGAAGAGCAAGGTGTAGAGAAGGGGTTGCGAGCTCTAGGGGCAGAGAGCAGTGGATTCAAATCCTGACCGTCTGGGAAAATTATTCAATCTCTCCGTGACACGCTTTACTTATCTGCCAAGTGGCGACAATGGTACTCAGGTTACAGGGTTGTTAGAATTAAATGAGACTATTATAAAGGGCACACACACACACACACTGTCTGGCACCTAGGCTGAACTCCATCCTATCATTATTTTTGTTATTAGTATCTTGGGGGCGGGACCCTGCCACCGGCCTCCCCTGCGGTTTCCTGTGCGGGAGCCGACGGCCCCGCGGGCCTCGCTCCCCCTCCTCCCAGGCGCTCGCTCCTCTCCCCTTCCTCTCCCGGCCCTTTTCCTCCCCGCCTCCCCCCGCCCCGCCCCGCCCCGCCCCTTTCCTCCGAGGAAACTTTCCGCCGGCTGGTCCATCGGCCCGTGTCCGGCCCGCGCTGCCGCGTCCTGGGAGCCGAGACGGGCGGGCGGGGCAGCCGGGACCGGACGGGGCGGGAGCGGCCGGGTCTGGGGTGTATGCGGCGGCCGGACGCGCCGGGACCGGCGGCGGGGAAGCGGGGCGCTGACGGTGAGCGAGCCGGGGCCTCCGGGCCGGCGGGTCCCCGCGGGGCGGGCTGGATGGGTGGGGGAGGCGGCCTCCCCTCCCGGGAGCCCGCCCTGGGAGTGGGAAGGCACTCATGTCTCTCTTCTCCATCCCACTACCGGGACGGAGAAACCGGGCCTCATTTGGGGACCCCCGCGCGGGGGCGGAGTCTTCTACGGCCCAGTCCCCTGACCCACCAAGTTAGAGGGGCGTCTGCGCCCTGGGAAAGGACCCCCCAGGCAGGGCCCAGGTCTGTAACAAACTTAGACAGCTGCTCTCTGCAAGGCCGACCCTAAGGCTGCTCTTCCAGGGAGAGGAGCTGCCCGCAGCAAGCGGGGTCAGGGGCAGCTCCAGGCTGGGGATCGGGATCTGACCTTGCTGACCTCGCAGGCTGACAGGGGGGCTGCCGTTTCGCCCCCGGAGCAGCATGGATGCCCCCCGAAGGGACATGGAGTTGCTCAGCAACAGCCTGGCGGCCTACGCACACATCCGCGGTGAGGGCGGGCCCCCGGGGGGGGGGGGCGTGGGCTCCTCCCTGCCCCTCTGAGGCCCCACTCCACCCCTTCCCTCTCTACCTCCCTGCCCCCCACTGCCCGAGGGCGGCTACCTACTATCTTTCAAATACGGAGTACCGTCCTGGGCCCCCAGCTGAGAAGCTGGGGTGCTTCCGAAATGGACCGACTCCCGCCCGTCAGGGAACCGGGGCTCCTGCGTGACTTCTGTCCTCTGACCCCCAGCTAACCCGGAGAGCTTCGGCCTCTACTTCGTGCTGGGAGTCTGCTTTGGCCTGCTGCTAACCCTGTGCCTACTAGTCATCAGCATCTCCTGTGCGCCCCACCCGCGGCCCCGGGCCCCTGCTCCGCGCCGGGACCCCCGCAGCAGCACCCTGGAGCCCGAGGACGACGACGACGACGAAGAGGACACGGTGACGAGGCTGGGCCCCGACGACACGCTGCCAGGCCCGGAGCTGTCCGCTGAGCCCGACGGGACCCTGAGCGTCAACGTCTTCACGTCGGCGGAGGAGCTGGAGCGCGCGCAGCGCCTGGAGGAGCGGGAACGGATCCTGAGGGAGATCTGGCGCACCGGACAGCCGGACCTGCTGGGTACTGGCACGCTGGGACCCAGCTCCACGGCCACAGGCACCCTGGGTCGTATGCACTATTACTGACCAGCTCCGCTCCCGCTGCAAGGCACTCTGAGTACTGGACAGACGCATGAACTCGGAGCTGCCCCAGGACGTTGGAACGGCCCCTGCCCGCGGTGCTATGGAGGCCCCACCCCCACACCTTCCCCAGTGCTATTGCGCATGGATCCCCACCTTCCGGGGCCCCCAGTCCTGCCCAGAAAGCCCTTGGGGGAGGACAGGACACAGGATCCCCAGCCCCTCTCTGGGACCAGTTAAGAGATGAAATGACCAATGAAAAAGGCATTCTCAGTGACTCAGTCTCCCTCTGTTACTCCTGCCCCCAATGTCCTCCAGGCTCTTGCCGTGCGGGGGGGCGGGGCCCAGGGTTGAGACCCCACTCGACTTTTACCAGGCTGACCATCTCCATCTACCCACCCAACACCTCAGCACACATGCTTGCATTCAGTTCACAGACTGCAAAAACACACACTCCACCACCTCACCGCCTCACGCGCAAAGAACAAGTTATCACTCGCATTCTTTCCTCACAGATGCATTCCTCACCGCCGAAGGCCTGGGCACACTTTGCCCCTGTCCCTCCAAATGCTCTGCAATCCTGCATCATTGCAGTCGCACGCGCACGTCCGCACTCACACCAGGCCCCAGGACCCCCGACCTTGACGCCAAGGCACTGTTAGCCCCAATGTTAATCATGTGTGGCTGAGCTGGGCTATGGAGCTCGTGTCTGAGCAGAGGTACGTTCCAGTGAGTCCAGTGGGGCCAACTGGGAGGGGTCAGGGCTCGAAAGCTGGCCCGTCCTGCTCCTCCTCTGGCGCACAGCTGGATTCCGGAATCTGGGCCCGCGGGCAGGGTCCGACCCCGCCTGGGCCCCTCCTGCCGGCCATTTCTCTAGCACCCGGCAGACGTCGAAGGAGACGCCCCCCACCCACCCCCGCCATCCGGTGGATAAAAATAGCCGCGCGCAGGCCTTGGGAACGGTAATGGGAGCCACATGTTGGCCAGATGTGCCCGGGAGAGACCGCCAGGAATGCAGAGGGCCGGCCGCGCGGCCCCGCCCCCGCCACGCAGGCCCCGCCCCCGCACGGACCAAGCAGGCGCCCCGAGCGCGTACACTGCAGTTTACTTTCTTGTGTTTCCCAAAGTCGTGTGCGAGGACGTGGGTGGCCGGAGTCTGACGTCCCCCCAGGTCCCGCCATTGTCCCCCTCCCGAGCCCACCCTCAGTGCGTCTGCGTCTGCACGTGCATGGTGCCCCGGGTCCGGGACTTCTGGGTCCCCTGCTTCATCTGCGCCTAGTCGGGAGAGGGTGTCAGGAGAGGCGGTCAGGGGAGGGCGAGCCCCCCTGCCCTCCCCCGCCCCCCGGGATCCGCACCCCACCCACCTCCAGCAACAGGCGCTTCTCCTTCTCACTCTTCAGTTCCTCCCAGATGTCGGTCAGCTTCCTCCTGCGGACCGAGACCGAGGGGAAGGGGTGGGCTGGGCAGCCTTAGAGCCCCCGCCTCCCTCCCTGCCCTCCCTCTCCCCACTTACTCCAGCTGCACCCCCATCTGCTCCAGCGACCTTCTTAAAGACTCCACCTCGTCCTGTAGCCTCATTATATCGCCTCTGTCACTTCTGCTGCCCGTGAGATTTTGCGGGATCGGGGAAAGCAGGGTGGGAGTCTCTTGGGGGTCCGGAGTCGACTTGATAGGATGAGTATTCTTTTGAACTGCAGCTACCTCTTTGGGGAACTCCTCTTTTAGGGGCACCTCCTCTTTAGGGGGCGCCGCCTCCTTCTGGGTAGCCTCAGGCTGCCCTGGGGTCTCCTGGGCAGGCATGGACTCTGGCTGGGACTCACACTGGAATGGGGGGCCGTCCCTCTGATCCAGAGGGTGTGTCCTCATGCAGAGGTCAGGCTCCTTTAGCATATGGACCTCTTGGGATTGAGCCTCATTGGACGCAAGAGACTTGAACTTCAGCAGGGCTTGCTCCGGAGAGAAATGATGGAGCTGAGTGTTATCTCTGGCGCAGGTCTCTTCAGAGAGCGCCTGTTCAGGGGTCAAGACCTTCTCTAGGGTGGGGGCCTCGTCCCCAGGCGGGGCCATCTTTGGGCCAGGGGCTTCATCCTCAGGTGGGACGTCCAGAGCAGGGACTTCATCCACAGAAATCATGTTGTCTGGGCTGGGAGCCTTGTCCAGAGTCAGGCTCTCCTCTGGGGTGGGGTTCTCTGGGGTGGGGCCCTTGAACTCCAGAGTCAAGGCCTCCTCTGAGATGGGGACCTTCTCTGGAGTCAGGGTTTCCTCTGGAGTGGAGGCCTTATCTGGAGACAGAGTCTTCTCCGGGCTGGGGGGCTTGTCCAGAGTGAGGGTCTTATTCACAGGTGAGGCCTTTGCTAGGCTGCTCTGCAATTCCTCCTGTGGTGATGGGGGCGAGGTTCCAGCTGAGGGATGGGTACCTGGACAGTTTGAGTCAGGTCCCCCTCGGCCTGGGATCCTTCCCCCATGTACACCACACCCCTGGAAACCAGGCCCTGCCCAGCAGTCCCGCTCTCCTGCGTCTGGGGGCCTCTTACCTGACTGGTGGCAGAGCGCCGCTGGGAAGCCTGGGTTTTCGATCCCTTTCTACCAGGGTGGCCTGGACCCCTGCTGAGGAAGCTGCCACTGGAGCCTATGAGAGCAGAACCTCAGGGGGGCAGGCTCCTCCCACTCTGGGTCTTTCCCCATCTGTCCTTCAGCACAAACCCTCTTCCTTGCCCCACCCCCCAATGGAGGGGGGTCTGCAAGGCCTACCTGAGTCGCGGGAGAGGCGGGAGAGGCGCTTCTGACCATCGCCAATGGGTGTCCGAGGTGGCCTGGAACAGACCACCATCAGACCAGGAGGTGGGGGCAGGGAGCAGCATTTCCTTTGTGCCCTCCTCCCCGCACCCCTACCCTGCTCCTTACTTGGCTTTGCTGGGCCCAGTGGAGGCTGTCACCAGCTTCTTGACTGTAGGGAGGGCTGCTTTGGGCATCATCGTTTTTGGTTCCTTAATAGGAGCTGTGAGGGAAGAAGGGAGTGTGGCAGCCATTCACTCCCTCATCCATTCATCTAACGGTTGGTGGCCCTGTCCTGTACACAGGGGACTAGGGACAGGAGATGAACATTTGACTCTGCCTCCTCAGAACTTGGGGGGAGCCTACCACCCTCATGCCACGTGGGCATGGGGAACCAAGGGAGAAACCTGAAGGGGCATCAGGCTTAGAAGACAGTTGTCAGGGAAGGCTTTGGAGGGGACATGCTTTCATTTCCTGCCCATTTTTTATCCATACTTTTCTTTTTCTTTCCTTTTTCTTTTTCTTTTTTTTTAAGTAATCTCTGTACCCAACATGGGGCTCAAACTCACAAGCCCAAGATCAAGAGTTGCACGTTCTACTGACTGAGCCGGCCAGGCGCCCTGATCCGTGCGTCTCCAAGACCTGTCTCCTGCTCAGTGCCCATGGCTGTCCCCCTGGGTCAGACGACAGACATCCTTTTCTTGGATCACAGCAATCGCCCAATCCAGCCCACCCTCTCTAGAACGTCTCTGTCTTCTCTATCTCACTTACCCCTAAGAGACCTCACCCAGTTTGATGAATTCAATTAGCAACAAGCAGCCAATGACTCCCACGTTTTCATCTCTAGCCCCTGAGCTACAGATTCATATCCAGCTGCCCTCTCTGTTTCCAGCTGGGGAGCTAAGTGGCATCATACACTGAACGTACCCCAAACTGAGCTCTGACTTCTCATCCTCCAAACCCACCTCTTTTCAGTGTCCCCTCACACACTTGCCCACTTGCTCAGATGACAAAATGTGTCATTGCTGACCTCTTTCATTCCCTTATGCTGCACAACCAAACCAGCAGCACATCCCCACTGCTCTACCTTCAAAACGTCCTGAATTCAATCACTTGTCACCACGTCTGCCCCTAGCGCTCCAGACCCAGGCATCAACCATCTTCACCCAGACCACGGCAGCAGCCACCACCCTGCACTCTGGCTTGCGCTCCCCCTGCCTGCAGCACCTTCCCACAGCAGAGTGAGCTCAGGTTCCGACGCCTGGGCGGCTCAGTCAGGTAAGCATCTGACTTTGGTTCAGGTCACGATCTAATGTTTCATGAGTTTGAGTCCCGCATTGGGTGAGCCCTGCTTCTCTCTCTCTGTCCCCTATAGGATACTTTGTCTCTCCCTCACTCTCTTTCTGCCCCTCACTCACTTGCATGCCCCCCTCAAAAAAAATTAGCTCAGTTTCTAGTGGGGAAGCAGACATAAGCAAAAGTAGAATATGCAATGTGTTAGAGAGTTATTAGGTAATACTGAGGAAGAATAGGCAGAGGAATGTCAATTTTATTTATTATTTTAGGTTTATTTATTTATTTTGAGAGAGAGAGAGCATGAGCAGGGGAGGGGCAGAGAGAGAGAGGGAGAGAGAGAGAATCCCAAGCAGGCTCTGCACTGTCGGCGCAGAGGCTGATGTGGGGCTTGAACCCACGAACCACGAGAGCATGACCTGAGCTGAAACCAAAGGTCAGATTATTAGCGGACTGAGCCATCCAGATGCCCCAGGAATGTCCATTTTAAATGCGGTGCTCGGAGAAGGCCACACTGATGTCATGAAGGTGACATCAGCGTGAACACACACACAGTGACATTCATATTCATGGACACATGACCAGCCACTCTGGCACATGAACACATGCTGGTATTTAGTCACACACGCAGTGTCACACACAGGTACACACACAAACCCCAACATTGTGCAGAGTGGGTTAGAGCGCGGGTCCTGTAGCCGGACCCCAGGCTTTGACGTCCTGCTCCATTACGTGCCGGCTGTGTGAAAACTGGGCTACGTAACTTAACCTCTCTGCGCCCCACTATCTCGTCCATCCAGTATACATGCGGTAGGGTTACTGTGAGCTTTGGAGGACTTCATTCACCTGAGGCCCTTAGAAGAGTATTTGGCTTACAGTCAAAGCTCAGTAAATGTCAACTTTGACTTTAGTCCCTCGTACTTTGGCTGATTAGGTGCTTAGTAGGGCCCTCCCACTAGAGAGCAATTATAGGCTCCTTTGGGGCACCTGGGTGGCTCAGTTGGTTGAGCATCCGACTTAAGCTCAGGTCACGATCTCATGATGTGTGGGTTTGAGCCCTGTGTTGGACTCTGTGCTGACAGCTCAGAGCCTGGAGCCTGCTTCGGATTCTGTGTCTCCCTCTCTCTCTCTGCCCCTCCCCCTCACACTTGGTCTCTCTCTCTCTCTCTTTCTCTCTCTCTCTCAAAAATTAAGAAAAAAAAAAAACATTTAAAAATTTTTAAAAAAGATAAAATTTGAGGCACTGGTGGAACCCAAAGAGGTGGGGGGATCCATTAGAAAGGAGGGACCTGAGGCCAGAAAGGTAGGGGGAAGGCAGCACTACTGTGACTACGGAGCCTGCGCCTGTGATGAGCAGATACCCCAGGGTGTCTCCCCAGGATGTGGGTGCCCCCACGCACCCCAAGTTTGGTAGCTACGCAGCAGTGAGCCCTTTCTTCTAGAAGGCTGAAGTGATCTCTACTGGTTGGTGCCCTGTAGCTACTGGTGGGAGTAGAAGCAAGTCCTGTCTGGAGGAAACCTTCCCCTAACGAGGCATACAGAACTCACTCGGGTTGGGATCGAGTCATGAGCTCACACACGAAGAGCATAAAACACACGAGAAAGCGAGCCCCCGGGAATGGGCATCAGCGGCCACACTACACAGCAGATACTGGGGTTGTCGGAGAACATGGTCGTGCAACACATGCACGAAACAAAGGGATCATCAGGAATAAACAGGCAAATGTGGGAGGGCGGGGAAAGAAAACTGAAACCGCCAGAGATGCAAAACAGCGTTCTTGAAATAAATCCAATGCAATATAGGTTAAATAGCAGACTCAACCCAAACATTTGGGAGATCTGGTAAACGGGAAGCACAGTGAGAGAAGGAACAGAAAATCTGCGAGCAGGGGTAAAGGAGCAGGTAATGACAGGGGTCTGAGTGCGGCCGAATGAAGGGGCAGACAAATCCTCGCTCGAAAGGCAACTAGAAAGCTGGACAAAACCACCATTTCCGTGTCCTGGAAATGGACCAAAGGCATGAGGTGATCTGAGAAGCATTTATGCTTGATGGCGTCCTTGCCCACGACCACACCCGTCCCTGTCCCCTGCCTCTGCAGCGTCGGCAGGCTGCCACGGTTGGCAGCTTCAAGGGCATGATGGAAGGGAGGTATTTGGGGTGAAACCTGGGACTTAGCCCTGGTTTCATAGATACAACACCAAAAGCACAAATAACCAAAGAAAAATAGGGAAGTGAGACTTCATCAAGTTGTAAAACCTTTGTGTATTAAAAGGTACCATTAAGGGGCGCCTAGGTGGCTTAGTCGGTTAAGCATCCGACTTTCGCTTAGGTCATGATCTCGCGGTTCATGGGTTCTAGCCCCACGTCGGGCTCTGTGCTGACTGCCAGCTCAGAGCCTGGAGCCTGTTTCAGAGTCTGTGTCTCCCTCTCTCTCTGACCCTCCCCTGCTCACGCTGTCTCTCTCTCTCCTAGAAATAAATAAAAAAATATAAAAATAAATGAAAATAAAAAAAAAATAAAAGGTACCATTAAGAAAGTACAAAGAGGGGCGCCAGGGTGGTGGCTCAGTCGGTTAAGCGTCTGACTTCAACTCAGGTCATGATCTCACGGTTCGTGGGTTCGAGTCCCATGTTGAGCCCCGTGCTGACAGCTCAGAGCCTGGATCCTATCTTTGGATTCTGTGTCTCCCTCTCTCTGACCCTTCCCTGCTCACGCTCTCTCTCTCTCTCTCTCTCTCAAAAATAAAACATTAAAAAAAAAAAAAAGAACGTACGAAGAGAGCCAACAGGATGGGAAAAAATATGTGCAAAGCATGTGTCCGATAAGGGACTTTGCTCAAGATACCTATAAACCCCACAGGTTGGGGCAGCTGGATGGCTCTGTAGGTTAAGCATCTGACTCTAGATCTCAGCTCAGAACATGATCTCACAGTTGTGAGATCGAGCCCTGGGTTGGGCTCCATGCTGAGCGTGGCGCCTGCTTGGGCTTCTCTCTGTCTCTGCCCCTACCCACCTCTCTCTCAAAATAAAAAAATAAACATTAAAAAATATAAAATTTCTATAAGGCAAATAACCCAACTAAAAAATGGGCAAAGGATCCAAACAGACATTTCTCTAAGAGAAGATCTATAAATTGTCAGTAAACATATGAAAAGACAATCAACATCTAACATGGCAGAGAGAGGTAGAGCAGAACGATAATGAGACACCACGTCACGCCAACTAGGATGATCATCATAAAAAGGACAGTGACAAGTACTGGGGGGGAAGATGTGGAGAAAGTAGGACCCTCGTGCCCTGCTGGTGGGAACAGAAAGTGGGACTAGCGGGAACAGAAAGTCGCAAACAGTCTGACCGTTCTTCCCCACGCTGAACACAGAGCTATCACAGCACCTGGAAATCATTGTCCTAGGCATACACCCAAGAGAAATAGAAACAGGACAACACAAAAACTAGTACACAAATGCCCGGGTCCCTAAAAGTAAAAACAACCTCAGTGTCCACCAGCGAACGTGTGAATGAAACATGGTACATTCACACAACCAGATATATCGGGCAACTAAAAGGAATGAAGTACAGCATAAACCAGGAAAATGGATGAACCTTGAAAACAAAAGGTACGATAGAAAAGGTGTCTTTTAAGTAGTTGAATATATGAACAAGTCTTGATGAGACTGAACAAGGAAAAAGAGGAAAAACTGATTAGAAATGAAAACAAAGACTAAGTGCAGATACAGATTATAAGGGAATATTATGACTTTATGCAAACAACTAGAAAATATTGGTAAAATGGATAATTACAAGTATAAGTCATTGAAACAGATTTAAGAATTTTAGCCAGATTTTTGGTCAGCCATCATTACCCAGGGACCAGGAGATAGAACGCTGTCTGTGCAAGGCTCCTAAAATGCAAGATTTTCTCCCACCTGAGTTCCAAGGTTCAAGCCATTTGAACAGCAATTAAGCGTCCATCTTCACCTCGGGTCATGATCTCACGGTTTGTGGGTTCAAGCCCCGCATCAGGCTCCATGCCGACAGCTCAGAGCCTGAAGCCTGCTTTGGATTCTGTGTCTCCTTCTCTCTCTGCCCTTCCCCCACTGGCCCTCTGTCTCTCTCAAAATACCTCTCAAAAATAAATAAAAATTAAAAAAAAACAGAGATGATGTCATACTCTCTTAGGGCCCTAACCCAATGACTGCTGTTCTTATCAGAAGAGGAATATTTGGACACAGACACACCGTGAGACAATGTGAAGACAGGCAAAGAACAGTGATAGACAGATCTAGAAGCAAAGGACTGCCACAGCTGCCAGAAGAATCTAAGAGGCAAGGAAAGATGCTTCTCCTAGAATCTTCACAGAAAGGGGCACCTGGCTGTCTCAGTCTGTGGAACGTGCAACTCTTGATCTTGGGGTTGTGAGTTCAAACCCCACATTGGGTGTAGAGATTACTTAAAAATAAAAATATTTTTTAAAAAATAGAATCTTCACAGAAAACATGGCCATGCCAACATCTTGATTTCAATTTCTATCTCCCAGAACTGTGGGAGATTAAATTTCTGTTGTTTCAAGCCAAACAAAACATAACAAAGAAGGAAAGGAAAGGATTTTAGCCAAACTTCCCTATAACTATTAAAGGAAATTGAAGTAGTTTAAAATCTTCCCATAATAGAGAAAAAAAAGGGCCAGATGCATTTACAGGCAAGTTTTACCAAGTCTCAAGGAATGATGATTTCTATCTTTAAAAAAAAAATCGTTTTAAAGTAAACTCCACCCCCAATGTAGGGCTTGAATCACAACTCCAAGATTGACTTGCATGCTCTACTGACTGAACTGGCCAGGAGCCCACACAATGATTCCCATCTTATAGAAGATCTACCAGATAATTAAAAAACAAAATGTATACCCCTTAACCCATTCAGGGGGCCAGTGTAATAGTCATAATCAGATGAGGAAATAAAAATAAATGCAAAAATCTTAAGAAAAATTGGGATAGCATCCCAACAATGTAAGAAAT
Organism: Proteles cristata cristata; assembly: GCA_017311185.1. Lineage (NCBI taxonomy): Eukaryota > Metazoa > Chordata > Mammalia > Carnivora > Hyaenidae > Proteles > Proteles cristata. The sequence continues at coordinate 939,000 of JAESUZ010003902.1, read as the reverse complement.
AAAACCATAACCAGTTTGGGGGCGGCTGGGTGGCTCAGTTGGTTAAGTGTCCAACTTCCGCATAAGTCATGATATCACAGTTCATGAGTTTGAGCCCACGACAGGCTCTGTGCCGGCAGCTCAGAGCCTGGAGCCTGCTTTGGATTCTATGTCTCCCTCTCTCTCTGCCCCACCCCTGCTCACCCTCTGTCTCTCTCAAAAATAAACAAACATAAAAAAAAAAAAATGACCAATTTGAATTTATCCCAAGAATGCAAGAGCAGCTTAATATGAGAACATTCTACAAATGTCATGTATCACATTGGCAGATTAAAGGAGAAAACCCAGAGGATCATTTTAAAACATTCATATAAATAATTTGAAAAAACTCAACACATACTTTTTTTATTAAAATAATTTTTTATGTTTATTTACTTTTGAGAGAGAGACAGAGTGTGAGCGGGGGAGGAGCAGAGAGAGAGGGAGACACAGAATCTGAATCAGGCTCCAGCTCTGAGCTGTCAGTACAGAGCCCAACACGGGGCTCAAACTCACGAACTGTGAGATCCTGATCGGAGCCAAAGTGATGTTCAACGGACCAAGCCATCCAGGTGACCCTCAACACATACTCTTGATAAAAATTCTAAATAAACTAGAAATAGAAAAGATCTTTCTTAGCTTGACAAAAAACTATCTAGGAAAAGCTCTAAATATCGTTGTTAAAGGAGAAAAGTTGGAAACATTCCACTTAAAATCAGAACATGGTAATGATGTTCAACATAACCACTTTTATTCAATACTGTATTGAGCTGCTAGCCACTACAGTAAAATGAGAAAATAAAATGAAAAGACATAGGAGTAGAAAAGATAGAGCAAAATTGTCATTAGTGACAGATGACATGATTGTCTTCACAGAAAACTTACTAGGAATCCACAGATAAACTATGAGAAATAATAAGAGTTTAGCACCGTGGCTGGCTATAAAATCAATATACAAAAATCAAAGCATTTCTATATTCCGGAAATAAACAGAAAGATATCTAATCTTTTTAAAAGTACAATTAAAAATCTGCGTTATTTAGAAATAAATTTTATAAAAGCTGAGTAAAAATCACATGCAGAAAATAATAAATGATGCTGGAGCAACTCCTTGCCAATATGGAAAAAGCTATAAATGGGTCACTCATTAAAAATCAATGCCACAGAGATGAAGGCACTTACAAACAAAAAGCAATGCTTCAAAGGTTTTAAAGAAACATAAATGAGGGGTGGCTGGATGGCTCAGTTGGTTAAGCATCCGACTTTGGCTCAGGTCATGATCTCAAGGTTCATGAGTTCGAGCTCCACATCAGGCTCTTTGCTAACAGCGCAAAGCCTGCTGGGGACCATTTCTTTCCCCCTCTCTCTGCCCCTTTCCCACTCACACTTTTTCTCTCTCTCTCTCTCAAAATAAATAAAATAAGCTTAAAAAAAAAAGAAATATCGGGGCGCCTGGGGGACTCGGTTGGGTGTCCAACTTCAGCTCAGGTCATAATCTCGCAGTCCAGTCTGTGGGTTTGAACCCCAAGTTGGGCTCTGTGTTGACGGCTAAGAGCCTGGAGCCTGCTTCAGATTCTGTGTCTCCCTCTCTCTCTCTCTCTCTTTGTCCCTCCCCCACTCACGCTCTGTCTCTCTCTCTGTCAAAAATAAATAAACATTTAAAAAATATATGTTAAAAAAATTATATATATAAATGACGGTTTTTCTGGAGCAGGAAGGATTTCTTAGACAAGGAAAAACCTGCTAACCATTAAAGACTGATGTTTGCATTAAAATTAAGAACTCCTGCTCATCAAAGAACGGCATTATACAAAAAGAGACAACACACCACAATGAGAGAAAACATTTGTGAGGCATATAACCCGCAAAAGACGTTTATATAATGAACTCCAGCTAATTAGAACTAACCAGGAAAATAAAAGCAAATTAAGTCCACAAGGAGATGCTCTTTTTTACCTACTAGATTCACACACACACAAAAGTAAAATCTGATAATCCCTCTGTTGAAGAGGGTTTGTATTAACAGGATCTCATATACCAACAGTGGAATGTTAAAGTGTACAATCACTTTGAAATCCAAAACGACTTTATGTCATAAAAGTTGAACATTGACGCACCCTATAATCTAGAAGTGCCTGTCCTAGGTTTATATCCTAGAGAAATGATTGTACCTGCCCGCCAGAACACAGGCTCAGGAATGCTCATGGCCGCCCTGTTTGTTGTAACAAAAACTAGAAATAATGAAAGAGATCAGATACATACATAAACTGTGGTAAAGGCCCTGCAAGGAATATTATACAGCAGAGAAAAATTTGTGAATTTGCATCTACATCAACACGGATTAATCTTAGAAACATTATGTTGATTGGAAACCACAAGTCCCAGACAACTATAAACAAGATATCATTTTTATCAAGCTCAAAACAAGTAAAATTAAGTAACACAGGGGCGCCTGGGTGGCTCAGTCGGTTAAGCGTCCAGCTTCGGCTCAGGTCAGGATCTCAGGGTTCATGAGTTCGAGTCCCATGTCAGGCTCTGTGCTGATGGCTCGGAGCCTAGAGCCTTCTTTGCACTCTGTGCCTCCCTTCTCTCTCTGCCCCTCCCCTGCTCACACTCTATGTGTGTGTGTGTGTGTCTCTCTCTCAAAAATAAACATAAAAATTTTTTAAATAAAATAAATTAAGCAATACATTATTTAGGCACAGACATAGATAGAGGTAGCCCCTAAGGGGCTATAATTAATACTGAACTACTGGAGAGCTATGGGTGTTTATGGGCAACTAAACTGGTTAGTTAGTTACTTAGTTAGTTAGTTAGTTTAGTTGCCCATAAACAACGGAGAGCAAAATCCACCGAGAGCAAAATCCACCCAAACCCCACGCTTCCTGGACACCCACCTGACTCCCGAGATGCCACTTTCCGTGGGATCAGCTTCCTGATCTGTGAGGAAGGAAATTATCAGAATCTGAAGAAAAGTCCCCACGTTTCTAGGTTCACCCTCATTTAGGGGTGACCTAAATGTCCACTGAACACCACAACCCCCAACTTCGTCCAGAGCAGCGTGCCCCCCACCACCTGAGTGCCTGGCCCCATACTCACTGGGGGTGGGGGGAGCACAAAGTTGTCTGGGAAGAGTCCTCTTCTGCCTTGAGACTCTCCTTCCCACCAGCCTTTATCCTCTGTGGTCTGGGAGAGCAAGACGCCATGGGGAGGTGAGCCAGAGCCCCAGGCTCCTTCCTTCCAGGGTGCCCGCGCTTCCCCGCGCACACCGTTCAGGGCCGCCTCCCCTGTCCTGTGCCTTTCATACCTTCCTCAGTACTTTCACCTCATCTCCCCTCCGCAGCGCCAACTCATCTGGGGCCTCGGGCTGGTAGTCGAACAGCACCCTGTAGATCTCAGGGCGGGGTACTGAGGGGAGGTCAGTCCACGGAAGCCAACTCCTCTCCCCAGGTCACCCGCTCCCTCCCACATCAGCCTAGTTGGGGTTCCCCCTTCCCCAAGTCAAGATGGCTCTCGGGAGGGGGTTCCGAGGAACCCTTTGGCTGGGTGCTCACCTGTCCGCAGGTAGTCTGGAGGGCTCTCATAGGTCAGGTTGCTCAGCTAATGGAGGAGGGGGAGGGAGGAAGCAGCTGAGCCTCCACCTCCCCAGTAGGAACTCACCACTTCTGTGCCCACCGCACCCAGTTTACCTTGGGAGGCCGCTGGGGACTGGGGCTGGCTGAAGGCATGTCTGGGTTCCCAAGGCCTGGTGGGGACAGTGAGGTTAGGGGCCTTGCTAATTCAGTTTAGATCATGGGAGAGGTCAAAGGGGTCAGAGGGTCAGGATATGTGGATCACAGGCTCGGGCCACTGGGAGGGTCACTGGAGATTGCAGTCTGGTCACAGGGGTTCTCAGGGTCACAGGACGCAGGTCTCACTTGGGGGCCCACTGTCCAGCAACTCCACAAAGTTGGATGGGAAGGCTCCCAGCTGCCCGTTCTTCTTCCCCAGCCACCAGCCGTCCTCAATCTGGGGAGGAGGAGGACGCAGGACCATCTGGTTCTGCCCCAAGGGTCTCTCGAGAATTCTTCCCCCCTTTTTTCTGCCCCGATTCTGCCCGATGCCCACCTCCTCCTTCGCTCCCTCACTTTCCCATTCCTGCGCCCCTCACCATCCCCATCGCCCACACCGTCACTTCACACATCTCCCCGGGACCCACTCCAGCACCTCCAGCACCTCCAGCACCTGCATCCAAAGCCTCTCATCATCACCTCCGTCCCCTCACCTCCTTTATCACTTCCACAATCTCCCCAGCTTGCAGCTTCAGCTCGTCCGCCTGCTCCGGGCTGTAGTTGAAGTTCACCTTGCACCATCTTTGGGGGCCCCGAGATTTGGCGGGGCGACCTCAGGTCGGACCAGAGAGAGAGAGGCCTCTGGAACTGTGCGCCCCAGTTCACTGAGCTGGGAGAGGGGCGGGTCAGGAGCTCCCTAGCAGGCGCTCCAGGCCTCGCCCTAAGGCGGAGCATTGTACCCAGGAACCAATCACAGGCCGCAGAAGGCCGAGTGGCCCCGCCCAGAGCCGCGCCCGTCACGCCCCGCTAGGGGTGGCCGCAGCCGCGCAGGCCCCGCGCACCCGCCCACCCGGCCGGGCGCTTACCTCCGCGGCGCGCGCAGCGCGGTCTCGGCGCCTCTCCGGCGCCGCGCAGAGCCTCGGGGATCTCCTGGAAATGAGGACACGGAGACGTGGGGGCTCTCAGCTCCCGGAGGCGAGCGCTGAGACCCTCCTCCACCCGACCTGCGGCCCGGCCTCACCTGCACCAAACGCTCGGGGAAGAGGCCACAACGACCCCGTAGCTCTCCGCGCAGCCAGCCTCGTGCGGGCCCCTCACACACCTGCCGGACCACGTCCCCGGGCGCCAGATTCAGTTCGTCCTCCTTCTGCGCGCGGTATCCGGCCAGGACCAGCACCTCTGCGGGCGGAGGACCGGGCGGGGGTCTCAGAATGGCCGGTCCGGGCACACTGGCTTAGGCGAGAACCCCGGGCTCCGCGTGGAGGACAACGGGAGAGCGGGTCGGTGGTGTGGGCCATTTCCGCCACCCCAAACCCTCCGCACATACCCATAGCTTCCGGGTCGCGCTCCAGAGCCGGCCGCTGGGAGGACAGTGCTGTCCCGCAGGCAGGAGTTATGGGCCCAGGTAGGGTGGGTGGGACGAGCTGCGAGGTTGTGAAGCGAAGGAGGCGGAGAAGCCAGCCGATAGGTCGGGCCCAGGGTGCTGGAAGTGGGTGTGGGAGAGGGGGCGGCCCGGCCCAGCAGGCTCGGCCCCCAACCCAGGGATGAGGACTCCAGGGTCTCTGGCCAGTGCTGGGGCCACAGCTCCCCCACGTGCTTGCCCGGACCTAGTCACTTAAATTCCAGTCTAGCCGCCTCTACTCCCTCTGGCAGCGTAGGCCCTGGGGCTCCCACCCACCCTTCGCGCAGAGCCTTCCCTGGCCTATCTTCTCCCCGCTGGCAAACTTTGAGGAGCAGGGGAAGAGGTGGGAGAGGCGCATACCAGGGTGGGGCCGCCAACGGGCTGCAACTGCTCTGAAGCAGGCCCCGGGGGGCAGGGGCGGCTGCTCTAGTGCACACAAAGCTTTAACTAGCATACTCCGAATCTCTGCTGTCCCTGGACCGTTACCCCCACAGCCCCACTCCCAGGCCAAAGGAGGAGGGCAAAGACCCAAGTTTCCCGCCACCCAGTTCCTTTGGCTTCATAAAACACCCCCAGATTCTCCTTGGGAAGGGGCAAGAAAAAAGGAACTTCAGGAGCTTTTAAGGCTCCCGCCCAGAGCCAAGCCCGGAACTGGTAAGGGCTCAAGTTTTGGGCCAATCTGATGCCAGTCCCACAGGGGCTGGGCTTTCAGGTAATCTTTCTGCTCCTGGCGAACACGGAAGGCTGAACGTGTCATCGACAAGCCCTGACCTTTGCCCCACCACTTTGGAAGCCAAAGTCCTTGCCCTTAACACCACAGTGGGGAAAAAAAAACCTGGTTCTCTTGGGATGTCCATGTTACGGGATGATGCAAAACCACTGGGGTGACGAGTTATTAGCCAGCGAAGGGTGGGAGTCTCCTCCCAGAACAACTGGGCATGGAGCTGATGAGACAGTGCAACAGTCTGGGCCCAGCCCTCAGAGACACGTTTTTGTCTTTCAGACTCCCTGAAGCTGCTGTGGCAAGTACCCAACCCCCCACACACATCCCCCAAACACACACACACTAAGGGTGACAATGACCAGAGTCCATTTACGTCTGCCTTCTTCATTTATTTTTTTATTTGCAGGAGGAGTTGAAACAAATTTTAAGGGTGTTTTCATTTTTTCCCCCTAAACATGAATCATTCAAGTAAAACCAACTTAACTATAGAAATGTAGCAAAGTAAGGGGAAAGAAGCACAACAACCCAAGAGGCAAAGGTTGGGGGTGGGGGGAAGAGGTGGGTGCAGTCCGCATATAACATATGCATAAATGCCATATGATTCACCTGCTCAGGACCGCCTCCCCAGAAGGCAAGCACAAGGACCCATTTTAAGAGGATGTTTTCCCCCCAAACATCCAAGAATGTTTCAACTTAAAGCTTAAGGTTAAAAGAAAAAAAAAAAAAGGAAAAGAAAAAGAAAAAAACAAACCCCCACAAACCACCCAGCCATAACCACCTTCCTTAATCGATCATAGGAGTTTCTTTTCATTTTATAAAAAGATTAATAAAAAATATTGAAAAAATTATTTTCTCATCTTATATTTGTAAAGATAATAGAATTCAGAAGTTTCTTAGAAAACAGACCAGAAACTGCCGTCCAGTTTCCACCCCTGTTGCTGAGAGGGTCAGCAGGACTACAAAGTTTGGGATACTAGAGCTGCTGGTGGAGAATGGGATGCCCAGCCCAGAAGAAATCAGAAAATATTGGGGTGTGGGGGGACGTGGGGTATGGTTAGCAGCACACCATGGGATACATGGCTGTGCAGAAAAGGGGAACACAAGGTGGTCAGAAAGGCCTTGAACTCCTCCTCGACATACAAAACCGATTTTTACAAAGATCCAAGCAGTTTGGTCCCAAACTGAGGTGAACACTTCAATGTTTATTCACATGCTTTGTTTTCTCTTTGAAGAATCAAAGTTGCCCAAATTAAATCTTTCTGCTATGGTTACTACATATGCCTAAGGGGAAGGAAAAAAAAAAAGGAAGAAGAAGGGTTTTTAAAATCAGGATAAGGGAGAAGAGATTGAAAACCAAATTAGTCCTCTTAGCTCCAAATGAAATTAAGAACAAAACTGTTGGTTTCTAATAGGGAACAAACCAAAATCCAGGTATCGCTCTCCCCTCCCTACCCCAGCCCCCACCCCGCACACCAACAACAAATGAGAAACACAGCTAAAGCCCAATGCGTTGTGTTCTGCTCCAGAGCTGGGCCCAACCCCCCAGGCCCCGCCTGTCCCGGTGGGACACAGCACCAGGGATGCTCCCAGGGATGCTCGATGCTCTGCGGTAGTAGGATTCTGCGTGGCTGGGGAGGTGGGGGGAAGGGCGGGATTTTCGCAATCTTGAGGCTTCTCTGTTTCGCTCCTCACCAGCCATCTTCCCAGCGCCCTCTCTCCCCTGGGCAGGGGCTCCCATCGCAGTGGCCCCTACTCAGTTGTGGGCTGTAAATTGTCCTTCTCTTCTCGGTTCTCTGTCCCACTCTCGTCGTCTTCAATCTCCCCTTCCTCCCCACTGAACTTGTCGTGGGCCCACTTGGGGCTGGTGCTGGATTTCCGGAACATGAACCGGCCTCGACCCCGGGGGAAGGCTCCTCGGCCCCGGCCCCGGCTCACCCACTTCTCGCTGCCTTCGCCTTCACGGTCGTCATGCTGAGAGGAAGGAAAACCACCATCAGCGCCAGAGTGAACAAGCATGGCAGAGCCCTCTTCTCACCCAGATGTGACTCTCAAGCCAACCTATGCCCCATCCACCTTTTTTGTTCCTTTTCTGTCCTCAGCCCTGTCCCCTACTCCAAAAGTGCTACTGATTCAGATCCAAACGAACCTTCCACTGTGTGCCTCAGGATTCTAAGGCAGCAGCCAGGGCATTCTAATGACGACGCTAGAACGCTCACTGAGCACTGACAGACCTCCACACCCATGACCTCACTTACTCCTCACAGCTACCCTCCTCTCATTATCGCCCGCCACCACGCAAACAAGGAAACGGGCTTAGGAACTTTAGGTGACTCCATGTTGTTTAATACACCATCTCTCAAAGGACAGGTCTGAGAAAGCCAATCACACCGAAACACCAAACTATGTCTGATCTGGGACATCAGGCAGCTACCAGAGAAGTGACACTCAGTAATACCTTGCTGGATGCTAGCGTTCCCCGGCCCTCCCCACCCACAGCCTAGAAAAGGCAGCGAGAACAAGGGCAAATGACCTGGTCACGGTCTCAGACCTGTAAGTGGCAGGCAGGACCAGAACCCAGCCTCCCATCTTTTATCCCCCCCCTTTAATTTCATGCAAAAGGCAGTGTGGCCGAGCAGGAAAAAACCAGCTTGCATCTCAATCCTGCTCTGATGACCTCATGAGAGAGGAGGCGGCTCCAATAAAAGAATGAATGAGAAAGCATTTTGAAAACTAGAAGTTGTCGTTATCTCATGAATCCCAAACCATCACAATCAGGACCTCGGGCTCTGAACCTCGGGCTCCAGGGGTAAACTAAGGGCCAGTTGCTTCTTACCAGGCGGCTTGGTAAAAAGCCTAAACGCATGAGGCCGGCAAAGCTCTTACAGGCGGCAGCTGGAGATGGAGAAAGAAGGGCTCTAGACAGACTTTAATCCTTCCCCTATAGTGGGGCCACTCCAGCACGGGTCCCGGGCCACGCCAGCTCCTCCCGAGAGGGTCCAAGGGTCCTCTAGGAGTCTCCACTGAGCTCCCAGCAGCCCCAGAAAAGAGAAGGTGGCTATACACAGCCACCTACAAAACCGGTCTCCCGGCTGTGCAGCTGACACTCCACACCAGCACCAGCCTGTCTCGTGGGGGAGGAAGCCTTGCTGCAAGTTTTTCTGGGTTACAACACTCAGAGGCACGTGTGCTTGGACCTAGGCCTGCCAGTGATACAGCGAGGCCGAGAGAACTTTCTCACTGGCAAGGTAATTCAGCCTAGATGAGCCCCAACGTGAGGGAGGCAGGGAGAGCCCAGGAAGCGCCTGCTACCTCTGAGTGACAGGCGACTTAGATGAGAGGAGCCCAGTGACATTTCATTCTGGAGACAGCTCCCTCCCTCAAAAGGACCCTGTGCCATCTTTTCTACCTTGCACCAGGGAGGGAGAGTGCAACTGCAGACTCAGGAGAGGTTAGGACTCCATCCCTGAATAAAGACTGGAGAGAGGCTGAGGCTGAGTTAGCAAATAAAAAGCTCACAAATAGGGGCGCCTGGGTGGCTTAGTCGGTTAAGCGTCCGACTTTCGCTTGGGTCATGATCTCGCGGTTCGTGGGTTCAAGCCCCACGTCGGGCTCTGTGTTGACTGCCAGCTCAGAGCCTGGAGCCTGTTTCAGTCTGTGACTCCCTCTCTCTCTGAACCTCCCCTGCTCATGCTGTCTCTCTCTCTCTACTAGAAATAAACAAAACATTAAAAAAAATTTTTTAAAAAAAAAGCTCACAAATAGGGGCGTCTGGGTGGCTCAGTTGGTTAGTGTCTGACTCTAAACTTTGGCTCAGGTCATTCACAGTTCTTGAGTTTGAACCCTGGGTCAGGCTCTGTGCTGGCTGTGCGGAGCCTGCTTGCGATTCTCTCTGCCCCTTCCCTGCACACACTCTCTCTCTCTCTCTCTCTCTCAAAATAAATAAGCTTAAAAAAAAAGAAAGCTCACAGACTAAAAAGGCCAGAGCATGCCTTCTTGTTCTTCCTAGAATTCATAAACCCCTTAAGACGACAGACACTTCTGGGGCCAGGACCAGCTCTCGAGAGAACGCCCATCTTGCCGGCACTGTGCTGTCCCTGAGTACACATCCCCCCGGTGCGATCCGCCTGCACACGTATTTAATCGCAGTTCTGGACAGACCAATCAAAGTCTTGGTATCAGCTACTGTGTGCCAAAGGCCCTCCGGCCCATCCTGGTCAGCCCTGACACATACCAGGTAATACTTCTTGCTTTTGGGCGTGTACTCGGGGTCCCACTCCTCCTCGCGGGTTCTCTTTTGAAAATCGTTGTTGCTGTTGTTGTTGTTGTTACCAGAGTAGTTGCCTCTGCCCCAGCCTCTCCCTCTGGCTCGAAATTGCTGTGGCATAAGTGAGGAAAAGGAACAAAGGACTCTGTCAGGAATGGAGAAAAACAACTCCCTGACTTCTGTTCAAATCCTTTTCTGGTGGAGAACAGACAGCCGTCCTCTGGTCCATCTGCTGGTCAACGGGTTTCTAACTCAAGTCTGGAGCCCATACAGAGGACCACGTGGCACAAGGCCCTCCCTACAGACCCAGCAGGAGTCAAGGTAAGGGAGGGAAATTATGAGGCCAGAAGCCCCAAGAGGCTTTCTAGGTAAATGATTATGAACAGAAACATAATAAAAAGAGAAAGCTTGAGGAAGAGGGGAACCACAGTTCTGGGATCTATAGATCAAGGACAACAAAACTAGTATTTGGATAAACAGAGAAGTGGGAGGAGCAGAGGCTCAGAGAAAGGGAGAGCGGGCAGGATCTTACAAAGGTCCCTCGAGCTCTGCCTCCTCTTTCACTTGGACCCACGAAGTCTTTGGTCCCCAGTCTGGACTTGTCAAAGCCTGTGGTGCTCTCTTCCCTTTCCTCTGTCTCTTCGGTGTACTCCTCCGCCTTGTAGGAGTGGGATGACTGGGAGGACGACGACGATGACCTGGACCGGTCTCGTGCTCTCCGGTGCTTCCTACAGAAACAAAAGAGCCAGGGATTTAAATCACTAAGCTCCAGGGCTGAGCCCTTGGCTGGGGCCTCCCTAGAAAGCAGCACAGGGCAATCAGGAACGTACCTATGATGAAGACACCGAGTAACCTCAAAACACCCAAGTCACCCACCCGGGGTACCTAGGCGGCCTCCTCTCAATTCTGTGGGTCATGTTCAGTGACGCGTCTATGTCTCAGCGTGTGACGAACATGGGACATACACAGAAAGAGGAACAGAACACAGTCCACAGCCCCGGGTAATACGTTTTCATGAACTAGCAAAGCAGAAGACTGCGATGCAGAGCAAGCCATGATGTGTCTGGTGCTGGGACAGAGGGTTAATATACGACCATTTGTTTTGTGCTTTACTTACTTTTATTTCTCATCAGAAGAACACCACCGGCCTAACTCAGGCCTGTTCTAGAGCCTGAACAAACAATATGCCTCAACACTTTACAGTGACATAGCAGGTGTGCAGTGAATGGTGGCTGTGATTATTCAGTATTATTTCTCCCACTTTACAGACCAGAGATTCAGGGTGATGGAGCTGAGCAGAACCGGGGTTCAAACCTAGCTCTAATTATACCACTACCCCCCATGCCACCTCTCACTGAGCTCAAACAAGCTGCGTTATTAAGCACAGAATCTGGCAAAACTCTCCCCAGAGTTACTTCCCTCCCTTCCCTTCATCTAAGAGAAATTACAGACCAGGGCAAATGAGCTTACTATGATGAGTCACTGTCTATGTACTAGAAGTCGGTGCCAGCCCTGCCATGTGCTAATGGGGGTTACTGGCTGCCTTGAAGATGGCAGAAAGGCCAGGCTCCCAGGAGTCGAGGACACTTACAGGGAAACGCCAGCCAAGTGCCGGTAACCTACTGCTGCCCTCCACCCCATCCTCCTCCATCAGGCAAAGCACCCTGCTCCCCGCCACTCACCACACTCCTTGACATCTGAGAAGCTCACAAGTTTAGATATTTAAATCCTAGCTCCTCCTTCTAGCATTTAGTCATAAATAGGTGAAATCTAAGTTACTGTCATAGGATTTTTGTAACTCAGACATGTAACTCTGACTACTAGACATGAGTCCTATTTTAAGAGGTTTTAAAAACAAGACTCCGAAAGACCTCAGACTGGAATCCCAGCACCACTTTTGTTACTTGTGTGTGACCTTGGGTAAGTTGTTCTTCCTTCACATGAGAAACAATTTTTGTAAACTGAATTGTAAACTGAAGAGTGATATTTAACAAGATGAACCACCTTCTTGCCCCGATCACAAAACACTAGGGTTTCAAGATTACACAGCAAGTCAGAGGAAGAGGTGTGTGCTCCAGGGAAGGGAATGAGGATCAATAATCCAAACCCAACCCTGAAAAGTTTCGGGGTCCTGCCTTCTCTGTACCAGAAGCAGCGCGGAGACTGCTGTGCCACTACGCCCACCCCCCGCTAAGGATGATCAGGTCCCTTTGTCAGGGGCCAACCCCTGAAAGAGCCAGGGCTCCCGATGCACAAGGAACACAGTAGAGGGAGAAAAAATGGAACAGAAGATTTGAGTTCTTTTTTTTTTTTTTTAATTTTTTTAATTTATTATTTCTAGGAGAGAGAAAGAGTGAGCAGGGGAGGGTCAGAGAGAGAGGGAGTCACAGACTGAAACAGGATCCAGGCTCTGAGCTGGTAGTCAGCACAGAGCCCGACGCGGGGCTCGAACCCACGAACCGTGAGATCATGACCTGAGCGAAAGTCGGACGCTTAACTGACTAAGCCACCCAGGCGCCCCCAGAAGATTTGAGTTCTGATGTCAGCTGATAATAATGTCATTTGAGAAAAATCATTATGAGCTCAGGTTATCTTTCAAATGAACAAAATGGGTACCACACCAACTGCCCAACTTATCTCAAAAGATTATCATCAGAAAATGGATAATGAAAACGCTTGCCAGACAAAGTTCAGAAACCGCAAAAGTGGTGCTGCTTCATGTGGGAAAGTGTAGGGCTTCAACTCTTCTACGTTTAATGAGACATGACTGAAAAGCCATGGAACTTTCACAGACGTAAACAGAAATGACAGGACTTTGGCATGAATGCTGCCCTATGAAGTTCAACAATGCTACCTTTGTTTAAAGAATATTTGGAACACCTTACTTGGAAGTGTCTGTCAAACTAGTTCTTAAAGGGCATTTAAGATCAACAATCTTGGGGCGCCTGCGTGGCTCAGTCGGTTAAGCATTCAACTTTTGATTTCAGCTCAGGGCATGATCTCACGCTTTGTGAGATAGAACCCCGAGAGCCCCGCATCGGGCTCTGTGCTGACAGCACTGAGACTGCTTGGGATTTTCTCTCTCTCTCTCTCTCCCCCTCAAAATAAACAAACATTAGGAAAAAAAGAAAAAGTTAATGTTCTTTTAAAAAAAACTAACCATCTTGTCCTATATCTAGTTTCACCCTATGTCTCTGACAACAGCGTTACTACAAAACCAACTTTGAGCCATTTCTAAAACGTAACTTCCCCATGAAAATTTGTGATGAAAAAGAATGTATCAAAGAAAATGTCTAAAATAACCCAAAAGGAATTCCCAACTGATTTTCCACTCCATCCCTAGAGCTAAACTAAACACCCATCTCCCAGGAGGCCTTCTTTGGACAAGGATCACACCCCTACTTGGATGCAGAGGTTCTGTTTTCAAGCCAGGAACCTTACTTGACAGTTACGTGATATAAAAGAAGAAACTGCTATCATTCTTAGCCCTAAACTAAACTCTGGCCTGGAAGGTCTGGTATATAGTCCAGAAGGAGCGGACAAGAGGCCCCACTCCAAAGTCTGAATGAGGTTAACAGGGGCTTACGTACTTCTGCTTCTTTGATCCTTTATGAGTTTTCTCTGTTTTCTCAGCTGATCTTTCCCTCGAGTGGCTTGAGTCTCGGGAATCCACTGACTCTCTTGATTTACCTCGTTTAAGATCTCTCTCCTTATGTTTTTTACGACGTTCAATATCAAGGCGGAGGTCAACAGGATCATCTTTGTATTTCCCCTCAGCCTGCCAAAAGAGAGATCAAGGTGAAGGTTTTTGGGATTCAGGGCTGCCAAGTCAACCACCCCACAAACTGTGGTTTCCACTCCGATGGAGTGTTGCAGAGGAAACACTGGGAGTGTGAAGCACCTCACCCAAGCTTGGGAGGGATACAGGATGTCCCACAGAAGTCCCTTCCTGAGGGTCCCGCACAGAACCCAAACCAGTTTTCTGAAATAATGATGTCTACCTTCTGAAAATGCTAAACATGGATCTTGCCTTATTTGCTCCCTCTGTGGGCCAGGAATGACTCGGGCTAGCCTACAAGCTGAGAAGGTCGAATTCCGCTTTAAGGGTGGCTGGTTAGGCTGGCTCAGGCCTACAGTCACCACCAAGAGTGGAAATGCCTGTGTTGTGTTGTCCTTCCCTACCTACACTGTGGCAGCCACCATGGGTTGATCCTCTCCTTGGAACTGGCCCTGAGCATGGAGCCCAACAACAGACCATGGGACACTTCGGCTGCCTTCCAAAACACTTAGTTACACTGAGAAACAGCTTTAGAGAGGAAATATGAAAAACCGTAATGGAAAATTCATGAAGTGACAATACCAGGTCGGAATTCATTTTAAAAAAGAAAAAAGCAGCAACAGAAAAAGGAAAGCAAAACCCCGTTTTTGCTGACTTCCTAAGAAGCCGAAGCCCCAGGACACACGTGCTGCAGACAGAGCAGCAGCAGCATAAGCACTGTGCATCCCAAACCAGGGCGAAGGCTTGACAGCTCTTGGGACACTCAGAGCAAAAGGGCAAGGCAGATTCAGGGACATTAAGCACCAGGACTTGCCCCATGGGAAGTAAAACTTCTCTCAAAGAGGAAGAATTGGGCAGTTGACTCTGTTATTAACATTTCACTTAAACACACTACTAAGCTTTTTGTTGAAATAGTTTAAGTAGGTTTATTCTTATCATGTTGGTTTTTAAGAGGAAAGGAGGCCTCAGCATCCTCCAAAAACAAAAAAACAAAACAAAAAAACAACAAGAAACACCAAAAGAAAAAAGGCAGCCGCTGCTCCCTGAGGCTGTGCACCCACAGCACCTCTATGGGGTTGGCTCAGTGAGGCCTCAAGGACCAGCTCTCTTCTGCTGTTTCAAAGCCTTGCATTTCACATGGTTAGTGCCGAGCTGGGGGTGGGGGGGGTGGGGGGCGGATATGGAGAAAAAGAATAGAGGGGGTAGGAGAGAAGACACACTTGTGCCAGAGTGCCTCTTATCACATTCAACTACCAAGACAATTCTGTCCGGAAGACCTGAGGATTAATATCTTTAGAAAAGGTTTCAGCAGCACAGGAAATCTTTAGTTTTAAATTTTAACTGCTTATGTGAATGAAGGTCAATAAATACTGAGACTTTAAAAAAAAAAAAAAACCCAAACCTATTATTTCATAGTAAAAAGATTGCATACAAGCTTTAACTTCTTAAGAACCATGTTTGCGTGCACATCATTGCAAATGTAGCTGGGCTATCAAAATCATGTTTAGCTTTTAAAGTAACAGTAACCAACAGATGATAAATATGGTACAATGTTAGGAAAAAAAAAAACTGTGGACTAGCTGTTTAAAACAGTCTACCATGTTAAGATATGAATATTTCACTCTCCTCTGACATGCATGTCTTTTTGAAATCATGGTTGGAAATAGTGCATGTAATATAGTTGATTTGATAATACTTACAAGCAGAAAAATATCACAAAAAGTTTCTTCTCTCATCATGGGCACTTGTTCCAAAACTCCTCTCTTTTTTTTCTCAAGCTCACCTCAATAGACTTTGGGGTCATTTACCATATTCTAACCACTTCACAAAGGTTGTTGATACATTTAATAAAAATTAACCCTTTGTAGTTCATTTTTAGAATTATGCCCATCCTTAAAAGAAAAACACAAACTTAAGTAGAGAGTAATTTAAACAAACACATTTCTGTCAAGTTCATGCCCAACGCACTCATTTTGTTGGAATTATGATCAAAGCAACAGTTCACCTTGTAGCCAGGTTCCCGTGGGCTTTTCATTTCATCATGAGCCAAACCATGTTTTCTGAATGTACTGGGAGAAATGTCTATCCTCCTAAAAATTGAAAACAGAAAAACTACTTGATATCCCACAGCATGAACATAGTAGTGGTTAACATTTTAGTTCATAAATTGGCCAACAGAATCATAGACATTCCTTTCCATGGTGTTTCACAACTTACACATGTGTGTTATTTACATTCCTTGCTTATATATTCATACTCTCGCATCGGTGTGTCTGTGAGCACACGGGCGCATACACACGACACAACCTCTCAAACTCAAACCAAAGAAACTTCCCATTCCTTCCCAGAACTGTTACAGCCAGGAAGAAAGACTCACCTACACCCACACTCATAATCTCAAATTCACATCAAGAGTACCCATGCCCTGCTAACCTTGAAGGGCAGTTCCCATCCTGGGAATAAGAATATAATGGCCCATCATTTATCTGTGAGATCCACTCTAGATGAGACAACAATGGCCTGGCACGCACACAGCCCCCAAAGACCCTAAAACAAGAAGACTGTTGCAGAAACAGGGTTCTCCTACCTACAGCAACAGGCTCAAGAGCAGACTATGAAGAAATTAAAGAAACAGCCCAGTTTGTTTCCAGACAAAACCCCTAACTGCTGAATATGCTCCCACAACTGAATGTGATATTCTTTAAACCCACTGGGCTTTTAAACCCTTTGACATCATTCTAGAAGCTCTCCAACCTACTGCAAATTCTTCCCAAGGAACTGATATATGGAACACAGGGGTTGCTTACAGGAACTTAACATTTACTCCACCTATAGAAAGTTCACAGTGGTCTCGGGTTACCATCCGTTAGCTTCCAACAATATAAGGATTCATCTATATCAAAAGGTGGGTCCTCCTCAGGCCCAAAGTTAGAAACTGCGGTCATCAAGGCATGTCCTTTCCACTCAAACAAATGCCCACTGTTACCCTAGAGTCTGGAGAATGTTTAACTAAGCCCTGCCGCTAACACACGTAACATTGACAAAAACAAGAGGAGTTTATTATCTGATGAGCAATCTTTTATGGCCACCTCCAGTGTAAGGCTGAAGTCCTCACCTGTGTATCTCTGGGCTTTTCTTGTTTTTAGCCGCCTCTTGCTCAGTTCCCCTCTTTAGGTACTTAGTAAAGCGCTCATGCAATGTCATTCCTGAGGACCCAAAGTGATGCTCTGTGGGAATTCAAAAACACGTTATGCCACCAAAGGCAGAGCATTCAACTCTTCTACATGAACCTGTAGCCACAGAGATGTAACTCAAATCGTCAAATACATGTGACAAACGCACTGGAAAGAGGAAGGAAAAACGGCTGGTTGGGACACAATCCAACGCTGGACTGTGTTTGGGCTTCCACTGTGGGACTCTCATGTCTTAGGACATGGACACAAGGAAACCGAGAGCTCACTTCTCTGTGAATCACAGCAGCAATTCCCACTGGAGTTTAAATTTCAGGTAGAACCTGTAACTGGCCCAACCCAGCTTCTTTATCACTTCTCTCAGCCATTCCCCAACCTGCCCACCTCAATTTGCCCAGGAAATGGTAGAATAATGTAGGGAAGAAATTCACACCACAGAGTCTCTGAGAGACCACTACAGGCTTTCATCTGCTGGAAAGGAAAAGACAGAGATACTGGAAAAGCCACTTTTCCTACTTCCTTCTGCAAGCATTTTAATAATACGTGAAGAATATTATCTATTCTCACGAGCACAAGTTACCAGCATTTTGAAATGTTCAACTCTGTAATTAGAAAATGGAGACTCCTCCTTGTAAGGAATTTCCTTCAAGCCAGTCCCTAGCTTCAAAGGCCTTTTTGATGAGATAAGGGGCCCCAAAAGGCTCCCTTAGTCACCCACTCATCCTTCTGCTTGTAGCAGAGGAAGCTAAGCACACAGAAAGGGAGGCTCAAGCAGGCCAGGGTCTGCGCTCACCTTTAACATGGTGAACAATGGTCACTATATGCTGGGCAAACAGTTCAGAGGGGCTCCGCTGAGACTGAGCTGACTGTATGTGCTGGAAAATGGAACGAAATTCCTGTTCCTTTTTGTTGCTATGGACTAGATCCCGACAGAGCTTGCGTTCCTGAGCCAATAAGCCACTGGGTCTGAAAAAGAAACATCAGGAGGCCCCGTAGTAACAAGATATACAGGAAGTCAAAACACCCAAATCTTAAAAACGCAATGCTTTTTTTCCCCAGGAGTTCTAAATTTACCCACAAAGTTTCTTTTTGCTTCCTACCCAAGTTTAAAGTAATTTCAATGGACCATAACTATGGAAAAGGGTATCCAAAAATCTCTCTTCCCTTCTTTCAGTGGGAGTCTTTAACAGGAACAAATGGTCAGGGTAAAGTACTGAACATCAGGGACTATTTTTGGAGTCGATGCTAGTTTTAACACACACAACAAATAGAAAAGTAATTTAAAAGATCAAATAGCTTGGCCAGCCAGGGCCACTCAGTGAAGTGACACGGGTAAGTGGGAGGTGCCTGGAATGCTGCTCAGGCAGACTTCCAACTGGCTGTGCAGTTTTCACACCAGGTACGAAACAGAGTCAGCCTGGGCCTTCCCATTCTTTCATAAAGTTCTGCCACACACCCCTCCACCCAAGCCTCAACTTTAAAACTGCTACATTATGTGATGGAGGTCTGTAATAATAGACTCTGGTAACCAGCTAAGAATGGAGAAATGGATTCTGGATGGCTCCACAGGCAAAATCATCTTAAGTACATTTAAGGGGAGAAAATGGGAGGACAGGGGATACGGGGTAAGGTAATGGACAGAGTTTGAGAGGGGACCCGGCACCCAGAGAGCCAGTCACTAAAGACTGAAAAGATGCTTCACCACCCCTGTGATACTGCCCCCAGCACACACTTCTCCACTGAAAACAGGTCTATTATCAGCTATGAAACTTGGATAGCACAGGAAATACAGGGGAGGCCTGTCCTGGCTCCAGAACATCCTTAGAAAGAGGGGTTAGGAGATGCCCCTTAGACCACTGACACCCTGAGGTTTAAGGACTACATCTCACCTGGCAAGGTCCTCGTCAAAAGAGTCCATCCGGACATTGACCTGGGCCTCTCGAGTAATAGAAAAGGAAGACTTCCCTGAGGAAAAGTCTCCTTTGGCGCCTAGCTTCTCTCGGCTCTCAGAGGTCTTTCTCGGGGGAGGTGATGAGCTTTTCTCCTGGACTGCTTTGTAAGCGGTCACTCGGAAATTCTTTTCAGGCACAAACCCCCGGTGCCCACTTTCGGTTCTCTTGGGCCCTCCCCGATCCTCCTTTTTGGATCTCTCTGAGAAAGATTCCTCCTCCAGCTCCTCGGTTTTCCTCTGCTTTTCCTTGCCTGGAGGTGCATACACCAGGCCCTCCCATTTGCCGGACTTCTCCTCCTCCTGGTTTTTGTTTGCACCTGCTATAACTTTCGACATGAATTTGGGTTCATCATCAAACTCCGATTCCTTCCTTCCCTTCGCTTTGTCCTTATCTTGATCATCCATGTCCTCCTTATGGAAGTCAGCCATCTTCTTCTCAAAGTCGTCTCGAAGCTTATACCTTTTGGGAGACTGGCTGCCCCGAAAAGACTTTTCAGCATCAGTTTTGGGAGCAAATGGATCAGATTTCATTTTTGCATCACCCAAGCCCGTGTCAGAGAAGCTCCCTTTTTCTTTCATTTTCTCTTTATCGGTATTTGTTTGTTTCTGTTCCTTATCTTTTCCATTCTCGGTCTTCTGCTCTTCTAGGTACCTAGTTATAAAGCACAAGGGAAACACAAACGAGGCTCCTTTAAGCAACCTGATCCAAACAGGCATCGTTTGTTTCTTTTAAATTCTCTGAACAAACATGCCTTGTAGATTCCAGTGTTACCAAAGGATTTTCTACTTGGTTACTTTACAGTACTTTCTAAAAAGTGGCCCTTAACAGATCTATGAACTTGGATGCCATTTAAGAGAAAAATACATGGCCCATGGAGGTCTTATAAGAGCAACCAAAAAGGAAACAGCAAAGGTCATTTTTTAGGATACTAAAAAACAAAAACCTACTTACCTGTAAGTGGTCTAGGAAAAAAAAAATTAAGGTCTTATCCAACCTTCACTCAGTCACTTAAAATCTGCTTTCAGCAAAATTAACATAGAATGTTCAACCTTGGAATGTTTTGCTTTTTATACAACTCACATTTGGAAATACAAGTCTCAAAAGAGACCTCATGTTTGCTTCAAGTCACCTAGAAGATCTAAATATGAAATATACTGCGAACACAAATAAAAACAAAATACAAGTTAATTGGGGGAAGAGGGCAAAAACCATCCTACTCGTTCTTATGGAAAAGCAGAGCTCGCGCCCGAGCCTCCTAATGAGACTCCCAGTCCTGGCAAGGAACCACACTTACACTTTAAAGCAGACTCACTGAAGGCTGGAAAGTACAGAGGCTGAACATCTCATTTGTGCCATTAATGAAGAAGTGTAATCAAGTTACAGCTGCATGAATATGGCAAAGAAGAATCAAAGGACAGCAAGGCACCAAAGAATATGCTAATAACAACGGTGGAAAAAAGGGAAACCCCCCGCCAGGTTAAGTCCCTCTTGACAATCTGGTCCCAGTGCAACTTCCTTGCTCCGTCTCTGCCATCCCAATCCAGCCAGTACATGGATTCAGGTTCCAACTCTCATCAAGTCCCCCAGAGCAGAAAGACGGAAGCACAGTCACATCCTCTACTAACGCATAGCCTGGCTGGCTTCTACTGGGATACACACCCACCTTGTGATTTTAAAACAAGGGCTTACTGGACTAAGCCTCAGGCTTTCCCATTCTGCCCAGTCTCCTCAACTGGAGGGTGTGAGGGTACAAGGTGTAGCTCTTCACCACCATGGGCTGAGGCAGATGGATCACAGCAGATGGTGGGTCCTACAGAGTCTAACATCTCCAATGAACCATTCATTTTGGTAAAGACAGTATTTTTTTTTTTTTTTAAAGACAGTATTTTTTTGATAGCTGACCCACAAAACTCTACTGCTCTCTGGCTTACATTGGTAGAATCCAAGGCAAATTTTAAATGTGAAAACATCATTGAGGAGCAGTCTAAAGAAACTTTATGCTGCAACACAAATTCAGGAAGGCAGGAAAGCTAGCGTTAAGCTACAGGTTTCCTCAGATGATGCTTTTCAAGTTTCCTAACACAAAGTTTAGGAAACAGGGATTACCTTATTACCATTAATCAGAGCTCTAACTCCGATCACATTACAATTAAACTGCCAGCTGGCGAGATAAAAACACAAGCAGGCAGAGGAAACGAGATACTTGCCTCTTTGTATAGGCTGCTCCTCCCGAAGCAGCACCCTCCTCCTTCTGAGAAGTGCCATACGTGGAGCCAGTGGCCGGTGGACTCTTACCCACAGGGCTCTTTTTGGATGGACTCAAGGACCCAGAGCTATGATCAAATGGACCTTGGTGTGTCCCAGCCTGGTACCCAGCACCACTCTGCAGAGTTGAGCCCATCTGGGATGTGCTGGAAAGTGGAGGGCTAGGTTTTGGCACAGGGCTAGGACGGGGTGAACGCCGCCTCACCACCACAGACTGGAGCGGGCTTTTGAGAGCAGGGCTTCGCTCCCGGGGACTCAACTCAGAAACTGCAGAGGCCCGTGATGCAGAACCAGCACTGTACGTGGTGGCATCTGGCCATGGTTTCGAGCCATCAGATGCTTTTGTATCTTGAGAGGTGCCTCCAGAGAACGTCTGCTCCTTGGCCTCATCTCCTTGGTTATCCCCGGCAGCCTGAGATGGCCGGCTATCCTTGGAAGAGGACTTTTTCTCCTTTGCAGACTTGCGCTTAGAAGATTCAACTCGGCTGTGGTTGGAGGAAGAACGAGAGGATGAGGAGCGCCTCGACCTGTCAGAGGAAGACTTATCGGAGTTTCTAGAGTGGCTCCTGGACCTCGGTGAAGGGGACCTTCTCTTTGGGGACCGGGATCGGGAACGGCCCCGACGAGGACTGTAGGCTTGTCGGTAATTCTGCCAATTCGAGCGGTAGTTTCCATAGCCTCCTCGGTTATACTGGCCCCACGGATAAAAGCCTCTGTTGCGCCCACGGAAATAATAGGGCCTTCTATAGCCTCTGTTGTGACCTCGGAAATCCCGATTCTGATATACTCTTGGGTGATTTCTCTCTCTGTTATGAGCTGGAGAATAGGATCTGGAACGAGACCTAGAACTGAAAAGGGGGAAGGGGGAAACATTTGAATTTCTGACACAAGCCTTATTATTTAAGAAATCCCTGCCAAAGAGGTAATAGTTTGAGAGATCCTGTTCTTATATATTTTTTTCAGTTTTGTTTTCAAAGAAAGGGCACAAATTTAAATACTTAATTCCACTGCTGACCCATATGAAGTACAAATATACAGAATCAAATCACTTTAACAATGACACACTGAGACGGCTTCATTAATATTGTAGCACTTTTTATATGGAAACGTATTTCTATGACACCTAAGAGAATAATGCTCTTAATACAGTAAACTAAAAAACCCACTTTAATACAGCGTACACACTGCTTAAGAGTTTCACGTGGGAATTTATAGGCCCCTACACCACTGGAAGCTGGGAAGAACGCAAGCTCGAGTCCACAGACGCAGGCCCAGACTAGGCAGGTCCCTGGCCCCTACAATGGTATAACACTCTATGCATCCTATTCAGCCCTCTCTGTCTATGTAGGACCACTTTCTTAGATTCCACTAAAACCGTGGGTTGTAAACACACAGTCCCAACCAAAGAGCACTTAAATAGGAACTGGGAGATGCAGCTGCTCAGAGCTTAAAAGAATTCACTGAAATCAGATCAGCAAAAGATACATATACTTTTTTTTTTTCACTGGGGACCTGAAAGCACCTGGGTAGCTGAGTCAGTTAAGCATCTGACTTCAGCCTAGGTCATAATCTTGCAGGTTCAGTGTCTCTCTCTCTCTCTCTCTCTCGGCCCCCGCCTCCACTCACACTCTCTATCAACAATAAACATTAAAAAAAAAAAAAAGGTACTGGGGACCTGGAAATGGCTTCATTCCTCAGGTGGTCAAGTTTCTGTTGCTGAGTTACAAGACCCTACCTCGGTGCCACAAGAGGGCACCATCTGACCATAAACAGCCAAGGAGGTTAAGTAAAGAAAACTACAAAACCAACCCGTCTTCAGGCACCACAGCCCACACATCTTTCAAGTCGACCTAAAGCCGAGAGTTGTGTTCTTCATTCAACAATCTGAGACTCTGATTGGGCAAAGAGACATTTCCAGAACCATGGAGATTCAACAGTAACCTCATTTTGTAAAAATTCCATGCTTATGAATGCTAGGCTTGTCAATGACAGGAAGCCGTTTCCATCCAAAAGCCAAAAGCTGTTATCTGTTGGTGTAAAAATCCACAGGGGGTTCTTGGATACCAAATGTGCCTTGTCAACTAGGATATACATCGTTAACATAAAAATATGTAAAATTACTAGAAAAATCTTCACAAAAATATTTTCTTTACATATAGTAGAATAGAAACCTTCGGTTAATCAACAGAATTTTTCATAACAGGCCTAACTAAAAACAAATTTTATTTGCCTATTTGTTTTATAAGTATCTCCATTTAGCAAATATGACAGATCGTAACTAAACAAATGGTGTTTTTAAACAGAAACTTACATTTAATTTAATCTACAGAAGATAAAATGGGATTGGTCTTCTGCTACTTACTAACCATGGTTCCGTTTCAGGTTCTTTATCTACCCCAAGAATAACTGTGACCCACAAAAACGTATCATATTGCTGGCTAACAGTTGCTATTTAAGTACAATGAAAAAAAACTTACCTTCCATACTTTTCATTCGAAAACAGTAACAATATAAGAAAAGAAGGAAGAGGCAGATGCAGGCTATGAAACTGAATAGGACCCGATTAAATGGCTATACTTGAGGGAGGTGATGCACCACCAGCACTAAGGAGGGCTTAATTCATGTTCCCATCCTCAGAGGCTACTGCTGCTTCTCTGTCACCAATTACTAGTGCGGGCCCTGTGGCACACTGCATCCAAAACCCGCAGTCATTGCACAGATGCAGGAACATGAGTCTCTGCAGATTGCAAATGAAGGTATTTACGAGAAGTCACTTAAAAGGATACAGTCTGTGAAATACAAGGAAACAATCAATTTTCTCCAATTCTGTAGAACTCAGCAGTTAAGTTAATTTAAAGGCATGGTTTCTCAAACTCTCTGGATAGTATACTTTCCTTGTAGGAGAGGAAAAACAAAAGAAAAAAAATCATGGAACAGATAAGCCAGAAATAAAAAAGTGAACATCCAGTGGCAAATTTATCTGTTTCTAAAAAAACAGAGATGTCAGCCTAGAACTGAGTATAAAAACATGTTTTCTAGTGGAGAAACTCCTTCAAAATAACAATCTTCTCAGTATAAGATAGCACATAAAGTGGCTCCAGTCCTACCCCAGCACATACCGCCCGAGTTATTTTTCCCTCGTGTGCCAAGTCAATGACCATGCCAAATAATCTGTAGAATATGAAGAGATCTGTCCAGACAGATCTGCCCGGAATCCCAGCTATTACAAATATTTCAGAGCTGGTTAGCATTTCCCAATTTGGTTTGTGTCTGTTCAATTCTGTCATTCAGTTTGGGTTGTAGCGCCTCTTGTTTTTGAGCCAATTACTTAATTTCTATCTACTAGATCAAGTTGTTAAAGTGCTACCCTCTTCAGAACCAACCGAACTAAGTTGAAGCTAAAATGGCCCTACTCGGACTCTTGGGTGCAAGGCACGAGTTAGTTAGTATGAGTCTCTGCTCAGTCCCATGCCCTGACAGCAACTTCCCAGGGCAGATATATTTGGTGGGTTTCCTTCTTCTTTTTGCGGGGGAGGGGGTGGTGAAAGGTAAAGTTCATTTATATTGACTCTGGCACAATTAAGCCACAGTCTCTAGCCTAGGGCTTGAACAAAGTCTGGCATAAAAAAATGCATGTCCAAAAAACACAGAAGAGAGGGGGAGAGGCTAGGACTCATTACCCTCAAGGTGCAATATTATCTTTAAAAAAAAAAAAATCTACCGTTTCTTCTGTTTGAGGAAGAGACGCCATATATTCTAACTTCTATCCCAATCATTAATATTTACGCACACCGACTTTCTGTTCCCCCTCTGGTCTGAAATCAATCTGTCCAGGCAGGCCTCTCACAGATTCCATGTAAGACGCTGGGAAGAAAAACAAATCCCACCAACCATCTCCTTAAAACGTTTTAGAAGTACCACCCAGGACGGTGGAAATAAAGAACACAGCTTAATAACTACTTTTCCTGAGATCTATTTTAAATTCTGTAATCAATTCATTTAACAAGCGAATGAGCAGGGGGCGGGGTTCAAAGTGGTGAGGCTGAGGAACCACTTCCTTGCCTGGTACCTGATTCTGACAATAAGAACAAAGATGTGCAAATATCCCCCTTTGGTATTTAAATACACTGATATTCACGTGTAGAACCTTATCTCTACAAAAACGTTCTTGTCTGCTCACAAGAGAAAATTAAAAGTTGTGAAGAATGAAAAACTCAACTCACAACATGTTAAAAGAGGAAAGGAGCTGGTGGCTTAGCACCCCATCTAAGACATAACTGAAACGTGGACATTCACTGAAAGATGTGAAACCTGACTGAATTAAAAAATACTGGCAATAAATTCAAAAGAATTATTTGTACACTTAGACACAGAGATATCTAAAAGGGTGATTTTTAGATGGTTTCGCGGTGTTTTACTAAACAGACACAGCTTGTTAGAACTGGCACATTAGGTGTAACAAATGACTCCTGTTAAGTTTTTGTGGTTTAACTATGTTATTGAATTAATAAGGCTTCTTTCTTCGCAACGTTGCTCATACTATTAATCCCCTTAGCTATCTTTTCTTTGCTGATGATACATATAACCTTTGGTCCAAAGCCTCCAAAAGTACTTCAGGAATAAATCAATCAGGTGTAGAGATTTGAAGCAAGCAGCTCAAATAAAAACAAAATGCTCTTTCTTCCAAAGTAGATGAGAGACAGTGCGTGCTGGCAGAGGAGAAAAGGAATTAGGCAAACAGTATGGCAATTAAGGTGGTTTGGATTTGCAGTGTTTACAGAGACCTGTACTATCGTACAGCCCAACTTTCCACCTCAGCCAACCCCCCACTCCATTTGACACTTTTGAGAGATCCCCCCTGACCGATATAACAGCTACCTTGATATACAACACATGCCCTTACCTCAGCCTGCGCTTTCTTGAACGAGAGACAGATCGACTTCTGGACCGAGACTTCGAAAATGAACGAGAACGAGATCTTGATGCAGATCTTGAGCGAGAAGAGCGAGATCCAGACTTGGATTTGTTGGTTTTTGACATCTCTGAAGAGAGGGTCACTTGTCAATTACACCTAAAGTAAAAAACAGATTCAAACAAATGAGGGAATACCTCTGCAAACTTGAACTTCTCTGGACACTTATCAAACAATTCCTTTTTTCAAACAGATGAAATGACTGATTAAAAACACTCTCTGCCCTTTTATCAAGAGGGGTTTCTATGGTATTCATACTTCACTAAAATAAAAAAAAAATTTTTTTAGGGGCAGGTGGTAGCTCAGTCGGTTAAGCATCTGACTCTTGATCTCAGTTCAGGTCTTTATTTTCAGGGTCATGAGTTCAAGCCCCATGTTGGGCTCTGCACTGGGCATGAAGTTTACGTAAAAAATAAAAATAAAATTTTGGGGGGTGCCTGGCTGGCTCAGTCAGTAGAGCATGCAAAAACTGATCTCAGGGTTGTGGGACTGAGCCCCGTGTGGACATGGAGCTTACTTTAAAAGACGGGGAGAGGGGCGCCTGGGTGGCTTAGTCAGTTAAGTGTCTGACTTTCGCTTAGGTCATGATCTCACGGTTCGTGGGTTCGGGCCCCGCGTCGGGCTCTGTGCTGACTGCCAGCTCAGAGCCTGGAGCTTGTTTCAGTCTGTGACTCCCTCTCTCTCTGACCCTCCCCTGCTCACGCTGTCTCTCTCTCTCCTAGAAATAAATAAAACATTAAAAAATAAAAAATAAAATAAAATAAAAGACGGGGAGAAGGGAGAAGGGGATCCCTGGGGGACTCAGTCTGGTTAAGCATCCAGGTCATAATCTCATGGTTCATGAGTTTGAGCCCCTCATCAGGCTGTGTGCTGACAGCCTGGAGCCTGGAGCCTGCTTTGGATTCTGTGTTTCCCTCTCTTTTTGCCCTTTCCACAACTCGTACTCTGTCTGTTGTTTCTCAAATATAAATAAACCTTAAAAATTTTTAAAAAAATTTTCAGGATGAGATTTCTAAGCTGCACAATCCCCAAAAGACAAGCCACAGTAGCAAATGGAAAATCTGACCTGTAACTGTGACTTGGAAACACAATAAACCACTTACAAAGTGAGAGGAGCTACCAATGATTTGGTACACGTAGTCGTTTTTCAATAAGCAGCCAAGTTTTTCAGACTAAGTCGGCTGTTAAAAGTATTGAGAAGACCTGGGACAGGTTTCCCAATTTTTTTTTTTTTATTTCTTACTGTTTATATTTGAGAGAGAGAGAGAGGGAGGGAGGGAGGGAGAGGGGCAGAGAGAGAGGGAAACACTGAATTCGAAGTAGGCTCTAGGCTCAGAGCTGTCAGTACAGTAGAGCCCGATACAGGGCTCGAACTCATGAGCTGTGAGATCATGACGTGAGCTGAAGTCAGATGCTTAACCAACTGAGCCACCCAGGAGCCCCTGGGTTTCCCACTTCTCAAAAAAGAAACTCCATGCAATGATGGCTTGATACTGAGTATATGGCAACATCTGACCACTTCTCTACTCCCTAGACCTTAAAGCCACGAGGCAAATCCTTAATATTTCATTCTAAGAAAAAGGTTTAAAAAATGTAAGAGAACACCACAAAACGGTGTTGGGAAAACCGAACAGCTACATGCAAAAGAATGAAACTGAATGACTTTCTTATACCATACACAAAAATAAACTCAAAATGGTTAAAAGATCTCAATATGAGACCTGTAACCGTAAAAATCCTAGAAGAGAGCACAGGTAGTAACTTCTCTGACATTGGCTATAGCAACATTTTTCTAGATAGGTCTCATGAGACAGGGGAAACAAAAGTAAAAATAAACTATTGGGACTACATCAAAATAAAAAACTTCTGCATAGTGGGGTGCCTGGGTGGCTCGGTCAGTTGAGTGTTCATTTCTCGATTCTGGCTCAGGTCATGATCTCAGGCTTGCAGGACCGAGCCCCATGTCAGGCTCTGTGCTGAGTCTGGAGCCTGCTTGGGATTCTCTCTCTCTCCCCGTCTACCCTGCTCACACTCTCTCTAAATTAAAAATTAAAATAAATGTGTTTTAAATAAAGCTTCTGCACAATGAGGGAAGCAATCAGTAAAACAAAAAGACAACCTATTGAATGGGAGAAGATACTTGCAAATGATACATGCGATAAGAGGTTAGTACTCAAAATATATAAGGAACTCATACAACTTAACACCAAAAACAACAAATAATCCAATTAAAAAGTGGACAGAAGACACAGACATTTCTCTTCAAACAGGACATAGATGGCTAACAGACACACGAAAAGATGCTCAACATCACTCATCATCAGTGAAAGGGAAATCAAAACCACAATGAGTTATCACCTCACGCAGGTCAGAGGAGCTAGAATCAAAAACACAAGAAAGAACAAGTGTTGGTGAGGATGTAGAGAAAAAGGAACCACTGTGCAAGGTTGGTAGAGATGCAAAATGGTATGACCACCATGGAAAAGAGTATGGAGGTTCCTCAAAAAAATGAAAAACAGAACTACGCTATGATCCAGTAATTCTACTACTGGGTTTCTACACAAAGAATTTGAAAAGACAGATGCATCCCTCTACTGCATTACTTACAGTAGCCAAAATGCAGAAGCAGCTCAAGAGTCCACCAACAGTGAATGGATAAAGTAGATGTGGTGGAATAGAGTATCACTCAGCCATAAAAACGAGTCAATTTTTGCCATTTGCAACAACATGGATGGATCTAGTGGGTATAATGCTAAGTAAAATAAGTCAGAGAAAGACAAATACCCTATGATTTCACTCATATATGAGATTTAAGAAACTAAAACAAGCAAGGGCGCCTGGGTGGCTCAGCTGGTTAAGCATCTGATTTTGGCTCAGGTCAAGATGATCCCACGGTTCCTGCTTTCAAGCGCTCTGCTGTCAGCGCAGAGTTTGCTTTGGAGCCTGTCTCCCCATCTCTCTGCCCCTCTCCTGCTCGTGCTCACTCTCTCTGCCTCAAATATAAACTTTGAAAAAAGAATTTAAAAAAAGAGTAAGGGGGGAAAAAAGATATAAACAAAAAAAAAGACTCTTAATTATAGAGAACCGATGATTACCAGAGCGAGGCGGAGGCAGGTATGGGTAAAACAGGTGACAGGGATTAAGGGCACGTTTATCCTGAAGAGCACTGAGTAATGTAGAGAACTGTTAGATCCCTATGATGTATACCTGAAACTAATGTAACACTGTAGGTTAATTATATTGGAATTTTTTTTTAATGTGAGAGTATTCTAAAATACTCTATCTAATACCATAGTGGCATGTACTATGTCCTGTAAGATATAGGATATTAATCCATAAACATAGTCTTAAGGTAATTTAAAAAGTGAAGAACTGTCACTTTCTTTTAGCTCTTCTTTAGCATCAAGAGTCAACCTTTTAAAAAAAAAAAAAGTCAACCTTTTTTTGTGGTCATTTTCCCATGAAAAAACAAAATCGTCTTTTTCCTTTTCTTTCCTCCCCCGCAGGAATGAATGGATGGAGAGCCTCAGAGTTGCCCTGACAAGCTTGCTGCGTTTGGTCAGCAAGGTGCACTCTATCAAGCTGTCTCACTTACTCTCCATTATACTCTACTACTACAACTGAGGACACATCCAAGGAAAGGTGAAGTGCTATATAGCATGTGTAAACAAGGGATCAGTCAAAAACCACAAAGCTAGTTAATAGCCAAACCAGGCCAAAATTCTAGGGCTTATTCTATCACACCTCACTGCTTCACTGCTTTGCTGTGCTGACCCTGGCTTGTAAAGGGAAAATGATAATCAACAAACATTTCACCCTCCCCTACCTCTCAGATTTTGTTATTCAGAACTCAGCTCAAAAGCCATCTCCTCAGGCGCGCCTTGCTGGCTCAGTCTGTTAAGTGGCCAACTCCTCGTTTCGGCTCAGGTCATGATCTCATAGCAGGTGAATTCAAGTTCAAGTTCGCTCCAGTCTCTAATTATTACACTCAAGGTTTAGATACAATTTTTAAGGGCTTTAAGAAAGGAAAGGAAGTCCAGGAAGCTGCTATCACTCTAGATCACAGGGGAAGTAACTATAACCATAAAAAAGGTTTAGAGGATGGAAAACTGCTAGGAAGCCAGAGAGACAAAGGATCATAAGTAAGAGATCGCTAAATGAGGGCACCAAAGACGTGGAGTCTAGTTCTTGCCAAAGGGATGGAACTATTGTGTGCTCCAGCAAGGTCAAAGAGATTTCCATTTGAAGCCGATTTTTGGCAATAGTGTCTCTGTACAAAGCCAAGGCAGAGAACTAAGTTAGTTTATTCAGGGATGATGAGGAGGTGGATGTGTAACTGAGCAATTTACAGGAATTCAATATTGAAAACGCATTTTGTTTTTCTGGTTGCCCTTCAGCATATTTTGGGTTTAGTCTTGCTGATTGGCTTTATTTCTGTCACAAGTTTAGGGCTATTTTTGCCTTGTAATATCTCTGCCCAATCTTCAAGTTTAGCTTAAGTCAGAAAGAAAAATCCTTTCAGATCACTGGTATTGTCCACCTGTTGTGGACAATACCAAACTTTGAAAGAAAAAGAAAAAAAAGAGCGGCAAGTGAGTGTCGAAATATTCATTTTGCCCCCAGAAACTGGAAAATTACAAAGCTAACTTTCATTAAGAGGAAGAAAAACTTGTCATCTAAACAGAGATAAAGCCAAACCTAACATCCAAACCTAACATTTCTAAATATAACCTTTTACTAGAATTGACAAGTATGCTTAAGAGTCACAATATTGTGATACCACACTTACTCCTACTCCTGGAACTCTTTAAATGTGAATTGAAAATAACTTTAAAAACATTATACTCCGAGAAATAAGTGCAGTGACTTTGGATGATACGAAACCACAGCTGGAGATAAACCAATGAATCACTTAACTCATTTGAGAGGATGCTAGATAAGTGGATAAACAGCTAAATTAAAATTTAAGCAGACTTGATTCTGGCCTTCATGGAGCTTTTGGTCTAGAGGTGCTAGAAGACAATAAGTAAGGAAGTGAGCAAAGATGTAATTACAAATTTTGGTAGGTACCAAAAGGCAAAGACCACATAACATTAGTAAACTTATACAGAATAGTACTGACTTATTTTATTTAGAGAAGATGGTGGAAAGTTGGCATTTAAGCTGTCACCTGAAGAATAACAAACAGCAAATTACAAGAAGAAAAGGGAAAGGAAGTGTCCAAAAGACATGAAGTTTTTTCTCTCAATATCCATAAATACATATATAAAGATACCCTTTCCAGTATAAAGTATGGACAAACATTAAGTAAAACCATTTGATCAAATTAGGAAGAGTTCATTCAAAACCACTCTGGATTCTATTTTGAAGACTTTTAGACTTCACGTGATTACACACAACTTTTCCTGTTTCTACCATTTCTTCTGTGTCCATGTTCTACAAATATATTGGGAAATAAGACAAACATCACCTTGGAAATCAATTTGGCACCTTTCTACACGATACAAACTCCTAGCACTTGATTTCTGTTCAAACTAAAATTTCCCCAAAGGGAAGTTTTGCTTCTTCAACAAAGCGCACTGTTCCTGGAGGCTGTTTCATTTAGAATATTATGAAAGAGTCCAGTCCTTACAGAAGAACTATGGCTTAATATGACAGCTCATGGCTATGAAATGTGGCTCAGGTAAAAACATATGCCCTCAAACACAATATGGGTAAAAAACTTCTCCCAGTGAAGGTAAGGAAGTGCAGTCCCTCCACCAGCTTTACAAAAAAACCCACCAAGGGACAAGTGGCAATCAACACTTACTATCCATGATGTGCCTGGCACGTTAAGGACGCGGAAGCACAGGACCTGGGTCCTAAACTCCTGTAGTTAAGGGCCTGGTAAAACCCAAATATCCTCAACTTTCCAACATTCTTCAGACGATGTGGTATCATGTCCACCTTACTACTTTGCCCCTGAACCAGTCTGTCTTCCTTCATTGGGAAACTCAGAACTTAAAGGAATTCTCCAAACGTGGCCTAATACAGAACTCTTTAGATACGATTAGTGCATCTGAAAAAGTCTCTTCCTGGGAAGCCATCCCACACACATGTGGATTTGGAGCAGGTCCCAATGTCTTCTCTCAGACACCATTCTGCAGCTGCAAGATCTCTTCCTCCTCCATCTTGGGTTTATCCAACTACTGTTCTTTTTTTCCCTACCTTTTCTTTAAAAAAAAAAAACCCAAGAGAAGAATTTCAAACAGCCTTTTTTTTTTTTTTTACAAATAGTTTATTGTCAAATTAGTTTCCACATAACACCCAGTGCTCATCCCAACAAGTGTCCTCCTCCATACCCATCCCTCCTCCCCCCAACATCCATCAGTCCTCAGTTTTTGTCAGCATTCAAGAGTCTCTCATGGTTTGCCTCTCTCCCTTTCCCCCACCATTTTGCCCTTCTTCTCCCCCTTGGTCCTCTGTTAAGTTCCTCCTAATCCTCCTATACGTGCACACATATGATATTTGTCCTTCTCTGCCTGACTTATTTAGCTCAGCATAACACCCTCAAGGTCCATCCATGTTGCTACACATGGCCAGATTTCATTGTTTCTCATTGCCATGTAGTATTCCATGGTATAGATAAACCACATCTTCTTGATCCACTCATCTGTTGATGGACACTTAGGCTCTTTCCAGGTTTTAGCTATTGTGGAGAGTGCTGCTATGAACATTGGGGTACGTGTGCTCCTATGCATCAGCATTTCTGTATCCCTTGGGTAAATTCCTAGCAGTGCAATTGCTGGGTCCTAGGGGAGTTCTATTGTTAGTTTCCTGAGGAACCTCCACACTGTCAAACAGCCTTTCTGAAATCATTTCAGATACAATTCTGTCACTTGGAGCAAGGGTTCACTTTCAAACTGTTCCCATAGAGACACTTGAGAGCACAGTCCCTCAAGCCTTCCCCACCCAAACCACTCCCTCCTCTAATTACCAAGCAGATCAACAGGCCCTGAGAGAACAGATGCATTTTACTTAAAATGAAGGTCTTAAGATATATATCACTTTTGTATCATTAAAAACACATCTTATTATTCAACTCCAAGAAAAAGAATATTGGCAGACGAAGCCAAAACAAACTTCTCTAAATCAAAAACTATCAAAGATAAGGACGAATTAAGTGATTCCTTTTCCCTTCTCACCTCAGATTAGTAAGCTTCTTCTCAGTGTCCCTAAGTGATGATACCAGCATTATCTTGGCCAAGTTCTGCTGAATTCACCAGAATAAACATGGGAGTATTTACCCCATGGCTGGAACCCTGCAGGTAGCTTACTGAGAAGTTGTATCTGGCAAGAGCAGAACCAAGTACACACCAAGGCCTAATCACTCCTGCTAAACGAGAAGCTGAGATCATTCTTTCTTGTCCCTTCAACATTTTATTCCAAGGTGCAGAAGGCCAAACTCACTTCAGTGTTAGGGAGACACTCACACTTCATTTATTAGTGCCAGGTTACAGTAAAACGCCAGTGCCAAGAGAGCCATGCTTTTGGGGCACCTGCGTGGCTCATTCAGTTAAGCATCTGACTCTTAATCTCAGCTCAGGTCATAATCTCAAGGTTCCTGGGATCAAGTCCCACATCGGGGTATGCTCTGACAAGACAGAGTCTGCGCAGGATTCTCTCTCCCCCTCCAATGCTCATGCACGTGGTCGCTCGCTCGCTCTCTCTCTCTCAAAACAATAAATTTTAAAAAGCCATGCTTTTAACAGTCATTACTTTAAGAAGTAGAAAATTCTTGGTGAACAAGACACAAAATGACTAAGATAAAGAAAAGACAGATGTAAAAATATCAAGAAAGAAATTCACCATTCATAAAAGGTTATGGACAAAGCAATGGCCTGACTTGTGCTTTGTAAGCCTCTGGATAGTTCCAGCTATCTGAGCAGAGCTCAGGTGAAACATTACACATGTTTACTATTTTATGCTTTTCTCTGGAGATTATCCCTCTCCTGAGTGCGAGAGAGAAACAGAATCAAGAGCAGCTGGGGGTATCTCTAGGGTAAGACTTTGCTAAAGCTTCGCATCCCACCCACATCCCAGAAGAAACTGAACTCAGGTGGGGGAGGGGCCTTTGGGAAGAATGACAATGATCAGATGAAATCTGATCTGATTTCAATTCAGAACTGAAATGTGTATTATATTTATAGATTTAATAACTAACTCTATTAACTGGCTCTCTTAAATTATTAAATAAGCCAATAAACATAATACTAATTTCAATTCTGAGGTCCTAAAACTTACAGAGAATAATCACACGTGCATTAAGCACCCTCCTCAAGGTGGGAAAGGGCCTTTGGGGAGAATGGCAATTTTATTGCTTAAACAACCTAAAGGCATAACAACAGACTTGGCCTTGCCTAGGTTATAAAATCAAAATTATTCTGGGGGCACCTGGCTGGCTCAGTCAGTAGAACATGACTCTTGATCTTGGGGTTGTAAGTGCAAGCCCCACGTTGGGTATAGAGTTTACTTTTTTTAAAAAATCTGTTCTGGGGTCACCTGGGTGGCTCAGTCCATTAAGCATCCAACTTGGCTCAGGTCATGATCTCACGGTTTGTGGGTTCAAGCCCCGCACTGGGCTCTGTGCTGACATGACAGCTTAGAGCCTGGAGCCTGCTTCAGATTCTGTGTCTCCCTCTCTCTGCCCCTTCCCCACTTGCACTGTCTCTCTCAAAAATGAATAAACACTGAAAAAAAATTTTTTTAATCTATTCTGAAGTTTAGTGCTGAGATTCTTAAACTTGAAATACTGAATTCTATGGAATTTGGTAGAACTTACTTTAAAAATGTGTAATGTATGGGTGCAGATGTACACATAAGACATACCTACATAAGCACATGTAACAAACTGTTAAGAGTGGTTACCTCTGCAGAGCAGGAAGGAAGATTTACAGAGGAAGCCAACAGGAGAAGGGAGACAAACAAAATAGGGTAGACAGGATGCAGCTTCTCACTTTACGTATAAATCTCTTAGCTGGTCATTTTACAGATGACTTCCCCCCATTATTCTAAAAACAAAACTTGTTAACATTCTGGAGTTAATGGGTTGATTTTTCTATCTTTAATGTGGAATCAACATCTATCTACCTTCTTCTGAGATATTTTTAAAAATCTAAGATAGTAATTTCCATGACCCTAAATAAATAAAGCTGCACTGTAATTATTCGAAGTCCATTTGAGAAAGTCTTATCACAATGGAATTGTATTCTTTTAGGATTTAAAAGAGGGTTAGGAAAGGCCTGCCTTATAGCCAACTGGGTTCTATTTCTTTAAAATGTTTTTATTATGGAAGTGTTGATTCATATACAAAAATAGAACAGTGTAAGGAACTCAAGCGTACCTATGATACAGCTTCAAAACCTATCCATTCTCTGCCAGTAGGCTCTACTTCTGGTCAAAATGCTAACAAGTGTGGGTGAATCTGCAGCTATTTTCCTATATCTTTTCCCTTAAAATAAAAACATAAAACAAAAAACAAAAGAACAAAAAAAGAGACTCCTTACATTAAAAATAAAAAAATATATATCATTATGTTGTATGTACCCTTGAAATTGGTTTGTCAATTATACCTCAATAAAAAAAAAAAAAAACCAAACCCAGGATGCCTGGCTGGCTTAGTCAGTAGATTATGTGACTCTTGATCTTGGGGTTATAAGTATGAGCTCCCCATTAAGTGCAGACATTACTTAGAAATAAAATCTTTAAAAAGAAAAAATCAAACTCAGATATGCAATGAAGTGACCCAAATCGCTCACCTCTACGTTTCTCCATGTGTGCTCTGCAAATAAGTCTAAAAGGAGAATCATTTATTAGCAAATAACAATCGCTCTTATTTAAGTTCAAACGCATCTAAAGCAAATGCCAAAGTGCAACCCTAAACTATTTCCTAATTCCAGGACATGAGTAGTCCAAAATACCGTTCCCATTGTGTGCTATTTCATCAACTTGTTTTTAGAAGTGTGAATACTTCGTAACAGCTGAGAAAATCACGATGAGAAAGTAGAAAATACATTATTAATAAATTGTATGTTTGATGAGCAAGCCAAAAGCAACAAACTTAAGGTTTCTAATTCTACGGAGTCCAAAATCCATTGTAAAAATGGTGAGTTCACTACAAATGTTTGGTATTTCGGAAGACACCGTCATTTTTTTTTTCCCAATGTGTTTTTTATGTCAGCCTTACTATCAACTTCCCTAAAAATAACTTTTACTAATGAAAGCATATATTTTAGTTCACTTAGGCTTACAAAACAAATTCCCAACTTTCCTAACAGTCGTTGTTGGGCTAGAAAGAGAATTCAGAGGAACCAGCTCGGCAACCTTCACAGAAACCGTTCAGTCTGTACCCAGAAACTGGAGGGGTGAAAGCCAGCCAGCAAAGCCCACACCCTCAGAGAAACCGTATCTGGTACTTGTGTCATGGTTAACTGCAGAAACAAAGGCCCAACTCCGTGTATTGTTTTCATGACATAAAAAAATAACATGTCAGTTATCCATAAACACATGGGTAATTTTTCTAAGTGAGCATTAAGAAGTTTCCCTGAGGGTGAGCTCTGAAGCCGTTTAAAAGTAGAGGAATTAAGGAATGGCAAGTCTAGCATAAAACTACCCAGAGATTATTTATAATAATAAGACCTTTCTCTCCCTAGAAGAATACTGCCTATGTGGGAAATACTAGGCCAGCTTTTTTCCGTAAAAGTTCGATTCCAAGTGCTCAAAAAGTCAATCTGTTCTCTCTTTTCTACCCCTAGTATTTCTTTGGATGGCAAACAGGAACTCCAAGGTCAAGGTAACGGTCTCTTAGAAAATCCATACCCAAGACTACATTGTATGTTAACTAATAATAAATGATTTTTTAAAAATCCATACCAAGCTGCCCAGGAAATAAAGATGTGACTTTTTGCTGTCGCTTCACACTTGAGGGAGATGGGGAATTCCTTTCTATCAGTTATTACTATTTACTTTGGATGCTTTGGGCTGTCCTGACCTATTCCGACAAAACTCATCTCCAAAAGCCACCAGAGGATCTGTAACAGATTCTGTGAGTGTACCCAGCAGGGAGCCCATCCTACCTCAGAAAGAGTCTTAACTTCCCTCCGTTCAAGCCCACGCACCAGTCATCAGCTAATAAACAAGAGACTGTTCTCTAGTCCCCTGTTGGGCTATTTGCAAACTGCTTTCTTCCCTCCCCCCAAAATATCAGGACCCTCAGAAGAGGGCAGAACTGATCTTTTTCACTGCACTGGTGAGTAATGAAAGGCTGGAAAAAAATAACTGGCACCAAGCAAGTGCACAAGCACCTTAAATAAGAGAAATTTACCAAAACCAAACTAATGCTAATAAACCCAGAAACCCTTATATGGGGCAAGTATTTTTACCTCTCTGTGCCTATTTTTTCTCATAAAATGATTTGGAACCGTTTCCAAACACGGTCAAAACACTTGAAAATTTATACACACTTAGGAGGTCATTCCTCATCCTTACTTCAGGCACGTCTTACAAGTGGCATTAGGGACGCCTGGGTGGCTCACCCAGTTAAGGTTCTGACTCTTGATTTCAGATTAGGTAATGATCTCAGGGTCGAGATCAAGCCCCACATAGGGCTCTGTGCTAATAGCACAATGCTTGGGATTGCCTCTCTGCCCCTCCCCCATGCTGCCTCCCCCTCAAAATAAACTTTAAAAAAAAAACCACCCAGGGGCGCCTGGGTGGCTTAGTCGGTTGAGCGTCCGACTTTCGCTTGGGTCATGATCTCGCGGATCGTGGGTTCGAGCCCCGCATCGGGCTCTGTGCTGACTGCCAGCTCAGAACCTGGAGCCTGTTTCAGAGTCTGTGTCTCCCTCTCTCTCTGACCCTCCCCTGTTCACGCTATCTCTCTCTCTCCTAGAAATAAATAAAAATTAAAAAAAAAAAAAAAAAAAACACACCTGGAATTCAATGGAATAGCTTAACGTTTCAGCTTTTAAAAAAGAATCATCCTTCCATCCCAGCCAATCAACTCTGAAATTTACTGTAAAAGAAATCATTTAAGATTCACATCATATTCTACTCCTTTATAAAAACTAGCCAATCTGCCTGAAACCACTTACCTTCTAACTGTATTTAAAAACGTATCACCTGCATCGAGGAGAAGCCACCTATAACAAATTCAGGCAGCACCAACCTCACTTGATAAAGAGCTCCCAGAATCCAGGCTCCATTCCAGAATCCTGTCCGGGTGAGGGACAGTGCTGCTAGCTGTTTTCCATCACAGAGCCTGCAAGAGGTCATATTTCCTTCTTCCTCTTCAGTGACTGAATTCACTTCTTGTCCCAATGACATGGCAAACTCCAACCCTCCATCTTTCACTTTTTAAAGGAACAGGACCATATTACTTCTGAATAACTTGGAAAGTTAGGAGAAATTCAATGATATGTATTTCCATAGTACACAGAATACAGCAGGCAGAGAGGCACTAATTATTATTTCAAGCCTGATTTCCATACAGGGTGCTTGTTTGCCTGCTATGACATCACAGAAAATATTAATTTAAGATCACAATGATAAATCTTTGCTAGGAAACACCTTTGTTCACTCTTTTTAGTCAAACGGCTATTTCTCCTTCAATGAGAAATTAAAACATATGGAAGTCTTAACTAGTGGATATTCATTCACAGAAAGCAACATAATCATTAAATGCCTGAAAATTCTGAAAAATGCACACAAATAATGAACTTGGGTCCCAAGTCACCAGCTTGAAAAAAAGTTAGTAAAATAAAATGCACACAAAAAGTTTTACACACTAATTGGTTTTATTATAAGCATATATAAGACATGTATATATGCTTATGGAAGCATGGAAGCATATATATGCTTATAAGGCATAAGTATGCCTCTTAAAGGTATTCTGAAGGAATAACAAGTGTGTAAGTTATAAGCAACTTTATTTGCCAGCATCCTGTGTAGTTAAGTTCACTGTATGGTTTATCTAATAATGTTGTAGCAAAAGGAAGGGACTTGGATAGGAGAGGAGTTCTGGGGAACTTTAAGAAAGTAATAATCTCTGTAGATTTTAGTTTATCCTTTTGTGAAATGTGGGTAATACTGGACATATAACTTCTAAGGTTTCAGGACAGGCGGCATGCTGGGCTTTACAAACACAAATAGGACACTACACTAAGAGATGCTTAGTAGAAAGGTAAATACACCATCACTTCATAATTTAAAAATTAGTCTTGCTTTCTCTTTAAAGCAAGTTTCACAATCTCTGTACACAGGCATACAATGGGAGATCCTGCAGGTCTGGTTCCAGACCAAGGCAAGAAAGCGAGTCAAACGTTTTGGTTTAAAATCTATGTTTACACTATCCTGTAGTCTATTAAGTGTGCAAGAGCATTATGTCTAAAGAAATGTACACATCTTAAATGTACACATCTTAAAAAATACTGCTAAAAAATGCTAACCATTATCTGAACTTTCAGCGAGTTGTAATCCCTAATCATAGATCATAATAACAAATATAATTTAAAAAATCTGAAATACTGCGTCACCAAAATGTGACAGACACAAAGCGAGCAAAAACTGTTGGAGACATGGGCCAACAGACTAGCTTGATGCACTGCATTCGATTTGTGAAAACAAAATACAAATATCTACAAAGTGCAATAAAGTGAAGTACAACAAAAAGTAGGTATCCTACAGTTACTTTGGTTAAGACAGGTGTCTATACTCCCCCCAAAACCACCATCCAGCTAAAACCAGGACATTCTGTTCATTCTATGAGAATTCACTGAACACGAACTTCCATGTTATAGGAGTTTATACACAGAAAAGTATTTTGGGGAGCGCCTGGGTGTCAGTCGCTTGAGCATCCGTCTCTAGACTTCAGCTCAGGTGACAACCCCAGGGTCATAGGATCAAGCCCCGCATTGAGCATAGAACCTGCTCAGGATTAAAATTAAAAAATAATAATAATAAATAAAATCAAAACCATAGCTTTAAAAAAAAAAAGTAGAGGTGCCTGGATAGCTTAGTTGGTTAAGCATCTGAGGGTTCATGAGTTTCAGCCCCGTGTCAGGCATGCTGCTGTCAGTGAGATCCTCAGTCCTCCTCCCTGCCCTTCCCCCGCTCATGTGCCAAGTGTCTCTCTCTCAAAAATAAACTTTTTTTAACAAGTGTTCTTCGCGATCTCTTCAGATTCACAACGTGACGCTGGGGAGTTTTCTTCTGCGTGCACCAGTGCAAAGTCAGAAAAGGGGGTCACAGGTTGTGCTTTTTCCAGTCACATCTTTTCTTTGAACTAAAGTTTTCTCAGTCATTAAAAACAGGGATAACACTTTAATTGTTAATAATGTACCATTATTAGTTCATTAATTGTGCCAAATGTACCATACTGATGTTACGTGTTAATAAAAGAGGAAATTAGGGGATGCCTGGGTGGCTCAGTCGGTTGAGCATCCCAACCTCAGCTTGAGTCATGATCTCACAGTTCTTGAGTTCAAGTCCCATGCCGGGCTCTGTGCTGACAGCTCGGAGCCTGGAGCCTACTTCAAACTTTGTCTCTCTCTCTCTCTCTGCCCCTCCCCTGCTTGCACACCCACGCACCCTCACTCTCACTCTCTCCAAAATAAACACTGAGGGGCACCTGGGTGGCTCAGTCGTTTAAGTGTCCAATTTCAGCTCAGGTCATGATCTCACGGTTCGTGGGTTCAAGGCCTGCATCGGGCTCTGTGCTGAACTCTTACTCAGAACCTGGAGCCTGCTTTGGATTCTGTGTCTCCTTCTCTCTCTGCCCCTCCCCTGCTCACACTGTCTCACTCTGTCTTTCAAAAATAAACATAAAAAATTTTTTAATAAAAAAAAAAAAAATAGGGGCACCTGGGTGGCTCAGTCGGTTCAGTGTCCGACTTCAGCTCAGGTCATGATCTCACGGTTTGTGGGTTCGAGCCCCACGTCGGGCTCTGTGCTGACAGCTAGCTCAGAGCCTGGAGCCTGTCTTCAGATTCTATATCTCCCTCTCTCTCTGACCCTCCCCTGCTCACGCTGTGTCTCTCAAAAATAAATAAAACAGAGGCACCTGGATGGCTCAGTCGGTTGGGTGTCTGGCTTCAGCTCAGGTCATGATCTCATGGTTTGTGAGTTCGAGCCTCGCGTCGGGCTCTGTGCTGGCAGCTAGCTCAGCCTGTTTCAGATTCTAGGTCTCCCTCTCTCTCTGACTCTCCCCTGTTCACGCTCTTTCTCTCAGAAATAAACTTAAAAACAAAAATCAAAAAAAATTTAAATGAAAGATTAAAAAATTTTTAATAAAAAATAAAATTTTTAAAAAATTTTAAAAAACCATTGGAAAGAAATTTTTAAAAAAATAAGAGGGGAAGCTTAGCATGGGGAATGTAAGAACTACTATGAGTTGAATTGTTTACCCTCAACCCTAAAATTTATTTGTTGAAGTCCTAAC
This sequence comes from Proteles cristata cristata, assembly GCA_017311185.1. Lineage (NCBI taxonomy): Eukaryota > Metazoa > Chordata > Mammalia > Carnivora > Hyaenidae > Proteles > Proteles cristata. The sequence goes on along the minus strand of JAESUZ010003902.1, from coordinate 897,189 downwards.
CCCAAGTACCTCGGAATGGGACCTCATCTGGGAGATAGGACCTCTATAGAGGTATAGGACTGTTGTCCTTAAAAAAAGAGGAAATCTGGGGGCACCTGGGTGGCTCAGTCGGTTGAGCGTCTGACTTCGGCTCAGGTCATGATCTCACAGTTCGTGGGTTCAAGCCCTGCATCAGGCTCTGTGCTGACAGCTAGCTCGGAGCCTGGAGCCTGTTTCGGATTCTGTGTCTCCCTCTCTCTCTGATCCTCCCCTGCTCACGCTGTCTGTCTGTCTCTCTCTCTCTCAAAAATAAATTAAAAACATTAAAAAAAAAAAAAAAGAGGAAATCTAGACACAGGGATCTACAGAGGAAAGACAAGGTGAAGAGACACAGGAAGAAGAGAGCAGTCTACATGCCAAGGAAACAACCCTGCCAACACCTTGATGTTTTTACCTTTGAGCCTCCAGATCTGCAGGGCAATAAACTGCTCTGTGTAAGCACCTAGTCTGTACTTTCTCTCGGCAGCCCGAGCAAACTCATACAGGGATTCTGTACCATCCACACCATGGTCTAAACCTATCCTCAAACAAAAACCTTATTGAACAAACAAAAAAAGGCAGAGGATCTGGTGCCCCTTTCTCATAGTTATGAAGACCAAAGTAGATGATGACTGGGAAATTCTTGTTCAATGGCAAGGGAACCCCTAATAACCCCAACACACAGCAAGCAACCAAGCTAGGACTAGAATCCAGGTTTCATTCGGTGTTTTCCACGTGCTTCAAGATGCGCATAAAGGTGGATGTAAGTGAGAGATCTGCTGAAGTAAATTATCAATCTCAAATGTCCTGTCTCAAATGGACAGCACCCCTCAGAGCCATTTTCTTTGTTTTGTTCTTTTTTTTTTTTTTCCCTGAGAGCCACTTTCTAATACAGGACCAGGTTGCATGGCTCTGGCACCAAAAAATAACTGGCTTCCCATGCTGGCTGCTCCATTCATTAGATGAGTAAGGTATTTTCCCAATCTTCCAAAAGTGACCTACCACTCACGAAAACACCGTGGAACTAAGCAAGCACACATAAACTGCCAGGCACACAGTGGATGAGTTCACATCGCAAGCTCTGTTCAGCTACAACCCCAGAGTGGTAAGAGGGAGATACTGAGGAACTTTCTCTGACAGCAAACAGATTTCACCACTGAATTCTATTTTCTTGTTATTACTGATAAGTAACCAAGTATCTTCCTACAGAGAACAATAAAGTGCATTATACCTTTACTAGCTAAATCAGCATGTATGGCACTGAGAGGTATACAGAAGCAAGAAAAGGTCATATTCTAAAGTCATGACCTTTGGAGAACAAATCCCTTTGCTGCTAGATGTCAGCAGAGAAAATCAATGGCAAGCTGGGGGTTGGGGGGGGGGGGATACATTTGGACCTTGTTCATCACAACATTCCCCAGTGTAAGTAACCTGTGGTATTTTCTCTTGAGAATTTGCAAAGTTCAATGGGTTATCTACTAAGCTCAGGATCTTCTATGCAATTAATCTTTCATCATTAGAGAAACAGAATGAACAGTATAGCATAGACAGTAACTTAAATAATCTTCAATTAACCCCAGAGGCTGTTTCCCTGTATCTCTAGAGGAGGGGAACAGCAATTTTACTTACCACTGGGGAATATCTCATTTTTTAAAGAAAAATCTCAGCTTTCCTAACTTAAGAAAAGCACTATAGCCTATGTTAACTAATGACCTATGGCTTCCTTCCAGCTTTCATTATGGTAAACCTTTCTAAAGACTAAATTAAACAGCCAATCATAACACAACTCTTTTTTTTAAAATGTTTATTTATTTTGAAAAAGAGAGAGAGAGAGAGAGGAGAGGAGAGCGAGTGTATGAGCAGGAGGAGGGGCAGAGAGAAAGGAGAGAATCCCAAGCAGGCTCTGCGCTGCCAGCACAGAGCCCAACACAGAACTCGATCTCAGGAAGCACGAGATCATGACCTGAGCCAAAATCAAGAGTTGGGCGTTAAACCAACTGAGCCACCCAGGCACCCCGACACTTAACTATTTCTTAAAGTGAAATTATTATGGGGCACATGGGTGGCTCGGTCAGTTAAGGTGACTCTTGATTTTGGCTCTGATTGTGATCTCGCAGTTTTGAGCCCACGTCAGGCACTGGGCTCTACACTAAGCATGAAGCCTGGCTGGGATTCTCTCCTTCCCTCTCTCTCTCTGCCCCTTCCCTGCTCGCATGCACACTCCCTCAAAAGTAAACATTTTTTAAAAAATGAAGTTATTACTACTAATAGCTTGGGCTTAACCAGTAGTGCATACTGCAATCACCTTTAGAGCTTTAAGTCCATTAATCAAAGATACTAATTTTTTTATTTTAATGTTTGCTTATTTTTGAGAGAGACAGCAAGCGATGAGGAGCAGACAGACGGGAAGACAGAATCCCAAGCAGGCGCTATGCCCTCAGTGCAGAGCCCAACGCTGGGCTCGAACTCACAAACGGAGAGGTCCTGACCTGAGCTGAGATTAAGAGTTAGACGCTCAACCTACTGAGCTACCCAGGCGCCCCATGGAAGGTTCTTATTGAGGAAACCTGGAAAGAGATTCAGAACCACTGGCATATGGACACTGAGGATTCCAAACCACTGGCATATGGACGCTGCGGATTCCAAGGAGTAGATGGACTGTGGTCTCCCTTCATCAAGTTATCATCCCACCCCTGATGCACAGCCACCATTTACAAGTCTACATCCATCAAGCTCGTTTATAACTCTTATTAGGAGTTGTTTGATATCTTTTATAAATATTGGTCTTTTTAGGATCAAATCATCTTCTCCAAACAAGTTTATCACACAGTGGTTTAGAGGGGAAAATAATACATGTGTGTTCAAGTCTGTTTCATTATATGTTAATCTTTCATTGCTTTAAATGGTATTTCAAATATGGGCTGTATTATTCAATAAGTAAATTGTATTAATTTTCCTGTTCCTTCAGGCATATGAGCCGTCAGAACTGCACTGTCCAACACAAAGATGGCTACTATGGTCTTGCAATGTCCTTGGTCTGGACTGGGATGAGCCACAAGTATAAAACATAGGATTTCAAAGACTTAGAACAAAAAAAATCAAAACGTAAACTACCTCACTAGCTTTTATATTACATATTACATATTTTATATTACAATATTACATATTGAAATGAGAATGTGTTGGATATATTACATAAAATATATCATTAATTTCATTTGCTTTTTTTTTAATGTGGCTGCTAGAAAATCCAAAATTACATATGGCTCCCACCAGACTTCTCTTTAACACCTAAGGGACGACAATGACTATGTATTTTCAAATGGTCAAGCATTATTTAGTCACTTTTATTTTTAAGCAAACTCTATGCCCAATGTGGGGCTCAAACTCACAATCCCAAGATCAAGAGTTGCATGTATGTTCTACCGACTGAGCCAGCCAGGCACCCCTATTTTAAGTCACTTATAAATTCATATTAATTCAGTTTACAGTCTCTATCCACTAAGATTTTCCTGTCGATATAACGAACTGATAGCTTTCCGTTTATAACTGCACTTTACCAGGTAAGTTGAGGGGAAAAAAAAGAGAAATGTCTTGGGGTGCCTGGGACTCAGTCAAGTTAAGCATCCGACTCTTGGGTTTCAGCTCAGGTTATGATCTCATAGCTTTTTCGGTTCGAGACTCACAATGGACCCTGTGGGGGCAGCACGGAGCCTGCTTGGGATTCTCTCTTTCCTCCCTCTCTAACTCTCCCCTACTTGTGCTGTCTCTCTCAAAACAAATAAACTTAAAAAAAAGAGAGGAAGAGAGAAATGTCTTAAATACACACAAAACTCTACATAAGAAACTAAAAATGACTACATTTTGGATTTTATCAGTCACCTGAGTCTACAAAAGGAAGCAAGAACCCAACCCACTGCTTCCATTAAAATGAATTAAGGCATTGGGGCGCCTGGGTGGCTTAGTCGGTTAAGCGTCCGACTTTCGCTTAGGTCATGATCTCGCGGTTCGTGGGTTCGAGCCCCGCGTCGGGCTCTGTGCTGACTGCCAGCTCAGAGCCTGGAGCCTGTTTCAGTCTGTGACTCCCTCTCTCTCTGACCCTCCCCTGCTCATGCTGTCTCTCTCTCTCTCTCCTAGAAATAAATAAAACATTAAAAAAAAAAAATTAAAGAAAAAAAAATGAATTAAGGCACTATTCGAAGTATCTAAATTTAAAGAGAACACAACAACTACCCCAACCCCAGTTAGATCCAAAAACCCAACCAGAACTGCGTTCAGATATTATGTGATCAATGCAGCTCCTCTCTCTGGGATTTCCTTTAGGAACGGCATATAAACTAACTATAGAAGTTTGTTTATAGAAGGTCTACAGACCTGTAGAAGGTCTATTTAATTCCTAGAACATCATGTATTTAGTTTTTTAATTAAGTAACAAAACTGAATTCATCACATTTCGGTATGAAAGATCGGGTTTGCCATACTTCCAAAATACTAAGTGATGTAGCCCCTGCCTACTTGCCCAACACCATCCCAAACCACTCTCTCTGAGGTACAATGGCCTCCTTTCTATTCCTTGAACAACGCGAGCATTTACAGTCTCAGCACCTTTCCACTTGCCATTGTCTCCAAATGAACTCTTCAGTCTCTAGCATGGCTGGCTCCCTTCCCATCCTGCTGATCTCAGCTACTTGAAAAGGCCTTCCTTTAGTATATTACCTAAATGAAACCTCACTGCCTCCCCACCCCCAATTTATCTGGCTCTCTTATGTCCTTCCTAACACTTAGGAATATCTGAAATTATCTTACCTGCCTCCCCAGACTAGAAAGTAAGCTCCCCAGGAACACGAGTCCTGTCTGTCTTGCTCACTGCTGGAAGCTCCAGCACAGAGGGGATGTACAGTAACAAGGGCTCATGGGTCTACTGACTGAATGAATCAAAAAAATCAAAAGCAGCCTTAAAAGACAACGATAAGGTTAAAATCCCGTATGTTTACTTGAAAAATTGTACAACTGGCTTCCTACGTACATACCCTTTGAGTCTTTATTTTCTAATTCTCAATACTTAAGTCTCTTCAAGAACTGCTATATTTTTGTATGGACAAAAATATGAAATATGGAAATATTTATACTTTATTTGCTGAGGGTGGAGAGGGAAGAAAGGACTGCATCACTAACTAAAAGATGAAATAAGGCTACAATAATACAAACACTATCAGTACAAGATTACAGAAACAAATGGAACAAAATACAAAGTTTCGGGGTGCCTGGATAGCACAGTCAGTGCTACCAACTCTTTATCTCAGCTCAGGTCATGATCTCATACTTTGTGAGCTCGAGCCCTTTGGGATTCTGTCTCTCTTCCTCTCCTGCTTGTACATGCTCTCTTTGAAAATAAACAAACCAAAAAAAAGGGTTTAGAAACATACCCTGCCAGACACCCTTTACAAAGGTAGCTTTTCAAATCACTAGATAAAAAGGATAAATCAGTAGTCAAGACAGCTTATTAACAATTTGGCACAAAAAGTTAGATTCCTTCTTCTTCTTAATACAAAAATAAAATTCCTGATATAGTATAAAAATGTTAAAAAGCCATTAGAAAAGAAAATGTTAGTGTCTATTTGATAGGCCTATGTAAGCCTATTTATTAGTTTTCTCAGAGATAAAAGATATACATCATAAAAGGATGGGAATGTAGTAATAATAATAATAATTAAAAAAAAAATACCAGGCACTTCTCTAAATGCTTCACATACATTCACTTAACTTACAACACTGCTATGAGGTACACACTATTTATTATCACTCACATTTTACACATGTGGAGACTACCCACTATCTTAAATACTATACTATTTCATCTCTGCTGCAGAGAACAAAAGGGAATCTTGAAAACTAAACAGAAAAGAATACACATTCAGCAATCCCACTTCCAGGTATTTATCCAGAAGTGAAATCTAGACCTCAAAGAGATGTCAGCACTCCCACATTCACTGACGCTTTACTCACAATAGCCCAAGATGCGGAAAGAATCGAAATGTTCATCAACAACAGATGAAAGGATAAAGAAGACGTGGTATATGCATACGATGGAATACTATTCAGCCTTGTGTGGAATACTATTCTGCAATGTGTGCCAATGTGGCTGACCTCTGAGGACATTAGGCTACATAAAATAAGCCAGCCACAAAAAGGCAAATACTGCCTGATTCCACATATATGAGGTATCTAAAATAGACAAACTCACTGATTCAGAGTAGAATGGCTGTTATCAGAGGGCTGGGGGCAGCGGGAAATGGGCACTTACTAGTCAAGCACACCAAGTTCCAGTTACACAAGATAAAGAACCTTAGAGATCTGCAGTACAACACTATCCATGGTCAGCAACAATGTACTGTACACTTAAAAATTTAAGAGGACAGATATCCTCTTAAATGTTCTTACCACCATAACATAAATAAATATTATCATCCATGATGTCAGTAAATTGAAAAACCTTCATAAGAGTTGGGGAGGAAGAGGCTTGTAATTCACTGCCAACTGGAATCCCTGACTCGCATGGGACAATTTAAGAACTAAACACTGCCGGGGCGCCCAGGTGGCTCAGTCTGGCTAAGCATCTGACTCTGGATTTCGGTTCAGATCTTGACCTCACAGTTTGTGAGATCAAGCCCCACTTTGGGCTCTGTGCTGACAGTACAGAGCCTGCTTGAATCTGGATTCTCTCTGCCCCTCCCAACTCTCTCAAAATAAACAAATAAATAAAAAAGAACTATAGCCCAGTTTGTCTTGGCAGCTAAAGAAGGCACAAGCTTCTGCATAAGTACGAAGGGCATAAACTATATTCTTGTCGTGACTCTGGCTGTTTGGAGTTGTATGAAGAAGAACTGAGTACATAAAAATGTTGATGAATATGGAGGCGCCTGGCAGGCTCAGTACAGCAACTCTTGATCTTGGGGTTATGAGTTCAAGCCCCATGCTAGACAGAGATTACTTTTTTAAAAAGTTGACAAGGGGCACCTGGGTGGCTCAGTCTATCAAGTTTCCAACTCTTGATTTCAGCTCAGGTCATGATCCCAGGATCATGGGATCAAGCTCCATGTGGGGCTCCGTGCTGAGCATGGAGCCTGCTTAAGATTTTCATTCTCTCTGTCTCTCCCCGTCATTCCCTCCCTGCCTCCCTCCCTCCACCTCTGCCCCACTCGTGCACTCTCTCTCTCTCAACAATAAAGTTCGTGAATATAAATATAAATATAAATATATATATATATGAACCTAAGTGATAAAAACAACAAAGGCTAGAAAATGCAACCCAGAAAATAAACAGAGATGGAAACAGAAAAAAGATACTTAACAGGATTAGTCCAAAAGATACAACATCCAATTCCACAGAATACAGGAGCAAAAATAAAGGGGAGAAAAACCAACAACAGAATTCCTGAAAATCTCCTGGAAATGGGGGATTTCAGTCCATTAAGGGACCAGCACATTAGATGAAAACAGCCAAACCAAGAATACTGTCATAAAATGTCAGAGAGCTGGGAAAGAGAAGTGCTAAAGTTTCAGAGGTCAAAGGTAACTTACATCTCATCAACAGGGAAAGACAAAGGGCAACAGAACAGGATCTTAAAAAGTCTGAAGTAAAATTATGTTCAAACTAGAATTCTATACCCAGCCAAACTAATAATCAATAATAAAGGCATTTTTAGACATGTATGTCTGAACAATTTGCCTCCTGTGTACCCTTTTCTCAGAAAGCCAATGGAGAACGAGACTCACTCAGGAAGGAGAGGACATGGGAAAAGATAATGGGACCCAGCACAAGAGATGCAGGAAACTCATGAGGATGATGACGCTGAGACAGCAAGCATGATGGCTGGGCAGCTACCTTGAGAATACTCAGGATGGAGCATACCAGCAGGTATCTCCAGGAAGATAAAATCTGTAATACAGCTAAAACGTTTACGGTGTTGAGGAAGATTTACATTGTTGGGTAGAGTTTAAAGAGGAATTACTGATGAAAAATAGAAATTAAGAAAACAGACCAAAAAAAAAGATCTTTATTAACAACAGAGAGAAAATAAAAGTTACGCAGAACAGGAAAATTATCCAGAGCATGTAACATTGATTTGGCTGTAAGTTATACAAACCATAATGTTGTCAACAGTGAATACTAGCCAAATCAGGATTGTACCAGAAACCACTACTATTCAATGTGGGAAGTTAACACTTAACACCAAAAACTAGAAGATCAGTAAGTACCAAAATAAGCTTATTATTTAGAGGCAATATGAAAAGAAACAGGAGACTTGGAAGTAACTGCTTCTAGGGACTAGAAAGGGATTCTGTACTTTAATAAAAAGTACAAGAAAAGTTAAGAAAATCAAATGTATTCATGAATTTACTCATGTCCATTACATAGTTATCCAAGACAGGGAAAAATGCGAGAAAAGCCTAAATGTCTACCAGAAAGGAATTAGCTCGGTAATTTTAAATTATACGGCACATCCATGATGAAATGCCAGGAGTCATTTAAAAGTGCAAACAGGGAAAAACTTGCTCCTGTTAACAAGAACCAGGGGAGTCCAAGAAGTCCAGCCCCGATGTTGTTAAACACGCACATCCAAATAACACAAGCACGAAAAGAGACTATTCACCAAATATTAACAAGGATTATATACATATGTTGTTAATGGATGATCTTCTGCAATATTTCCTAATGAATAAACATGTGTTATTAAACAACTCAAATTAATTAAAATAAAAAAGGTAACTGTCGCGTCTATAACTTAGAATAGAATCGGAGAGGAGAGCAGAGCTATTTTAGCACCGTGTTTCAGTTTATTAAGCTGAAAACTAAGCACTGCTTAATAAGAACCCAGGACTTCCACTAAGGAATCTTCTGGATAAACAACTCTTAACACAAGACTGGTTTTATATGGCAGTGAAGTTATTATTAGTTCCTTTTACCACCATGCATTTACCTTATTTAAACAATGATTCGACTTGCACCGGATCCCAAAGACACTACCTCAAAGAACACTGGCAGTGTCACTGGCTTCTCCAATTTACAAAGTCAGGATACTATTCTGGAATGAGAAGAAACAAGCAGTGATAAGGTAATTACCCAAACAAACCTTGCAAATTGTATCCTGAAATACAGATGTGATAAAACCTCTACTTTGGGGCATCTAGGTGGCTCAGTCGGTTAGGCGTCCGACTTTGGCTCAGATCATGACCTCATAGCTCGTGGATTCGAGCCCCACATCGGGCTCTATATTGACAGCTAGCTCAGAGTCGGAAGCCTGCTTCAGATTCTGTGTCTACCTCTCTCTCTGACCCTCCCCTGCTCACGCTGTCTCTCTCTCTCAAAAAAAATAAAAACATTTAAAAAAATAAATAAATAAAATAAAAACCTCTACTTTAACCCTCACTCAACTTCACTCCAAGTGGACACAGGCTTCTTTCTGAAAGAATGCTGGCCCAGGGGTCTTCTGTCTCACACACGTTTTCATGCATCCAACCCCCTGGAGTAAGGCTGCAGAATGGAAAGCTAAAACTTTCCTCTTGCATCCAGATACTCTCACTGGCAATACTGCAGATGCTACAGTTTGCATTATGAAAGACTGATTGATAAACTCCATAATTTAACCTGGAGAATTACTTCAGACCATTTAGATACTTGAAACAAACAAACAAAAAAAAAGACTTAGCTGAGGTATGCCAAAGTGAATTTAACAGATACATTCTGAGTTAAAACAACTCCCCATCCCCATCCCTCAAAGCACAAAAGAACCCTTCTGATCCAGTGGTTTAAATATTCCCACATCTAGGGGTGCCTGGGTGGCTCAGTCAGTTGAGTGACTGACTTTGGCTCAAGTCATGATCTCACGGTTCGTGGGTTCCACGAAGCCCCATGTTGGGCTCTGTGCTGAATGCCTGCTCAGAGCCTGGAGCCTGTTTCGAATTCTTTCGAAAGAGAGACAGAGAGACGGGGCGCGGGGGCGGGGTGGAGGTAGAAAGAGGTGTCAATTTTATTTTATTTATTTTTATTTTTTTATTTATTTCTAGAGAGAGAGAGAGACAGCTTGAACAGGGGAGGGTCAGAGAGAGAGGGAGTCACAGACTGAAACAGGCTCCAGGCTCTGAGCTGGCAGTCAGCACAGAGCCCGACGCGGGGCTCGAACCCACGAACCGCGAGATCATGACCTAAGCGAAAGTCGGACGCTTAACCGACTAAGCCACCCAGGCACACCTAAATAAAAATATTTTTTTAATATATTTTTATTTATTTCTAGGAGAGAGAGACAGCATGAGCAGGGGAGGGTCAGAGAGAGAGGGAGACACAGACTCTGAAATAGCTCCAGGCTCTGAGCTGGCAGTCAGCACAGAGCCCGACACGGGGCTCGAACCCGCGAACCGCGAGATCATGACCCAAGCGAAAGTCGGACGCTTAACCGACTAAGCCACCCAGGCGCCCCTAAATAAAAATATTTTTTAAAAAAATTTAATAAAAATTAAAAAAAAATAAAAATAAAACAGTAAATCATGGTGATAGCATGTACTCTTTATATGACATGATGAAAATGATACCTCACCTCTGTGGTCTTTCTCATCAAAATCCATTAACACCAGTCTAATCATGAGAAACATTCCAACTGAGGGACATTCTACAAAGTGTCTAACTGACACTTCTCAAAACTGTCAAAGTCACCAAAAATAAGGAAGTCTGAAAAGGTGTCCCAGCCAAGGGGAATCTAAGGAGACATGACAACTAAATATATATCCTAGATGGGACCCTGAAACAGAAAAGGGATATTAGACATAAACTTAGAAAATGTGAACAAAGTATGGACTTTAGTTAGAAAGAATGAATCAACACTGGTTCTTTAGTTGGGTCCAGTGTACCTACTAATCTGTTAACAGGGGTATGGGTATACATGGGAACCTTCTACTTTCTCAGCTTTTCTGTAAATCTGAAACTACTCACAACAGAACATTTGCCAAAAGGCAGTAGCGGGGAGTGATTTCCAGTAGTGCTCCTTGGTTCTTGACTCAACAGATAATTACTGATACTGCTTAGCTTTTTACTGGAGAAGGTCAATGCCCGGTTTGAACTAACTGAAGGGTCAGCCTCTATGAATAGTCTATGTGGAATGACTACAGATGAGAACCTTTCAACAACACTGAAAGAACACTAATACATCCTGAATTTGAATCTGCTAAGATGTGTCACAAATGATGGTGGTAAAAATATGGGTAAAGAAGAAAGGGCTTAACTGGGCAAATTTACAGAGCTTGTGAAAATGTAAGGTATTTCAAGCATATGGTTATTCACTGTACTATTCATCAGCAGGTACTCGGCAGAAAACTTTTCATTACGTGTTGAGCCAGTATTGTCAAGAATGACCTCCATTTATGGAAACCAACTTAACAATAAACTATGAAAGAAAAAAATAAAAAATAAAAAAATAAAAGAATGACCTCCATTCACTCAATTCACTTTTGTAGACTTAACCACTGTCAGTTTTGTGAATTTTTGTCAGAAATAGAAGGTGGGGGCGCCTGGGTGGCTTAGTCGGTTAAGCGTCCGACTTTTGCTTAGGTGAGGATCTCGCAGTTCGTGGGTTCGAGACCCGCGTCGGGCTCTGTGCTGACTGCCAGCTCAGAGCCTGGAGCCTGTTTCGGAGCCTGTATCTCCCTCTCTCTCTGATCCTCCCCTGCTCACGCTGTATCTCTCTCCCCTAGGAATAAATAAAAATATCTAAAAAAAAAAAAAAAGAGCATACCATACGAGATATGATCTCTAGGAGTTTTACAGAAGGGAAACAGCCCAGATAAAGGAAAGGTTTTACCCAAGATGGTGACCTAAAACTAGAGTCTATGGGGTACCTAGGTGGTTCAGTCCATAGATGTCCAACTCTTGATCTCAGGGTCACAAATTCAAAGACCCACATTGGGCTCCAAGCTAGGTATGAAGCCCACTTTAAAAAAAAAAAAAAAGCCTTGGTCTTCAGCGTCCTAATTCTTTCAGATCAGCATGCCAACCACTGACCTGTTAAAGAACCTTAAGCCACAAATTTCATCCAGTCGGCTCTGATTCCTCACTTTTCTACTGTCACTTGCTATCTAAGAAAAAAATTTCTTTAATGTGCCTTATGAAATCAGTCTTAAAAATACTCCTAAGTCATCCCACTATTTGGCTAAAACGTGCTCTACTAGAAACTACAGGGATGCTAAGTAAATCTAATTCACTAAAGGTCAATGTGAGAGGAAATTTCAGTCAACAAAAACTATTACTTTTAGAGTTGGAAAAGTAGATGGTATATTCAAAGTCTATCTTCCACAACTGCTTCACTTTATTAAAATAATTTCGTCCAAAATAGTAATTTGATTTACAGCCCATTTAAGCCAGGGCATTAGACCAAGACAACCAACTTAAAAATGAGTCACATTTGCTTTCATTTCTAAAAAAGCAACAGAAAAAAGACCAAATTTCAAGACAGAATTATGTAACAAACATGATCTGATCATATGCTGGAAAATCCACTAAAACAAATACCTTTGGAAAGTATTTTCTTCTTTGTTTTTCCTTTTTGGAATTACAAATCAGGAGTAGTTACTAGATTTGACATTAAGGTTAAGAACTACTTCTCAGGATACTGCCAAATTAAACTTACTTTTTTTTTTATTTTTTTCTTTCTTTATTTTTGAGATAGAGACAGAGAGAGTGAGAGCAGGGGAGGAAGAAGAGAGAGAGAGAGACACAGAACCCAAAGCAGGAGCCAGGCTCTGAAATGTCAGCACAGAACCCAACATGGGGCTCAAACTCAAGAACCCCAAGATCATGACCTGACCTGAAGTTGAACGCTTAACCGACTCAGCCACCCAGGCACCCCAAATTAAACTTTCAACCAAACTTACTATTATAAACAATCATACCAGCAATTTCAGAAATCTATCCCAAATGCCCGAATTCTCTGGTTCTAATTCTAGAGAAGAAATTTGCAGCTGCTTTACAGCTGATATTAACCCAAACAGCCATTTATAAACATTTTTTGTGGAAGTTCAAAGACTCATCTTCCCACAAAATACCAATTCCCAAAGCCACTGAGCCATTCTCTAAGCAGAAAGTTCCTCACAAAATGCATCCCATTCCAAAGTATTTATAAGTAATGTAACAGCTCACCAGAATCAGACCTATATTCTTAAATTTAACTAGGAAAATAGACTGCTATAAAAACTGCTATAAATCTTGTTACCTAGGAGAATTATATTGTCTATCAAATTGATTCTTATAAATGGGGTTTTCTCCCCAGAAGATTTAATTCAAATGTTTGATTCATACCATCCCTGATTTAGCAATCCTGCTTTCTATTTCCCAGTTATTTGGTTTTGGATTACATTACATTTTTCCAATTTCTCATGCATAAAGTTAGGAAGACTTAAGCCAACCCCCTGCAAAAAAAAGTATAACCCACTACACACAACCTGAAAGCAAAACAGGACTTGAGATTCAGAATATTAAGAAATACTAAAACCGGGAGCACCTGGCTGGCTCAGTCAGAGTGTGAGACTCTTGGTATCAGTGTTGTGAGTTCAAGTCCCACTTTGGGTGTAGAGATTACTTGAAAAAATAAATAAAATTAAAAAATAAAAAGAAATTCTATAACCAATCATATGGAAAAAGCAAAATTAGATCCCTCACATCACAGACTAAAGTAAATTCCAAGTGGACTAACTAAAATAAGTAACTAAAATTAAAATAAAGCAAATAAATAACAAACATTAAATGTAAGCTTTGAAACTTCTAGAAGAAAATAAAGAATGATATCTGTATGAACTTAGGGTAAAGGATTTCAAACAAGATATTAGAAGTATAAACTACAAAGGTAGAGATTGATAAATGTCTATGTTTTAGAAAATCAAAATAAACCCACGTACTAGGAGAGCATATTTGCAAAACAAAAAATCAAAGGATTAGTATCCAGACTTGAGACTATTCAAAGAACTTCTACAAATCAATAAAAAGACAAAACAATTCAACTTATGTAAAATAAAAGATCACCTTATTAAATATTTACTGAATGCCTATGTATGCCAGGCACTGTCTAGGCACTAGAGATACAATAAGAAAATAAGAAAGTCTTTGACCCGCCCCCCAGACATACAAACAACTATATATTGTTACATCAAATGATGATAAATGCTACAAATAAAAGTGGGGTAAGGGGATGAACAGGCAATTCAAAAAAGCAGAACCCATGGTGCCTCAGTCAGTGGAACATCCAGGTCATTGAGTTCATGCCACTCTCCCTCACTCACAAAAAAAAAAGGATTCCTATATACAATATACAAATGAGAAGACTGATCTTCACTATCAGAGAAATACCACCTCAAACTACAATAAGGGCACGTGGGTGGCTCCGATGCTTAAGATTCTTGATCTCAGTTCAGGTCTTGATCTCAGAGTTGTGAGTTCAAGCCCCGAGCTAGGTTCCAAGACCAGCATGGAACCTAGTTAAAAACAAAAAAAACAATTAAAACTACAATAAAATATTTCATACTCACAAGAATGACAAAAATTTAGTGTCTCACAATATCAAGTGTTATTAAAATTCGTATCAAAAGAAATATTTGTAATGAAGTATAAACTGATATAATCTCTCTAGAGAATATTGTGAATAGAATCTAATAAAGTTAAAGATGTGCACATCCTGGGGTACCTGGTCAGCTCAATCAATAGGGCATGCAACTCTTGACCTCAGGGTCAAGAGTTCAAGCTCCACCTTAGGAGTACAGCCTACTTTTTTTTTTATGTTTATTTTTGGGAGATGGAAAGAAAGAATGCAAGCAAGGGAGGAGCAGAGAGAGAGACACACACAGAATCTGAAGCAGGTTCCAGGCTCTGAGCTGTCAGCACAGAGCCTGACATGGGGCTCGAACTCACAGAGCTTGGGATCATGGCCTGGGCTGAAGTCAGAGGCTTAACCAGCTGAGGCCCCCAGGGCCCCCGGAGTACAGTCTACTTAATATTAAAAAAAATAAAAAAAGTACACACCCTATGATCCAGCACACCCAAGTCAACAGAAAACATATACATTTAAAAAAAAAAAAAAGCATATTTTTGGCAGCAGTCTCTGAGCACCTACAGAAAAATGGATAAATAAAAACTGATACATTCACACAATAAACACTATACAACAGTGAAAATGAAGAACACATATGCCCTAAATAAATCCCACAAACACAAGACGGAGCAGAAAAAGTTACAAAAAAACAAAAATAAACCGCATTAAAAATAACTCATATGAAATTTAAAATGACACACACAAAAAAATGATACTGTATTTTGTTTAGGAAAGCATACGTGTTTAACAGAGGTCTAGAAAAACACACAGGTATTGTAAACACCAAAACCAGAAGCTAGGTTGAGAGAGAAGGGAGAACACTGGAGATTCAACTCTGGTAAGCAGAGCTTTAGTTCTTAAATTTACTACATTGATCTCATAGATATGCAGGTACTACTTGTATTATTCTTTGTACTCTTTTGGTTACCTTCATAATGCTTGTTTTTTTTTTTAAAGTATGAAAAAAAGCTTTATTTATACAACACTGAACGCTGTGGTTGTGCTCCCTTCAGACTGTCTTTCCCAGTATCCAGAGGGAGAAAAGATTCTCTAGGATTGTGACAGAAAAGTACAAGCATTCCCCCACACCTCGCACACTTCCTGGCCAAACACATTTACATTTCCGCAAACACTTCTGAAGCTTAAAATAGGATTCATAGAGAAGGGGTCTTAAGGTCACATCAAAGAAACAACTCCACACAGGGGCGCCTGGGTGGCTCAGTCAGTTCAGCACTCAACTTCCGCTCAGGTCATGATCTCACGGTTTGTGGGTTCGAGCCCCAAATCGGGCTCTGTGCTGAGAGCTGGGAGCCTGGAGCCTGCTTCGGATCTGTGTCTCCCTGTCTCTGCCCCTCCCCTGCTCACAGGGGTATCTCTCTCAAAAAATAAACATTAAAAAAAGAAAGAAAAGAAAGAAAAGAAAAGAAAGAGAAAGAAAGAAAGAAAGAAAGAAAGAAAGAAAGAAAGAAAGAAAGAAAGAAAGAAAGAAAGAAAGAAAGAACGAACGAACGAACTCCACATGGAAGGACAAGCACACGAAGAGATCTGCTGAACACAGGCAGGATGGCAAAGTCATGTTGTAAACACACGACTAACATGATTTAGCATCCTGACTCCACCTCTCTGCCGGCTTCAGCAAGGTATATAATCTTACTAAGTTTTCTCATCTCTAAAAACTAAATACTGTACACTAATCTTATAATCTATCATAAGAATTAAATGAACCAATGTAATATAAACCACACAGCACATTGCACCCTAAAAGGGCAGCCTGAAGAAAACACAAAGTTGGAAAGGAAGGGTTTTTCCCCAGCAACGTGTTTACTTAATCACCAAACAAAACAAATCCTTAAAGGGAATTTCGTTTTCAAAATCATCTTCATAAAACTAAGCTGATACACAAATATCCGTACAACGAAAAGCAGACAGCAGGTTAAGTCCCTCAGATTTTGCCTAACTCCACATTAAATCCAATTCAGTTAGAAAAAAAAAATTACACTAAATGCTATATAACTTGTAACAAAAAACGTAGTCAAGAAAAAGTAAGTTTTAAGTATTTTCTTTTTTTTTTTTAAATATTTTTATTTATTTCTAGGAGAGAGAGAGAGAGAGACAGCGTGAACAGGGGAGGGGTCAGAGAGAGAGGGAGATACAGACTCTGAAATGGGCTCCAGGCTCTGAGCTGGCAGTCAGCACAGAGCCCGACGCGGGGCTCGAACCCACGAACCGCGAGATCATGACCTAAGCGAAAGTCGGACGCTTAACCGACTAAGCCACCCAGGCGCCCCAGTTTTAAGTATTTTCAACAGGAAACTAAGATTGCTCACGAGTTACTCTAGGAAAAGTTAAGTTTTGCGAAGATAATGCTTTATGATAAAGAGACAAACATCAAAAAGCATGTCCAGGGTTTATGTATTTGAACAACAGTTCTTATTCACTAAAAGGAGTAAAGGCAGAATACAAAGCCTGTATCCCTATAGCTCTGCAGATATTTAATACTCAACAAGGAAATCAAAGATCATCTCCTCAGAAAGTACCCTCTATTCCTTGTTGACAGCTCTCAGATTAGTTACGAGAATAATAGGTGAGTGAGGAGGGTAAGGTCAAACTTCCAACTGAAATAATACTGTACATAAAGGCACAGTTCATGCTTATTTTTGACTAGCACATAAAATCTTAATTTCCAAATAACCACAGCAATAATTCAGTTGACTACTTTGAAATTAAATAATTTATCTTTCATTTACATTTATGGTTCATGTATGCAAATACCTCATTAATGAATGAGAGTGGGTATCAGGTTTTATCAGGAAGTCAGCACTTTGAGCTAACCATGTTAAAAAATTCATTTAAAAACAATTTCATTAAGGGGCGCCTGGATGCCTCAGTCAGTTAAGCAGTCGACTGCGGCTCAGGTCATGATCTCACAGTTCATGGGCTCAGGTCCCGCGTCAGGCTCTTGTGTGGACAGCTCGGAGCCTGGCGCCTGATTTGGATTCCTTGTCTCCCTCTCTCTGCCCCTCCCCCTCTCGTGCTCTGTCTCTACCAAAAATAAACATTTAAAAAAGTTTTTCATTAGGTTTCCTTCTCTGAAAGAGATGTTCAAAAATATCAAGAAATGATCAGGGTGCCTGGCTGCCTCAGATGGGGGAGCGTGCAACTCTTAACCTCAACTCTTAACTTCGGGGTTGGGAGCTGGAGCCCCTACCTTATGTGTAGAGACTATGGAAACACGAAATAACATAAAACAAGAAATGATCCTAACTGCCATGGCCAAGCATTTGCAACAGTTAAATAACACTCTTATAGGGGCGCCTGGGTGGCTTAGTCGGTTAAGCGTCCGACTTTCGCTTAGGTCATGATCTCGCGGTTCGTGGGTTCGAGCCCCGCGTCGGGCTCTGTGCTGACTGCCAGCTCAGAGCCTGGAGCCTCTTTCGGAGTCTGTGACTCCTTCTCTCTCTGACCCACCCCTGCTCACGCTGTCTGTCTCTCTCTCTCTCTCTCCTAGAAATAAATAAAAAATATTTTAAAAAAATAAAATAAAATAACACTCTTATGTATCACTCATCCAATAAATTTCAGATTCATTGCTTCTGGGCCAAGAGTCCTACCATTTACTGAGATTATTCACTGAAATGGCTAAACTCAAATTCAAATGGAGTTTAAAACAACTATGTATGAGGGGTGTCTGGCTGGCTCAGTCAGCAGAGCATGCAACTCTTGATCTTGAGGTTTTGAGATCGAGCCCCGCATTGGGTGTAGAGAGTACTTAAAAATACAATCTTAAAAAAAAAATAAAGAGAGAATTTCTAGTGTGCTCAACTAACACTGTTTACTCAACTGTGAAAACAGCACAAGACTAGAGGGTCTTGGTTCTATTTGCGCCTAAACTTGTGTGAGACAGGATTTTCGTCACTTCTACACATCTAAACTATTTAATAATAAAAGATAATATGTGATTAAGTTTCATGAGACATTAAACTGTACAATTTTTCCACATATTCTTTAGATTAATGTCAAACATACATATTGTTTAATTCTCTCAAAGAAAGGTATATTTTCATTTTAAAAATGAAAAAATATGGGGCACCTGGGTGGCTCAGTCGTTAAGTGTCCAACTCTTGATTTTGGCTCTGGTCATGATCTCATGGTTGACATTGAGATTGAGCCCCACAAAGGGCTCTGCGCTGACAGGGCAGAGCCTGCTTGGGATACTCTCTCTCTACTTCTCTCTGCACCCCCCCACTCATGTTCTTCCTCCTCTCCCCCCAAAAGAAAACACTTTTTAAAAAGATACAAAAAGCTAAACAAATATTATCAATTCTGATACACATTTTCTGTCATCTATTTGCAGCAAAGCGAATCACAAAGTCTGCATACCCGGTGAATTCAAGCCCATTATTCCTGAATAGGAGTTAAGTATTTTAACTTTAGACCTAATAAACATGACAATAACAAAATGGAGAGATTTTACTATCTGAGGAATCTGTCTTAATTTAGTGACCAATCTACTCCCTGGACCACTACTCTGAGGAATAGAACACAGTGACTGGGAGGGAAAGTTTAGAGCCACATTTTGGTTCAAATGATATATCTTCCAAAATCAATCCCTTGGGCCTCAGCATCATTTGTAAAACAAAAAGCTCTTACTAACCTCCTAAAATACAGGTTTAAATGACAGAAGGCATGTAAAGTGCTTAAATAAACATTCACTTCTGGAAAAAAAAAAAACACAATCTATAAATGTGCTTCTTCGGTATTTACATCTAGGTTTGCTAAAGATATTTTACGCCTGTTGTCACAGCGTATTAGTAGCATCCTCTCTCAATGGTGTCCTGGTTCAAAATGATAAATTATATGGTCACAACACTAATTTGACAAAAATAAATCTAACTCAAGACACACATCATCATTAAATCAGAGGAAAAGTGAACTATTCCAGCTGAGAAATGACACCCAAAACCTCTCCATCCAAGCACTTATAAAGATGGTCACGTTTCAGCGTATATATTTTACCTCCCTTTCCTTCTCTCCTTGCTAAAAGGGAATCCAAAAGCAAACACTGAACTCTAGCTAATAATATGCATACTGAAATATTTAGATGTGAAATGTACTGACAATTGAAACTTACCTCAAAATGCTTCAAAAATGTGGGGCGCCTGGTTGGCTCAGTCAGTGGAGCATGCTACTCTTAACCTCAGAGTTGTGAGGTCAAGCCCCATGTTGAGCATGGAGCCCTCGCCCACTTAATTTAAAAAAAAAAATGCTTCAAAAATGTTATGATGAGAAATAGTCAAAAGACTTGATAAACATTTCTCCAAAGATACACATATAGCCACAAGCACATGATAGCCAACATAATCAGTTTTAATGCCTACCATTTAAAACAAAAAAAAAAAATAAGTGTTGACAAGGATGTGGAAAAATTAGGAAACTTTTAAAGATTTCTATCTCCACTTGAAATCGAATACTCTGAAAGGATAAGCAACTTCCCCCGGTATCCCAGTTTTAAAAAAGGGGGGTAGGGCGCCTGGGTTGCTTATCTGGCTTAACTCTCATTTAAAAGTCCAACTCTTGGGTTTTGGTTCAGGTCACGATCTCACGGTTCGGTGAGTTTGAGCCCAGTGTCAAGTTCTGCACTGACGGTGTGGAGACTGCTTGGGATTCTCCTTCTCCCTCTCAAAATAAACAAACTTTAAAAACATTTTTAGGGGGCGCCTGGGTGGCTCAGTCAGTTAAGTGTCCGACTTCGGCTCAGGTCATGATCTCACAGTTCGTGGGTTCGAGCCCTACATCGGGCTCTGTGCTCACAGCTAACTCAGAGCCTGGAGCCTGTTTCAGATTCTGTGTCTCCCTCTCTCTCTGACCCTCCCCTGCTCACGCTCTCTCTCTCTCTCAGAAATAAATATAACATTAAAAAAAAATTCACAGATACAATTATGGGGCGCCTGGGTGGCTCAGCTGGTTAAGCATCTGACTTCAACTCAGGTCATGATCTCACGGTTCTTGGGTTTGAGCCCCGCGTTGGGCTCTGTGCTGACTGCCAGCTCAGAGCCTGGAGCCTGTCTTCGGATTCTGTATCTCCCTCTCTCTCTGACCCTCCCCTGCTCGCGCGGTCTCTCTTCTCTGACTCTCAAAAATACATAAAAAACATTTAAAAAATTTTTTTAAATAAAAACAATTTTAAATAAAAATAAAAAAATAATAAACCAAAAAAGGACTTCCATTTCTCATCATATGTACCTGATAACTAAGGCCTCTAGTTACCAAAGATCACATAGCTCTCTACGAGTGCACTCTACTAACACTGCAACCCAAAATATTTTGCTGAAAATGCAAAAGAAAATATGACCTATCAAACTACTTTCACGGGGCACTTAGGTGGCTCAGTCGCTTAAGCATCTGACTTCAGCACAGGTCATCATCTTGCTGTTGTGGGAGTAAGCCCTCTGTCGGCCTGCACTGGGCTGGGCCTGCTTGGGATTCTCTCTCTCTCTCTCTCTCTCTCTCTCTCTCTCACAGAATAGCCTTTAGAGAATAGCTTTTGAAAATGTTTTTACTGTTTATTCATTTTTTGACAAAGAGTGCGAGCGGTGTGAAGAAATCATAAATTCAGAAAGCAGTCTCACGTCTTTGACACCCTCTATCCATTCTTTATTTACCTTGCCCTTACTATTTTTTAAATTACTTTTTATTATACTTATTTAGAGAGAGAGAGAGAGACAGTGCAAGTGGGGGAGGAGCCGACAGAGGTAGACACAGATTCAGAGGAATCTGAAGCAGGCTCCAGGCTCTGAGCTGTCAGCACAGAACTCAACAATGGGGTTCGAACCCACATGCCACAAGATCATGACCTGAACCAAAGTCTGATGCCCAACTAGATGAGCCATCCAGGTGCCCCCATATTTTGCCCTTACTATTAGAGAAGAAAAACGGGAGTTACTACACCACAAAAAACAAAAAACAAAACCACCACACAGAGAATCTGAAGACAAAACAATGGGCTTCACACAGGCATATTAAAAACACACACACACAACCTTGGTTCTCGGGCCTGAGGACAAGAGCCAAAAGTCTTCTAATTAGACATTCAGCAACTTCTTTTTGCTTAGCCTTCTATGTTCTGAAATAGGCCCAGCTATGCAGCTACGACATTCCAGATGCTGAAAAGCAAATCAAGCAGAACAAAAATGAAGACAGTGGGGGCGCCTGGGTGGCTCAGACCGTTAAGAGGCGACTTTGGCTCAGGTTCTGGGTTTGAGCTCCACGTCGGGCTCTGTGCTGACAGCTCGGAGCCTAGAGCCTGCTTAAGACTCTGTGTCTCCCTTTCTCTCTGCCCCTCCCCCTGCTTGCGTGTGTACTCTCTCTAAATAAACAAACACACATAATAAAAAGCATAATTTAAAAAATGGGCAGGGTCAAATCAATGCCTTTTTGCTTTCTAAAAGCCCTTGGGTTTCTTGAGTTTGGAAACAAAATAATACCATGTTCTAAGTTTTATCTCCCTCACTGTCCAAAAAAAATAAAGCACCAAGACAGGAAACAATTTTTAAATTTTTTAAAATATTTATTAATTTCTGAGAGACAGAGAGACAGAGCATGAGCTGAGGAGGGGCAGAGAGACAGTGGGAGACACAGAATCCGAAGCAGGATCCAGGCTCTGAGCTGTCAGCACGGAGCCCAATGCAGGGTTGGAACCTGAGAACCGTAAGACAATGACCTGAGTTGAAGTCGGATGCTCAACCGCCAGTCGCCCCCAGAAAATCATTTTTAACGGTGATACAGTGTTAAGCCAGCAAGAGGACTTTAAGGGGAGGCATTAGAGACCTATATCAGATGTCTAGAACATGGAGAGCAAATTAAAATGCCCACACACAGACAAGTAATATAAAGGTGTAAAATAATACCGAGTGACACTCTGCTCCATGTCAGGGATACATGTCAGGCTGTGGCGAGGGCTACGACAAACTGGAGAGGACGTGCCCAACCATAAAGATGGCTGCTGCGAAGCACACACACACTGGCAGAACAGATTTGTCAAAAGCACCCTGAATCCAAATTTTTACATAAAATCTCCTTGGTTTTTTTAATGTTGACAACGACTTCAAATTTACAACACTGTGTGAGCCAATCAAAACACATCTGGAGACTTGATTTAGTCCGTAAGCCTTCAGCTTTCAACCTCCGCCAGAAAAAGAAAAATACATGGTTCCTTCAGTGGTAGAGCTCTAGCTCTGGGGTAGAAAACACACCGTCTGCTCTCAGTAACATGCTAGCATGTCACAACACATTACAAACAAAAGAAAATATGAGTATACATCTAAAACCCCTAATTGCTGAAGGAAAGCAAGAAAATCGTACTCTTCATACACTATGGTGCTCCATTTCTACCACTAAAATAGGAACGATTTCTGCTAGTGGAAAAAAAATTAGGAAATGGATTTTCATGAAACTGAGCTCATTAACATTCAGTTTCCTCAGTATGTGCATCAGCCCGCACCTTGCCAACAAAAAGAAACTAAAAAATGATTTCTATGGCACAACATTTAACCTTGATTTAAGAAAAAGGTGCCTGGGGCACCTGAGTGGTTCAGTCTGGTCAGGCATCTGATTCTTGATCTTGGCGAAGGTCAGGATCTCAGTTCTGAGTTCGAGCCCCGTGTTCACTAGGCTCTGCACTGACAGATGCTCTCTTGGGATGCTCTCTCCCCCTCCCTCTCTCTGCCTCTCCCGTTTGAGCTCTCTTTCCCTAAATGAATAAACATTAAAAAAAAAGTTTCCATGAAAAACTAAGAAATGGGGACCTTGGCTGGCTCAGTTCTCAGGGCGACTCTTAATCTCACCATTTTCAGTTTGAGCCTGACATGGTATACAGAGATTACTTAAAAACAAAAAAGTATATATTTTAAAAAAGAAAATCAGTCTTTTAGAAAAGGTACCCCTGACTTAACTCTCTTGGTAACCTGTGGCCAATTACTTTTTTATGGGTTATAAACCAGCATAACAGACTCTACAGTATTGTTTCATAAACACTGAAACTAACAAAGAAGTTAAAACATACTCAACTTTGAGAAAATATACTCCCTCACAAAAATTTTAAGAGTTCATGGGCCCCCTACAAGTGCATGGGCCACGAATTAAGAATGGCCTGTTCTAGTGGTGCCTGGGTGGCTCAGTCAGTTAGTCTGAGACTTGGTTTCAGCTCAGGTCATGATCTCACAGTTCATGGGTTCAAGCCCCACATTGGGCTCTGCACTGATGGTATGGAGCCTGCTTGGGATACTCTCTCTCTCTCCCAAAATAAGTATACTTAAAAAAAATAAAAAAGAATGGCCTGTCCTAAACATTAAACCTATGCTCTCTCCAACCTCCTCACTTCTTCCCAGCAATACATCTCTATTCCACCCCTCTACTTCAGGGAGCCACCATGTCCAGCCTGGACCTATACAACAGCCTCTTAGCAATACCCCCTTAATCCATCTTCCACACCTCTGCAGAAGTGATTTTAAAATATAAATCAGAAGACTTCAACAGCTCCCACAAACAACCTTACTGTCCATCTGTTCGGTAACTACTCTGTCAACTACTTTTGGCCTCTTTTCAGTTCTGAAAGTACACTAAATTCTCATCTTCAAGTTTCAGCACTTGCTGTTCCGTCCACCTTAGAAACAAACGCTCTCTCCTACAAAACTGGCTCCTCTCTCTCACCCAAAAGGACTTCTCGGACCACCCTTAGGCTTCCCCTGTTAGCACAGGGTCCCCTGCTAGAGATCTCTGCATCACTTTTCTCAATTTGTCATTTATTTGCCTACCTGTTGTATCTTCCCCCAGCAGACTGGCAGTTCTCCAAAAGCAAAACCCCTTTGTCTCACACCCCCTGCACCCACAGGGCCTAGCACAGGAGCCAGCGGATGGTACGTCCTCAGGCATTATTTATTGAATCAGCCGCCTAATACTGGACTGAATCAATCTTTAGATGTTTACAGAATGATGGTGTGAAGCAAAGCAGTCTAACTTCACTATACTGTGGATGACACACCTCAAAATTAGCCATCAAAACCCAATATTTGAGAGGCGAGCATTAACCACACTTCCTTCAATTCAGGATCTCAATGTGCCCAAGAGAAACAGCCTGGCATCTTAAGATTCTCAGCGGTTGAGACCATCCATTCAAAAAAATAAATAAAATTGATCAATCGCCTTCTGCTTTCTTTCAGGCAGCCTCACCTTCTTCCATCTCAGCACTAATCCGTGCTAATCAGAAATGTTCCAGGCTTCCTGCCTGCAATCTTTCAGTACAAAACAGGACACTCTTCTTATAATCCATGATTTCGATGGCTAAATCAAATTCAAAAAGTACCTGTACAAGTAATGCTAATGAAATATGCTTAAGAACTACTTTTGCTCTAGTCTTCTACACCGCCACTAAAACTGGACTGTACCTCAGCTGCAGACTAAAAACCTCGGTCTCCAAAACCCAAGACCTCTCACTGGTGCCAAAAGGTTTAAAGAACAAAGAAACAAGTCTGTACTGGAGGTAACGATTTTCTTATGGAAAACTTCAATTCACCTATTACAAGACATGATCAAGCCTGAATGGCTACAGAATAAACTTGTTTTTGGTTCTGCTGAAGTCTGTGCACTAGTTCACCAAGCAGAATTCCCAGGAAAGGGCAAACTAAGCATCATTTACTCCAGAAGTTTTTCATGGTAGGAACCCACTTCTAACTTCAACAGAGTACTGTGGATGACACACACCTCAAGCTGTCCAGATAACCTAACGGACAACAGTTGCGAAAACAAAAAAAGGGAGGGCCATCTGAAAGGAAAGGAAAATGAGAGTGTGACCCTTGTCTTTCCACTCCGGGCCCACCATCTGGAAATCCTGTAAACGATGATGGTAATAAAAATAGCGTTTAATACATGCCAAGTAATGAGCAAAGCGGTTTTCAATTTAATCTCATTTAATCTTCACAAGAACTCTCTAGAATAGCCACGTTACTTACCGCTATTTTGCAGATAAGGAAACGGAGGCACCTGGAAGGGAAGCCCCTTGACCTAAAATAAAAAGCTAACAGAACTGAAATCTGAACCCAGGAAAGCTGGCTCCAGGATCCATCTGTTACGCTTCCACCAGAAGCTTCAGTGGCTCTCGCCCGCTACGGTCCACCATACTCGGAGGCTTCTCCTTCAATCCAATTAACAACCCCTCCTACCTAACAACTCCACTACCACTGATGGCCTCGAACTTCTGGGCACCAGCGCTACTCGCCAGTTTCTGCCAAGCTCCACCCCTAAGATTTAGAAAGGCGAGGATAAGAGCTGATAAAAGTTGCTGAGGTCCTAAGGGAGGCAAAGAAAATTGCCTCCTACAAGCAGAACACACGCCGATCACCACTGGAATGCACAGCGGCCTCACCTCCACCCCAAGAGACCGAAATAAAAGTGGGGGCACAAACGTTCCTGTAGCAGATAAATTCGGACTATGCCTCCTCTGGCCGCAAAGCAGAAAAGAAGGACTAACACTTACCGAGGGCGAGCCACATGCGCCCCAGGAGAAGGCAGAACCAGGCCAATGGAGACCGGGGGGAGCTGGGTTGCACTCGAAGAGTTCCGGGAAAAGAAAAAATCCAAATAATGGGGTTCCTACGACTAAAGGGAGAGATAAAGGAGGTGGAGGCCTCTCCCTCACCGCTCACAACGAGGGGGAAAAAGGAGTACGAGCTGCTCTCGAGAAAAGGAGGGCCAGCGCGTCGGGAGCTAGGCCGAAGCGAGGGGAAGCCCTGAAGGGCGGGGAAGGGGAGGAGCCGAGAGAGCTGGGCCCGCTCAGAGGCCTGCGGGGAGGCGCGGCGAAGCGCCTCCGCGCTGGGCCTGCCGGGGATCCTGACCCGGCCGCCGCGGAGAAAAGATAAAAACCAGAACGACTGGAGCCGGTGGAGCTGCCCTAACCCCCATCAGAGACTCTCACTCACCTGAGCCCGCCGCAGCGATCGCAGCTGCAACCTCGCAACGGCACAACCGGCCCGAACCTCGCCCCCGCCCGACAGCGCGCCCCGCGTCCCCGCTCTCCGACGGCGGTAGCGGCGGCGGCGTCCCGCTGCCTCCTGGGAAATGTAGTGCGAGGCCCGCCCCTCGTTGCCAACTTGACGGTCGGCTTAACTACGTTTCCCACCAGGCAAGGCGAGTGTTGGGCCCGCCGCTTTGCGTCACGCGCCAGGTTGTCGGCAATCACGTGGGTTGCTCCGTTCCATTCCCCTCCCCCCGCCTGGGTGGCCTGGGGAAGAAGGAGGGAGGTGGACGGAAGGGGCGGGGGCGTTGCTGACGCCACAACCCCCACCATTTTGGAACCAGCTTGGAGGGAGGGACTGAGCCCCACCCACTTGCGGCCTGCCTTCGTTGCTGCAAGGTCTCCGAGCTGTGAATTTGGTCGCCGGGCTTTTGGTCTCTGCCCTGCTGTCTCTCGCTTTGTGACCTTGAGCAAATCGTCTCCCTTCGCTGAGCCTTGGTTTCTTCCCCTGTGATAGGAGACTCGTAATTTCTATCCCAAAGAGTTGCTGCGAGACTCCAACAAAGTAAAGCACGTGAAAGGGGCTTGTAGCCTGAAAGCGCGACTCAAAATGGAGCTGTTTTTATTGTGATAGCGTGACCTCTTTGGGAGCCCGGGAGCCCCATGAGTCGAGCTCTGTCCGGCCTCCCGCAAACCCCACCCCCGCTCCCCCATCCCGGCCTATGACTGTGGGAGCACAGAAAGATTTTCTAAAAGTAGTCCGGTGAAGCTTGCTAAAATGGATGCCACTCACCCATCAAACCAGAAGTTTCCCAGGAAGTATATAGGCCTGGAATCTGCATTAGAAGCAATTCTCCAGGGATTCTTATGCACTTACGAGCTTGAGAACCACTGCATTTATCAGGGTTTTGCACATGCTTGTTTCCTCTGGAATTACTCCCCAAGTGAATGCCAACCTTTAAGACTGGCTCAATCACCTCTTCTATGAAGCCTTCCAAGTTTACAAGCTCCTCATTATATCTACTCTCGCCGTACCTTCTTCGCACCTTATACTATAATTGTCAAGGCCTGTGTTTGTTTTCCCCACCAGGCTGTGAGCTCCTTGAGAACAGAGATCGGTTTTGGTCGATTTCTGCATCCCCAGGACAAAGTAAACATGATTAAATACTGAAGAAATCGACTGCTTTTCCCCCAAGGAAAGCTCACCAGGCCCAACTCAAGTCTCAGATGGTGCCACAGCTGCCCTCACCCCAACTGACCTCAGCGTCATTATATCCAGGCGGCTTGCTCTCTCTTCCTTCTTTGAGCACTTTCCTGCACGGTGCATAGTGTTTCTTGAAAGGTTCTGATTCAACTTAATTTTCAATTCACAGATTTTCTGAGTGTCTGTTATATGCCTTACCCAGTGCAAAATCCTAAGGAACACAGTGATAAACTAGAGGGATACAAAAATGCATAGTCGTTCCGCTTGGTTTCTGCTGGGTCCCTTCTTACCTCTCTCCACCTCCACCCCTTCCCTGGCCCAAAACTTACCTCCTCTCCCTGCCCCCTGGGTCCAGCCTCCTCCCTCGGTGACCTTGCTCCTTGAGTGATCTGGCATACCCAGGTAGTTTTACATCTCTTCTGTGCATTTTACTCCCTTACTATCTTAGCATCAACTCAGACTGTTCCAGAAGTTTAGAAGTCACCATACCCTGTTATCTCATACTAATCTGCTGAAGACCGAAATCTTTTTCCCTCCAATACAGTGTTACCTAGCTGTGTAGTTAATTGTTTGTATGTCTGTATTTTCCACTAAGCTTTGAGCTCTTCTCATGAAAGAGAACATCTTAGGGGCGCCTGGATGGCTCAGTCAAGTAAGCATCTAACTTCAGCTCAGGTCATGATCTGATTGATGGCTTGTGAGTTCAAGCTTCTGAGTTTGAACCCCATGTCAGGCTCTGTGCTGACAGCTCAGAGCCTGGAGCCTGCTTTGGGTTCTGTGTCTCCCTCTCTCTCTGTACCTCCCCTGCTGGTACTCTGTCTCCGTCCTCAGAAATAAATAAGCATTTTATAAAAGGCTAATTTTTAGGGGTGCCTGGGTGGCTCAGTCGGTTAAGTGTCTGGCTTTGGTTCAGGTTATGATCTCACAGTTCATAGGTTTGAGCCCCGCATCAAGCTCTGTGCTAACACCTAGCTCAGAACCTGGAGCCCGTTTCAGATTATGTATCTTCCTCTCTCTCTGATCCTCCCCTGCTCTCTCTCTCTCTCTCTCTCTCTCTCTCTCTCAGAAATAAAATTTAAAAAAAATAAATAAATAAACATTTGGGGCACCTGGTGGCCCAGTCAGTTAAACATCTGACTTCGGCTCAGGTCACAATCTCATGGGTTTGTGAGTTCG
Organism: Proteles cristata cristata; assembly: GCA_017311185.1. NCBI lineage: Eukaryota > Metazoa > Chordata > Mammalia > Carnivora > Hyaenidae > Proteles > Proteles cristata. The sequence goes on along the minus strand of JAESUZ010003902.1, from coordinate 868,157 downwards.
AGCCCCACATCAGGCTCTTTGCTGACTGCTCAGAGCCTGGAGCCTGCTTCAGATTCTGTGTCTCCTTTTCTCTGCCCTTTCCCTGCTCGTGCTCTGTCTCTCACTCTCAAAAATAAACATTAAAAATAATTTTAAAATAAATACTTAAAATTTTGTTTTTAATTCTTGCATCATTTCTTAAAAAAAAAAAAAAAAAGCCCGACCCTTGGTTTCAGCTCAGGTCATGATCTCACAGTTTGTGGGACCAAGCCCAGTGTAGGGCTTTGCGCTGACAGCATGGACCCTGCCTAGGATTCTCTGTGTCCCTCTCTTCCTCTACCCCTCCCCTGCTTGCGCTAGCTCACACGTGTGTGTGTGTGTGCTCTCTCCCTGTTTCCCTCTCTCAAAATAAATAAACATTTTTTAAAAAATTTTAAGTCCATTGCAAATAAAAAAAGTCTATTGCATCCATAATTTATTATCACTGTGACATGTGCAACACAGGAAAGTATGTGATATATGCTATTGACATCATAGAACAGGGGTTCACCAACTGTAGCCTATAAGCCAATGCTAGCCCTCCTCCTATTTTTGTATAGCCAGAAGCTAGGAACTGTTTTTACATCTTTTTAATTCTTTTTTTATTATTATTATTCATTTATTTTGAGAGAGAGAGACAGCAAGTGTGACCAGGGGAAGGGCAGAGAGAGACAATCCCAAGCAGTCTCCACACTGTCAGTTTAGAGCCAGATGCGGGGCTCAAACTCATGAACCTTGAGATCATGGCCTGAGAAGAAATCAGGAGTCAGACACTTAACCAACTGAGCCACCCAGGTGCTCCTGTTTTTACATTTTTAAATGGTTGGAAAAAATCAAAAGAAGATTCATATTTTGTGACATGTGAAAAGTCACAAAGTTCAGTATTCATAAATTCATTGTGTATGATCTACACCTGTTATGACACAGAATTGAGTAGTGGTGACATTCTGTGACCTGCAAAGCCTAAAATATTTATTATCTGCCCTTTATAGAAAAAAAAGCTGATTCTTTTTTGTTTATTTTTTTCTTAGAAAAATTTGATTTTTTTTTTTTATGTTTTATTTATTTCTGACAGAGAGAGAGACAGCATGAACAGGGGAGGGTCAGAGAAAGAGGGAGATACAGAATCTGAAACAGGCTCCCGGCTCTGAGCTAGCTGTCCCAGCACAGAGCCCGACACGGAGCTTGAACCCACAAATTGTGAGATGATGAGCTGAGCCGAGGTCAGACACTTAACCTACTGAGCCACCCAGGCGCCCCAGTATTTAGAAAAAATTGATTCTTAACATGGAATCTAGAGATCCCGACCTAGGCTAGAAGGTCAGAGGAGGCTTCACTGAGGAAGTGACTCATAAACTTGTAATCAACCAGGCAAGAACTAGGGAAGCACATTACAGGCAAAAGGAAAAGCATGTGGGAAAGCCCTGTGGCCTGAAGGAACTTGGCACATCCTAAATATTGTTAGGCCTACACATTGAGTGTAATAGGAACTAAAACACAATGAGTCTGGTGAGGTCCTAACCAGCCATATCCTGCCAGCTCTGATTAGCCAGGTTGAGGATTTTGGATTTTACTCTGAGAGCAATGGGAAGCTATTGAAAGATTTATAGCCAGGGGAGGGATTCAGATATCCTTTTGTAAAGGATTATTCTGGCACAGTGTGAGAATGGATTAGGGCAAGCCAGAATGAAAGTAGAAAGACCAATTAGGAAGTCATATTACAGTAGTTCAAACAAGAAGACAAAATGTCTTGATCTAATGTTTTTCAGTGGGGGTGAAGAAAAAGTAAGCGGATTCCAAAGATGGCCAAAAGTTATTTAGGTGGGGAAAAACAAATATTGTTAAGACGTCGATACTACCCGAAACAATCTACATATTCAATGCAATCCCTATCAAAATAACACCAGCATTCTTCACAGAGCTAGGACTAACAAACCTAAAATTTGTATGAAACCAGAAAAGACCCCAAATAGCCAAAGCGTCCTGAAAAAGAAAACCAAAGCTGGAGGCACCACAATCTCAAACTTCAAGCTGTATTTCAAAGCTGTAATCATCAAGACAGTATGGTACTGGCACAAAAATAGACACTCAGATCAATGGGACAGAATAGAGAAACCAGAAATGGACCCACAAACGTATGGCCAAATCATCTTTGACAAAGAAGGAAAGAATATCCAATGGAATAAAGACAGTCTTTTTAGCAAATGGTGCTGGGAAAACTGGACAGCGACATGCAGAAAAATGAACCTGGACCACTTTCTTACACTATACAGAAATGGATGAAAGACCTAAACATAAGACAGGAAGCCATCAAAATCCTAGAGGAGAAAGCAGGCAAAAACCTCTTTGACCTCAGCCGCAGCAACTTCTTACTCAACACATCTCCAGAGGCAAAGGAAACCAAAGCAAAAATGAACTATTGGGACCTCATCAAAATAAAAATTTCTGCACAGCAAGGGAAATAATCAGCAAAACTAAAAGGCAACTGATGGAATGGGAAAAGATATTTGCAAATGCCATATCAGATAAAGGAGTAGTATCCAAAATCTATAAAGAGCTTATCAAACTCAACACCCCAAAAAACAAATAATCCAGTGAAGAAATGGATAAAAGACATGAATAGATACTTCTCCAAAGAAAACATCTGGATAGCTAACAGACACATGAAAAAATGTTCAACATCACTCATCATTAGGGAAATACAAATTAAAACCACAATGAGATACCACCTCACATCTGTCGGAATGGCTAAAATTAACAACTCAGGCAAAAATAGATGTTGGCGAGGATGCAAAGAAAGAGGGTCTCTTCTGCACTGCTGGTGGGAATGCAAACTGGTGCGGCCACTCTGGAAAACAGTATGGAAGTTCCTCAAAAAATTAAAAATAAAACTACCCTGTGACCCAGCAATTGCACTACTAGGTATTTATCCAAGGGTGTGCCGTTTCAAAGGGGCACATTCACCCCAGTGTTTATAGCAGCGCTATCGACAATAGCTGAAGTATGGAAAGAGCCCAAATGTTCATCGACAGATGAATGGATAAAGAAGATGTGGTGTAGGGGCGCCTGGGTGGCTCAGTCGGTTAAGCGTCCGACTTCAGCTCAGGTCATGATCACACAGTTCATGGGTTTGAGCCCCGCATTGGGCTCTGTGCTGACAGCTAGCTCAGAGCCTGGAGCCTGTTTCAGATTCTGTGTCTCCCTCTCTCTGACCCTCCCCTGCTTATGCTGTCTCTGTCTCTGTCTCTGTCTCTCTCTATCTCAGAAATAAATAAAACATTTGGGGCGCCTGGGTGGCTTAGTCGGTTAAGCGTCCGACTTTCGCTTAGGTCATGATCTCGCGGTTCGTGGGTTCGGGCCCTGCGTCGGGCTCTGTGCTGACTGCCAGCTCAGAGCCTGGGGCCTGTTTCAGTCTGTGACTCCCTCTCTCTCTGACCCTCCCTTGCTCACGCTGTCTCTCTCTCTGTCTCCTAGAAATAAATAAACATTTAAAAAAAAAAAAAGAAATAAATAAAACATTTAAAATTTTTAAAAAAAGAAGATGTGGGGTGTATATGTGTGTATATATATATATATATACACGCACACACAAACACGCAATGGAGTATTACTCAGCAGTCAAAAAGAATGAAATCTTGCCATTTGCAACTCCGTGGATGGAACTAGAGGGTATTATGCCAAGTGAAATTGGTCAGAAAAAGACAAATATATAACTTCACTCATGTGAGGAATTTAAGATACAAACAGATGAATATAAGGGAAGGGAAACAAAAATAATATAAAAACAAGGAGGGGGACAAAACATAAGAGACTCTTAAATACAGAGAACAAACAGGGTTACTGGAGGGGTTGTGGGGGGGACTAAGTTGGTAAGAGGCATTAAGGAAGACACTCATTGTGTCTTCATGGTACCTCTTAGTCACCACTTTAATCTTTCTCTCGAAATGGATAATTATCCTGACTTTTAACATGGTAAATTTTTTTCCTGTTTCTGTGTTTTATGAATAAAGTCATACCACTTTAAAAAAAAAAAAAAGATATTTAGGAGGGGTGCCTAGCTGACTCTTGATTTTGGCTCAGGTCGTGATCCCCGGGTCATGGGATCAAGCCCCGTGTGGGGCTCAGTACTGAGGTTGGAACCTGCTTAGGATTCTCTCTCTCTGTCTGTCTCTCTCTGTCTCTCTCTCTCTTTCCCTCCCTCCCTCTGCCCCTTTCCCTCATTCATGCTCTCTCTCTTATTAATATCTTAGTAAAAGATATTTAGGAAATCAAATCTGCTGGTCTTGATGATTGACTGGAGGAGAGAGGGAGGGAGGAGTCAAGTCTCCTTTTCCAGCTCCAGCAACTGTGTGAATGGAAGTCCTATTACTGCCTCCCTCCCACTCTGCTTGTACACGTCTGCCCACACTCAGCACAATATATTGGAATTAACCCATTACATGCCTGTGTCTCCTGCAGAGAGCCATCTCCCGGAAGGCAACAATGAGCTTGGTTCTTTGTCTTCCTAGAGGCCAGCAGTGAAGGCACAGAATTGGCAGCAGTGAATGTATATAGGCTTTTCTTGGTTCTTCTTTCTGTTTCTTATAGAGGCTCCTCTAACGTTCTGATCACTCAGGTTCAAAATCTTAGAGGAATCCTGACTTTCTCTTCCTACCTAATCCATTCTATGGCATCAAAATCCAGTGTATTCTGCCCCCAAAACATCTTTTGAATCCCTACCCCCGTTCCAGGCCTTGACATGTCCCAACACCTGTGAAGCGATTAGAACAGTGTCTGGGCCAGAGTAAGGAGTAAATAAGTGTTGGCTATGATTGAAAGGTCTTCCCTGGCCTCCCTGACTCCTTTCTCCTGCTACTCTCCATCAAGGCCCTGCTCCAGAAGGTACTCAGAAAGCTGTCTCTCAAGCCCAACCCTGATCCTATTGTTCTTTGGCTTCAGTGCTTTCAAGATCAAACCCTAAATCCTCTATGTGGTCTACAAGGTCCCACGTGGTCTAATCTCCTACTGTCTTTCCAGCTTCCCTTCACCTTCAAAAGCTTTCCATTGACATTGGAATGAAGGGCAAGCTCAAGGTCTTCCCCCATCTGGCCTCCATGTCCTCACCAGCCTCAGCTTTCAGTACAGTGTTCATATCACGTGTGCTTGTCTTGACCATCCTCCGGACTTCCTGCCTCCTTGTGCCAGTTCATCCCCTTCTTCCCCAATGGCCCCACCTATCAAAGGCTTTATCTCAACAGTTCTAGGCCCCCTCCATCAGGAGCCCCCAAACCTACTCTGCAATATGTCAGATTCTATCTTATGTTGTTGTGATTTCTGTACATCTCCTCCAAACCTGGGAGCAAATCGAGTGACCATCTGTTGCCATGCCTGCTCAGCACCCTTCCATTCCTCCTCCTCTGGGAAGACGCTCTGATAATCCTTTGAGAAGCCTTCCCATCCCCACTCTGGCTCCAGGATGAGCAGGTGACTCTTGCTGATCAGCAAGTTTCATTCCTTTGGCCACAATGATTGGCAGGTGTCTCAAACCAAGCTAGCAGAGGGAGTTAGCATCCATCTGGGACCTGGGCTGGAGCACTGAGAAAAGAGCCCCCCCCCTTTTTTTTTTCCTGGGATTGGTAAACCATAAGAGGAGCAACCTGGACTTGTTAATATCATCTTCACCACCACGTGGAGAGAGCCTTCCTGAGAATGAAGCCAACACAGTTGGCAAGCAGAGCCATGAGTTGAGAAAGACAAATTCTGATGTGGAAACGGTGGGGTTCAAAGCTGACAGCCAAGAAAGAATTCTTAAAACATCTTTGGTGTAAAAAAGGTGGTTTTATTAAAGCACAGGGATAGGACCTATGGGCAGAAAGAGGCGCACTGGGGTTATGACGGGTAACTGATTATATACTTTCAGGTTGGGAGGGGGTTAGGCATAGCCTAAGTCTCTAAGGAATTTTGGAAGGTTTCCAGGACCTTGAGGGGGCTAGCTGTTGTCAGGAAAAGGTTATTTACTACTGTTTAATAAAATCTCAGTCATGAGACCCTTCACATGTGTATCAGTGAGCCATCTGCTTGGAGGATGGTTGCTAACATATACTTGGGGGGTAGAGATAAAAGAAGTTTCCAAAGGAATTTTTATATATTAAAGGAGACCTACAGGATCCTGGAGGCTGAGATAATATTAAGATTGCCTTTTGTCCGTAGCAAAGTGTCATCATCAAGGCAGCGGAGTTCTCGGAGGAAGGTCACTCTGCCTGCCTCAAGGACTTGTCAATAGGCTATAAGATGTCATGAAATTTAATTTATTTTTCTTTCACCTTTGCTTCTCGCATCATATTCCAGTTGGGACTGGCTATACCAGTCGAGCCTTTGAATTCAGCCATCCCTGAAGTTAGCACCTCTGGACCAGCCAATAAAGGAATTGGTTTGAGTTGGGTTCTAAGCTGGGGTCATGATGAACAGAGAGAAGCTGTTGGAGCTTTCTATTGTATACAAGAAGCTCTCCGGGCAGGAAGGAAGCTGGGAAGGGAAAACTGACACCAGCACCAGTGGGTGACCCTCTGAGCTTGAGGGGCCACCTGCGAAAAAGAGGAGCACTTACCTTTGTTACTGTTCAGACCAGCCAAAGTACCTTCAACTCCAACTCTGCTTTGCAGAAGAACGAAACCACTCTGGTCAGGGGAACCGTTGCTTGTTTTCCTGTTGATCATTGGCAAAAGGAAGCCCTTCATGGCTGAGCTCAAGCAGATGGTTAGTACGTAAGCCAGTTGGCTAGCATATACCATCAGGGAATATTCTAGTCCAGTGTTTCCCAAACTTGTCTGCACATTGGAATCTTCTCGGGATATTTTAAAAATTCCAACACCCCAGACCACATCCCAGGCCAAGTAAACCCAGTCTTTGGAGGTGGGATGCAAGCATCATGAGTTTTGAAGTTTCCACAGGTGATTCCAACATGCAAACAAGTTTGAAAATCACTAACAAAGGCCCCCATCCTCCTGTTTGCAAGGCTGGCTCTTCTATAAAGCAGAGGTTCTTCACCTAGGTGACATTAAGTCAACTAGGGATTTTTTTTTAATTTAAATTTTTTAATGTTTATTTATTTTTGAAACAGAGAGAGACAGAGCACAAGCAGGGAAGGGGCAGAGAGAGGGAGACACAGAATCCAAAGCAGGCTGTAGGCTCTAAGCTGTCAGCACAGAGCCTGATGTGGGGCTTGAACCCACGAATCACCAGAAGTCAGATGCTTAACCAACTGACCCATCCAATCAGCCCACCCCCCCTTTTTTTTTTAATGTACACGTCTAGGCCACACCTCCCAGAAATTCTCATTCAGTTGGTTTGGGGGTAGGGACTTCACACCTGCTATTACAGATTGAATGTGCCCTTCCCCCCCGCCCCATTCATGTGAGCACTAACCCTCAAGGTGCTAGTAACTGGAAGTGAGGCCTTTGGGAGGTGATTAGGTCATAATGGTGGAGGCTTCATAAATCTCCCTTATAAGAGGGACTGCAGAGAGCTTCTATCTGTACTTCCTTACCATTCCTCTCTCTTCTCAATCACTTGCTCCTCCTCAGAGGACAAGGAATTTTTTTTTTTTATTTCTAGGAGAGAGAGAGAGAGAGAGAGAGACAGCATGAGCAGGGGAGGGTCAGAGAGAGAGGGAGATACAGACTCTGAAATAGGCTCCAGGCTCTGAGCTGGCAGTCAGCACAGAGCCCAACGCGGGACTCGAACCCAGGAACCGCGAGATCATGACCTAAGCGAAAGTCGGACGCTTAACTGACTAAGCCACCCAGGCGCCCCAGGACAAGGAATATTTTAAGGGATGGTTAAGACTGAGAGATGCTTGGGGCGCCTGGTGGCTTAGTCGGTTAAGCGTCCGACTTTCACTTGGGTCATGATCTCACGGTTCGTGGGTTCGAGCCCCACGTCGGGCTCTGTGCTGACTGCCAGCTCAGAGCCTGGAGCCTGTTTCAGTCTGTGACTCCCTCTCTCTCTGACCCTCCCCTGCTCATGCTGTCTCTCTCTTCTCCTAGAAATAAATAAAAAAAAAAAAAAAGACTGAGAGATGCTTCAACAGGCAAATAAAATCTGGGCTCCTCTCCTTTTTCAGACCCTAATGCTCCTGTCCTTTATGTGGTGAACACAGGCCAGTGCTCAAGTCAGATTTCATGAGGCAGTTCTGGAGATCCACCTCTCTGATCCCACTCTCAGGGGTAGCCCAAAGATTGGGTATGTATGTCTGTCCTGCTGGCCCAAACTCTCCCTTGGATGGTTTTTCCCAAGGTCCAGATGTGGGAGGGGAAAGTATTTAAGCTTATGTCCAAATATGAGCAACTATCAATAAGCTCATTTGGCTCTCCATCCTATTGTCTCATGTGTAAACTCGGCTCAGTTTGTTTGAACTTGGTGGAGGGGTTTTAAGTATCACTCTCAACCTCCAGCACTAGCATTTGTATCAGCTTCCATTCATTCATTCTGCTTATCAAGCTGGACTGGGAATTGTGTCCTGTGTCCTCTGTGTTCCCATAGCACAGAGATTGCCACAGAAGTTCTCAATATAAATAAAATAAACTCAAGTCTTGACTGAATTCCTGCCCCATTTATGAGATAGGAAGGGATACAAAATATGCAGATGAGATACAGTATAACACTTACCCCCAGGGGTCTTCAGTTTCACCAACAGCCTCACAGGGGCAGGGAAAGTTTCCCAAAGAAGAGATGTTTGAGCTGGTTCCTTTTTTTTTTTTAAGTTTATTTATTTTGAGAGAGAGAAAGAGAGAGAGCAAGGGAGGGGCAGAGAGAGCAAATCCCAAGCAGGCTTTGCACTGTCAGCACAGAACCTGATTCAGGGCTCAAACTCACAAACTGGGAGACCATAACCTGAGCCAAAACCAAGAGTTGGATGCTTAACTGACTGAGCCACTCAGGTGCCCCTTGAGCTGGTTCTAGAGGGATATGTGGGGCACAGTAAGAGACTGTGAAGATGCAGAGACATGAAAGTCTGAAAGTTCATTCAAGGAAATATTTTTTTAACGTTTATTTACTTTTTTAAAATATTTTTTTATTTATTTCTAGGAGAGAGAGAAAGAGACAGCGTGAGCAGGGGAGGGTCAGAGAGAGAGGGAGTCACAGACTCTGAAACAGGCTCCAGGCTCTGAGCTGGCAGTCAGCACAGAGCCCGACGCGGGGCTCGAACCCACGAACCGTGAGATCATGACCTAAGCAAAAGTCGGACGCTTAACCAACTAAGCCACCCAGGCGCCCCAACGTTTATTTACTTTTGAGAGAGAGAGAGTGCATGTGCAAGACTGGGGGAGGGGCAGAGCCAAAGGGAGACAAATGATCTGAAGCAGGATCTGAGCTGCCAGCACAGAGCCTGATGCAGGGCTTGAACCCTTGAACCCTGAGATCATGACCTGCGCTGAGGTCAGACCCCTAACCGACCGAACCACCCATGTGCCCCATTCAAGGGAATACTGTGCCCCCTCAAGGGGGCCTGGAAGCACTGAACTCGGTGAAAAAAGCAGGATGTGGCCCTAACCGCTAGTGGTCCCTCTTTTCCCACCCCTAGTCCAGGCAAGCTCCTCCTGCAGCTGGGTTGCCCCCTTTGCGGGGGTAGTAAATGCAACAGCACTAACCCCTCTTGGACTCTGATTGGGTCCTGACAAGGCCAGTTATTCCCAGGAGAGTCAGATTCAGCCTTCCAAGATCACCACAGGCCCTGCCCCAGGCAGGAATTCAGGACTTAGAAGCCACTTCCCTAGCCCCCTAGCAGGGGCCTGGACCTCACTGATCTATCAACCTTGAGCTACTTCAGAACTGGGCGGGGGCGGGGTGGGGGTACTACTGCCACCTGGTGGGTAGAGGCCAGGGATGCTGCTAAACATCCTATAGTCTATAGGACAGCCCCTCACAATAAAGAATGATCCTGTCCAAAGTATTAACAGTGCCAAAGCTGAGAAATTCTTTATCCTGCTTAGAAAAAGTTCAGTGACAGTAACCTTTAAAATATTCTATGCTCGGGGCACCTGGGTGGCTCAGTTGGTTGGGTGTCCGACTTCGGCTCAGGTCATGACCTCATGGTTTGTGAGTTCGAGCCCCATACCGGGCTCTGTGCTGACAGCTGAGAGCCTGGAGCCTGCTTTGGATTCTATGTCTCTCCTCTCTCTGCCCTCCCCTGCTCTCTCTCAAAATAAATAAACATTTAGAAAATTGTTTTAAATAAATAAAATAAAACATTCTATGATCTTGGGGCACCTGGCTTGGTTGGAAGAGCATGCAACTCTTGATATCAGGGTCATGAGTTCGAGCCCCATGTTGGGGGTAGAGATTACTTATACATATTTAATAAATAAATAAAATATTCTATGGTCTGGCCAGCAATAACTAACACGAGTTTGCTGTTTTGCAATTTATCAATAAATTCAGGCTTGTTCTCTTTTCCCCAGCCCCTGTATGGGGAGGTGATAGAAGCTGTCGGGGGGGTGGGGGTACCGCAAAGGTATATTAGGGTCAAAGGGAGCTGAGACATTGGGTCACACTGTGCAAAGAACACAGGCTTTGGAGTCAGATCTGAGTTCATATTCCAGCCTTGACTGCTTATGCAGCTGTGTGCTTTCAGGTAAGTGAGTTACCCTGTCTGAGCCTCAGTTTTCTCATCTGTAAATAGGACAACTCCTACCTTACAAGATCAGGCAGTCAGCTATTTTTTTAAATGTTTATTTATTTTGAGAGAAAGAGAGAGAGCGTGTGTGTGAGCAGGGGGAGGCAGAGAGAGAGGGAGACAGAGAATCCCAAGCTGGCTCCAAGCAGGCTCCATGCCTTCAGCACAGAGATGGATGTGGGGCTGGAATTCACAAGCCTGGAGATCAGGACCTGAGCCAAAAATCAAGAGTCGAATGCTTAACTGACTGAGCCACCCAGGCGCCCCGGCACTCAGTTGTGAATCTGACTTCATCCTGAGTTGATAGGGAGCCATCAGAGGCTGTTATGTGAACTTGGAAGCCCATGTCAGCTTTGAGTGGTTGCTGGGCAGCCCGGAGGGGAGACTACTTACCCTCACAGTGTCTGTTTAATTCCCTCCAGACAGATTGGGAGGTCTTTCTTGAAGTCTAGCTAGAATCTCTTCTTTTGTAACATCAACTCTTCCTTTTGCTTAGTTCAGTGCATCAGCTCATTGTTGCCAACACAGTGGTCTGACAAGGCGGCAGAGTTCGTAATTTGCATTTTGATCTCCTAGTTAGGTAGCTTTCCTCCCTTTTGCCTGGGGGGTGGGGACTGAGGCTGTTAAGGCTTAGGGCCGCCAGGCCAAAAGCAGAGGTTGCCAGGCACCACAAGACTCCCTCAGCCAGGGCTTTTGTTTACTGAGGCCCGGCTCTAGGAGACACGAGTATGGGTTATTCCAGAACGCAGGGCTCCCAGGCTTGGGAGGGGCAGAAGTGGCTCATCAGAGGAGACAGGAAGAGATTTCCCAAGACTGAGAAAGTGAACAGGGTCTGAGTGTCTTTGATGAAGCCATGATCTTGAGAAATAGCAACTTTGCAGCACTCCCGTTCACTCCAAGAGCTGCAGAGTTTCTGTTTCCGGGGGAGTGATGGATGTGCCTGTGTGCCCCGAGTGTGGTAGTTTGGGAACCACAGAGAAAGGCCACTGTGGCAAAGCCAAGCAGATTCATGAGGATAGAGCAAAATTAATTGCTGATTAGTAGAGTCCTCCCCTGAACGTTCTGAACTGGACACATCCTCAGGAATAGTGCTTATTCTCAGGAGGGGTGCTCCTCAGGAGGGGTGGGGACATTATCAAAAATTAAATGATATAAACTTGCAGTTAAAGAAAGTAAATCTAGGGGCGCCTGGCTCAGTTGGTTAAGCGTCTGACTTCAGCTCAGGTCATGATCTCACAGTTCATGGGTTCGAGCCCGGCATCAGGCTCTGGGCTGACAGCTCGGAGCCTGGAGCCTGTCTTCAGATTCTGTGTCTCCCTCTCTTTCTGACCCTCCCCTGCTCATGCTGCCTCTCTTTCTCTCTCAGGGAAAAAAAAAAAAAATTAAAAAAAATTTTTTTAAATAAAGAAAGCAAGTTTAGGGCGTTCGGGGGGTTCAGTCAATTAAGCATCTGACTTCTGGTTTCGGCTCAGGCCATGCTCTCAGGTCATGAGCTCGAGTCCCACAACGGGCTCTGTGCTGGCAGTGTGGAGCCTCTCTCTGCCCCTATCTCTGCTCCACCCCAGCTCATGCACTTGCTCACTCGCTCGCTCTTTCTCTCTCAAAATAAATAAATAACACTTAAACAGTTTTTTAAAGAGTGTATTCAAAGGTAATAACCACTTCCTAATCATTTCCCTGCATTCTGCTATCTTCTGTCCTCCTGGGCCATTCACATCTGCGTGGTGGAAACGTGGCATGATGGTGCACATCTACATACCACCTTTGGTAACGTCATGTTGGCAGCTTGAAATCTGCTGTGGTGGCACTATTTATACTACGAAAATAGGCAAATGTTACAAATTAAGTCTCTTCCTAACACCACCGCCTCAAGACGTTTGTAAACATTTACTGGCACTCCACTGGGATTCCCCAAATATGACTGTGATCGAATTTCCCGCCAGCCTGGCGGCAGGGTGGGAGGGGGTTGGAGCAGATAACGTGATGTAGAGAAATAAATAGATGTGACATGTCTTACATCTGAACATTGCGGATAACATGCATACTTGCTACAAATGTCTAGTCCAGATGTACTCAGGGGCTCATCTCTCCCACTTCCTATAGAAACAAGCGTGCACACACACTCAAAGCACACTCTCCCCAAGACACACCTGTAGTGCTTTCTGGATGGACTAGGACTAGGAATGGCAGGAGGGCAGGGACTCTGTTCACTGCTGCTTTATATTTGTTTTTAACGCTTATTCATTTTTGAGAGACAGAGCGTGAGGGGAGGAGGCGCAGAGATAGAGGGAGACACAGAACTCGAAGCAGGCTGCAGACTCTGAGCTGTCCGCACAGAGCCCAGCGTGGTGCTTGAACTCACGACCCATGAGATCATGACCTGAGCTCAAGTGGGACACTTTACCAACTGAGCCATCCAGGCTCCCTGAGTTCACTGCTGCTTTAGTCTCAGTTTCTCTGGCTTCCGAGACAGGCAGTTGAAGCTATGCCGGGGGGGTGGGGGGTGGGGGGGCGACGGTAGTGGGGAGCACAAGGGAGAACCAGCCAGAACCCAGGAGTTGGTTCTTCTCCAGCACACAGTTATCTACTTGGAAACAGGGAAGATTGTTAGCCAGGGGCAATTCCTGCCCAGGGAACATTTGTTTTGTTGTTTTAAGTTCTGATTCAAATTCCAGTTAGTTAACATACAGTGTCATATTAGTTTCAGGTGTACAGTATAGTGATTCATCCCTTTCCCAGGGAACATTTGACTAAGCTCTAGAGACATTTTGGGGGGGGTCACAACCTGGGGGGTAGGGTGAACTAGCATCTGGCGTCCCGAGGGATTTAGCAGCAGCTAAATATCCTACAATACACAGGACAGCCTCCCCCCACAGACTATCAGAGAATTATCCTGCCCCAAACATCAGCAGGACTGAGGTTGAGAAACCCAGGGATATAGGACACAGAGGGGAGACACTCAGACCCGGCGGGGCTTAGGAAGAGATAAAGAGAAGTTCTGTTTGCCCAGGAGCTGCCAATGCCTCCCTCCACCACCACCCATTTCCCTACGTGGAGCTGGGTCTCTCACTCTGTGTCTTGCCCTGCTTCTCTGGTCTGTCTCTGGTGTCCGTCCTGTTTATCTCTTCTTATCTCGTGGCCACTCTTTCTCATCTCTGTTGTGCCATCTGCGCTGCCGGATCCCCGTGTTCTGAGACAGGAGACAAGCCTCTGGCATTCCTACTCCCTCGGCCCACACTAATCACGCCAGCTGCCTTGGCCTGGGAGCTGAGCCAGGAGGCTGGCAAAGAGGGAGGAGGGTAGACAGACAGGGGGCCTAAAAGTTCCCACTCTCCCTACCGCCCATCGGGCCTTCACCACTAGGGCCCTTCTGTCTGCCTCGGAGAGGTCTGGAGCTCCAGCCTGCTCTCACTCTCGGGCCAGGGACCCAAGTCAGTTTTCCCAAGTGGCCTTGCTCTGTCCACTGAACCCTTTGTTCCCACCCCACCCCCAGCTCCTTAAATTTCCGGTCTAGCCTAGTCCAGCAGCTGTTACAAAACAGCTGGGGACTGGGCAGCTCCTTGCCGCCAGCCCCACCCTGGGCAGTAAGGGACACCAGGTTCGTGACTGCTGCTGAGCTGAAGTTCCCTTTGCCCAGTGACCAAGGACTCCTGGCCTTCTCCCTGGTCCTGGTTTCCAAGACCCAGAGCCCAGCATGGAGCCAGGACATGATACCCTGTGCTTGGACACCAGCGCTCAGTATCCAGGCTCAATTACCAGTGCCTGTCACCAGGACCAGTCCGCAGGGCCAGGCTAGAGCTGCCTGCCCTGCTTTCTGCACTCACCTTACTTGGCAGCCCCCATGGATGCAGGGGCTCTGCTGTGTGCTGGGCCCGTGGAGCCAGAGGCAGGGCTGTGTGAGGCCAGAGACCCTGCAGAAATGTCTGGTGGCAATTCTTAAAACAAATTTGAGGGGTACCTGTGTGGCTCGGTCGGTGAAACATCTGACTTTGGCTCAGGTCATGATCTCATGGTTTGTGGGTTCGAGCCCTGCATCAGGCTCTGTGCTGACAGCTCAGAGCCTGGAGCCTATTTCAGATTCTGTCTTCCTCTCTCTGCCTGTCATCTGCTGGCGCTCTGTCTCTGTCTCTGTCTCTCTCTCTCTCTCAAAAATAAACATTGAAAATTTAAAAAAAAAAGAAACACATTTGAATGGCTTTTAAGTAAAAATCATTCAAATGAGGATTTAGGGGCGCCTGGGTGGCTTAGTCGGTTAAGCGTCCGACTTTCGCTTAGGTCATGATCTCACGGTTATGGGTTCGAGCCCTGCGTCGGGCTCTGTGCTGACTGCCAGGTCAGAGCCTGGAGCCTGTTTCAGTCTGTGACTCCCTCTCTCTCTGACCCTCCCCTGCTCACGCTGTCTCTCTCTCTCCTAGAAGTTAAAAAAAAAAAAAAACATTAAAAAAATAAATAAATAAAGATACAGTATTTAAAAAAAAATGAGGATTTAAAATAAAAATTGGCAAAAGGACCAGTAGTATGGGCTGAGAAGGAGAAAGGCCAGGGTCTGGGGTTACCAGATAAAATCCAGGATGCCCAGTGAAATTTAAATTTCAGGGAACAATAAAGATTTTTTAAATGTATGTCCCATGTCATATTTAGAACGTACTTATACTGAAAAGATTATTCATTGTTTATCTGAAATTCTACTTTAACAGGGGTCCTGTATTTTGATATGTTCACTCCAGCAATCCCACCAAGGGCTAGGCTTCTCTCCGCTCCCCACCTAGATTATCTTCCGGCTTTAGGTGGAGAAGCAGGGAGGGTTTCTATCGCTGCTCACTTTTGGGTAAAAGAAACTATGGGGGAATCCTATTTTTTATTATTTTTATTTTTATATATTGTCTCATTTACTTTAAGGAGTCAACATTGGTTTATAATACAAAAAAGTCAAATATTATAGACGCCATGCCTTGAGGTGATTATTGCAACGTACCCCATTTGTTCAGTCTTTAAAATGATTTTTTGATGGGTACCTGGGTGGCTCAGTCGGTTGAGCTTCATTTCAGTTCAGGTCATGATCCCAGGGTCATGGGATCAAGCCCTGCACTGGGCTCTGCACTGAATGTGGAGCCTGCTTGGGATTCTCTCTCTCTCTCTCTCTCTCTCTCTGTGTGTGTGTGTGTGTGTGTGTGTGTGTCTCCCCCTGCTCACTCTCTCCCCCTCTAAGATAAAAAAAAATTAAAATGATTTTTTGACCAAGTAGTACAGTCACATGCTTCAAATTTTCCATAGATACAAAGAATATGCAATGAAATGTCTCTTCCATCCATGTCCCTTGGCCATCCAGTTCCCTTCCTCCTTTTCCTTCCAGAGACATCTTATGGCCATCGCCTCATAACTTCCTGCCTCCAGTCTCGTCCAGCTGTCTCCATCCTGTGGCCGGCTGGTATTTTCACCTCCAATCACGTTGCCTCCCGACTTACAACCCTTCCGTGAGTTTTCCATGCCACAGGAGAAAGAACAAACTTCTCAGCTAATCAGAACACAAGGCACTCAGCTCAGTGCCTGATTCCTGCCCAGCTTCTGGGACACTCGGCAACATTCCTTCCTGTCTCTCTCACTGCACCAGTATGAAACACAACCTGCCTATTAGTCTCCCTCTCTCACTCCCCCAACTGTTCTGGCTTCCATGCTCTTGCTCATGTTTCTTTCTCTCAGACATTCATTGCACACAGACAGCTTCTAGTGGCGTGCCAGGCACTGGGGGCTAGGAAGGACAGAACTGACATGTTCCTGCTCTTGTGACTCAGGTTCTAGCAGAGGAGCATTTAATAGACAAAGAGTTGGGGAGCCTGGCTGGCTCAGTTGGTGAAGCATGTGATTCTTGATCTCGGGGCTGTGAGTTCAAGCTCCCTGTTGGGTGTAGAGATTACTTAAAAATAAAATCTTTAGGGGCGCCTGGGTGGCTTAGTCGGTTAAGCGTCTGACTTTCACTTAGGTCACGATCTCGTGGTTCATGGGTTCGAGCCCCGCATCGGGCTCTGTGCTGACTGCCAGCTCAGAGCCTGGAGCCTGTTTCAGAGTCTGTCACTCCCTCTCTCTCTGACCCTCCCCTGCTCACGCTGTCTCTCTCTCTCTCTCCTAGAAATAAATAAAACATTAAAAAAACAAATAAAATAAAATAAAATAAAATCTTGAAAAAAAGAAAAAAGACAGGGGCACCTGGGTGGCTCGGTCAGTTAAATGTCTGACTTCAGCTCAGGTTATGATCTCATAGTTTGTGAGTTCGAGTCCCGTGACAAGCTCTCTGCTGTCAGCACAGAGCCTGTTTCAGATCCGCTGTCTCCCTTTCTTTCTGATCCTCCGCTGCTCACACTATGTCTCTCTCTCTCCGTCAAAAATAAAATAAACATTGGGGCACCTGGGTGGCTCAGTAGGTTGAGTGACTTCAGCTCAGGTCATGATCTTGAAGTTGGTAAGTTCAAGCCCCACATCTGGCTTGGTGCTGACAGCTCAGAGCCTGAAGCCCCAAAAAAGTGGTATTTAAGAGTTTCAACAGAGGTGCCTGGGTGACTCAGTGGGTTGCACCTCCAATTCTTGATTTCATTCAGATCATGATCCCAGGATCCAGCCCTGTATCACACTCTGCACTAAGCACGGAGCCTGCTTAAGATTGTTTCTCTCTCTCTCTCTCTCTCTCTCTCTCTCTGTCTCTGTTTCTGTCTGTCTCTCCCTCTCTCAAATAAATAAAGTGAAAGAAAAAAAAAAGAGTTGGACAGTCATCAGCCAACCCTGATGGTGGGGAGCCTGGGCGTGGGCAGGGGAGAGTATCTCAGGCCAAAGAAACAGTTTATTCAAAGCCCAAGAAGAATTACAAATGCAAGGTAATAGGAACACAGAGAGGAAGAATGTGAGAGCCACAGGGTGACAAGCCCCGAGGAAGCCACCCTGCACAGCTGTGCATCTTATCCTGAGGGCAAGGAGGCCGGGGAGGGCTTTACCCACGGAAGTGTGTGGGCGGAATTGTGGCTGCAGGGCAGAGACCAAATTGGAGGAGAAGCCTTGCAATCCTCTCCAGGAGGGCCTGCCCTAGTGTGAGGGCGCTGGTGGCAGAGTCGGATGTATTTCAGAGGTGAGGCGGGGTGAGGAGTGGCTTCTGAAGTATCTTCCGGCTTTGCAGACCGCTGGATCCTGGGATGTCCTCTAGGATGGAGTTTCTGAGTTCGCTTTTGGTCTTGTTGAATTGGTGGTCCTTGCAAAACACCCAAGGCAGGATGTCAGGCAGACAGATGTGCAGGCTGTCAACCTCAGGGAAGAAGTCTGGACTGGAGGCTGGTATTTGGGAGCCATCGGCATAAAGATAGTAAAAATTTTATCTTCACTGAGACTTCATGGAGTACTTGCCAGGTACTTGCCAATACTCAAATATTGATTCCTCACAACAACGCCGTGAGATATGTCTTCATTCTTGCCATTCTGCCAATGAGGGGAGAGGAGTGAGTTACTATAATCAAGGTTACACAACTACTAAGTGACAGAGCGAGGTTCAAACTCCAGCAATCCGGGCAGAATCCGTGCTCTTCCCTACACCACACACCCTCTCACTTAGACAGTAGCTTGAGCCCCAGAAGTGGGTAAAATCAACTTCAGAATAGTGAGTGATAAGAGCAGATCATCAGCCCTGATGAATATGAGCCTCTGAAGCTCAGGGGCTGAATCTTGCTCTTCAAAAAATTCTCTCTGAAATGGTTAGTGTTTTCATTTTAAAAATTAATCAGCATACAAACATCAACTCAAAATGAGTCAAAGGCCTGAACATACACATTAACACTATAAACTCAGAAGAAAACACAGAGGAAAGGTTTCAAGACATTGGACTTTGCAGTGATGTTTTTGGATATGACACCAAAAGCATCGGCAACAAAAGAAAAAATTGATATGCTGGATTCCATAAAAATTAAAACCTTTGTTATAGGACACTATCAGCAGACTGAGAAGACAAACCAAAGAATGGGAGAAAATAATGGTAAATCACATATCTGATACGCACGTAATAGCCACACTCAACAACAAAAACCCCAATTAATAAACAGGCAAAGAGGGGCGCCTGGGTGGCTCAGTCTGTTAAGTGACCAACTCTTGATTTCAGCTCAGGTCATAATCTCATGGTTTGTGGGATTGAGCCCCACATTAGGCTCTGCTTGCTTGAGATTCTCTCTCTCCTTCTCTCTCTGCCCCTCCCCCCAATAAATAATAAACAAAGAAAACCCCAAATTAATGGGCAAAGAACTTGAATAGACATTTCTCCAAAGAAGATCTACAAATGGCCAATAAGCACATGAAAAGATGCTGATTATCACTAATCATTAGGGAAATGTAAATCAGAACTACAATGAGATACAACCTCATGCCCCTTAGGATGATGTCGTTAAACAAAACAAAATAACAAGTGTTGGTGAGGAAGTGGAGAAATTGGAACTTTTGCATATTGCTGGTGGGAATACAAAGTTGTACACTTGCTACAGCAAACAGTATGGCAGTTCCTTATAAAAATTAAACATAGGGCGCCTGGGTGGCTTAGTCGGGTAAGCATCCGACTTTCGCTTAGGTCATGATCCCGCGGTTCGTGGGTTCGAGCCCCGCGTCGGGCTTTGTGCTGACTGCCAGCTCAGAGTCTGGAGCCTATTTCGGAGTCTGTATCTCCCTCTCTCTCTGACCCTCCCCTGCTCACGCTCTCTCTCTCCTAGAAATAAATTAAACTATTAAAAAAAATTAAACATAGAATTGTTATATGGTCCAGCAATTCCACATCTGGGTACATGCCCAAAACAATTGAAAGCAGAGACTTGAACAGCTATTTGTACACTTATGTTCATAGTGGCCTTATTCACAGTAGCCTAAGGTGGAAACAATCCAAATGTCCATCAACAGATAAATGGATGACAAAATGTAGCATGCAATGGAACATGATTCAGCCTTAAGAAGGAAAGGAATTCTGACACATGTTACAACATGGATAAACCTTTAAGCCAGTCACAAAAGGAGAAAGACATGATCCCACTTAGGGTATTCAAACTCACAGAGACAGAAAGTAGAAGGGTGATTGCTAGGAACTGGGTGGAGAAGGGAATGGGGAGTTAACTATCACCCTGTTAAAAGATACAAAATTTCAGTTTGGTGTGGGGGGGGTGCGCCTGGGTGGCCCAGCCAGTTAAGCCTTCAACTTTAGCTCAGGTCATGAACTCGCGATTTGTGAGTTCAAGCCCCCAATTGGACTCTGTGCTGACAGCTCAGAGCCCGGAGCCTTGCTTCAGATTCTGTGTCTCCCTCTCTCTCTGTTCCTTCCCTGCTTGCACTCTGTCTCTTGCTCTTTCTCAAAAATAAATAAACATTAAAAAAACCAGTTTCAGTTTGGGAAGATGAATAGCTCTAGAATTGAATGGTAGTGATAGTTGCACAATAATGTGAATATACTCAATGACACAGAACTATGCACTTAAAAACTGGTAAATTTTAGGGGCGCCTGGGTGGCTCAGTTGGTTAAGCTTCCAACTCTTGATCTCAGCTCAGGCCTTGATCTCAGGGTCATGAGTTCAAGCCCTGTGTCAGGCTCTGTGCTGGGCATGAAGCCTACTTAAAAAAAAAAAAAAAAAAAAAAGGTAAATGTTGTTATATATCCTTTGCCATAATAAAAATATTGAAAAAATTTTTTAAAAAGGGTAACTTTAGGGGCACCTGGGTGGCTTGGTCGGTTAAGCATCTGACTTTCGCTTAGGTCGTGATCTCACGGTTCGTGGGTTCGAGCCCCACGTCGGGCTCTGTGCTGGCTGCCGGCTCAGAGCCTGGAGCCTATTTCGGAGTCTGTGTCTCCCTCTCTCTCTGACCCTCCCCTGCTCATGCTGTCTCTCTCTCTCCTAGAAATAAATAAAAATATTTATAAAAAAAAAAGGGTAACTAACTTTTACAAAATTATTTAAATTTGGCAAAACATTTCATGTTTGAGTTTGGAAATTGGACTTTCCAAATAAAAATATTATACCTTACAGCTCCCACTGTTTTAATTTTAAACACAAAATTACGTTTATTGTTGAGTTTTAATAATATATATACAAGTTTAGGGGTGTCCGGCTGGGACACTTAGTAGAGTACATGACTCTTGATCTCAGGGTTGTGAATTTGAGCCACACATTGGGTGTAGAGATTACTTAAAAATAAAATCTTTAGGGGCTCATGTGTGGTTAGTCAGTTTAGCCTGTGACTCTTGATTTTGGCTCAGGTCATGATTTCACCATCGTAGGGTCAAGCCCTGCATTGGGCTGCAAGCTGGGCACGGGACCTGCTTGGGATTCTCTCTCTCCCTCTCTCTCTTCCCCCAAATAAAAAAAAAATAAATAAACTTTATTTTTTTAAGTTTTTTAAAATATCTTTATTTCATTTGAGAGACAGAAAGCGGGTGAGGAAGAGGCAGAGAGAGAGGGAGACACAGAATCGGAAGCAAGCTCCAGGCTCTGTGCTGACAGCTCAGAGAAGGCTTGAACCCACAGACTGTGAGATCATGACCTGAACCAAAGTCGGACGCCCAACTGACTGAGCCACCCAGGCGCCCCAATAAATAACCTTTAAAAGAAAATTAAAAAATTAAATATTTTTAAAAGCATATATATACATATATGTTATTAGCACAAGCGTTCACATAAAATGACAGAATTTAAGTAACTCAAGTTCTGTTTCTTTGCCTTTACAATGACTATGTCATTGTTCATTCTGAAACTACTGTTTAAACTCAGAAATATGTAATATCACAGAGTTGGAGACACCAACTGAGCCCAAAGCAAGCTTGAGCGATTTCAAAATGAACGTGCATCATCTGAATCTCTATGTGTCAAGAGGTGACAATTTAAGTGAGATTTATCTCAATTAATTTCCATGTAGAACAAAATGTTTATTCAAAGGTAAGTAATACAGTGGTGCCTGGGTGACTCAGTCGGTTAAGTGTCCAACTTCGGCTCAGGTCATGATCTCATGGTTTGTGAGTTCAAGCCCTGCGTTGGGCTCTGTGCTGACAGCTCAGAGCCTGGAGCTTCCTTTATATTCTGTGTCTCCCCCTCTCTCTGCCCCTCCCATGCTCATGCTATATCTCTCTCTGTCTCTCAATTAAAAAAAAAAAAAGTTAAAAAAAGGTAGGTAATACATTGTGCTAATTTGAAACAAACATATATATTACTAAAACTCAACAGTATCTGTAGCAGTTATTTAGAACCTAAACCAATAAACTTTTTTTGGGGGGGGAAGAAGCTTTTTTTTTTTTTTTTTTGAGAGAAGCATTTTTTAAAAACTGACATTGTTTAAATCTTTTTTTTTTTTTTTTACAAATAGTTTATTGTCAAATTAGTTTCCACATAACACCCAGTGCTCATCCCCACAAGTGCCCTCCTCCATGCCCACCCCTCCTCCCCCCCACATCCACCAGTCCTCAGTTTTTGTCAGCATTCAAGAGTCTCTCATGGTTTGCCTCTCCCCCTTTCCCCCACCATTTCAGCCCTTCTTCTCCCCCTTGGTCCTCTGTTAAGCTCCTCCTAATCCTCCTATACGTGCACACATATGATATTTGTCTTTCTCTGCCTTAAATCTTTTAAATGTTTATTTAATTTTGAGAGGCAGGGTGGGGGTGGGTCACAAGTGGGGGAATCTGGATAAAGTAGTTCTCCTTTCTATTCCCATAGGACCCTGTGCCTGGTTCCGTCAGTGACCTCTCACATTGTATTACATGTCCCCAATTCTAGGCGGAGCACCCTGGAAGTAAGAACTGCACCCTCTGAATCAGTGGGTGCTCAATATTCTGGCCACATCGGGATGTGTCTAACATGGCTGCCTCCACCTTATGTGCTTTCAGGAAAGGGCTGTAGTACACTGTGGGTGGTCTGGCGCTGCCCCAGGGTGTCAAGGGCCCTCAAGGTGGGGAGTCTGCCTTGCAGCTAACAAAATTCTTTTATTCTTTTTCTCCTGTCACTAGCCCTAAATAGCAGTTGAGAGATTGAAGCCCACAGAGCCCGGGGAAATAGCTTACGGCTGCAGAGTGACTCAGTGGCCAGGCCTGGACATACACTTCCTGACCTCTCGGCCAGGAATCCCCTGCGGCCCTGCGGCCAGTCGGGGCAGCTCCGACGTCAGCTAGCTTGACAGCGTGGTCGTTTCACCGGGAGGGGGCGCCGGATGCCCGTTCCTGGGGAAGACGGGCCGGCGTTGGGGTGCAGGGACTGCTCCTTTGAAGGAGGCCCACCGGGACCGCAGCCATGGAGCTGGGGAGTCCCGGTATAAATAGGGGAGTGTGTTGGGGACAGTTTTGCAAGGGAGCAGGGGTTCAGGAGCGTTGGCGGCTGGGATGGAGGGACGCGGAGGGAAGGGCATTCGTTGCCTCCTTGTGGCCTTGCCTTGTCTGGCCCTGTGGGAGTGAGGGAGGGCTCTCCAGAGCGGAGGGCCGCTGCCTCCCCCTCCATTCTCAGGCTCGCTCAGGGCCTGGAGCGGACCGACATTCCTAAGTCTCCGACGGGAAACCAGGAAATAGACCAGGAGGCCATTCTCCCTGCAGCCCGGGCCTGTTCTTCCAAAGCCCGCCCTGTGCCGGGACTTCCCAGGAGACCCTGAGGTGTCAGAAGCTCCAACCCCAGGCTTCAGAACTGTGCTTCGACACCCCCCCCTTCCCCTCCACACTTCCCTCCCTCCCTTCTGGCTCCTCCCTCCCCGCCTGTGGGATCAGAGCCATCCCCTTGAGCACTTGACTTGTACAAGAAATGGTTATCCACTGACTTCCAGGTCAAACTCATGATCTGTCCCCCTGCACTTGGCTCTTTTCTCGAGTTCCCTCTTTTAATAAATAGATCAGTATCCATCTGGTTGTTTGACCTGGAAAGCTTAGAATCATCCTTGACGCTTTCTCATTCCCTGTGGAATATTCTCCTCTCGTGTCTGGGTGTCCACCACTCACTCACTGGCCAATTGCCCATCATTTCTTATCGAAGCTGATGTTCTTGTCTGGACGCCCTGCTGTCTCTCTTCTCCCCCTCTCCTCTCCATCCCTTCTCCAGGTGGTAGCCCTAGTAATCTTTCCAGATTTTCAATCCAATCAGGCCACCCACCTGCTGAAATCTTTCCATCGCTTCCTCTAGTGCTCTTGCAATAAAGATAAAATTCTTAGCATGGCACACAGGGTCCTGCTTGGGCTGGTCCTTCCTGCCTCTCTGTCAGTATCCTCCCTCTCACTCTCTTTGTTCCAACTACAAGGGCCATGCTCTATCACAGGGGGCCTTTGCACATGCTGTTTCTGCCTCTGCCTGGAATAACACCTTTCTGCCTTGTTAACTCCTACTCCTTCGGATAGAGGCTCCAGCATCGCTTTCTCAGGGGCACTCTCCTTGACCTCCCTGACCAGGTCAGGTCCTCTATTATTGACTCTCCTAGCACCACATACTTCTCCTTCACATATTTGTCATAGCTGTAATTGTTGATTTGTTTGCAATATTATGTACTTAAGGTCTGGGTTGTTTTTGTTTTTGTTTTTTTCCATTAGACTACAGGAAGTCTCCAGCACCTATATGCCTGGCATATACCAGGTGTTCAATGTTTCTTGAATAAATAAGCAAATTAGTGTTGCACATTTCTCCCCATCTCTATTTCCTGAGACTAAGCCTCTATTATCTCCTCTCGGGACCTCGGCAATCACTTCTTCACCGGTCTCCCAGTTTACAGTCAGGCCTCTACCGGTTTCCCAACCAAGAGCCAGAGTAGCCTAATAAAAATGCCAGTGTGACCATGTCACCCTTCCCAACCCAATCTACAGCCTTCAGGGGCCTCCCATGGCCCTCAAAAAAAAAAAAAAAAAATCCAAACTCCTGACACAGCCTTACAAGGACTTGCATGGTCTGGCTCACCTCATGCCAGGCTCCACCCCCTAAACGGACCTATCTTAATTCAACAAACATTGAGTGTCTATTGTCCCAGACCTGAGGATTTAGTGGTGAATAAAAACAGACTCCTTCAGGTCTGCTTACAATACTCTAGATACTCCTCCTTTCCATGCAGGGTCCTTGCACATGACTTTCCATTTATCTGGAAAGTGCTTCTCTCTCCTTTCCTTTTCACATTGCTTACTTTGCTCAGTCAACACCTACTCACCTACCAGATCTCAGATTAAACACCAGTTATTCAGGGATTATCTTAGCCAGCTTCCAACCTAAGGGTTCCTGTTACATTCTGTAGTTGCTCCTTTTATTCTACCTTCATAGCACTTACCGCATTTCCTGTATTTGTGTGGGTATTTTGTTAATACCCACCCTCCTCACCAGGAGCTCCCATGTCTGGGTTTTGCTTACCATTATTTCCCTCTGGTGCTTAGCTTGTGCTCCACAATATGTTGAATAAAAGAGTGAGTCAATGATTCTTCAGTGGGGGCTGGGGGCGGGAGGGTGCCTGGGTGGCTCAGTTGGTTAAATGTTTGGTTCAGGTCATGATCTCGTGGTTTGTGGGTTCAAGCCCCACGTCGGGCTCTGTGCTGGTGGCTCAGAGCCTAGATCCTGCTTCAGATTCTGTGTGTGTCTCTCTCTCTGCCCCTCCCTCGCTCATGCTTGGTCTCTCTCTCTCTCTCAAAAATAAACATTAAAAAAACCCAAAATAAGTAAATACTGCTTTCCTCATTTAAGAAAAAAGAGTATTCAGAGGGTACTGCTGCCGGGGAAATGTTGGCGCGTCTACCCAGATGTGAATATGAGCTGGAGGCTTGGAGGGGTAGGCGAAGGGCTTCTCGCCCAGGAGAGGGTCAAGAAGCGTAGTCCTGCCCTGGTGTCCTTGCGGTTCCTGATCCCCAACACCCGAGATGTTGGGTGCCGCCACCCTCCCCATTGCTCCCACTGCCCAGCAACCCTGATCCTGTGCCCCTAGTCCTCCGGGGCTTTCAGCACCCTGACCCCTCCACCCACAACTCTTCCTCTGTTCTTTCTTACATGGCTGGCTCCTCCTCGACCTTCAGGTCAAGTTTAAATGCTGCTCCTTTAGAAGACACCTTCCTAAGTTTCCCTGTTACCGCTCAGCTTTTCATCCAGTTCATTTCCTTCGTTGGAATGGAAATGCATTTATATATTTGTTGTCTGTACCCCTAGAAGAGGTAGGAGCTTCTGGTTACATGAAACTGAAAATCCAATTGTGTTGCCTTAATCGGTAAGTTGTCCAACAGTAGGACTGGACTGGGGGCTGGTTAACTCAGTGGTCTTCTCAAGGACTTCTCAAGGTCTTCTCCCCATCCCTCTGCTCTGGCACCCACAATATTGGCTTTGTCCTCAGGTTGGCCAGCAGGATGGATGCGGCGACTCTAAGCATCACAGCCAGACTTCGCATCATACTGACTTTCCCCCTTGTGATGCGTCTTAGTTAACTATTGCTGTGTAACGAATCATCACAAAACTTGGCAGTCTAAAACAGTATTTATTATCTCACAGTGTCTACGGGTTAGAAACCCAGGAGTGGCTTAGCTAGTCGGTTCCAGCAGAGGGTCTCTCGTGAGGTTACTGTCAAGCGGTTGGCCAGGGCTGAAGTCATCTGAAGGCTTAACTGAGGCTGGAGAAGCTGTTGGCACATGGCTGTTGGCAGGGGGTCTTGGTGCCCTGGCACGCGGGCCTCTCAGGCTGTTTGCACTGTAGCAGCCGCTCCCTCCAGACAGGGTCCAAGAGCAAGGGGGCGACCAGCACAGAAGCTACAGTGTCTTTTATGACCTAACCTCTCGTATGACACGCTGTCACTTCTGCTGTGTTCTGTTGGTCACCCAGCCCTGGCACAACACCAGAAGGGACTACACACGGTGTGAACACAAGGAGGTCGGGACACCAGGAGGTCCTCATTCTTTCTCATTGTTTTCCTCCTAGAGCCCAAGGGACTTTTCTTTATATCCGCCGGCCACAATTGTGTCACAGGCCTGAACCTAAACCAGTCACTCGTGATGGGGTTGGGACCACCATTTTCAGCTCATTCCAGTCATGATCCACGCCTGGGCCTAGGATCTACTTCCAATGAAGCCCGGAGGTGGGGTGTGGGAGGGTCCAGGAGGGAGATGGCCACCTGAACAAAATCATTTCTGGCTGGGCAACGGGATGGATGTTGCGTAGGCAACTCAGTGTCCGCGACTCTCACCTGCTAGACTGTAAACTCCATGAGAATAGAAGCTACGTCTTTTCCTGGTACTGAGTCCCTTGCACGCAGCCCACTACCTGGTACCATCAGTGTTAGATGGGTGAATTCATGACAAGGTGGCGGCCACAGGCGGGAGGTCTAGGACTGGCACCCACGGGTGCATGTCGCCAGGCCCTGCCTCCTAAAGTTCTGAGAATGCAGAAGGCCACCTGCTCCCACCCGCCGCCAGCCCCAAGGATAGACAGGACTGGCAGAATTATTCTCACTTTATTTCTGGAGAACTTTGATCAGATGCAATAACACTGATTCCAGGCGAAGGCAGGGGGGCATGGGTACCCCTAAAGCAACCAGTATCCTGTGGCCCAAGGTGCCCCCCCATCCCCAGCCCTGGGTTCCCCCTCAGTTACAGTTAAATAGAGAGAGAGGAAGATCACCCCAGGGAGTCTTGGGAGGGTCTGCCTCCTGCACCCGCCCCCTCCACGCAGAGGAGTCTGAGCACAAGCTATTTACAGTATTCACATCCACTGTACCCCACCAAACAAAGGCAAATACTACAGGTGGCCCTTCCCAAGGGAGGAGGCCAGAGAGGCTGTGAGTGTACGTGTGTGTACGGGAGAGGGGTGTCCGCGCGTGTGAGCACACGAATGCACTGAGGGGCGGGGCCTGGCTCCAGCCAAAGAGACATCAGTCTATAAGGTGCAGATTAAAAATAAGAGAGGACCCACCCCCAGGGGTCCAGGCCACTTCCGGCTTTGTTCTGTCTCTTTCTCTTCCAGACATCCTGATAGATGATGCAGAGGAGCCCTCATAGCTATGCCTGGATCCAAGGCAACCCCTTAAAGGACTTCTGGGAAAAAAAACCAGGAGGGGAAACAGTCAAGGCAAACCAGGCCTCCTAGCCCAGATGTCTGGGGGTCTTCAAGGCGGAGCATGAGAGGGCCTGGGGCAGAGGTAGAAGAAAGGGCGGGGCTGGAGAGTCGAGAAAGGCTGGCCGCCAGGAAGAAGGTCAGGGCTCCCTACCTGTGACCTGTGGGGGCTGTACCACAGCTTTCTTGAGGAAAGCTTCTGCCTCTGCGAAGGGCAGGAGTGCCTCTGGCGTTCGGCCCAGGCTCTTGTCCCCAGAAGACCCCTTAGGGGAGAAGCCATTCTCCTGGTGTGCAGGGAGAGGCTGCAGGCCGTTCACCAGGGACCCTGGTGACTCTTTGCTCGGCAGGCTGTGGATGCAGGGCCAACGCTCAGGCACCTCCCCGCGCCAGGACCCCCAGGGCCCCCCACAGCTCCAGTGTGATCCTGCCTCCCTGCTGGGGGGGGCCCAGGATCGGTGGCTGGTACCTCCACTGAGGCTCCTGGGGGGCCAGCTCCTCCTTCTGCACTGCCTCCTTCTGCAGCCCTGAGGGCCGAGCCTCCCCGGCTGTCACAGGGTCTGTCACAGGGAAGGAATGCCCATCGGTTAGGGGCTGGGGAGAGGAGGAAGGGTGAGGATGAGTGGCAAAGGGGACAGAGATGGCAGGGAAGAGGGCATTTACCTGGGCTGAAGCTGTTGGCCTTTGCCTCCTTTCTGTCCAGCTTCTGCTTTGAATTGGAAGAGCAGTCAGACTCCAGGGATGTCGGGCCCCACCCGACTGAGGTGCTGAATTCTCTCTCCCAGCCCAGACCCTGAGCGCCCCCCACCCCAAACCTCTTTTCCTAGCCGGACCCCCGCTGCCAACGCTGCCTTTGGGGAATCCTGACCTTGGTTTCAGCGGCTTCTGACTTCCGAGTCCTCTTCATGATCTCCTCCAGGCGCTGTGTGGAGGCCCCACATCAGTCAGGCCCCAGGGCTGCCCTATTCCCACACCTCCCACCCGCCAGCCCCTTGTCCGCTCGGGGCCCTTCCAGCTCATACCAGTCCTTTCCCGCAAGGAACCAACTGCTTCTTGGTCTGCCTTTAGAAGCGCAAGGCAGGGCCCACTCCCCCCGCCTCCGCCAGCCCCAGTAACTGAAGCCAGAACCCGGCACAGAGCGCGGCCCCGTCCACACGAGCAAAGCCCGTCTCTGCAGACCTTTTTGCGCTCTTGCCGCTCCTGCTCCTCCCGCTGGAAGTGCTTTTCCCGCTCCAGACGCTGCCGCTCCGCCTCTTCCCGGGACCGAGCTTCAGCCTCTTCTTTCTGCCCAAGGTCCCGGGGAGCTTTAAGCAGCGGACTTCAGCCTTCCCTCCGGGCCAGCCCCCAGCCCGCCACCAGGAGGCGCCCGCGCCCCGCCCGCCTGCCCGTCCGCTGGCCCCGGGAGGGGAAGGGGAGAAGGGGGGAGGGGGCACCTGCTTCTGCAGCCGCTCCTGCTCCTCCTGCTCGGCTTGCGCCTTCTCTCGCGCCTCCTGCTCCTCCCGCCTCCGGGCCTCCGCCTCCCTCTCGGCCCGAGCCTCGGCCTCCCGCGCCAGCTGCTCTTCTCGCAGGCGCCTGGGGGACGGAGGAAACTCGGTTGCGTCCTGCGCTTCTTCCACGGCCTTCATGAGGGCCCCTGCAGTCCCCACGGGTTCACTCACTTGTCCCTTTCCGCTTGCAGCCTCCGCTCCTGCTCCTCGCGCTCCCGCTGCTCCCGTGCTTGGCGCCGCTTCTCAGCCAGGAGTCGAGTGGCCTCTTCTCGGTCTGTGGTGCCGGCCATGGGTTTGCTAGGGGTCGCTGGTGGTGCAGGGGCTGGGGGTGAGGTCGGGACAGCAGTATCTGCGGTGGGATCCAGGACCAGGAGTCAGCACACACCAGCTCAGGCACCGCCATCACCACTGCATGCCCCGTGCTTCCTGGAGCTCAGGGAGACCCACCCACCCAACTCCCGTCATCAGCTCAGAGTGGTGTGCTTCTCCCCTCTGGCCTGTGTTCTGGGCCCAGACCTGCTGAGGGCAAGAGCCTCCTCGTCCTGGGGCGCCTGGGTGGCTCAGTCGGTTAAGCGTCCGACTTTCGCTTAGGTCATGATCTCGCGGTTCGTGGGTTCGAGCTCCGCGTCGGGCTCTGTGCTGACTGCCAGCTGGGAGCCTGGAGCCTGTTTCAGATTCTGTATCTCCCTCTCTCTCTGACCCTCCCCTGCTCACTCTGTCTCTCTCTCAAAAATAAATTTAAAGAAATAAGAAAAGAGCCCCCTCTTCCTGTCTCCCAACAGCCAGTCCCCAGGCACCTCTGGGCCCATCTCTCTGACCACCCCTGCCACACAGGCAAAGCTGGCTTCCCTTACAACCTACCTGCAGGGCCGTCAGCTGCGGGCTGCTCCTTCTGGGGCTGGGCGGGGGTGGGGGAGGGCACAGGCGAGGGAGCTGGTGAGGCAGGGGCTGCTGGCTCCTTCTCGTCACTCGTCTTGCCCTTGTTCTGGGTTTTGTCCACAGGTCCTGCCGAACTGGGGCTCTCCTTCGCCTCGTCCTTCCTCCGAACCCGGCCCTTGGGTGATGCAGTGGTGCCCCGAGGGGACGGCGGTTTGGGGGGCAGAGCGTGGCCTGGCCCTGGGCTGGGGCAGGGGGAGGCAGGCCTCTGCCAGGATGTGGAGGGAGAGGATGGCCGCGCCTTGCCTTTGGGACTGAGAGAAAAGGAAGAATAGGTTAGGCCTTGAGCATAGCGTCCACACACGTTCGGCCCCTCTGAGCATGTCACTTCCTCCGGGAAGTATCCCCCCCGCCCCACGAGGCTGGCTCAGCACTCTCCACCTTATGTGTTCTCACAGAACCGGATTAGTGCCTTTTAGAGCATATCCTAGTTGGTGATCACATATTCATTTGTGAGCCTCTGATTACTGGCTGTCTCTCCAATCGCCAATAAGATCAATAGGAGCAAGAACCAGGCCTGGTTTGGCTACCGATGTGTCCTCGGCACTCAGAACAGTACCAGGCAGGTCCATTTCATTCATTCAGTGGGTATTTGTTGAGTGCTTACCAAATGCCAGGCGCGGCTCTAGGTGCTACTGTGCTTCAGCCATCAAAACGCTCAAACAAAACAAAACAAATCTGCCCTCAAGGAGCTTTCATTTTCACTTCAGGGGTGGGTGCCCAACAAATATTTGTGAATGGATGGATGGACGGACAGGCACCACCGTGCGCCCACCTGAGCTCGGCGCTGCAGGCAGAGAGGCGAGAGCGCTGCGAGGCAGGCAGTGACTGGCGCTTCTTGAGGCTGCGCTCCCGGGCCAGGGCGCTCTTCTCCTTCTCATTTTCCCGCTCTTTGTCCTTCTTCTCCTTTTTCTGCACCTAGAAAGGCAGGGAGGGGGGAGGGGAGGGAAGGAGACGGGAGGGGGCGGAAGTCAAGGGTGCCACGTTCTCCCGGCCCCGCCCTGCTCCCTGCCGGGCCCCCTCGACCCCAACCCTGCGCGCTTGCCCACTCACCGGTGAGGCCTCGGGCCGGCGGCGGACCAGGGCCGGGCTGCCCCCTGCGCTGGGCTTACGGCGCTCCCCGCGCTCCCCAGCGGGGGCACAGCGGTGCGCGCTCCGGGGGGCGCTGCTCGGCGGCGTCAGGGGGCTGGCGGAGGCCGAGCGCGGGCACACGGGCACGGCTGCAGAGGGATGAGTGCGGTCGGGGCGCGGCCCACGAGCGAGTCCGGCCCCTGTCCCGCCCCTCATGGGGGCTCTCCCAGAGCCGCTGCCCCTACCCTGGTCCCGGCCATTGCGGGGCAGTGTGACGGCACTGCGACTCCGTGCCAGGAAGGAGAGGGTGGGTGTCATCAGACGGTCCACGATGCTGCTCTCCCACGCGCTGAGCTGCAGGCTGCGATCTAGAGGGAGAATGCGGGAAGCAGGTTACCGCTGAGGGTCGCAGCGCGGAGGCAGGCGCACAGGGGAACTGTCCGCTACCATCCCCCTGGTAGGCCCAGGGAGGCTTCCCCACGATGCTTACCCCAGTCGGGTGGGGCCACATTTGTCTGCCCTGGAGCCTGACCTTCACCGCAGACCCAGGCAACAAGATGCTTCCCAGGGCAATGGCCTGCATGGCGTGAGGGCCCCCTCTACCACTTTCCCTGCCCACTCCTGTGCCCCACTGTAGCACCCGGCTCCTCCTGTTATCAGAGGGCTGGCCTGGGGAGGCATGGCCCCATGGACTGGGGACAGTGAGGGTCCTTGTGCTCCTGAGTGGTGTCCCATGCCAGAGAGAGGCTGCTAGGGGGCTTGGTTGGCCTGGGCCACCCTGCTCTGTCCCCTCAGCTGCTGGGTTATTTTTAAGCTTCAGTCAGGTGGAGTTGGTACAGCAGCTGATCTGGTTGCTAGGCAACAGAACAACCAAATAAAAGCTGGAGAAATTTATAAATAACTCCTACCATGGCCCCTTCACATGTGAGCACCAGGGCATGGCCACAACACAGGGGCCATGCCACCCTCATTGCCCGCACCTCTGGAGGCAGCTGAGGCCATGGCTAGGGATCTGAAAGCAGAGAGGGTGGGGTCGTTTGGGCCCCCCAGGGTGGAGCCAGAATAAGGGGCCCCCTCTGCGCACACAGCACCCAGGCTAGTCTGGTACTTGGCAGCAAGGCCACCTGCCTATGGCTGGCCTAGGCCAGCTGGCTGTGATTGGAGATGAGAGCCCGCCCTTTCCCAATCTCCACCCCTACCCCCAACCCCATCCCTGCCCCCACCTCCACCTGCTCTTGAGGCCCCAGCCAGGCCTTCTGTCTGCTCGGACACTGCCCTTTGTCTCTGTTCTCCTCCCCTGCAGGGCACACCTCTGTCCTCAGGGTCCAGACCCATATACCCAGCTCTCTTGAGGGGTGCAGAGCCCTGGGTGGGGTACAGTGGGGATGGAGACCGGAGTATGTGAGGGCTCCTGGGACCTGGGGTTCTTGCTGTGCTCTGGAGGAGGCTTGGTGGGGGCTACAAGGGGCTCTGGAGGGAGGAGGGCTAGGCCTTCTCTTACTTCTACTGGGGGAGTTCCAGAGCGTGGCAGAGGACTTTGAGAGCCGCTTGTTGATTATAGAGTCCACGTGTTTAGGCAGGTTTACTGCCGACACGGAGCACCTGCTCCCACCTGGAGGGGAAAAGACACGGCATTAGGGCCGGGCCGGACAGGAGCCAGGGGGGGCACTGAGGCCTTCCATGCAGGATGCTCCGCGGGCAGGGAGGGAGAGGGAGGAGTGGGCAGGCTAGGAAGGGGAGGAGGAGGAGGACTTGGCTCTGGGAGGAGGGGGTGGAGGAGAGGTGACCAGAGACAACCTGGATTGGGGGAGAGTCAATGGAGAAGGAACAGAGGAAGGGGATGGAGTTGAACTAGAGAAACTATAGCCTTCTGGCCAGGAAGCCATTCCCTGGGGCTGGGCGCTGCAACCCCTCCCCCACAGCCACCCAGTGTCGGCGCTTGCTGGCACTGCCCTGCCAAGGCGCTATGGCTACGACACCCACGTACTGGGACAAATGCAGAGACGTTCCTAAACAGAAGAACCCCCAGTCACAGTCACTCACACAAATCCACACATTCATACGGGCACACAAAGACATGCAGGCACGGGCACATAGAGTGAAAGGTACACTTCCACATGCACATGGGGGTGCAGTCATGCGCAGATACAGAAACACAAACACGGACAGACAATGGGTGGGACCCAGATGCACACAGGCACAAACACATCGAAGCAACTTCATCACGATATTTGTAACAGCTCACATTTGTTGGATGCTTACCATGTACCAGGCACTGTGCTGGGCACCACACACATGTTACCTCACTTGATCCTCCCAAACATCTACCTATAACCTCGGAGGCAAGTAGTATCGTTATCCCCATTTTACAGATGAACAAAGTGACATCGCGATGTTAGAGGTCACACCGCAAGTGCCAGAGCTGGGATCCTAACCCAGTTCTGTCTGACTTGGGAGCCCTCGCTGAGGTACACAAGGACATAAACACACCAAGGCAAACAAACGCATATTATGACACACAACGCACAGGCCCATGAGCACATACAACAGAAGGTCCACAGCTGGAAATACTGAACTCTGCCATTACACAAAGACATCCAAACACAGCGGTACAACATGCCGGCAAAGAACCAGACTCAGATCCTGATGGCCCTACATGAAGAAAGCTCAGAGACACAAATCTACCTCCCAAGACAGGGACCTAAGGGGGTGACAGTTTTCTTAAATACCCAATGTCTGCAAGGCATTAAAGTGTTCTTTTCTGTATCATCAACTAATAGTAATAACAGGAGCAAAAAAGACTAATCTAAGGTGACAGAGATTTGAAGAGCAAACCAAATGAAGGGAATTCATCTGTGACTTGATAGCAGAAGTCCTTGGGAAGGGACAATTTGGTTTACAAGATCATTCCAGAAGACACAAGTCACGTGAAGCAAGACATACCTGCTGCGGGGTGCTGCCAGCCCCTGGCACCAAAGCTGGTCCCTGGTCCCACGAGTCAGGCCAGCCCCACCCTCCCACCCACTAGGCCCTCCAGCTCACTCACTGGTCTTGTGTCCCGGGGAGCTGTGGTGCAGGGCTCCTGCCCAGGACCAGCGCTGCTGCCGGATTTCGGCCCACGTCTTCTTCACCGACCGCTGGATGGCTGCTTCGTAGCGCTCCTGGCGGGCAGAGGGGAGAGGGGAAAGGTCCGGGCTCAGAGTCACCATCATACCTGGGAGAAAGGCCGCTTCTCTCTCCTGTGACAAAGCCTCCCCCACCCTAGAGGTTTTCCCTGACTCACTGCAGGTAACCAAGGTTACCGAATCCTTGCTATGGTTAAAGGCCATTTGTAACAGATCCCTTCCGACTTGTTCTTGGGGATCTTTTCACTGTTCTTGAGTCATTTCCTGGATGTATGAGCTGTTTCTCTGAGGATGGGGTGGGACTTTCCCTGCCTAGGGCTCCCAGGAAGGGCCGTGTCTCCTATGGCGCTGAGGATCCTGACCTTGGGGCTATGTTTTCCCTTTAGCCTGAGCACCCCCGCCCCCACGCCCCCAAGCAGGGCTGGGCCACCTCTTCCTTCCTTTCCTCATCAGGGCCCCAGCCAGGGCGCTCCTCCTGTCCTGGAGCTCAGCACACTCACATAGACACACGTCTGCATACAGGCAGACGTGCACACACGGGACACGCACGCAGATACTCGCACTGACAGCATACGGTCCCAGGGGCGCGCCCCGGCCTGTGCAGAAGCACACGTGCCCAGATGTGGTGCGTTCACGGACACAACTGCAGACACGGACACAGACGTTACTGCGGAGGCACGGACGACACGGAGGCAGGGCACGGAGGTGTGTGCACGCATGCGCAAGGACACAGGCCACGCGTACCCGGCCAGCAGGCGGCACGCACGCACCTTGTTTTTCTCGAGCTTCTGCCGCTGCCGCTCCTCCAGCGCCGCGCGGCGTTGCTCGGCTTTCAGCCTCTGCTCCTCCAGCCTCCGGCGGCGCTCCTGGAGCTGCTTCTCCCTCAACGCCTTGGCCTTCTCCTCCTTCTCCAGCCACACTGCCTTCTTGGCCGCTGTGGGAAAGGAGCCCCGAGAGTGTGACAGGGTCCGCGGCAGCCAGGCCAACCTGGGCGGCCTCTTTCAACAGGGCGGCCTTCCCCGGGTACCCTGACCGCCAGTGGGTCTTTCTCCTGCCTGCTTGGGAGGCGAGATGCCTCGGTCCCCAGGACCCCCACCCCCAAGCTGAAGGACCCCCACCCCCAAACTGAAGGGCTTCCCATCTCAGAAGCCGGATTTGCCTGCTGGAAGTCTATTTCTCCCCCATTGGCCTCATGGTCTCTCGGTGCAAAGGGAGAAATGAATTTAGGGCCAGATCCCTGTCTACTTTGGAGCCAGCTGGACACAGTTTCATGAATTGTGATTAAGGGCACAGGACTGAGGGTGGCCTGGGGGGCTCAGCTCAGGACTCTTGATTTCAGCTCAGGTCATGATCTTGCAGTCGTGAGATCAAGTCCCGGACAGAGCTCTATGCCAACCACATGGAGCCTCCTTGGGATTCTCTCCCTCCCTCTCTCTCTGCTCCTCCCCTCCCTCTCAAAATAAATAAATAAACTTTAAAAAAAAAAAGGAGCTCAGGATTGAGGGTGAGATGAGGCTTCTGGGTCTGAGTATCATAGGTATTCCACTAGTCGTGTAGCCTAGGAAAATGATTTCACTTCTCTGAGCCTCTGTTTCCCCATCCTCAGAATGGGTTGAGAGACTTAAACAAGATAATGCACACACTGCTCTTAGCACAGTGCACGTAATGAAGCATTCAGAAGTGTCGGTGCTGCGGATAAGCGGAGGATGGTGGGGACGATGCCACTTCCCCAACACTCACCCAGGTACTTGGCCCGTTCTTCTCGCCGCTCCTTCGCCAGCTTGTGTCTTTCTCCTGCCTTCTTTACATCTTACACAAGGGAATGAGAACAGACTTAGGTCAGAGGCTCACCCCAAATGGGGAGTCAGCCTCAGGGCCCTCCCCCAGGCCTCATCCCCATCTCCTCCTGGGCCCTGGAGACTCCCTCCAGGGGCATCATCTGTGGCCAGAAGCTTAGCCGAGGAGTCTGGCCCAGGACTGGGGACAGCGCACATACCTTGCTTGGCGGAAGGGCTGTCGGAGGCGTGTACCGCTGTCGGGGATGGCTGGCTGCTCCTTCGAGGAGGTCTGGAGTCCCGGGGGCCTGTGGCTGGTGGGGTGGGTCCCCTACTCTTCACTTCTGAGAAAGGGGACTCTTCCTGCTGGGGGGCTGATCTAGGCCCAACTGGCCCTGTGGGGCTCTCTGGTTCCAGTGGGAGCTGCTTAGGGCTAGCGGCATTCTTAATGGCAGGAGGGGTGTCTGGGGGAGTGTCGGGGACCAGAGCTGACATCGGTGGTGGTGGTGGCGGTGGGGAGGGGTCACCTTCTGGAGAAGGTCTTGGCTCTGTGGGGGTCCTGGCTGCCACAGCTGGAAGACCAACACAAGAGACGAAAGAGAGTCAGATGGCACGCCTGTGCCCTCAGTTCAGCACAGAGCTCTCTCCCTTGTCCAAATGACTTATTCATTCATTCGCACAACATGTTTATTGAGTGCCTTCTGTGTGCCAGGCCCTGTTCCAAATACTAATGATATCATGGTGAGAAAACAGCCATGGTCCCTGGCTGCCTTCTAGCAGGTAGACAGACAAATAGCTAGGCAATTACAGCATAGAACAAGTACTATGTCTGAGGGTAACACAGCAGAGATGGTTAGCCTGCATTTGGGGGGCTTCCTGAAGAAGTGACGACCAAGCCAAGAGCTAAAGGATGACCTGGAGTTGGCGAAGCAAAGGGGAGAGGGTTCTGGCAAGGCAAAGAGTATTTGCAAAGGGGCAGGTGGGAGCAAGGTGTATTGGAAAAACTAAGAGGAAGTTGGTAGTCCTTGGTGCACCAAGTGGTAACGTCTGCCTCCCCCACCTTTCTGCTTCACTTCGGGGTCACAGTGCCCAACTCAAGGCCTGGTACACGGAGGTGCCAGTGCAGGGCACGGGGGACTGGCCAAGAGGAAGGCCATGAACCTGGGCACAAGTGGGAGGCCATGTTGCTAAATCGCCAATGTGGGGGCAGGGCAGCAAGCTACTTTTAGTTTGTAGTCTCTTTTCCTTCCCCAAACACCCGTAGATTTCTTCTTTTAAGACAATAATATTCCGGGGCACCCGGGTGGCTCAGTCAGTTGAGCAGATGATTTCAGCTCAGGTGGTGACCTTGTGGTTTCTGGGTTCAAGCCCCGTGTCGGGCTCTGTGCTGACAGCTCAGAGCCTGGAGCCTGCGTCAGGTTTTGTGTCTCCCTCTCTCTCTTTGCCCCTCCCCGGTTCATGCTGTATGTGTGTGTGTGTCTCTCTCTCTCAAAAATAAATTAACATTAAAAAAAATTTTTTTAAAGACGATAATACTGCAAGATCCCTGTAAAAAACAGCAAAATGCCAAGTAAGGAAGCCACATGACTTGGTATGTATGTGTATATGCACACATGTGAGCCCATGCATGTCATGGAGAGTTGAGAGATAGGTTTTGGAATCAGTCAGATGAAGGCCCAATTCTGATTCCACCAGCCCAAGACGGGAAGGGAGGGCATGCTTTCCCAGCAGGTAACCTTGGTGAAGCTATTCAACCTCTTTAGGTCTCCATTTTTCTATCTGTAAAATGGGGATAATGAGCCCAAGCTAGTAGGGATGTCAGTGAAGTGCCTGGCATGATTCACATGCCAGCAAACACTTCCTGCCCCTTCCCTGTGGGTCTCGTAAAGCTCTGCCAGAAGCCCTGTTGCCGTCTGCTGCTACCCTCTGAGCACTGAAGGGAACAATGCAGACACAGCCACAGAGCCTAGGCATAGGGAGCAGGGAGCACGGGAAGGTGAGTCTAAGGATACATTTTTCGCTCTTACCGGAGTGAGGACTAAGTCCTCTCCTCGGGGAGATCTGGCCCTCTCGGGAGGGCAAACTCCCCGTCCCTGTGGGTAACGATGTGTGTGTAGGGAGAGGACACTCCTAAGGAATCACGTTTGGGACTCTGGGCACCTTTTTCAGGGAGACAGGTGTCCTGTGGCTGAATATGAGCTCTGAAGGCAGACTATCTGAATGTGAATTCTGGCTTCCCCATTAACTGTGTGACCTTGGGCTAGTTATAGACCCTCTCTGTGCCTCAGCTCCTGTGAGGATAGTACCTACCTCACAAGATTGTGATTTTAGTGATAACATTAACCTTTTGACAGAGATATATCTCTCAGGAGCTCCTATATTCAAAGCATTTTACACATATTCATTTTAGTTCTTCTTGAAAATACTCAGGCAGAAGACACTATAAATATCTTTTTTATGGATGGGGAAAAGTAAAGCAATCTGAGGTCACTCAGCTGGAAGTGAAGGAGCCTGCACTTGAACCTAGTGTCTGTCACCAGAGTCCATGCTCTTAGCAATCACAGTCTTCTGTCTCTGTTTAAGGCAGTATGAAGTAATACATGTTATGTAACCAAATCTGAGGCTCAGTTTTTCCCTCATTCCTTCCCTTGGAGTTTCCTGGGCTCCAGGCAAGAGTCCCAGCAGAGGCCCTGTCTCCCTAAATCCCATCTAAGTCTGCAGCCTCTCGGCTCCATGACAGCCCACCCAGCTTTCCCCACACCAGAAGGCTGCCTGGCCACTATTAGTCTACTTCCCAGCCCCCTGCGAACTCCTTTCCAACTCTGGTGGGTAAGAAAGTCAGCAGCAATCACTTAGTGTTTACTGTATCCCAGGGGCTAAGCTAGCCCTTTGTATCCCTATCCTGTATCCTCATGTGAGCCCTGAGAGGCAGAGTCTTACCCCCATTATACAGATGAGACAGTCAAAGCCTACCCCACTAAGTGATTTGCCCGGGTCATAGAAATAGCAAGTGGCAGAGGCAAGATTTGAACCCAGGGCTGTCTGGGGCCAGAAAGCTTAGGTGTATGAGTACTAAGCTTGAAGGCTGAGGGTGAGGCCTGCTTACTGTCATTCTAGCACCTGTGCGTGCTACTATGTTGCAAGGAAAACTGGTGGGTAGATGTTTGTCTACACCTAGGCAAATCACACCCACCAGGCAAGATGGTGAATCTCCAGCTAGGTCCTGACTGGCGGTGTACAGCTTGGGAGGGGGAGGGATGAGGCCTGGGAAGACCCGCACTCGGCCGTCCGATGCAGTGGGGTAGAAGGTCTCAGGCTTCAGAGCCAAACAGGCCTGGGGGGGACATCCCAGCTCTGCTGCGGGCCCTTGGGCAGCCCTGAGCCTGCCTGAGCTTCAGTTTCCCCGCTGAGTTGCTGGTTCCAACGGTGAATGGGTACCTCATCTCTGGCACCCGGCGGGGGCTCGGCAAACAACACCCCCTCAGAAGAATCTGTCCACTTCTCCCAATCTCTGCTCCAAGAGTCCACTTGGGTCAGGCCTTCACCCCCACTGCTTCACGACACTGCTTTTCTCAAGGTCACCAGTGACCTCCACACTGTGAAAGCAGCAGCCATTTCTCGGTCCTCGGTTTGCTAACCTGTGGGCTGCACTTGACACAGCTGATCCCTCACTGCTCCTGGAATACTTTCTGCACTTGGCTGTGAGGACAACACACTCTCCTGGTGTACCTTGCTAGCCGTGACTCCTCAGTCTTTTTTGCAGATCCCTCTGTAATTGCCTAACTTCTCAGCGCCGGTGCCCTGGGGCTCAGTGGCGGAGTTCATCTCTCCCCCATCTGCCTGTACTCCCTTGGTGACCTCATCCAGACTCATGGCTTTAAATACCATTGCTCTGCTGATGATGACCAAGTTTGTATGTCCAGCCCAGGCCTCTCCCATGAGTTCCAGTTTCGCTCATACAACTCCCTATTAGACACCCGTGCGTGTCTTAGACACCCCGGCCTTAACACATCCCCAAATGAGCTCCCGATCTTCCCCCCAGAACACTGCTCCTCCCCGTTTTC
This sequence comes from Proteles cristata cristata, assembly GCA_017311185.1. Lineage (NCBI taxonomy): Eukaryota > Metazoa > Chordata > Mammalia > Carnivora > Hyaenidae > Proteles > Proteles cristata. The sequence continues at coordinate 828,006 of JAESUZ010003902.1, read as the reverse complement.
CCCATCTCAGCTGATGGCAACCCCCGTCCTCCCAGTTTATCAGGCCAAAAATCTTGGGAGTCATTGTAGAAACTTTTCTTAATCTCACATCCCACATCTAATCTCTCAGTAAACTTTTTGGCTCAATGTGCAAAGTCTATTCTGAATCCAATCACTTCTCACCATCTCCACTTCCATCATCTTGGTTCAGCCACTATCATCCCCTATAAAAGACTCCCTGCTGGGGTGCCTGGCTGGCTGGGTGGTAGGGCTTGCAACCTGTTCTCAGAGGTTGTAAGTTCAAGCCCCATGGTGGGTGGAGAGATTAATTAAAAAAATAAAGCCTTAAGAATAAAATAAAATAAAGACCCCCTGCTGCCATTCTTTGTTCCCTTTTCATCTTTTCTCAAAACAGCAGCAGAGTGATTCTGTTTAAAAATAAGTTAGATCAGCGGTGCCTGGGTGGCTCAGTTGGTTAACCGTCCGACTCAGCTCAGGTTGTGATCTCATGGTTCGTGGAGTTTGAGCCCCACATTGGGCTCTCTGTTGTCAGTGCAGAGCCCACTTCAGACCCTCTGTCTCCCTCTCTGCCCCTTACCCCCCTACACATATGCATGCGCACACGCTCTCTTCCTCAAGAATAAATACACATTAAAAATATTTTAAAAAATAAGTTAGAGCAAGTCACTCCCCTGTCAAAATCCTCCAATCTCCTGGGAAGGAAAAAACAAAGGCCCTACAATGGCCTCTGAGGACATCAGGATCCCCGTCTCCAGCCTGTTACCTCTTGGGTCTCATCTCTTCCTCCTCTCCCCGCCCCCTGCTCAGTCTATTCCAGCCACTGTTCCAGGCACGCTCCTGCCACAGGGCTGTGTGCCTACCGTCCTCTCTGAATTCTCTGCCCCCAGATTCAGCATGTCTCAGTCCCTCCCTTGCTCGAAGTCCTTACTCCAATGTCACTTCTCACTTAACACCCTCCCTGGCCCTATTTAAAATTACGAACTGCAGTGGAAGTCTCCTTCCCCTTTCCAACTGTATGTTTTCTTTCCAATTCTATTTTTTCTCTACAAGTAGGAACACCGTTTTAACCCTGTCTCCTATCTCTAGAAGATAACCTCCATGAGGGCACCCATGTGTGTCTGTTTTCTTAGCTCTTCTATCTCCAAGACAAACAGGGCCGGCATATAGGTGCTCCGCAACTCTCTGTTGAATGAAATAAGTATGGACTCCACCTTGGCTGACATCAGCATCTCTCTTACCTGGATGACTACATCTTCCCACTGCTCTCCCCACCACCCATTCACACTCTGCTCTCCACGGAGCAGCCAGAGTAATTGTTTCCAAATGCAAATCTGATCATGATACTTTTCGACACCTGAAACCTCCCAGTGGCTTCTCATTGCTCTAAAGATAAAAACAGAATTCTTGAGCGCAAACTACAAGTCCAGCATAGTCTGAAGTCCCTGTCCCCATCTCCTGCACCTCTTGAATCTCTTCTGCATGTTCTCTACTTGCTTTCTGTGCTCCTCCTACACTCACCATTTGATTCTGATAACCATTCATACTCCCTCATGCCACAGGGACTTTGCACATGCTCTTTCTACTTTTTTTTTTTTTAGTGTTTTATTTATTTTTGAGAGAGAGAGACAGAGCGTGAGTGGAGGAAGGGCAGAGAGAGAGAGGGAGACACAGAATCTGAAGCAGGCTCCAGGCTCTGAGCTGTCAGCACAGAGCCCAACGCTGCACTCGAACTCATGAACCATGAGATCATGACCTGAGCTGAAGTTGGACGCTTAACTGACTGAGTCACCTGGGTGCCCCTGCTCTTTCCTTAGTTAAACCTCATTTAGCCTTCAGATCTTAGCTCAGACATCATTTCCTCAGGGAAGCCTTCCCTGGCTTCTCTGATCAGGATAAATTCTTTCATGGCTTTGTGTGCCTCTTGTTTGGAGCACTGTGACTAATACAACTTTAAACTTCTTTGTGTGCCTCTCGTTATTGTCAGCCTCCCCTTAGACTGGGAGGAAGTCCTCCAAGGGCTAGGCCATGTCTGCTTTGCTCGCTGCCACACCACCAGCGGCTACCACAGTGCCAAGTACATGGAGACACAGTCATGAGATGCTGTCGAATGAGAATAAAATGCCACACCAGGAAGCCACTCTGGCCTAAAACAATGCATAGAGAAGGAGGTTTTTACTCTAATAAAGAGTAAATCTGGGGCACCTGGCTGGCTCAGTCGGAAGAGCATGCAACTCTTGATCTCAGAGTTGTGAGTTCGAGCTCTATGTGTGGTATAGAGATTACTTAAAATAAATTAAATTAAAAAGGAGGCTAATGATTTAAAAAAAACAAAAACAAAAACAAAAAGGAGTCCCTGTTCAGGAGCTGAAACAACAACAACAACAAGAAACAAAACCAAACAAAAACAGAGTAAATCCATGTGGTAATTTATTGCAAAGGGATAAACACTTGAAGGGAAGCAAAACAACGCCATCTCAGTTGAATTTGGGCAGCTTCCTGGACGAGGCACTCAGGTAGAAGTTAAAAATAATAATGAATGTTTGACTCCAGCAATTCAACAGGAAAGACTTCTTAAGAGGGGCACCTGGGTGGCTCAGTCAGTTAAGTGTCTGACTTCAGCTCAGGTCATGATCTCACGATTCATGAGTTCAAACCCAGCATCAGGCTCTGTTCTGACAGCTCAGAGCCTGGAGCTGCTTTGGATTCCGTGTCTCCCTCTCTCTGCCCCTCCCTTGCTCATGTTCTCTCTCTCTCTCTCTCTCTCTCTCTCAAAAATAAACAAACATTAAAAAATTTTAAGAAAGACTTTTCGAGAGGCAAACAGGACATTTGGATCTCTTTTGACTGGCGGACTATTGACCTTAAATACAAATATTTGCTTCAGAAGTATGCCAACCCTGACGAAATGCCACTGGGACAGGGTTACCCAGAACAGGTCATAGGAAGCCAAATGAATCACTCGGTAGGTGATCTATATGGTACAGTTCAACCAATTTCTGATTATTGCTACTTCTATGCATCAAGCGTGATCCTTCAGCCACTGCATTTTATTTCTGGCCTGTGTCAAATTGTGAGGCTTTAGCTACTGTTACTTTTATTTTCCTTTGCTGCTATCTATTAGAAGTATTTGCTAAGAACTGGATAAGAGGCAGATAGTTTGTATTTATTTCTTGGCACACGGAGCATCAGCAGGGCAAAGGTAGAGGCGCTGACCACAGGGTCACAGAAAGTCTCATCTTCTCAAGAGCTCCAAGAAGGACTGTACATGGGGTCTGCCGACAGATCGGGGCCACGTCTCTCGGAGGGCCTGTCACCTGTCTCAGGGTGCTTGCTACGCCCCATCTCCACGCTCCGGGAGCTGATCCCTTTCCTCCGGTCCCTCCCTCCTTCCATACCAACAACTGCTGCTGGGCCAAATATTCCTCTCACAATGCTGACAACTCAGTCTGGCTTTTCCGTTTGCCGGCCGCCCCTGTCCTCGCCAGCGTGAAAGCTCAAGGAGAGAAGAGACCGGGTCCTACTCCTTCCCACCCAAGGCCTCGCATTTGGCCTGCAGGCACAGAGCAAGGGTTCTGTGTCTGTTTAATGAACACACGGATGGAGGGGCGCCTGGGTGGCTCAGTTGGCTAAGCATCCGACTTCAGCTCAGGTCATGATCTCGCAGTTTGTGGGTTTGAGCCCCACGTCAGGCTCTGTGTTGACAGCTCAGAGACTAGAGCCTGCTTCAGATGCTGTGTCTCCCCTTCTCTCTGCCCCTCCCCTGCTCACGCTCTGTTTCTCAATAATCAATAAATATTTTAAAAAATTAAAAAAACATGAACACACGGATGGATACACGCATGGGCGGATGGGGTACTAGGGAACGCCACTGAGCCAGCTCAGTGTCAAAACCTCGAGCTGCTCCAAAGCCTCGCCTCCCTGAACCCTCTGGATCCTGCTCATATCGGAGCCCAGCGTGTGCCCTGCAAGCAACAAAGCCTAGGAAGGGAAACAAGCTGATGTATTGATGCTCTACCGTCTGCCAGGCACTTTCCCTCATCTCATTTCATTCTTCTGACAGCTCTAAAAGGAAAGTTCTATGGATGGTCCCTGTTTCACGGGTGAGAAAACTTAGACAAGGCCAGTGAATTGCTCATGTCAGTGTCAGAGGTAGAATTTGAACCCAAGGCTATCTGATGACAGAACTCTTATGTCACACTGTTTCTGGTAGGCATCACATGGCCCCTCCTCGAGGTTCCTGCCTGTTCTCTAAAGAAGGAAGTGATTCGGTAGTTCCCCCAGGGAGGCTACCCTCAAGATGGTAAAGGGTGCAGGTGCGGCAGGTAGGCACTGAGCTCAGAGGGCAGGAATGCAGGGTATGGCAGGCTCCTGCCCAGGCTGGCCACCAGGAGGCAGGAAGTGAGGCACCTGGGCAGGAGGTGGGGGAGAGTGGCCCTCCTTCAGGGGGGCAGAGCAAAGGAGTGCCCAGGGGAGAGCTCTCAGAGGGGGTTGCATGGACAGCACCCCTGGATGGGGAGCATGGGGAGGTAGAGAGAGGAAGCAAGACACAGATGGGCGCCTGTAGCCAGAGCCTTCGGCTCTCACAGAAGGTCCTCAGGTGGCAGACAAATGAAGATGGTGAGCTCAGCAGAGGGGCAAAGACATATACAGACAGACTACATACCACAGAGAGAGAGAGAGAGAGAGAGACCCAGACAACATGAACGGAACCTCAACAATGGCAAGAGACAGGACACATTCTTTTCTTCCTCCTCTCTCTCTCCCTGCTATATACTCGGGAATCAGACTTAGTGGGATTTAGAAATCTATAGACACACAGACGCACAGACACACACAGACACACACACATGGAGCCAGGCACCCCTCGGAGGCGCAGATGAAGCCTCAGAGACGCACACAGCACTGAGAGGCACAATGTTCCCAGCATACATATACAGCCCCGTTCCAGGTCGCTTCTGCCTTGCCCCTTCTGGGCACTCCTTTCCCTGGACCAGGGGAAAGTCCTGTTAGCAGCCGCAATAGCTAATGCTGTGTCAGGCACAGCTCAACACTTTAAAGGCATCAGTCCCTTTCATCTTCACCACAGTCCTATGAGGTAGATGTCATTACCCCACTTGACAAACGAGGAAACAGATTCAGAGGGATTAAGACACTTGCTTAAGTCACACAGCTGGTGAGTGGCAAAGCTGGGATACGGGCCCGAAGCAGCGTGACAGTCTGCAAGTTCACTTAAAGGGGTACAGCCTTCTGTATCCCCGGGTTTCCCCTCCTGGAGAGATCTGAGATCTGAGCTGGGAGGACAGGGCAGGGGGGGGCAGGAAGGACAAACTCTGTGAGATGCCTAATTGTGGGGCTGGGACAGAGGAGACCCTTAGGGGGCAGCATTCCTCCTGGCCAGAGGAGCGCTGCGGTGGCTCTGAGAGCGCGGCAACCTGCTCCAGCAGTCCTCAGAACCTGGGCCACAGCCCCGAGAGGCAAGGCACTGGGGCCAGGCCATGGGCCCCGGTGGATGATACAGCCAGAATCACAACTGAGACTGCAGATCTGAAGGAGCTCTCTGGCCTGGTTGGCGGCCATTGTTCCCGGCCTCCAATCAGGAGCACCCACTTCCTGTTATTTTAGGCGGCAGGAAATGACCCCATGCACAGCTCAGGCCCCACCACAGGCCCTCCCTCAGCTTCAGCAGGGCCGCGGGGCGAGAGCCTAGAGATGCTCAGGGCAGGGGCCTGGGGATGGCTGCGCTGTCACCACTGCCTAGCTCCAGGGCCTCCTTCTGATCTGACTTATTCAGACTCCAACCGAGCAAGGTGCACAGGAGATCCAGGGCTCTGCTGGCTCTACCGTGCCTGCCAGAGAACAGAGCACAGGGTCCCTAAGACTGAGATGCCAAGATGCCAAGATCAGTCATGCAAGGGAAGCAGGTCACACTCTATCACTGGCTGGCTTAGCCATGGGAGTTCAGCCTAGAGGTCTGGTGCAGAGGCTTAGAGTCAGACGGACCTGGGTTCAAATCCTGCCTCTGTCAGTTCCTACCTGTGTGGCTCTAGGCAAGTGACTTTCCTCTTTGATCCTCATCTGTGAAATGGGGATAATATTAGGCCCTCCCTACTCAAGGATTGTTTTGAGGATCAAATGAGACAATGCACATGATAGGCTAAGCATCATGCCTGGCACAGAGAAGGCCCTTAATAAATAGGAGGCTGGAGATAAGTTGGACTTAGCCCTGGTGAGAACCCACACCTCCTCTTAGAAATCGTGAGCAGCACTGATGGAGGCAGCAATACCATGCTATCTACCCCTGCCATGCTCTCTGCTCCCCTTGGGGCAGAGCTGCAGCTGAGAGGTGGCGGAGGAGACGCCGCAGGCTGTGCCCCGGGTGCCAGGCAGCGCTACCACAGCCAACAAAGCTGCATTATCTGGGCCTGGCTCCTTGGCTCCCTCACTTGTCCCAAGGCCCAGTGGGGAACCGAGGACACGGCTCCCTGCTGCTGGTGGCCTCACTTCCAGTCTTGGTAGACCTGCCCTGGCCGCTCTCAAGTGCCACCACTCTCGTCACGGCCCTGCTTTCAGCTCATTCCCCCTCCCTCGGCCCTGCCCCACCAACAGCTGATGGCCATCCTGAGGGAAAGGGCCAGTACGCTGGCCCGATGCCCCTTCCTCCTCATTTGCATATGCGTGACTGCACATTAGGGGCTCATTAGAGGCCTCATTACTGGGCCCACTGGCCTAGGCAGGGATGAAGCTGTCAGTGTGAGGCACCGGCTAGGCTGGCTGCTGTATGTAGGGACGTAGCCCATTGTGCCAGTCTTGCTAACTTCTACTCCTCCTGGTAGGTCCACTTCAAATGCCTCCTCCTCTCTGAAGCCTTCCACAAGCATAGCCCACTGACCACTGTATTTGCCTTAAGCCTGGGGTTCCCTGCAGTGAACACCTCGACTTTCCTCATTGGGTCAGGAGCTCCCTGAGGCTAGTGACTCTCTGATTCACTTCACAGCCATCTGCATAGCCAGCACATGGCAGGCATCACTGTGGTGTGCCGGATGACTGTCTGCACGCACCTGCTGGGTCTCTCTCCTACTGCCATTGCCCTACCTCAAGCACAGGCCTCCCCCACCCCCCCGTTTCCCAGATACATCCTGGCTCATATGTGGCCAGAACTCCTTCCCGCCCCCCCCCCCGCCCCCAGCCCTCTGTCCCGTATTTACCTCCCGAAATTCTACTTAATCACACCTCCTCCTCAGGCCTCCAAAGGAATGAAAAACAATAAACAAAAGAAACAAATAGCTCGAGTTTATTGAGCACTAACTATGTGCCAGGGCCTGGGCTAAGTGTTTCATGTGTTCATCTAATTTAATGACCCCAGTACTTCCATGAGATGATTTCTGGCATTGTTCTCATTTGATAGATGGGAAAATTTAAGACAGGGGTTAAGCAACTTACCTGAGGTCACACAGCAGTAAGTGATGACGGGGAAGACTTAAACGGTTGGATTCCAGAGTCCACATTCTTAAGCAAACCAGCTCCCAATTCCTGTCCTCGCCTCCCCCATTATTTGTACCTCCCTGTTGGCACCAGTTCTGATGAGCATGACCACAATAATGGTAATAACACTGTATTGCGGGCGTCTCTGTGCCAGGTTCCTTTAGCACATCGCTCTAACCCTCACATTAACCCCACAAGGTTTGATAACACTACCTCCATTTTCCAGGGGGATAAACTGTGGCTGGAGGAGGGAAGTCACTTGCTCCAGTCCACACCTGTCCCCTGCTCCATGTTGCCTCCTAGTAATGCCCAGGGTGCGAAGGGAACTCAAAGAGGGCAGGGATCATGCCGCATGCGCTCAGTGTCACAGCCCCATGCCTCAAACCTGACAGAGTACATGCCATGGGCATCACCTTTATTGCCCTTGGCTTATATAGGGGGCTCCCGTCACCTTCACCTTCTCTCTGTGTAGGGCTCAGCCACCAGCCTGATCCAGGGTCTCCTGTAATTCTACCCAGGCCCCTGTGTATAGAAGAGTCTTCCCAACCCAGGACCCTGTGTGCAGGCCCCCTCGGGCCCTTCAGTACAGTCAAGTGTGCCCCCCCCATGCCCTCATATTTTGTCCTGGCATCCCACCTGGCATCTAGTTATAAACTAGACACTCACTCAGGCCCTCATCTGCCGCCCAGTAATCAGGCCCATTCAGGCCCCGATATACACAGCAGTGCCTGTGTCCCTCTGATGCAGAAAGCCGGTAAGCAGGTGAAATGGACCAGTCTAGGACTCCCTGGGTGTCCCCTCTCAGGCTCAGCAGAGACAAGACTGACCCAAGTGTCACTGTCCCAGCACAGCCTACAAACCTCCCCAACCGCAACAGTCTGATAGCCCCTCCCCCACCTGCGCCTTCCAGCTCCCACACCCACAAGGTCCCCTGGAAGCACCCACGCTGGCATGGGGAGGAGCCCACCCACAGCCAAGCGGCTCCGCCTCCTTTTGGGCTCTCCGCACCCACAGACACTGTTTCATGCTGGGCCCACGCCCCGGGGGTCAGGGAGGTGGCAGGGATTAGGCTCTAGGACTCGATGGAGGTGTGAGGTTGGGGCCGCCTCCCCCCTGAGTCAGTGGGAACGGAACTTGGGTCCACAGTAATCATGCTCTTCCCTCCCCTTCCAGGAAGAAAGAGAAAGAGAAACCCTCCCTCCAGCACCAGGCCCAACCAGAAACCTGTCCCCACCCCCTCATCAGCTGCTCTCAGATCCGAATGGGATTTGCAGAAGTCCAGGGCCCTGGTGGTTTGTGGGGTGAGGGGAGGAGAGGGTAGCTTTGATGGTCTGGGGCCTGGAGTATGTGTGTCCGGGGACGGAACGGGGGGGCGGAGGGGGGCGGGGAGGGTAGGCATCAGGCCTCAGGCCGAGTGCGGAATGATGTGGCAGGTCCCGGGAGTGCGGCCCTGTGCCTTCACCTCATTTCTCGAGAGAGATTCAGGCCTAAAGAGGCTAGGAAGGAGGGTGGTCGGATGCGTAGATTTACTTCTATCTCCTTCCTCCCCAAACCGGACTGGGTGGGCTTCGGAGTAGGCCAGGCTGCAGAGGAGGCGGCCCACCTCCCAGCTCCCGCCCTCGCCCCAAACAATGCAGCCTCCCCCTCCCCCTCGTCTTTATCCGGCGGGTTACTTGGCAGCCGGCGCTAGAGACCTCCCCCTGCCCTCCCCTCCACTCTCGGCCGTCCGGCAGCAGCAACAGGCCCTTTGCGCGGCAGCTGGAGGGATGGGGTAGGGGCGAGGTCTGGGCCAGGCCCTGGGCGTGGGGGGCGCCAGGGCCTAGTTTTCGGTATGGCCTGAGAATCTGGATCCTCAACACACACATTCAGGCTGGGGTCACACTTGCCCGCCTGGGTTGAAGTGGGGGATAGACGTCCCAGATCAATTGAAGAGGATCACCAGGGCCTGGGGTGGGTCGGACTGGGGGGTGCAGGCGGAGAAGCCGGGGCGGAAGGGTCTCTCCAAGTCCCGGGACCGGTCCTCGCGGATCCCGCCGCCCAGTGCGTCCCAGTGCCCGGAGTGGGGGAGGGGGCAGCTGTCAGAGGATGCGTCGGTGGCCCCGAGCCGCCGCCGCTGCAGCCTTTATTTTTAAACTTCCAAGTGGTCAGAGGGCGCGGCGGGGGAGGGGGTCCCCGCCCAGCGGGCTGGCCTTCTCGGCCTTCCCAAGGCCCCGCGACCCCCCATCTCTCCTGTGCGTGGATCCCGGCATACCTGGGGGTGCGCCGGCACCCGGCTCTGCATGTGGGCCGCTCTCCATGGCTGCGGCGTCACTGGGGGTCTTGGGGTCTCAGCGGCGGCGGCGGCGGCGGCCAGCGGCCAGGACAGGGGTTCCGCGGCACATCACGCCCGGCCCGGCCCGGCGGGCAAGACTCGGAGGCGGGGGCGCTCCGGGGAAGGTCGGAGCCGGCTCGGCTGGTGGCCTGCGAGGCTCGGAGTCGCCGGGCGCCCGGTGGCTGTTGGATCCGGCAGCGATCCCGCTCTCTGCCCGGCGCCGACCCAGTCCCCGCCGCGGCCCAACCCTATTGTACCGCCGGGGCTGGGCCTGGCCTCCCCGCTGGCGCGTACCAAGTACGACGCGGGGAGGTCTCCGCCTCAGCGTCCAAGGACCGAGCCGCCGCGCGCCCGCTCCGCGCGCCCCGCCCCGCCTCCGCCCTGGAGCGCGGGCCTTCGAGCTGGGGACGCCTCTCCTGCGGCGGTGGCGGAGGGGACGCCGCGGCCGCCGGGGGACGCCGGTGCCTCTGACTCCCCCTGCGGCCGCGCGTTGGTACGCGCCGCAGCGAGAGAAGGCTATGTAGGGAGCGCTCTGGTGACTCACCCGCCGCTAGGACTGGGGGGAGTCAAAGGGAGCGAGGCTGGGAGCCCCCAATCCCACCCTGGAACCTGGGGAGTCCGGCTCTGGAGCCTTGGCTGTAGCTTCCAATCTAAATTCTCTCCCAAGCCACCTCAAACCAAATCCACCCCCGGGATGCGGAGAGACCTGAAGGAGGGCCCCAAGGAGACTCCTAAAAGGACTCTGCTTTCTCTCTCCTGGTGATGGCTGGGATGGGAGAGGTCCGGAGCCTTGGTGCTGCCCTTCCTGCAGTATCCTATGGTTGGTGTCTTCCCTGCTCCTCACGGGTAATTACAGGCCTGCCCCAATGCTTTACTCAGGTCTCTAATCTGCTGGGTCCCTCCCAGCTCCAAACTGGGTGGTCCTGGCCCTGAACCTCCCCCACCCCCATCGGGCGACCCCTCCGATCTCCCCGGAAGGATATTTCTCCCTTGTGGCCTGTCGAGGAGGGAGTGAGCCTCTTCTGACTCCCCTCCCCCAAATAGTCCTGCTTCCCAGCTCTTCCAGGTGGATCCCCCAATCCCTTGTTAGTGCCAGCAGAGGTGGGGCCTCAAGCCAAGTCAGGCCAGCCTGGGCAGCGAGGCGGGGGGGGGGGGGCGCTTGCTGGGAAAGGTGGATCGATGATGGTGCTGCAGGGATTGACAGAGGAGAGGAAGGAGGAGGCACAGCTGGGCCCTGCCATCCCCTCCCTGCCCTTTGTCCTGACCTCTAGAAGGTCAGTTTTCTGATTCTCCATTGTCCAGAGATTAGGTCCAGTGAGATACTAGCCTCCCGCCCCTCTTTCCCGCCAGTGTCTTCTTCTTTGAACAGCTCCAGAAAGCAGCCATTTCAAGGGGGCTTGGCGGACAAAAGGGTCTGGATCTCAGGCAACCCGGGAGCAGCTTGACTAGGAGGAATGAGTAGTTGGGGAACTGAACTCTCTTGGAAAGGCCTGGGGAGTCTCTGGCCATACCACCCTGAACGCACCTGATCTCGTCTGATCTCCGAAGCTAAGCAGGGTAGGGCCTGGTTAGTACTTGGATGGGAAAGGCCTGGGGAGGGAACAGTGCTCCCTCTGGCCCCAAATCATTAGAAAATGATGATGGAAAGCCTGTAAATGGAGCTGCTGACCTTAAGCTAGTGTCTTAACTTTTCTGAGACCCAGTTTGCTCACCTACAAGATCAGGAAAATGATAGTACCCTGAGGTATCATGGGGTCCTTGTAAAGGTTAAATAAGGCAATGCAGATGAGGTGCTTAGCACAGAGCCTGGCATATAAGATATGTGCAATAAATAAAGATGATGATGATGATGATGCCGGTGATGATAATGATGATGGAGTTTTAAGGATAAAAGCATATTTGGAGGAGGAGCAGATTCTTCTCATCAGCCATCCGATCTGCAAAGGGAGGGCACCACGTGCATGATGGAATCCACCATGGTTTTGTGTGAAGTCAGAGGCCTCAGGGACTGCATTTTCCAGAACTGAATAGGCCTACCCTGAGCCAGGCAATGACTAGACTCGGAATTCATGAACGGAACCCAATAGGAGAAGAGCCCTCTAGGGTAGATCTCGAAGTGACTACAAGGATGAGGACCCTGCCTGGTCTTCAGTGAGGGTGGGAACAGTGAGATACCTTCATTGGCTAGACCTCAAGAATAGTGGAGGGAGTGGGGCGCCTGGGTGGCTCAGTTGGTTAAACGTCTGACTTTGGCTCAGGTCATGATCTCACAGTTTGTGGGTTCAAGCCCTGTGTCAGGCTCTGTGCTGACAGCCAGCTCAGAGCCTGGAGTTTGTCTTCAGATTCTGTGTCTCCCTCTCTTTCTGCCCCTCCCCTGCTCACGCTGTCTCTCTCTGACTCTCAAAAATAAATAAAAAAACATTTTAAAAAAGAATAGAGGAGGAAATAAATGGTAGCTGAAGATGAAAAGATAGGCCAGGGATGGTCTATGTAAGAGGATCTGAATGCCAATTGACATGATCTACGTGATGTCGATTGTGGGGAGTTGTGGAAGGTTCTTTGCAAGGCGGAGGGGTGAGCACTGCTTTAGAACTGGGAATTCTCTATTGTGTCTAATGATCTGTGATTGACTTTGAGGAGCCCATTGCAAAGAGACAGCGTGTGGTATTAGCCTATGTCAGTCGTTCTCAACCCGAGGCAATTTTGGCCCCCAGACAGCATTTGGCAATATTTAGAGGCACTTTTGGTTGTCAGAACTGGGGGTATCACTGGCATCTAGTACTTAAACACCAGAGATGCTGTTTAACATCCTACAATGCTCAGAACAAAACATCATTAGGTCCTAAATGTCAACAGTGCCAATGCAGAGGAGCTCTTCTCTAGACTGAGGGTGGAGTCGCCCAAACCCCCTCACAAGATGCTAATGGTGGGGACCGGCAGGCCATCTGTGAGCTCGCCAGCCTGGTAGACAGTTCTGCCGGCCAGCTCCAGAAGGCTTCCTGTACAGCTGATGGGTCCAGAATGAGTCTTGGGTGGATGGCTGAGGGAATCAGGAGTGCAGCAGTGTCCTGTGATGGATTATGTCAAAGCAAACAAATGGGGGGATGGAGTGGGCGCCTCTCCATTTACTGCCTGACTGATCAGCGTCCCTTGCATATCCCAGGCTCTAGCAACCGAGAAGGTTGAGTATGTGTGTCTCTCCGAGTTTGGGGCTGGGTGACAGCATCTGGGAGCCTCACATGCTCCCCCCCACCCCATATTAGACATCCCAGAGAAGGAACAAGTGAGATACTTGAAATATCAAGGAGTGAAGCCCAACAGGCTGCCTTGCCCTCTTTGGTGACAGGCAAGGAGCTCTGTTGGCTCCTCTGTGACTCCCTTACTGCCCAGGGCAGTCCCCTCCTCCTCAGAAACAGGCACGAATGAGCTGTTCCTCTCACCACGAGGCTGGGCTTGGGCTAGGGGGCAGGTCACTGAATGCAATCAAGAATCGGAAATAAGTCCCCTTCCTGATCCCCCTAGGGGGAGGCCAGGAGCAAGGGCATTTACAACTTCCTAGGTTTGGTGGGGCAGGGTCCAGGACGAAACTGATAGAGGGGTGACGGAAATCACTGGGAGATTTGACACAGAGATATGAATCAAGAGGAAGGCCCAGGAGGCCGTCTCCACACTCACAAAGTAGGAAGTGGGAGGGGCCTCTCAGTGGGGGCAGCAGAGAGAATGGAGACCAGACTCTCGCTCCCACCCCACCCCCAAGGCACAGCATGGTGAATGGGTTAGAGACCCATGCCACACGCCTCTCCTGGGGAGCCCTCCGGGGCCCACTCCTTGGGGTCAGGGTAGGGAATGTCCTCAAGGGCAGTGGTGACACCAGTGGTGATAAGGCCTCCCTCCCTCCAGCTTGGAGATGGAAAGGAACAGGGAGCCTGACTGGAGGGGGAAGAACTCAGATCTAGGACGGAGCAGGCTCACTGTCTGGGATTCCTGGGAGGGGTCTTTGCCTAGAGCCCCTGCTAGGGATGGGAGGCTGTCCCTGCTACTTTGTTTTCTAGGGAGAAGGAGACAAGGGTGTGGAGAGGTGCCTGGTTTCCGAGGTGTCTGGCCCTGAGCAGCGGTGGAGAGGGATTGGGATTTGGGAATGACGGGGACTGTACAGAGAGCCCTTGGAGCAGCTGTCTAAGCGGTATAGGTTCACATCTGAGTGAAGGAGGAGACCCTATAAATCAGCTTAAAATGGACCCCACTCCCATCCTTAATTCAGGACTTGGGGCACTGGAAGGAGGAGTCCCAGCGAAAAAGACACCAAAAGGAGCAATCACAGGCAGAAGAAGAATCTCAGAGGTCCTAAGATGGGCAGGGAGAGGCTCCGCCTGCAGCTTCTCCAGAACCACCCTGACTGACAGCAGGCTGGGTGGGGTCGGGCGGCTGGCTGTGACTGTGACTCAGGTTTCTGTGGGCAGCCAAGGGCAGCCGGCAGGGAGGAGCCCAGACCGACAGACAGGCCAGCCAACTGCAGCTTTCACCTCAGCTGTCCTCTCTCCTGGGAATGCGGGAGGTTCTTCCCTGGCTGTGCTGACCTCTGGGGGCTAGCCGGCCCCTGCTTCCTCCCCTACCACAGCCTGGCCCTCCAGCTCCTTCCCAGAACTCCCAGCCAAGGCACTAACACAGTAGGGAGAGTCAAAGGTCACTGCCTCTAGGGAAGCCCCAGAACGTCTGTGTCACAGGGAGAAGGGTATAATAACCACTGGTCCTGCACCCTGAGGGAGAGACTGGGAAAATCTTGGGAACTGGCCCTTAACTGGAGCAGCCTGGGCCCCCCCCAATCTTCCCCAGCCGGGCTGGCTCACATCTGTCTGGGCAGGCTGGTTGTCATGGTGAAGGCTAGGGGCTAGAATGCAGCTGCTTACAGAGCTGGGCTACCAGGCTTAAATGAGGAGAGGGTGCTCAGGGACTCCCAGGCCAGCTTACAATTGGCCAGCCAGAGGGGATGGCTAGAGCTGAAGCCAAAGAGCTATGGTCAGGGACTGTAGGACTTCCTTTGGTGATGGTGAGGGTGTGGCTAGCACATTCCCCTGGTGTTTCTGGGACCTGTTGGGCTGTTTTTAGAGAGTGGCTGGAAGAAAGGGAATGCGCATTTATTTTGTGCTGGCCCCAGTGCTCTGCACTTGTGTCTCACCAATCTTCACAACAACTGAAAGAGATCCAGAAACTTGCCTAACATGGCAAAGCTGAGATTAAAATCCAGGACTGGCTGCTACAAACAGTGACGATCTTTCTTTTCCAGGGACCAGGCAGTGGAGTTGTTCTTGAGCAGGGGGAGGGAGACAAAGTGACCTGAATTTTAGCAAACAGACTGGATATTCCAAGATGAGGTCACAGTGGTAGGATGCAGGTACTGGCTGCTTTTGGAGTTTGGAGACATATGACAGTATGAAGAAAACCACTAGTGAAATGCTTGGCACATAGTAAGTTGTCATTAAATATTTTTGCAATAAGAAGCCAGATCTATGTGTGAGCCATAGCTAGTTTTCTGGGACATCCTGGGAGCTTTTGGCTCTGAACTGCAGCAACAGCGGAAGAAGCTAGTTCGGAAGGGGGACTTTCCAAGACCAACCCAGCAAGAGAGGAATTTGCGGAGCATCTGTGGGGGTGAGGGGGTGGGAAAAGGGGGAAGTGTGTGGACTATACAAGATTCCCGCAAGCTCCGGACGCCACCCAGCGGCCACATTGCAGCCCTGGGGGAGCCAGGATCTAAGAGTGTCAGCCGCGCGTAGCACTCTGGGACTTGTAGTCCAGCGGAGCTGCCCATGGGGCTGTTGGGTGCTGTAGTCTGACGCTTATCGGGCGGGAATTACCCTTATCCGCCGGACCACGAGTCCCGTGGTGCCCCGCGGCAGGCCGCGCAGGCGCGGTGAGTTGGTGCCGGTCAGTCCCGAAAGCTGAGGGGCAGCGGCTGGGTCGAGCGGTGTCCGGAGGGGTCGCCGAGCGGGTCTGTGGCGAGGCGGGGTCCGGCGGCCGGCACCATGTCTAGGCAGGCGAACCGTGGCACCGAGAGCAAGAAAATGGTAACTAGGAGCGCGTGACCTCGGCGGGTGGGGCGGAATGGAGGCGTTTTGGGGAAGGGGCCTGGCGCGGGGCGCAGTTGGAAAGGGGCCTCTTATGAGCGCAGGGTGGTTTCGCAGGAAGGAAGGAGGGGGCTGCCTGGGGGTCTGGAGGGGAGAGGTACACCGGGGACGTCCCGGGCCTGAAGCAGGTTGTAGGGCCGCTGGAGTCGCTCAGAGACCACCTCCCCCGACGCGTGAGAGCCGCTGTGTGCTACACCGCTGTGTGCTAGGACGACGGTAATAACAGCAGCTACCACTGTTGTTCTCTTAGTGTGTGTTAGACGCTGGGCCAAGCACTTTACGTTCATGGTCGCATTTAATTCGCAAAGTAACTCAGGTGGATAATGTTGCCGCAGTTTTTAAGCTCCGAGAGGTTACGTAACTTCCCCAAATTTACAGCTAGGAAGAGTTAGGATTTGAACACATGTCTCGGTAGAACTTCCAAGTTGCAGACTGCTAGGCCCTACTACCTCTCGCACTGTGCTCTGGGCATTGTAAGAGGTGCTCCGATACCGATCCTGCCAGAAAGGGACTTTTATTTGGAGGAGTGAGAGGTGGGCCAGGGTAGGCAGTAAGTGAGAGGGTGGGGGGGGAGGAATGCCTTTCTTGCCCTGGGAATAGAGGGACCCCATGTAGTCTGGTAAAATTTGGTTGCAGATGGCAGCTGGACGTGGAACGTTACGTAGATGGCGCTTTTCCCCAAATTAAGGGGACCTCTTGGCAGGTGTTTTACTTTGCCGTATTCTTACCTCCAGAATTGCCCGTGCTCTCTGTTTCCCTATTTAGAAACTAAATCAGGGGCCCTTTGTTGACACTCAGCTCTAGCAGGATGATTAAACATCCCTTATACGTTGGCATCTTCCCCTCCAAACAGCCACCAAAAGTGGGTGGCAGGAGGTTCTAACGCTCCGAAGTAGTACTTAACTTTTTTTTTCTCAGACCCCTTTTGAGAAGCTGCTGATACCTATGGATCTCCTCCCCAGAATTTTTTTTTTTTAAAGTTTACTTTATTTATTTTGAGGGAGAGAGTGTGAGCAGGGGAGGGGCAGAGAGAGAGGGAGAGAAAATCTCTGATAGCGCGATGCCCTACTTGGGGCTTGAACTCACAAACCGTGAGATCATGACCGGAGCTGAAACCAAGAGTCAGACAGACCCTTAACCAACTGAGCCACACAGGTGCCGCTCCCCAGAAATCTAAATTGACAAACATGTACATAGACACTTGTTTACATTTTGGAGGGATTTGGGGGTTCCCTGAAGATTCTCCATGGGTCACAGGGTAAGAATTCCTGTTTTGGGGAAAATATCAAGGATTTAAAAGAAAAAGAAAGAGTATATTTTGCTAGGAAACTATCATGTAGTAGGAGAAGCCTGGACGTTGTTGGAATTCTCAAGTCTTTACTTGTTTGCTCCTCAGTTTCCTTATCTTTAGGGGCGCCTGGGTGGCTCAGTCGGTTAAGCGTCCGACTTCAGCTCAGGTCATGATCTCATGGATCGTGGGTTCGAGCCCGCGTCGGGCTCTGTGCTGACAGCTAGCTCAGAGCCCGGAGCCGGTTTCAGATTCTGTGTCTCCCTCTCTCTCTGACCCTCCCCTGCTCATGCTGTCTCTATCTCTCTCTCAAAAATAAATATTAAAAAAAAAGTTTCCTTATCTATAAATTGGGGACGATGATGCCTACTTAAGATTAAGTGAGATAACAGTGTACAATGTATGGAACATGGTAAATGTTTTCTCTTTCTCTTCCTAAGATAATGAGGAGATGCTTAGTTTTCATATCTTTTTTTTAAAACCTGAAATGCCTATTAAAACCTTTAATACTGGGGTGCCTGGGTGGCTCAGTCGGTTGAGCGTCCGACTTCTGCTCAGGTCATGATCTCATGGTTCGTGGGTTCGAACCCCGCATCGGGCTCTGTGCTGACAGCTCAGAGTCGGGAGCCTGCTTTGGTTTCTGTGTCTCCCCCTTTCTCTGCCCCTCCCCTGCTCACATTCTGTGTCTCTCTCTTCCTCAAAAATAAATAAATATCAAAAAATTTAAAAAAAACCTTTAATACTATTTCATTCATTCATTCATTCATTCAAATTTAAATGTTTATTTGAGAGAGAGGGAGACAGAGGTTCCAAAGCAGGCTCTATGCTGACTGGGCCATCCAGGTGCCCCTTTAATACCATTTTAAACAGGAACCTCCAGGTTCCACCCTTGACCCCCCGTGTTCACCCTGCTTTGGTGAGTGGGAGAATGAGGGAGGAAAGCAGCACACTCCTGCCTCAAGGCTTTTGCAACTGCTAGTGTCTGCTTAGAACTTCCTTCCCCCAATGAGTAACCCTAACTAACCCTCCCGTAGCTACTCCCTACTTCATTCACAGTTACTCAAAGCTCACTTCCCCTGAAGAGGCCTTCCCAGACGACCTGACTAGTTTTCTGACCTCTTGCTCTACTCTGTCTTTGCTCATGGTGCTATTTCGTTATAAATTATATACTTGTTTATTTTCGGTCTCCCCCATGAAAATGTAACCACCAGAGCAGGGATTTGTTTTGTCCTCGACCGTATTCCCAGCATCTAGAATGATGCTTGGCTCTAGAGAATCAATATTTTAGTGAGTGAATGACATGAAGGTTTGGTGCCTCTCTCATTTAGTTCCTGCTGGTCCTACTTAAGGGGCTGTCACATGGTCTTCTTTGTGGCCACCTGGTTTTGGTATGCACCTCTCCTCCTGGGGAGTCTCCCCTCTCGCAGCCCTCTTCCCAGGTGGCCCAACCTTCTGCTAATTGCTGTGTTCCCACTTAAACCCTCCAAGACTTAAATGATTAATATACCCAAGGAAGTAGACCTCTGCTTTTAGTCTGTGGGAACAAAAACAGCCCATGTGTCTGGCAGACTTTTCCTAAGCCCTAACTGTGTGGGGAGCTCTGTGCTGGCCATTGGGAGAAGTGTAGAGATGCAGTCCCAGTCCATAACCTTGAGAAGCGCATCCTGTGGAAGCGACAGAAAAGTATACACATGGGGGTAAAGTACTGTCCCGGCCTAACTGCTCACTTGCTAGGTGACCACCTTCATTGCTGTAAGCATCGGTTTCGCCATCTTTGAACAATAGATTAGAAAGTGTAGTAATAGCATCTGTCATGTGGTTGTTCTGAGAATTAATTGAGATCATGCGTGAAAAGCGAGCAACGTGACAGTGCACTTCACGCAGTTGGCACTCGGTAAATGTCAGCTAGCAGGCATCCTTGTTTGTACAGATACCAGCCTTTCTGTGTCTGTACAGTGTCTGGGTCTTGAAGTCCATGGACAATCAAACCCAACCTTACTTTGTGTTGTGTTACAAGTAACCCGACCCCAGCGGCTCTATCATCTAGTGCTCAAGTGAGTTACCACCTCAGTAGCCCCCCTCAAAATCTCCCCAACAGGAGGCCGGAGGTAAGAGAGGGATGGACTCCCTCCTGTTACTGACCTTCATTTCCAGCAGCTGGGGGCAGTCACACTGAATTATTTGTGTTGATAAAAATAGTAAATGGGACTCTTCGAGCATTAGCTCCAAAGATCAGCCCCCCGTAGGAAGATTTCTTTGTCTGGGGCACTAACTGAAAAGCGTTTTGAAAACCATCAAGTGCAGTAGCTCACCTGAAGTAGGGCTTGGCTTGACCTGCTCTGCTCAGGATGTGCCTCTACTTGGAGATCCTGTCGGCTATTCTGTGGTTTCTTGGTCTGCAAAGCGTCTTAAGTCTGTTATCTCATTAGATCATCCCAACAGTCCTGTAATCAGCATGACAGATTTTACTGTTACCCGTGTTTGTGTGAGGAGATTGGGATTTAGCAAATGAAGTGACTTATCTAAAATCCCACAGCTAGTAAGTGGCTGTCCAGACTCAGAATCAGGGCTTCTGACTACTAACCTAGTATTCTTTCTCCCTTCCCTTCCCTCCCTCCCCTCCCTCCTCCCTCCTCCCCTCTCCTCTCCTCTCCCTCCCTCCCTTCCCCATCTTGTTTGTTTATTTGAGAGAGAGGGGGAGAGCATGAGCAGGGGAGGGGCAGAGAGAGAAGGGGAGAGACAGAATCCCAAGCAGGCTCTGTCAGCACAGAGCCTGATGGATGGCTTGAACTTACAAACTGCGAGATCATGATCTGAGCCAAAGTCAAGAGTCAGAGGATTAACCGACTGAGCCACCCAGGTGCCCCATAAATCCAGTATTCTTTCTATATGCCTTATTAGTTGTTACAAAGTTCTTTGTATTGATTCAAAAATCTCCCTCCTTAAACCAGTTCAGAGTACCCTCTGACAGCACGCTGCAGAGAACTAGTTTAAGAGTAAAAATAACATCTAGTTTTGTAGGTCCTGTACTTTTTGTGTAGATTGTGTGCAGCAGGTGCCCTGTCTACATCTCATTGTCACCATCGTACAGATGTGATAAAACTCCTATTAAGTGATGGCTTCGATCACGTAACTTTTTACAGGACAGTGCTCAACTATTAAGACTGAGTCTCAGTTACTTGTCACCTATAAAATGGGGATGGATGACATTTGTTCTAACATCTCATGGTTGTTATTAGGATTAATGAAAAACTATCTGTGCAGGCATTCTGAACATTTTATAAATGTAAATGGCTATTACTATTAAACATAATTAAAGCACTGGAAGTAGAAATGTTGCAGAAGAGATCCATGTTTTTGTTGGGAGGGAGAATGTGGTTATTACGTTCAGTGAAGAAGTTGGATTGGTTGAGTTAACCTGACCTTTAAGGTGCCATGGAACCTTCTGTTACAATGGTCACAAGGACGGAAAACCCAGGTCAGCAGTAACCTGCCTTCCTCTTCTGTTTTCTCTTTTGTTCATTCCTGTCAAATCACACTGGTCTCCTAGCTGTTTCTCAAACATGGCAGACATACTCCTGTATCAGTGTCTTTACACTTGCTTCCTAGAATCTTTTCATCTAGGTATCTTATGGTGTATCCTTACTTCTTTCAGGTCTTTGCAAAAATATCACCTTACTAGGTCTTCTCTGACTATCCTATTTAAAATTGACACCTCTTGGGGCGCCTGGGTGGCTTAGTCGGTTAAGCATCCGACTTTCGCTTAGGTTATGATCCCGCAGTTTGTGGGTTCAAGCCCCACGTCGGGCTCTGTGCTGACTGCCAGCTCAGAGCCTGGAGCCTGTTTCAGTCTGTGGCTCTCTCTCTCTCTGACCCTCCCCTGCTCAAGCTGTCTCTCTCTCTCTCTCTTAGAAATAAATAAAAAAATATAAAAAAATAAAATAAAATTGACACCTCTTTCTCTCTACCTCCACCCCCCACCCCCGCCCCAGCCCCTTCTCTCTGTCTCTCTCTGTCTATGTGTGTCTGTCCTTTGCTGGCTTTTTGTCGATAGCTCTTATCATCATCTGGCAAACCACATATTTTATTCAATTTATTATCTATCACCCTCCTATTAGATAGTCCCTGGTACATAGTAAACATTGAATGGAAGACTTTTTTCTATGCCATAGCTCCACTCCTATTTTAATGTATGAAGACCTTTAAGTTTTATATTTACATTGCATGCTCTTCAGGTGGGCTTGGTTCATAATCAGAGATGGAAACAGAATTGCAAATTAATAAGAGAGAGTGCAGAGGACCTCGGTCAGGAATCTCATTCCCAAATCCCAGGTGTATTGATTCTGTGACCATGGACGGATCTGTTTAGAACCTTGGTTTTTTTTTTTTTGACTGGTAAATTGGGGGCTGCTCCATGTATAAGGTATTTGATAACATCGTGATATGCATATGTTACTCTCAGTATGGTGGGTTGAGGCCACTGAAGTCTCTATCCAAAGGCTCATTAATAATGGAAGGAAAGCTCTCCTGACTTAATGCAGTGGTGCCAACTCGATAGACTGGTAACTGCTGGATTGTCTCCATCCATTCATGTCCAGGCCATTCTAGTGCCAAACCCTTAACTTTACTAAAAAATCATTGGCCTCCTTAATAGCTTCCCCTTAATTGCCATATTTGGTAAATGGTCTCTTGGAGACACCCTGATCTGACTGTTTTAGTTCAAAACGCTTCCTGGTTCTGAAACTGATTCTCTTTGATTCCCTAGGGCAGCTAAGTTTTTTTTTTTTTTTTTTTTTTAGGGTGTTAATATTGCACTTGTGGGGAACAGTGGGTAGAATGATATTGGCTTAGAAACTCTTGTTTTTGTCTCCCAAAATTACTCTTGTCAATAATTAGCTGTTGTCCTTGGTAGATTACTTAATCATTCTGAGTCTCAGTTTTCCTCATCTCCAAAATGAGATTAATCCCTGCCCTTTCTGCTTCGCAGAATTATTGTGGGGTGGAAAATGAGACGATGAAAAGTAGAAGGCAGTGTGTGAGCAGAAGGCTCACATTATCATTCTTGCAGTGACCTCAGCACCAGGCCAGGGGGATGAGGTGAGGAGCATTGAGGTCCTGAGAGCCTGGGCCTTAACATTAGTTGGACTTTCTTCTCCAGAAGACTTGAGGACAGAAAGGTGCTCTGCCCCAAGTTTGACAAGCTTCCACTCAGAAGGGAGTGGTTGGGTGGCTGACTTGGTCTTTCAGCCCGCCTCCTGTGTGAATCCGTTGCTCCCAATGTGCTGATAGCACATGAAAACATGTTTTCACTATGTTTAGCCCCGATAGCGCCTTCCTGACCTGCTTTCATTCTGTAGTCATGGTATTTGTCACCCTTCACCCTTCCACATCTCTGTTTCTTGGTAGGTAAGTGACAGGAATCTTTATCTGCAAAAGAGATTCTGTGATTTTAACGGTGGCTGTCGTAGAAACCACATCAGGATTGTGTTCCTGGTACACAAAAGATCAGACTCCTTTCAAAGAGACCCCATTCCTGGAAACATTTTTGCTCTGTGTCAAGAGGAACATTATTTTTCCTCATTTTAGTGACTTTGGAGGGGGGTTATCAGTGCAGCGGACTTTGTCTAGGTCTGCCTTTCCTCCCCACAGACCAGGCCTTTGGGTCCCTGCTGCTCCTGGGTGGGGCACTGGCAGTGCAGTTGAACTCTAGGCCAGGACACCCCAGACATTCTTAGGTGTGGAGAAGCCATTGGTCACACGTGCTAACATATAGAAGCTAATCTGTAAATGTCCGTTTCGGGTCCGTCTGTCATGGTATCTAGTGGATGGCTGCCGCTTGCGCCCCAGATCTGGTGACCCAGGCTTAGCTTGGCAGCTGTGGTGGGGTCCTGGGTTAGCAGAAACCCACCTTGATGTGTTGGAAGAGTGACTTTTACCGCCTCTTCTGTAGTGGGTCTGGCTGAAGCCCTGCCACCTTTACCCTGGGGAACCACACTCATTGGCACTCCCTAGAGGACAATGTTCTTTCCCACAGACACAGATGACCTTCCTTTGAATCCTGACAGCAGCACTGAGGCCGATCTAGACTCAATAAACCTTGGTTTTTGTGCATCTTGGTTCTGACTGTCTTTGAATCTCTTTTAGAGCTCCGAGCTTTTCACCCTTACCTATGGGGCTCTGGTCACCCAGCTGTGCAAGGACTATGAAAATGATGAAGATGTGAATAAACAGCTGGATAAAATGTGAGTGAGCTCCTTGCGGGAAAGACCAGAATGGGGCGCCCCAGTGCACAGTCTACATGGTCCTTTAGAGCCCAGAACAAGATCCCCTCTTGTAACCAACATTTTGGATACAGTTTCCACTGAGCTCATATATTAGGATGTTTTGGGATTGTCCCCTGTGTTTTTCTTTACCACAGCAGACCTATGTTCAGACATAAGACATTCGTACCCCATGATATAGCCTGTTCTCTCCTTTTCTTCCCAGGGGCTATAACATTGGAGTCCGACTGATTGAAGATTTCTTGGCACGGTCAAATGTTGGAAGGTGCCACGACTTTCGGGAAACTGCAGATGTCATTGCCAAGGTCATTATCCTGGCTGTGCTGAAGGATGTCATGGGGGGGGCACTGCCTACCACACTCTCCATCACCCTTAGACAGGCCGTTAGTATTCCAAAACACTAGTTCAGCAGCTCTCTGGGCCAAAGAGGTCTTCCTGGTGATTTGGGAATAGCACAGATTATGACCAGGGATGAGTGGTAGGGATCATCCATATGGATGAAAGCCCCACTGAAATCAAAGCCATGTCTCCTCGGCTGTGAATGTAGCAGAGTAACATGGGGGTTAAGAATACAGCCTTTGGCTTCAGACAAACCTGGCTTCAAATTCTGGCTCCAGTACTTACCAGTTAAGTGTAAGTTACTTTTAACCTTTTAATTACCACTTATTTTTTCTTTAAAAGAAGAAAATAAGAGCTGCCTCACAGAGTGGTTATAAGAAGTAAAGGAAGTGATGAACATGAGCATTCAAGTAAAACGAATGCACTTAGTGTGCTTATAGTAAGTGGCCACTATTGGTAATATTAGTGTTATGTATTGTGCAATTAATACTAAACGGTAAAATGCCTTTAGCTTTGTGGCTAAAGGTTACCTAAAGGTTGGTTCTTTCTGTCCCTGTAGAGCATATTCTGGCCCAAATCCTAGAGCATTGACAGTGAAGAGACAGTGTGAGGGTTTGGAATCAGGAGGATGGATAGAGGGAAGGAGGTCTTCAGAGTAATTCTGCCACAGTGACTCATATTTGCTTTCAAGAAGGATTCAGGTAGCACAGAGGACACGGAAGTGCACCGGGGCCTCTTGTGCTGGTTCCGAGAAGCCACCCCTGTCAGAAGTATAGGTGGACAGCAAGTTGCCTCGTTGTACAATGCCTTGAAGGAGAGGGGTGTGGAATTGTGCATAGATGCTTTGCCTTTTTTGCCCCGAATACCTAAAGCTGCGGTGTTTTGCAGAAGCCACAGTCTTGTTCCCAAGCCACTTAGTCCTCCTTTGCCGGTCCCATCACCTCCCCTAGTGTGCGGCCCCTACTCCCGTTCCCCATGGTGCTGTCGTGTGTCCCCTGACAGGTGGCCTTCAAGATGTACTTGGGCATCACTCCAAGCATCACCAATTGGAGCCCAGCTGGTGACGAGTTCTCCCTCATTTTGGAAAATAATCCCTTGGTGGACTTTGTGGAACTTCCTGATAACCACTCGTCCCTTATATATTCCAATCTCTTGTGTGGGGTGTTACGGGGAGCCTTGGAAATGGTGAGTGCAGCTCTTTACCTGGTGGGACGCCTGAAATGTAGTCGGGGCTTGACAGAGGTTTGAATGATTGAGAGAAGGAGAGAAAAGAAAAGCCTTTGGCTCACCTCAGCACCTTGCTGCCTGAGACGTGACGCTGCCGAGCACAAGATCCAGGGTGGGTGTTTCTACGTGGTGATGATTCTCGCTGACAGTAGGGAGATTCCCAGATTGGCTTATTTGGGTAACAGTCTCATTTGTGGGTGTTCTTTGTCACGTCAGCCTTACGGATCGGGACCGCTGCTTTCTACAGGGGAACACGGACTGGCAGTTTGTCCTTGTGGGAACCCAGCCCCCTTGTTTGGACTGCCGTGGATGGTCCGTTACAGTCCTGTCCCCTGTGGTTCCTGCTAGGCACCTGCTGCTTCACTTTCCCACTGTCCCCCAGGTCCAGATGGCTGTGGAGGCCAAGTTTGTCCAGGACACCCTGAAAGGAGATGGTGTGACAGAAATCCGGATGAGGTTCATCAGGCGGATCGAGGACAATCTCCCAGCTGGAGAGGAGTGACCATCCCAGCACTGCTGGGCAGCTAGCAGGAGCACTTGTTGGGATCAGAAGCCGCAGAGCTCCCTTTGCCCTCTAGGACTCAGTGACTCTCTTAACACGGTTGTTACATATTCTGCTGTTTCCATTCTCCATGCTAATAAAGAGCAGACTGGGATCTAGTCCGTTTACCCCACAAGTGTGCACATTCAGGAGGGAAACTCTGCTCCCTTTCCCTTCGGAGGGGTTGGTTGGACTGGAAAGAGCTCCACTATTTTACATTCCTGTTTGAATTTTCCAAAGCAGAACCCATTTTGACCCCATTAAGAGGCAAGCCTAGTCCGTCTGTTCCTGGGCCTTCGGAAAGTCGGAACCCAGGGCTGTGGGACGGGGAGGGGGAGGCTGATAGGGGTGGAGAGGAGTTACTAGTCGTGGTGTGACACACTCCAGTGCTTGCCAGGAAAGGGGAGCTGTGCTGGAAACACTGACTTCTGGGAAGCCACCCAGGTCTCATTCCTCCCTGCTGTTTGGAGGCAACATCTCCTCTTTTTACAGAGGGTCTGTCCTTTTTTCTTACAAATTCTTCAATAAAGACACATTCTTGACTGAAATCCTAATCACGTCCTGTTTTCTTTCTGGAATTTTATTGTAGTGGAGTGAGGAGACCCGCTAAGTTCCTGGGCCCAGCCTTGCTTTTACCTGGTCTAGGAATGGCTTCTCCCCACAGACCAGGGAGTCTGGGAAGCCTGGGAGCAAATATCCTTTCAAAGTCACTTTTGGGTCTATTATCTAGCAAAATCTAGAGGCAGACCATTACCCCAGATATGCCTAAAATGGACTACCTTGAGCTTTTTGGGTTTTTTTATTTTAAATTTTTTATTTTTTAATGTTTTTTATTTATTTCTGAGAGAGAGAGAGAGAGACAGAGTGAGCAGGGGAGGGTCAGAGAAAGAGGGAGACACAGAATCTGAAACAGGCTCCAGGCTCTGAGTTAGCTATCAGCACAGAGCCCAATGAGGGGCTCGAACCCACAAACCATGAGATCATGACCTGAGCCGAAGTCGGATTCTTAACCCACTGAGCCACCCAGGCGCCCCAGCCTTGAGCTTTTTGGCCACTGAGTTGGAAAGCTTGGCTAGAGAGACCTTGTTAAGAATGGGGAGGGGGCTCCTGGCTGGCTCATTCAGTAGAGCATGTGACTCTTGGTCTCAGGGTTGTGAGTTTGAGTCCCATGTGTGGCATAAAGTTTACTTAAAAATAGAGGTGTCTGGGTGGCTCATTAGTTGAACATCCAACTCGAGTTCGGCTCAGGTCATGGTCTTACAGTTTGTGGGGTCGAAACCTACATCCGCTCTGTGCTGACAGCATGGAGCCTGCTTGAGATTCTCTCTGCCCCTCCTCTGCTCACATGCACACATGGGTGTGCTCTTCCTCCTTTTCAAAATAAACATTAAAAAAAAAAGGTGAAAGCCAGATTGGAGAAGGTTTGAGAGGATGCAAGAAAGAAGACTAAGGGTACCAAATTTTTCTTTCATGGAGTTTTGCTGTAAAGAAGAACTAAGAAGTACGGTAGTGTCGGGGGGCCTGGATGCCTCAGTCGGTTGAGCATTCAGCTTTGGCTCAGGTCACGATCTTGTGGTTCATGGGTTCGAGCTCCACGTCAGGTTCTGTGCTGGCAGCTCAGAGCCTGGAGCCTGATTCAGATTCTGTGTCTCCCACTTTCTCTGTCCCTCCCCCGCTCATGCTCTGTCTCTCTCTGTCTCAAAACTAAATAAACTATAGGGGCATCTGGGTGGCTCAGTCGGTTAAGCGTCTGACTTCGGCTCAGGTCATGACCTCAACAGTTCATGGGTTCAAGCCTCGTGCCGGGCTCTGTGCTGACAGGTAGCTCAGAGCCTGGAGCCTGTTTCAGATTCTGTATCTCCCTCTCTCTCTGACCTTCCACTGCTCACGCTGTCTCTCTCTCTCTCTCTGAAATAAATAAAACATTAAAAATAAAAAACAAAAAACAAAAAAAAAGTAGAGTAGTGTCTAGAGGGGGATATGAAGTCAAAGGAAAATTAAACCTCTGGAATCGGGTACAATTTTTTGAGTGTTTACCATGTGTCAGATGTTGTACTAGCACTTTGCATTACTTAATCCACAATAATTCCATTTTTATTTATTAAATAATTTTTTAAGCTTATTTTGAGAGAGACAGACATTACAAGTGGGGGAGAGGCAGAGAGAGGGAGGAGAGAATCTCAAACAGGCTCCCACCAGCCAGCACAGAGCCCAATGAGGGGCTTGAACTCACGAAGCTGTGAGATCATGACCTGTGCTGAAACCAAGAGTTGGACGTTTAACCAACTGAGCCACCCAGGTGCTCCCACAATAATTCCATTTTTAGAGGGAAGACTACAAATTGTCCAAAGTCATACAGCCACTGAGTGGAGAAGCTAGGGTACGAAGCCCATGTTCTTAACCATGATGCCTGGTTCACACTGAGAGGGGGAGGGGAGCAGGCCTGCAGCCTCTTCTCCCAGCCTTCTAGAAGTTAGGATAGCTTTTCAAGGGAGGGATCAGAGGTCATCAGGCCTTATTGGTAGCACTGTTCTTGGAGACGGCCTAGGGCCTTGAGGTCCAGATACTCAGCTTGTTGGGGGGAAGTGGGGCCTCCGGGCTTTTCTCAAGGTTAGTGTACAGGCCTAAGATGATGCATTGTGCGTGAAGTGTGTCTTGTGTAGGTTAGAACCAAGGTTCTGGGCCATCAGTAGCAGAGGGAGTTTGCACACGACCTCCAACTGGGTTAGACCACCAAGCGGGGGTGGAGGGGGTCACTTTTGTGTTCCCAAGTATCCGGGAGGCTCCCTCTGGGATCCTGTCTTTCTCTGAGCCTCTTTACCTTCCCCTCCAGGTGCAATTTAGGGCCCCAGGGCAGGCATCCCATTTTGGTCAACGGTATCCTTAGCACCCAGTATAGGCCCTGGGTGCAGTCACTGCAGAGTTTGCGTGATGAAGGAAATGAAGGGGGTGCATGTGGGGGCCCGTGCGGAAGCACTGTGTGGCGCCTGGGCTCTGCCGAGGAAAGTGAGCAGCGCCATCCCTCCCTCCTCCAGGGGCTCTCCCCCTTCCTCTCATAGCCCCACACCGACTTCCCAGCAGCCCTCTGTATGCTATGAGGTTTTAGATCCTTCCTTTGCCAGAGTTAAACATCGGCAGCAAGCATTACGGAGTCGGCAGGCTGTGGAAACACAGCCCCCTTAGTGATTTTTCCCAATGACAGCCCCACAATTGTGTGATGTGCACCCAGAGGCTGAGGGAAGGGAGGGGCTGGGGACTACGGAGCTGTTTGGAACATCACCTCATCATCTCTCCCCAATGAGCCAAACACACAAGTCCCAGCAACCTAGCTTCAGGGGCCCTCACCCCTGGAGTTAGCTCATTGTGGATTATATATCCCTCAACCTTACTCTGACTAAGGTCGGGAGCGCCCCCAGGCTGGGCCATTCTGCATCCTCGGGGATGGACTGGCATGCCGTCCCAAGCAAGATGGGGCAGGTCTGCCTGGCTTTATGGCAGGGGGGCTGAATAATGAGGTCAGCAGCCTGAGCTGAAGCAAGGTTCTGGAAGTTCTGGGGCCAGAGTCCATGCTGGTGGCCTTTGGGCTTGGCTCTGGCTCGGCAGAGCTCAAAGGAAAGGCCTTGTGCTTCAGCCTTTGGCCACCAGGGGTCTCCAGATCACCACGCTGCTGTCCTAGGGTGACCGTAGGATCCTTGGTTTTCAAGATTTGCTAGAAGATGCACCTGATGGAACAAATCTCAGAGGCTGGTTGGAACCTGGCAGCGCCCCTTTCTCCCCAGTCACTCCCACAGGATCTGACAGCAAAGCTTACATGCTGCCAGGCCAAGTGAGGGCGAGGGCCTGCCCACTGAACCCAGGGCATTGGAGCACTTTGGCGAAGAAGCGTGTGGCCCCTGTGCATACTCCAAACTCTCACACTGGCCTCAGTTGCACAAGCTAGCTCCGAGCCCTCCCCTCATCAACGCACCCCGCCTCCCCCTCCCCATCTTCCTGAGCGGAGACCAGAGCACCCGCACTGTTCCTCTGATGTAAGAGAGTTCTATTCCTGCTCTAGACCCCCACCGGTGGTGTTTCCATATTTAGGTTATACCTTCCCCTGGTGGGTTGGCCTCCCCTGTATTTGTACTGGGCATCCAGAGAAGGAGGTGGCAACAGAGGCCCAGGACAGAAATTGCATTAAGTAAAATTAAAATAGTCTCCTAACAAGTAGTTCATTGTGGATGGTTGGGGGTGCTGGTGCAGGAAAGACATCCTCTGGTTCTCTGAGAGCTTAAGTGCTACCATGTGCTGTTCCCTGGAAGCCAGAGGGCTGGTGGGGGGGGGTGGGGTGGCAGGCGAGGAGCCTTGCTGTTACCGCTCCCCAGCCTTTGATGTAGAGCCAGGCCTGACCCTAGGACAGCCGCGGGCCACTGCCAGGGTTGCTGTGGGACACAGCGCATTCCTGGGGGCAATTTACGCTCCTGGCAGGAGGAGAGGAAAGTTTCTACTGTGGGGAAGGGGGTGGAGGGAGGGCCCTGCAGAAGAAGTTAGGGGGTGGTTGTTGTGAGCGACAGTGGAGGGAGCCAAGGCATAAGGCGGCACCATCTTACCTCACCTGGTAAGCCTTCACTGGCTTGGGAGAAGGCCTCCTCCAGGAAGCCCTCTCTGATGGACCCAAAGCTGCTGAGGAGCGGCACCCTCACTCTGCACCACACACGTGGGCCAGTCCTGAGCCCCAGGGGACATCCAGAGAAGCATCTGCTCTTCCTTCCTGGCCCTGGGTGCCCTGACTGCCAGCCATGAGCTGGGCTAAGGAGGGCAGAGAGGACGACAAGGAGCCCGTGAGGGCTTGGGAGCATGTGCAAGTGAGCGTGGACAAATGTTATTCACAGCAACAGCTAATATTTGTTGAAGAGGGACTACATGCTGGTCAGTGCTGCCCTAAGTGCTTCACGTGCATTTTTCATTTAGCCTTCCCAACAGCCATATCCCTATGCCCATTCTGGAGATGGGAAAACTGAGGTACACAGCTAGTACATTGTAGATTCAGGACTTGAACCCAAACAGTCCAGTATTGGACACCACACTCTAAATTAGGTGTTACATGTGTAAGTGTTTGGGTTTCAGTCTGTGTCTACTTCTGTGTATCCCTTAGGAGTGTGTCTGTATGTGAATTTTCATTTGACAAAAATATAGCCCCAGGCTGGGGGCTGGGGAGATGCTGGAAGCTTCTGCCCACAGGGGAGCAGCTGAATGCAGTGTGTGTAGTGGCGGGGAGGAAAAATGGGACAGAAGAGGTTGGAGACCAGAGACAAAGGCAAGTTTGGGTTCCACTCCTTACTGGATACATGACACTAAGTGAAGGAGTTGAACTCTGAGCGCCAGTTTTTCCATCTGGTTTAAAATGGGGCTAATAGGGGTCCCTGGGTGGCTCAGTCCATTAAGCATCCGACTTGGGCTCAGGTCATGATCTCAGAGCTTGTGGGTTCGAGCCCCACCTCGGGCTCTGTGCTGACAGCTTAGAGCCTGGAGCCTGTTTCAGATTCTGTGTGTGTGTGTCTCTCTCTGGCCTTCTCCCACTCGTGAGCTCTCTCTCTCTCAAATATAAGTACATTTTTTTAAAAAACATAAAAAAATACTTAAAATGGGGCTAATAATAATGCCTGCCTTGCAGACTATCTTGAGGATGAAACAAGATGAAGTATGTAAATTTCCTGGCATATTCTCACTGTTTCCTAACTGGCAGTTGGGATTAACGTGATTGTTAGTACAGAACTGCCTTGAGAAACTACTGCTTGTGGATGTTTGAGGGTCTGAGTGTGTGCAGAGAGTAATTTGTGAACTCAGGGCTGTGTCCGTGGAGCTCATCACTGTATCCCCAAGCATCTAGTGCTACTTTTCAGCACAAACTGGGTGCTCAATAAATGTTTATTGCCTGCATGTCGGCTGAGTGTGAGGATGAAGTGAGGAGGGCCCATAGAGAGAGGGGGGTGTGGCCCTTCACCAGGACCAGCTACGTAATTTATGGGGCTCAAGACAAAATGAGAATGTAGAGCCCCTTGTTTAAAAATTATTGTGAATTTCCTGCTAGGAATTTACCCGAGGGATACAGGAGTGCTGATGCATAGGAGCACATGTACCCCAATGTTCACAGCAGCACTCTCAACAATAGCCAAAACCTGGAAAGAGCCTAAGTGTCCATCAATGGACGAATGAATCAAGAAGATGTTTATCTATACAATGGAATGCTACATGGCAATGAGGAAGAATGAAACCTGGCCATGTGTAGCAACATGGATGGAACCTGAGGGTGTTATGCTGAGCAAAATAAGTCAGGCAGAGAAGGACAAATATCATATGTTTGCACGTATAGGAGAATTAGGAGGAACTTAACGGAGGACCATGGGGGAGAAGAAGGGGGGAATTAGTTGGGGAGAGGGAGAGAGGCAAACCATGAGAGACTCTTAAATGCTGAGAACAAACTGAGGGCAGATGGGGCTGGGGGAGAGGGGAAGGGAGGTGATGGGCATGGAGGAGGGCACTTGTGGGGATGAGCACTGAGTGTTATATGGAAACCAACTTGACAATAAACTATTTAAAAAATAAATAAACACAATAAAATAAAACTAAAAAAAAATTATTGTGAATTTCAAGATGACCCAGCAGAGCAGCAACCAAGACCGTCTGAGCGAGGAGCTCTGCGTGACTGTTCAGGCAGCCATGCCCTGGCCTCCACTTGTCTGAGTCCCCAGCTGTCCCCAAGCCCAGATATCCAGGAGAGAATATAAGCCGACTCCAACCTTGGTCTGGCAGGCTTCCAGGCCTGCCTGCGGGGAGGTGAGGAAGGGAGGGATTACTCAAGTGAGGGCAGGGCGGAGGGAAGGCCCAGTGACCTGCAGCCCTCCTCCCCGGGAGAGCCTTTCCAGAGCCAGACGGTGCTGGAGAGCAGCCTCGGCCCTCCATCCTTCAGGAGCTCCCCGCTCCCCCCACCAAGCCACCAACCGGGGTTCTGGGTGGTCTGGGCACATGTGGTCACATTTAGATGTTGATTGAAGCAAAATTGTTATAAGATTAGAACATTTAAGGTACCTTTAATTTCCACGGCATTACTGGGATTTTTGAGGATGGGGTGGAAGCGAGGGGGTGGTGAGGGTTGCAGAAGGGTCTTTATGTTTCTAGTCGGGTTGGAGAGGCCTCTAGCGACTGCAGAAGGGAGGGTGAGACAGAGAGAAGGACTTCCCAGGAACTGTGGAACCAGTCCTCCAGCAGATGTGGAAGCCGGGGGTGGGGATGAGGTGGGGGCGCAGAATCACCCAGGCACTAGTGGAGCAGGAATTTACCAGCACCACACCCCTCCCCAGACTATCTGCACGCCCTGGGCCACACATCTGTGCAAACATCCCTCCCCCACCTCGGCTTGCCAGACAGATGGAATGGTGGCAAGAGGAACGTTCCATCCAGGCCCTCCCCAGGCTTCAGGTTGAAGTAGTTGGAGCCCAGAGAGTTTTCTTGTTGGCAGATCAAGATAGAAATTTAGAATGAATGGGAGAATCATGGTAACAGTAACAAAGATTACACACATCAATTGAGTCACTTCTAAGCACCCGGCCTGTGTCGACTTTATATTCATTCTCTCTTCCAAGAGGCCCTGTGACATAGAGGGTAGACTTGGGGGACAGTCTGTCTGGAGGCAATTCCCAACCCACCTACGTCCCTGTCCCCAGCTATGTCACTCTGGGTGAGTCAGTTAACCCGTCTGCGTCTCAGTTTTCTCATCTACAAAGTGGGGACTATAATGATACCAATCTCAAAGGGTTCTTGTAAGGATTAAATGAATTAACCCACATAAGACACTCATTCTAGTGTTTCCCATGGAGGCAGAGTCCTGTAAGAGTTAGCCATTACCATTAGGGACTATCAGTATCCCTCTTGTTAAAAAAATTCTTTTTAATGTTTATTTATTTATTTATTTTTAATTAATTAATTTTTTCTTTTATTTCTGAGAGAGAGAGAGAGAGACAGCATGAACAGGGAAGGGTCAGAGAGAGAGGGAGATACAAAATCTGAAATAGGCTCGAGGCTCTGAGCTAGCTGTCAACACAGAGCCTGATGCAGGGCTTGAACCCACAAACCTGAGATCATGACCTGAGCCGAAGTCGGACGCTTAACTGACTGAGACACCCAGGTGCCCTAATGTTTATTTATTTTGAGAGAGAGAGAGATAGAGCACGAGCGGGGGAGGGGTGGAGGGAGGGAGACACAGAATCTGAAGCAGGCTCCAGGCTCTTGAGCTGTCAGCACAGATCCCGACGTGGGGCTCGAACCCATGAACCATGAGCCGAAATGACCTGAGCTGAAATCAAGAGTTGGATGCTTAATCTACTGAGCCACCCAAGTGCCCCTCAGTATCCTTCTTTTAAAGAGGAGGAATTTGAGGTTTGGAGAAATGAGGCCACTTGCCCACAGTCACACAGAAGAAGAACTGGGATCCAGATCCAGGTCTGCTTGACTCCTCACCCCATGCTCTGAACCTTTGGGTGGGTACCAGCACTGGTTCTGCCAGAGGCTGTGCTAAGCACGTTACATGCCTGGTCTGGTTCATTTTAACCACCTACTCCATTTGATAATGTCTGCTCAAGTCTAGAACAGTTCTTTTTTAAACATTTTTTTAAATTAAAAAAAAAGGTTTTTTAAAGTTTATTTTTGAGACAGAGACAGCATGAGTGGGGGAGGGGCAGAGAAAGAGGGAGAGAGAGAATCCCAAGCTGTCAACACAGAGCCCAACCTGGGGTTGAAACCTACGAAACTATGAGATCATGACCTGAGCCAAATCAAGAGTTGGATGCTTAACTGACTGAGCCACCTATGTGCCCCAAAATTTAAAAAACTTTTTAAAATTCTTTTCAATGTTTATTTCTTTTGAGGGAGAGAGAGACGGAGTGTGAGGAAGGGAGGGACAGAGAGAGAGGGAGATACAGAATCTGAAGAAGGCTGGAGCCTTCCCAGCTTTCAGCGCGGAGCCCGACGTGAGGCTCAGACTCACAAACTGTGAGACTATGACCTGAGCCGAAGTCGGACGCTTAACTGACTGAGCCACCCAGGTGCCCCAACATTTCTAAAAAATAATAATAACAACTTTTTTTTAGTAATGTCTATGCCCAATATGGGGCTTGAACTCAGGACCCTGAGATCAAGAGTCACCCCCCTCTGCTGACTGAGCTAGCCGGGTGCCCCTAGAATAGTCCTTGAGTCCTCTCTGCCAGCCTTTGATTCTGATGGCTGAGGGAGCTGAAGCCCAGAGAGGAGCAGCAAGTTGTTCAAGGCCGCACAGCAGGTGACCACAGGCAGAGCTGACCCGCTGATATCCAGACACCACTAGAAACAAACCAGTTGCCCCTGGCCATTGGGATGGGCCAGCCCAGAGGTGAGCTTTGAAGGCAGAGTCCGCAGACATCTGGCTCTAGGACACTCATTTCCTGCCTTGAAGTTTGCTATGCAAAGAGCTGGTGGACAAGGCGGCAGCTGTGGCAGGGTCATGGCAAGGCTACGTGGGCCTCTGTTGGAGGATGGGCAGCCGAGGCCCACCTGGGGAATGCACTGAATGCCAGGGCTATGGGACAACAGGATGGTGCCAGGACTGGGCCTCCCAGGGTGGGTAGAATGAAGGAGCTGAACTCTCTCTCCCTGCAGGGCATTCAGCAGCAGAGGAAGAGAGGGGGACCACGTGTGCCACAGAGAACCAGGCCCCAGGGCCTCAGGAAGGTTCGAGGAGTTAGTCAGGAGACTCAGGTGGGATCCTGTGCAGCACTGGGTGAGGTGTCAGTGTCTCTGCTTGTAGCCCGTAGAAGCCCCTTCCCCAGTGCACCCCCCTGCAACCCCTGCCTGCTGCTTGCCTCACGAGCCCCCCCTTCACTGACTGCCCCTCCCCTCTCTAAGAACAGCTCACACTCAGGCAGATTGATGGCTTTAATTCTCACAGCTAGCCTGGGAGCTTTTCAGATGAGGACACTAAGGAGCCAGAGGTTAGGTGGCTTGCTAAAGGGCATACAGCTGGGGAATGGGGCACTTGGACTTGAACCCAGGCAGTCTATTTTTTTTTTTTTAATGTTTCTTTTTTATTTTTGAGACAGAGAGAAACAGAGTACAAGCAGGGCAGGGGCAGAGAGAGAGGGAGACACAGAATTCGAAGCAGGCTCCAGGGTCAGAGCTGTCAGCACAGAGCCCCCACGTGGGGCTCGAACTCATGAACCATGAGATCATGACCTGAGCCGAAGTTGGGTGCTCAACAGACTGAGCCACCCAGGCGCCCCTAACTCCAGAGTCCATGCTGATAACTTTTGGCCCCTGCTGCTTTGCTCCCCACCCCACCCTCCTCCTCCTGAATACTCACCCCCCCATCTGATCCTTATCTAGGGCCTGGTTCTCACACCAGCTCTGAGGAAAGGCCCTAGTTCTCTACCCCAGCCAGTGTCCTCAGGTCCCTTGCCAACTGGCCCCTTCCCCTTCTTAAGGGAGTGCCCAGCCCCGCCCCTATAGTCCCTCGAAGCTGGCTCGGGCCAGGAGGCCAGACCCAAAGACTTCTTGCAATCTCTTCAGTCTGAGAGGTAGGACAGGAGTGGGCCCAGGATCTGGAGGTGGGCAAGGGCAAGAGGCCCCACAGAGGAGCGGCGCGGCCAGTGTGTACCTTGGCAGGGGGACAGCAAAGTGGGAGGCCCTTGGAGGGCAGGTGGTAGGAGGGGGAGGGGGCGATGGACGTGGGCCCAGCCCCAGATTCAGGCTGCCGTGGGCCTTCCCCACTCCTTTTCTAGACCTGTTGAGGGCTTGGCTGTTTCCCACTTAGAACACACACACACACACACACACACACACACACACACACACACACACACACACCCCAAATCCCCTTCCGCTGGCCTCAGTTCATCTGAACTCCCCCATTGCACTTGCTGCGTCCACTTCTCCTGGGGCTGTTCCTTTAGCCTCTGCAGGCTGCCTCCTCCCTGCCCTGGCCACCCCCCGCCCCCCCAGCCACCAGTCCCTAGTTGCTAGTCCCAAAATGAGCACTTCTGTGTCACCTGACCGTGGGGGCTCCCTGGCTTTCTAGAAACACTCTGTCTTTGCCTTCCGAGGGCTCTCCTGGATTTTTCCATCACCCTCCAGCTTTACCTCTGAATCTGCTTTGCTGACCCCTCTTCTTCTGCATGCCCTTTGAATGTCAGCATTCCCTGTGTCCTGATCCTGGCGTGGGCTTCCTCCTCTCCCTGCACTCCTTCCCTAGGCATTGTCCGGGTCGCCATCAGTCATCATCTGTCATCACGGGCCCCTAAACTCTAGCCCAGAACTCTCACTTCCTTTCTGGATGCATGCGAGTCCCACAGGTGTGTCCAACTCAGTGCATCTGAACACCCTTCTTACCGACCCCCACCTCCCATTACCTCCCTTGATGGGCTCCCTGGGCTCCATCTTTGATACCTCCTTCCTTCTAGGCCCCTCACCCCTACATCCAAAGCCTACCCACTCCACGTCCTTAACTCCTCTCACCCTGACCCTTCCTTCCAACCCCTACTATCTGTCTGCCCCGTTGGACCAGCCGGGATAATTCCAACGGCCTCCTCGCCAGTGTCCCTGCCTCCGGCTCCTGCACAATCGGTGGGCTCTTTCTAAAGCACAGTTCTGACCACGTCCCTGCGCTGCTCCAGTCTTCTGCGGCTGCCCATTTCCCTGAAGGTGAAGTCTGACCGGCTTCAGCGTGTCCTACTAGATCGCACAGCACGGGTCCCTGCCTGCCCCTGAGCACAGAGGCTCCCCTCCCTAAGCCCAAATGCGCGGCGCAGACTGCTTGCTCCTCCTCCCTTTCCTTTGAGGGCCTCAAGCCCTCCACCCTCGGCTTAGGTCACCGTTTGCAGGAAGCCTTCGTGAACTGCTCATTTATGAGCCACAACTCCTGTGCCGCCCCGTCCCCCCCACTGACCACCCCATGCTCTCTTTCTCGGTAGCAGGTTTGTTCCCCCTCGACGGTAGCCCTCTTGGGCAGGGGGGCTGAGCCCAGATACAGGGTGCCCGAGGATGAATGGGGACGCGGGGATGCGTGGGGTCTCAGCTTGGGGCGCAGGGAGGGCGGGGGCGCACGTCGAGGCCCGGGCTGGGCGCGCGCTCGGCCGGGCGGGGCGGCGGGCCTTGGCCGTGGCTGTGGAAAGAGGAGGGTGGAGGCCCCGCCCCGCCGCGCCCCTCCCGCCGCCCCAGCCCCCCCTCACCCCGCGCCGCCGCCCGCCCACTCCGGCAGCCGCGAGGGGCGGCCGGCAGAGCTACGCGGAGCCCCGCCGGCGCGGACCTCGACGACGCCCCCTGCCCGGAGCCCGCGCGCCCGGGCGGCCCTCGAGGGCAGGGAGCGGCGCCCGGCGGCCGCCCTTGCAGGTAAAGGCGGAGAGGCTGGCGCGGACGCCGGGGTTGGGGGCTCCCGAGGGCAGGACCCGGCCTAGGCTGCCCCTAAGACTGTCTAGGACAGCGGGGACAGCGACTCGGGGCCGTGGGGTGGGGACGGGATGGGACCTCGGGCCAGGGCGTCGGCGCTAGGATGAGGGAGCCCGTCCCGTTCTCTGCGCCCCGTTTCCCCAGGCAGATTCCTGGATAAAGCTCTCTCCTCCCTTCCTTTCCCAGAAGTGGGGGCGCCAGCATCAGACTGCCAGATGGAATCCCAGATGGTGGGGCTCTGGGCACATCAATTCACCTCTGGGAGGCTCCCTTCCCACCTGGGAAGTGGGAGAGACAAAGCTTCCCTCACAAGGAAGTGGAGGAGACAGGGGGGTGAGGGGCCTTAGAGCCCCCCTCCAGCCTGGGCAGCCTAACCCCTCAGCTTCTCGCTTCCTCCTCTCCCCCGCTCTCTGCCATTCCTGGCTGGCTGGCCACCTTCCAGTTCCTCTGTTTTTCTGCGTCTGCCCCCCAAGAGCCTCTTATTAAGGTGTGCTGGCAGCGCCCCCAAACTGGAGACTGAGGCTCAGCATCCGCCTGCCCCAGCCTGGAGCTGAGACTTGCAGGGATGAGAGGGCTGTTGCTTGGCCTAGAGGGACTGGGGTCTGAGGGTCCCAGGACAGTCTCCCCAGTGTATGTGTCCAGAGGCTAGAGACACAGTAGCCCCAGGGGTCTCTGGGTGGGGAAGCCCCCCGTCCCCCTGGAGTGGCCAGTGGGGAAGGGCAAACCCTCTGAGTCTTCTGGTTGTGTGTATGTGTGTACCTGTGTGAGCCTGTCAGTGTGTGCATTTGTGTGGTACGAGGGGGACAGCAAGTGCCTGCCAGTTTATGTGTGTGTCAGTTAAGTACTGTGGAGGATGTGCGTCAGTGTGTGCTTGGGTGAGACCCCCAGTGTGTGCAAGAACATGCTGGGTTCCAGACAGCCTCCCTCAGGGCACCCTGGCAACCCAGAAGTGCTTCCCCACGTCTGTCTTCAGTGCCTCTTGCTAAGACCTGTGTCCTTGTCTGGTGGCAAGGGTCTATCCCCTCCTCGGATTGCCCTTGGCAAAGGTCACCTCCCAGGAGCTGTCCTGGGCGTTTGGAAGGGCGGGGAGCAGGGGTGGCTGGGGTTTCTCTCTGGGCACTGACCCTCGTGCCCTGAGCAGGTGGCTGCCCTCAGGGAGCTCATTCTAGAGCCCAGGAGGGGGCGGGTCTGGCGGGCACCCACTCTTCAGGGGAGTTGGCAGTCTTGGTCGGGGCATAGATGCCTCTGCTGGGCTCCCGCTGGGCCGGTGACCACCAACAGATCCTTGGACGATGAGGGCACACCACTGACACACTCACAGTCACACACAGCTACACTCCCTCCCACCGACAGTCACACACAACCACACATGTGAACGTGTTCTCCTGAACCCTCACCACCACAGATGCTGAAGTGACGGAGTGTGTGTGTGCACCCCGCCCCCCAAACTCCTACAGACACATGGCAGGCCCCACGTGGCCCAGCCAGACATACTCAGGACAACACATACTCTCACACACGCTCGCACACTAAGGCACACTCACCAGGGTCTCTCCCTCTGGTTTCATTTTGTCCACCGGAGTGAAAATGAGCGTTTCCGCCCTTTGGCTCAGTGGAAGGGGAAAGAAAAAATGGAAGTGCATTTGTCTGCTAACAAGAGGCAGGGGAAAGATACCAAACAGGGCTGTCAGCCTAACCACCCCCACCACCTCCCCTGCTCCTGGTCTGAGCCAGACCAAAGGTTGGCCAAGTGCCAGCTTCCCAGCCCTGCTGGCCCCGCAGCCCACCCCTGGCCCCCCAGCAGCAGGCATGGGGCTCCCCGTAGGGGACAGTGGAACCTCAGGTGAGCGGGCCCTATCTGTGGCCCGAGGCACTTAGAATTGGAGTGGAAGAACCTGAGGGGCACTGGGGTCTGGCATATGGGGTGCAGCTGTGTCCCAGGGTGTCCGTCGAGGTACATGAGAGGGGGGCACTGTGCAAGCCAAAGTACGGGAGGGAGGGCCTATCAGAGAGGCGACACCAAACAGGTGACTCTGGCTTTCAAGGAGAATGAGAACTTTGACAGGTGCAGGTGGTAGAAAGGGGGCCATTCCATTGAGAGGGAACAGCAGGTGCAAAGGTATGGAGGTGGGAAGGTTCTCCTAGGGGACAGTGAGTAATTGGTGGATCACACGGTGGGGGAAGGAGTGGGAGGGACTGAGCACTACTTTGTGAGCCACAGAGTGATGCAGTCTGGGATTTGCTGTGGTTGCTCCTGGGGCAAGGATAAAAGGGCATCTTACAGGCAAGGAAATCGCTGAGGAGGCTGGGCCCATTTGAGGGCGAAGGCAGTGGCGGCTGAGGGGGGCGGTTGGCATGGGGATGAGAGGAAGAAATAGATGGAAAGGAGGAAGGGGAGAGACTGGTCAGGCCTCAGGGACTGATTGGCTGTGGGGGTGAGGACAGGGCGGGCTGGGTCCCTTGCACTGGGTGATTGTGGCCTGTCTTCAGTGGAGGCAGGTGAAGGGGAGATATGGATTTGGACCCTGGAGTCTGGGATGCGGAGAGGGCGAGGGACTGGGTGTTGAGTGTGCTTCATGAGTTTGGAGGTGTAGTGTCTGGGAGGCCGGGGGTGTGTACAGAAGCCCAAGCGGGTGTGTGAGGCCATATATATATGTGTACACTGGTGCCCAGACATTGGCCAAGGGGGTCTCACTCTCAGAAAGTGAATTCTGGACCCACTCTGTTCTGTGGGGATTTCCAGGGTGCTGGGGTGTGGGCAGTGGGCCCTGAGTGAAGGCAGGGTGTGCAGAGAGCGGAAGAGCTGGCCTTGGGATCAGACAGACCTGGGTTCCTTTCCATGGGACCCTGCATAAGCGGCTTTCTCAATTTTCTCATCTATACAATGAGAATGCTAATACTTGTCTCTGGGGTCATTTTACCTGCAGAGAGGTAAGGAGTGGTCCCAAGTCACACGTGTCATCAGGCTGTAGCACCTGGGACTTCCCCCCGACTTCTGAGCAGTGTTGGTTGCACCTCTGGGCAGATTCTAGGAAGGGACGTGGGAAGACTTGGCCCTGCTTTCATTCAGATTCTTTTTTTTTTTTTAATGTTTTATTTATTTTTGAGAGAGAGAGAGAGAGAGACAGCGTGAGCAGGGGAGGGGCAGAGAGAGAGGGAGACACAGAATCTGAAGCAGGCTCCAGGCTCTGAGTTGTCAGCACAGAGACCAACGCAGGGCTCGAACCCACAAACCGTGAGATCATGACCGGAGCTGAAGTCTGACGTTTAACCGACTGAGCCACCCGGGTGCCCCTCCATTCAGATTCTTGGAAAGGTCTGAACTGGGAGGCGACGGTCCCTGCGGTCCCTGCGGCACCTGGATTGGCTGTGATTCCTGCCTCTTGGAGGGCAGAAGGGGGTGTGGAGGGTGAGTGCCTTGTGGGGAGATCCATGTGGGCATTATCGGCTCATCTCAGGGGTGGGCTTAGGGAGACTCAAAGAGGAACTTGAGGCTTGAGGTCACACAGCAGCCAGTAGCAGAATTGAGACCAAAGGCCAGGATCCTGGCCTCAGGCCTCCCTTCCTTCCAGAGGCTGCTCCGCTAGGAGGGCCCATCGAGGACCTGGGGCGGAAGGAGCTTTATCACCTGAGTTTCTCTAACATCAGTTCTTCTTTTCTGTCCCTTTGGGGGAGGGTAACAGCAAGAGTTTATTGGGCACCTACTGTGTACCCGTTCCTATGTTCATATGTCTCATTTAGTCTTTTAAGAATGCTGCAAGGCAAGAATCAGTGGCCCATTTAACAGAGGGGAAAGTGGAGGTTCAGAGAGATCAATAATCTGGCCAGGTGCAACTTGCTGAGTGCTGAGCCAGGATTCGCTCCCAGGTCTGTGAGGATGCCTGGCTCATGTGCCCACCTCCTGGGTCACTGCCCTCTCCGGGGCCTGATTTGGTGGAGAAAGGGATGGAAACTTAATTGTTGAGCACCCACAATGCCCCCAGGCATATTCACAGCACAAGGTGCTTTCTGTGGGGTGGGGAACATGGGGAGTAGTGGGCATGAGGTCAGGTCCAGAGAGACCCCAGAGGGGAGGGGCCTAGGACGATGTTTTCGAGTATCTCAGAGCCCACTGTGCTCCAGGTGGGCCCTACGAGGGAGGGCAACCTCTGGCAGGAAGGGGTCCTGGTTTCGGGTCTCAATTCTGCCACTGGCTGCTGTGTGACCTCAGGTGACTTCTCCTCTGGGTCCCCATATTCCCATTTACGAGATGGGCCAGTAATGCCACCCTGGGTCTCCTTAGAGCCTGTGCCGAGGAGCAGTGGAGACTGGAGGTGCGGCGGGGCTGTTTCTCATCCCGGAAAGATCCCTGAAGGCTGACTCTGCGGTGTGCATCCCTGCCCCTCGGCCGCAGCACTCACGCCCCCAAAGCTCTCTCTGTGTCTAGCCCTGTTCCCTCCCACCGCGGCTGCCGCTGGCCATGCAGCCCTGCGTGGGCCCTTCAGCCTTCAGGCCGGGCCCTTCTGACGGGCGACCACAGCTCAGTTCGCGGCAAACATTCTTTTCATAGTTCCGGGAGCACAGCAAATCCGGCCGCTTAGCCAGGAATGCAGAGTCCCCTCCTGCAGCGGCAGCAGGGACTTGGGCAGGGGGGAGCTCCTGGGGGTCAGGCAGGAGGGGCTGAGGGGACCCTCTCCGCCTCCTCCCCACGCCCCCACAGTGTCCAGGGGGCTGCGAGGCTGTCCTCGTCATCTGTGGGCTCCCTCAGCTTAGACGCAGACTCTGGGGCTCTCTACCACAGACTGGCGGGTGACCTGGGGCAGGTGACTTTTCTGTGAGCCTCTGTTTCTTCATCTGTAAAATAGGGTTTATAATACTAACCTCACAGGGCTTTGGGGAGGGGTTGTGGTGATGATATTCATAATAATATTAGCAGACATGTATTGAACGTTCCTATCTGCCAGATACCACCTGAAGTTCGTTATGTGAAATTAACTCATTTAATCCTCATTCGAGTTCCATGAACAGGAATTGATCCCATGTCACTGATGGGGCCACTGAGGCACAGACGATTGAGGTCACATGCTAGTAAGAGGTAGGGCTGGGAGAGGAATCCATGCAGCTGGGCTCTTAATGTGTCATGAGTTTTCAAGCAAGACTCTCAGTCTGGGCCTGCTTGGAAAATGGGGACTTTTTCCATGAGCCCATCTCATCTCCAGGACAGGCGGATCCTTTGCCGATCGGCACCTCAGTTTGGAAAGTTAGGATGGGGATGTGGGCATGGGACCCTGGCCAGCCTCCTTGGGAGCCCTTTGTCGAGAAGCTGGTAGGGGCCGGGGGTGGGGGGGGGTGGGAGTTGTTGCAGATTATCCCACCCACATCTGGCCTGGGATTTAGCTGGCGGCAGGCTCTGTGCAAAGAGGAGATGTCGCCTGGGGAAGGGCTCAAGGAGGAGATTAGGAAAGGCAGCTGTGGGTGGAGGTTAAGAACAGAGTCCCATTTAAGTAGGCCTGGGCACTGCCCTGGCACACCCACTCGCCCCAGCTTCCCGTTTTGTAGGACTGAGGGAGTCTTGATCAACTGGAGAAAGTTCCTGAGGCCCTTGACAGTAGCTACCTCTCCTGGTCCCAGCCTTGCCTGTCCCTGTTGCCATCTGGGTTGAGGCAGCACAGGTGGGGTGGAGAAGTGGGGAGAAGGACCCAT
Organism: Proteles cristata cristata; assembly: GCA_017311185.1. Lineage (NCBI taxonomy): Eukaryota > Metazoa > Chordata > Mammalia > Carnivora > Hyaenidae > Proteles > Proteles cristata. Next base: position 784,280 of record JAESUZ010003902.1, on the reverse strand, counting down.
GGCTGAGGTCTCCAGTAACCCTAACTATATAGGGGTTTGGCCATTTGGGGTTTGGGCAAGCCCCAAAGTTCAGATCTGGCCCCTGTACTTCCGAGCCCGTATGTGACCTTGCAGAATGGATGTCACCCCTCTGGATCTTAGGGCTCCTCTTCATAAAAATGGGACAGCAACTCCCACTTTACAGGGTCACATGAAGGTTTGATGAACTAGTGCCAGAAGCATGCCTCTTGCTATGCTATGTCTGATGCATAAAATGGACTTGGGATTTAGAGACCATTGTTAGTAAGGGCTAACGTGGAGGGGATGGGAGCCTAGGGTCTCTGATTCTGATGTTCAAGGCATTTCTCGGGCTGACACCGGCTAGCCCTTCTCACTTCAAATCATCTGTATAGTGCAGGGGACTTTGGAGCCAACAGCCTCGGTTCGAATTCAGTCTCTATCCTTCATGAGCTGTGTGACCTTGAGCCAGTCATTTAACCTCTCAGTCCCTGGTTTCCCCATCTGTAAGAAGGGAAGACAAAGTACCTGCTTCATCAAACGAGATCAAACACGACAGGAACCCAGGGCCAGGCACACAGTAGGTACATAATATATGTTAGGTATGATCTGTTAGTTCTTTTGTTTGTTTTCTTTTAATTTCTTCCATCCTCTGGATACGTTTAGGGCTTTCACACCTCCAAACCCTCACATGTGCTGTTCCCTCAGCCTGGACTTACCTCCTGTCCTCGCCACCACCCCAGCATGATCGTCCTTCAAAGCCCAGATCCCACGTATCATTCCTCCTCCCTGAGCCTCACGGTGGGGCTGGGGGCTGTGGCCGGAGAGGCTGGGGTTCAGCTGGCCAGTGAGGACCTCCCACTCCACCTCCATCGGCCAGGCTGGGCCCTGGGAGAGCAGCCTCACGACCCATGTCAAGGGCCACGGCGTTCAGCGGCGGGACGGAGGCAGGTCTTAGCTGAGTCGGAGGGAAGGAGCTCTGGCTCTGGTGTTGTGCTTCCTGAGCAGCAAGAGACGGCGCTGAGATGTCAGAGTTTCCATGGGAGCAGGCGGAGGCGAGCAAGCAGCTGGAGGAGAAAGTGACGCTGCTGCCGGCCTCCCTGCCGGGCGGGCTGGCTAAGTGTCCCCCCCCACACTCTCCCAGGAGTCACAGCTGGGCCTGGACTGCCCAGGGCTTGTGTCGGGCTGCACGACAAGGACTAGGCATGACTGATGGAGGCAGGAATGGGGCCTGGCCATCCAGGGCTATGACCACATCTCCCTCCCACTCAACAACCTCCCGTGGCTCCCCACCGCCTTCCAAAGAAATGCAAGCATGGCATTCAAGGCTCCTCACTTTGCTGCCCCGGCCATCTCAGCTCCTGCTTGTCTTCTCAAGCCCACGGCACATCTGGACCTTCCCTGTATCTGCCAAGCAGCTTCCTACTGCCTGCAGTTCCTTTTCTTACGTTGTCTGCCTTTCAGACTCCTACTGATCCTTCAGGATCCAGTTCCAGTGTCCCTTCCTACAGGAAGGCTCTGGGGAAACTCCAGGTAGAGGCAGTGTTCCCTGCTTTGTGCTCCCACAGCCCGGAGATCTTAGCCAATGGTGGGATGGTCTCTTGTCTGATGCCTCCAGATAATTCAGGGCAGGGAAGAGCATGGGGCTGAGCCATTTCTGTGCCCTCCAGGCCCGGCCTCGGTTCCCCACATAGAAGGACCTTCCTTAGCCTGGGCCCTAGGGCGGGAGGAACTGCATCAAGCCCGGGCCAGGCACCCCATGGGCATTGCGAAGTGTGCTAGGAACAAATTAAGGAAGACAGTAAGTGTGGGGCACACTCATCCAGGCTCCCTGAGATGAGGGGCTGAGACTGGGGGCAATTTGCAGCAGGCGCTCCTGGTAAGAGGCCTGCGACAGGCCGGGGGTGGCTCAGCCAGGGCAGGAGGCTTCCCGGCCCCTGGCGTCTTCCTCACTGTTTCTCTTTCATCCACAGGCCTTGCCTTTGCTGGGACCTTCAGAGGCCCCTCCGACCTGAGAGGTAAGCTAGGGTTGGGGGGCAGGGCTCCCCAATATCCCCAGCCGGATGAGGCCTGTGCTTGCTGGCCTCGCCCCTCCTGCCGCCGCGGAGGCCCCTCCCGGGCTCAGGGTGTCCTAGCAGGCAGCCCCCCCTGCAGGTGACCTCAGCTCCCTGCGGCCTGGGCTTTTAAAGCCCCAGCCCAACTCGGAAGCAGCTTTTTCTCATTTGTGAACTATTTCGCCCCGGCTCCTTGGCGCGGCCTGTGTTTGCTTGGCCTGCCCGGGTGCAGTGGCCTGGCTGTGCTCCCGCCTGGCCCCCTCCCAGCCCAGCCCGACTCCTCCTGCCGCCGCCGCCGCCACCACTGAGCGGGGAAGCCGCGAAGGCTCAGGAATCTTGGCAGGCATGAGGCGGCAGCGGCGGCGGGTGGCGCTCCGGAAAAGGCTGCAAATGTGAACCAGAAGGCGAGGGACTGGCTGCCGTGAAGGCCCTGCCTGGCCCGGCCTGGTGCTTGGGCACGGGGCTGGGTCTGGGGGGGCACGTTTCCATGTTCAGTCCTGGTCAGAAGTTCAAGGCCTCTGCTGGGAAGTGAGCGATGTTACCGGCTGAGTCCCTTGGCAGGGCAGGGCCAGTCCCCCTCTACACCCCAGGGGTGAAAAGGACTCTGGAAGAGCCACAAAGGACGGCCTGGAGCTGGAGTGCCCAGGCTGCAGACTGTACTGAGCACCTACTGTGTGCCAAGCCCCAGTCAGGTAGGGGTGGAGGAAGAGGGACGCAGGAGTAGCTGTTTTGCCTGAGGGAGACAGGGGGGGAAGGCTGCTTGGAGGAGGTGTCATTTGAGCTGCCTTAAATGAGGAATAGCATGTTTGCTTAAAGGAGAAAGAAGGGATCTCTGGGCGGAGAAAGCTGTGTGGAAAAGGTAGGCAGGTGGGTAGAGGGAAACACTAAGTTTGGGGTGTCCGGATACGAGGATGCTGGGACCCAGGGCTGCAGCGGCCTCCTCTCACTCCTGTGTTCTCTCCAAGGGGGAGTCCGCAGCCCTCGTCCAGGCTGCAGCAACCTGGCTGGGGAAGCCCTATTTTTATCTCCAGATGTCTCGCCCTGTCCATTTCCAGACACGCAGTTCTCTGCCTCTGGGGGCCCCCACCCCAGAGGTCCCCTGTCCTTCCTTGCCCAGATGTTCACTCTGCGCTCAGTTTGGAATGTTCCACCCTTACTTCTGTGGGCCTTAGAGCTTTGACCTGTCCCTCCAGCCTCCTTACAGTGCTGCTTCTCAGACTGAGGCCCCTGTGGTCTGGGTGACCCGCCTGCAGAGGTGAGGGATATGGGGACCCGTGGCAAATTTGAAACCTGCTAGGGGAGACAAGGTGGGCAGGGGGCAGTGCTCCTGTCCTGCCATCAATCTGGATGATGATGAGGTGGCCCTCAGGCAACACTGCCCCGGCCTGGCTACCTCCCGTCACACCCCAAGTCCCAGATTCCAGGCAGTTCTTTGGTTTTGGGGCTAGGATGTGAGGGGTTCAGAGTCTCCTGTTGATCCAGAAGGACAGAGAGCTCAGCTCATGGGGCACTGGGTTCCCCAAGTCCCCACCTGGGGAGGTCAGACACAGACCTGAGGTCAGCATGAGCATGAAGGCTGTAATGCTGGCCTTTCAGAGGGTCCCATCAAGTGACCAACAGCTAGAGATTATATTATAGAGGCTGGAACTCAGGGCTCGAGGTACAAGGACATGGGAGAAGAGAGAGACAAATGGGGTCACAAGGACAGGCAGAAATAGCACAGTGACACAGAGGTGGGATGAGAGAGACGCCCAGGAGATGCCTGAGATGGACAGGCGGGTGAGGATCTGGAGTGAGTGACACTGAGACACGGAGGAAGGGACACAGATGGGCACGACACATACTCACATGGCCCCCACCATGAGATTGTCCCAGCCTCCTCCTCCATCTGACTCTTAGAGTGCAAGCCCCAGTGTGATCTTGGGGTTTTCCAGGCTCCCCATCAATCTCTGCCCTCTCCACCTCCTTCTAAATTGGTCTATGGGAAAACAGAGAAGCTGAGAGTGAGGGTGGGAGAGAGGCTGAGATGATAATGCAGGCGAGGATCCGGCAACTTTATATAACAGATCTTTCCTGAATGGCTGGAATGTGCCGGGCTGTGTATTGGGAGAGAACAAGGTCTGTATTAGGGCAGAGACTATGGAGAAGAAGGGGGAGGAAAGTAGTGAGAGAAGTAGAGGAGATGGTCTACAGGATTGGATGGAGGGTGTAAAGGTAAAGGAACAGGGCTGTCATGTACAGTTGTGCATGTTGGTTACTATACAAGGGCGCCCAGGAAAGACAATGAGAGTACCAGAGTCTGCTGGAAGGAGGGGTAGCCTTTTCTGATTGTGCGAAGGCATTGTACAGGCTAGATTCCTCACTGCCCTGTAAAGAAGGGGCTCAGCTCCGAGTTCAACTCGAGTGAGGCTCAGGGTGAGGTTGTAGCTGGCAGCAGGTGTGGGAGCCCTCGGGATGGGACTGGGACTGTGGGGCGGGCGAGAGCTGGAAACTACAGGAGAGACACCCAGAGACAGAGGTGAGGCCTGAGCCAGCTCCTTGGGGCAAGCCTAGGTCTGCAGAGTGGGCAGGGGAAGGGAGCCGAGAAGAATCTGCGGAGGAGCCTTTCCAGGAGGGAGGAAAGCAGGGCCACTGGCAGATTCGGAGCTGAGGGGGAGGAGGCACCGGGCTAACGGTGGGAGCAGAGTGCAGGGGTGAGGGGTAGAGACAGTCCTTTCAAGGAGCTTGGCTGAGAAGGCTGGGGAGAGGTGAGGGTGTCTGCAGGGGAAGCCGTTAGGCCTGTGTGGACAGGCGAGGGAGAGGCTGGAGACGGGGTGGGGGTGGGGGGTCAGACCCAGACAGAGGCCCCGGGGAAGGGGTATGGAGGTCGCTGGGCCTTGAGTAGGCACGCACCCCTTTCATGTGAGACTCAGGAAAGGAGGACAGGGAAGAGCTCCCCAGCTCCCACACACTGGGAAGGGAGCCCGGCTGGGCAGTGGGGGGCGGGCATCATGCCCAGTGGGTGAGGAGGGCAGCCCCTCTGCTCCTGTCTGAGATCCACGACTCCATCCTAGCCCTGAGCAGGCTGTGGGACTCCTGATCAGCCTCATCTCTGGAGCAGTCAGGGAAAAGGCCTGGAAGGCCGGAAAATTGACTTTGGAGCTTTTGCAAGGTCCTGGCCTTTGGCAGCAAATCACTCGAGTTTTTTAAGGGTTGGAGGAGATGTTGCTTTGCAGCAAGAGAAACTGAGGTTAGACTGGAAGGAGAACTTCCTGGCCATCAGGACAGCAGGACAGAACAGCACACGTAGAGGGGCCAGTGACTCTGATCACCTCAGTTAATCCTTTCACATGTGAGGACACTGAGGCTCAGAGAGGTTAGGTCACTTGCTCAAGATCACACAGCTCATCAGTGGCTGGAATGGGAGTCCGGGGGCTGCCGGAACCCAGGAGGGCTTTAGGGGTCCCCAGGGATGGACCCCTGAGAGACAGCGCCTGAGCAAGAAATGCTGTTCACCTGTTGAGGCGGCAGAGACAGGGCCGGAGAGAGAGACAGAGACAGAGAGAGGAGTCAGGGCCAGAGACCCGTGGAGAGACCAGAGAGGGAGGCTGTGCAAGTGAGGAGACAGGAGGTACTAGGGGAGCAAGTGGGGCCGCCGATCCCGCAGAAATGTCTCCACAACAGGAAGCGTCTCATAACATACCTGTGGTTTGGCCCGGCCCGGGGCTGCCTGCTCTCCCCACGCTCCCCCAGCTGCAGTGCCTGCCACTGCAGCCCGTCTGGGGTGGGGGGCTTGGAGGGCAGGAGCCGTGCAGCGCCAAGCGCCATCTCCGCCCCAACCCCAGGATGGGGGCTGCCATACCAGCCACACCCCTGCATGGTCCACGGGGAGCCTTCTCCCTCAGCCCCCCTTTACATCTGAACCTCTGGTAGCTCATCTGTGAAATGGGATGGGGAGTGTGCGGGCCTTTACCCTACGCGGGATCGCTTGGGTCCCCTCTGCTGGTCACCCCTGGGACCGGACCCTCTGAGAGAGGGGGCTGGTGGGGAAGGGTCCCTGTTAGCTGATTGTGCTTCCCCTCCTGCAGCCTCGTCCAGGGGAGAGGGGTCTATACTTGTGCCACTTCTTCCTGCCGGGGTCCCATCCTCCCCCCAGCCCGCATTGGTCTGAAAGACCCTGGAGCACTGCGCACTGCCAGCCAGCTTCCTTGGCTGCCCGGGAGGAGGCCCAGGCCGCCACAAAACGCTGACTTGGACAAAACGCTGTTTTACGGGGATTTGTTGAAAAGGGGGAAATCCCCGCTAAGGACTTGCAGCTGTCCAAACACCGCGTCTACCCTGCCGCCGCCACCGCTCAATCCCCTGAATCAGCGTCTCCTTAGGCACCCACCTCACACCCCTGCCAGCCGGCCTCTTCCCATCTGCCCTGGCTCCTGTCTTCTTCCAGAGAGGGTGATAGCTTGCCCAAGGTCACACAGCAGAGCCGGCCTGGAGCCTCAGGGCCCTCCCCTGAGCCCTGACACTGTAGGGAATGAATCAATGAATTGGTCTTTTCTTGACACCTCTGTTCTTGGCCAGAGGGGCGCAGGCTGTTCTTAGCTGAAGGCCTTTGACTGAGGCAATGTGAGCACTCCCACTTCTTCCCGATCTGGCCTGCCTGCGCCCCTCTGGCCTGCGGAGGGGGCTGCCAGGGCGGTGTGACGTGTACAGAGTCGGAGGAAAGGACTGAGTGGGTTATTGGCATGGTCTTTAAACTTGACGGTGACTTGAACTCATCCAGCTTTTATGGAGCGTCACTGCACCAGCCAAGTCCTGTGAGGGGCATGGAGTGGAAGAATGTGGTGGGGACAGAGTGGAAAAGCCAGACAGGGACACAGAGCTGGGACTGGGCGCGCAGGTCTCAGCCGAGACCTGGGCAGGCATCCGATAGGCTTCCTGGATGTCCAAGGGTAAGTAAGAGTCTGGAGGCTTGAGTGTTCAGAAGCCACAGAGCTTCAGGGAGCCTGTGGCGTGGGAGGCGCTGAGGGGCAGGAAGGAGGTGCCGGTGCAGGCAAGGAGGCAGGGGGCTCGGAGGCACCCAGGCACCCTTGGGTCTGATGGTGGCTGGGTTGGAAAAAGTCTGTCCCATAAGACTGCCGCGATGTGCCACTCCAGGGACATCATTTCTCTCGGCAGCCCCGCCAGCAGGCTCAGCACACTCCTTCTCAAGGCCATGGGCTTCCTTCCACTCCCCAGCCCCCGCTGGACTGGCAGAAGCCAGCCTCCCCTCCAGAAGCTGAGTGATGTTCTCTCCCCAAACCCACAGGCAGGCTGGAGCCTGTCTGTCTGTCTGTCTAGGGGCTGCCCTCTCCTGTCTGCCTCCCCGTGGCAGCCCTCACAGATCTCTGCTCAAATCCTGGTTGCCCGCTCTCACCCTGGTGTGCACCCCTGTACTTCCCCAAACTTCAGGCTCCTCCTTTCCAGGGGCCTATGGGAATGAAATCATGTTTGTTGTTTGTTTGTTTATAAATGTTTGTTTGTGTAGAGTGTGAGTGGGGAGGGGCAGAGAGAAAGGAAGAGAGAATCCCAAGCAGGCTCCATGCTGACAGTGAAGAGCCTGACGCAGGGCTCGATCCCACAAACCCTGAGATCGTGCCTTGAGGTGAAATCACGTCGCGTGCTTAGCAGATTAGCCACCCGGGTGCCCCGGGAAGGAAATCATTCATCGAAGGAAGCACTAGGCTGGAGGTCTGCTTGCAGCGAGTCATCACCCCCCTCACTCCGACCCGCTCCCTCTAGAGGAGACATTGGCTCTGGGCTCCTGCAGCAGGCCTGTCACCCCCAGTGGAGGGAGCACAGGAGGTGCTGGGACAGGGCAAGTTTAAGGAGCCACAAGGGGTGAGGCAGGGATGCTTTCCAGAGATCTGCATTGCCAAGGAGGTTATAAGATGGGGAGCTGGCGTGGGGGGGGGGTCCCGCCTGGGCTCCTGGTGCCCTGGTGCTTTGGTCTTGGTGCCCTGCCTGCCTGTGCTCCTGCACAGTCATTTGCCTTAAGCATCTTTCCAGCTAAGCCCGAGGCTGCCTCACCCTCCATCACCTTCCACCCCAGGGAGACCTCAGCTCAGCACAGGAAGAGGGGAAGGGCTCCCAGAACCAAGGCTGTGCTGACTCCCCCCAGGGCAGTGCCATGACCATGGCCTCTGGCTTACCCAGGCCAGAATGGCCTCCTTGCCTCCCCCTGCTTCTTGCTACAAGCTCTGCCCCCTCTGCCTGCTCCCCCACACCCCTGCGCACCCACTAGGCAGAACATTCTGGCTGTGGGCATGGGTGAGCACCCCCACATCAGTGCCCCTGCCTGGCACAGGGGGAGGGGGCCCTTATCTCGTGCCAGAGAGGTGGGACGATATGGTGGTTAGGAGCTGGGGCTCCGGGGAGACACCTGGGTTTAGGTTCAGGCCGCACGTGTTTCCTCACGTGGAAAACAGGACGAGCACGCGTCTCAGGGCTGGAGCCTCCATCAGTGCGACCTACCTGAGGGCCGGGCCTGGAGCTGCAGCCTCTTAGTCCAGGCATCAGTCATGGTGCAGACAGAACAGGCTGTATCCTAAGCAAGATTCTTAGAGTCTGAGCCTCTGTTTCTACAGCTGTAAAATGGGGATAATAATTGTGTGAGCCCCAGGGTCATTGAGAGGATTCTGTGAGCTGGGGCCTGCGGGCTCTGGGCTGGGGAGCCTCACAGGTGGGGGACTGGGCTCCGGGGAGCTCCAGGAACCCACCTGCCCAAGGTTATAAAACCAGTAGATGGCAGAGCTGGGCTGGCACCTTCACCGGCCGCCTCCCGAGCCCTGCATTCATTCCTGTGAAGCTCTGTGAGCACCTCTAGACTCAGCCCAGCACCAGGGAGGGCCCTGCTTCCAACATGCATCCCTGGATGTACATGACCCACCACCAAATCCTCGTGCCCTCAGGCACATGCGTGGAGAGGCCCCTAGGGGTGAGGGGAATCCAGAGCAGGGAGGCAAGGGAGGTGGGACTTCCCTCGGATGTGCAAAATGCTGGATAGTCTCTCCTTCCAGTGTTGATGGGTGTGTCTACTGCGAGTCAGCACAGCAGCCCTGAGAAGCGGGCTGTTCGTCCAGCGTTTTAAAATAACATCTTTGGCACACTTACGTGGTTCAGCCGGTTGAGCGTACAACTCTTGGTTTTGGCTCAGGTCATGATCCCAGGGTCGTGGGATCAGAGCCTCACATCGGGGTCCACGCTGAGCATGAAGCCTGCTTGAGATTCTCTCTCTTCGTCTTCCCCTCTTCCCACTGCTCGTGCGCACGCTCTCTCTAAAATAACAATAAAGATAACATCTTTATTGAGATAGAATTCACATATCATACAGTTGGCCCATTTAAAGTGTCCGAGTCAATGCTTTTTAAAAGATGTATTCAGAGTTAGCAGCCTTTACCAGAGTCAATTTTAGAATGTTTTCATTATCCCCAACGGAAACCCTGTGCCCATCATTTTGGTCACTCCCTTTCTCCCTGCCTACCAGCCCCGGCAACTACTGACCCACTTTCTGTCTCTTTAGATTTACCTATTCTGGGCACTTCATATAAATGGAATCATGCGATTTTGTGACTGGCTTCCTCACTCAGCATGATGCTGTCAGGATTTTCCTGTACTGGGGCAGGGACGTAGCAGGAGTACGTCCTTGTTGTTATTGCCGAATAATATTCTATCGTATGGCTGTGCCACCTGCTGATGCACGTCTGTGCTGTTTCTGCTTCGTGGCTGTTATGAATGTCGCCATGAACGTTTGGGTACGCGTTCTTGTGCGGATATCTTAGCCCATGAGGAAGGCGAGGTTCGCAGAGTGGAAACTCCAGCTCGAGAGCGCAGGCTGGGTGTCCTCATCTGTGCTTCTTCCTCACCTGGGCCCTGTTCTCAGAGCTGGGCTAAATGCTGTGACAGGGTTAGGTCAGGACACAAAGGAGTGAGGGGTTAGCTGTGTAGAGGAAGGGGTGATGGCTTCCCAGGGGCCTTGAAGGATGAGTAGGAAACTGAAAGAACATTACAGGTAGAGAAACATCAGAAGCAAGGGCCCAGAAGTGTGAGGCTGCCCGGTGTCTGGGGCAAAGGTACGGTGGAGAGAAGCAGAGAAGGGGTGGTAGATGATAGGGTCAGAGACACAGGCACAGACTAGATTTAAAAAGGCTTTGAATGCCTTCACCACAGAAGGTCCTGAAGGCTGAGGGGAGCCCCACATGGGTACCATCAACATAATGTGAAGTCAGACAGACCTTAGTCAGCCCCTGGTTCTGCTGACTTTTGCTTTAGTTTTGTCATCTGGAAAATGGGGATGACAGTGCTAATAACTTGTTAAGGTATTGAGAGCATTAAGTGAGTTCCTGCCTCTGGAGAACTCAGCCCAGTACCTGGCAGAGAGCCAGCCCAGCACATGGTAGTGGGTGTTATCTATCATAAAGGGTTTTTAGCAGGGTGTGCCGGGGTCACATGGGTGCTCTGGAAGTGTGTCTGGCTGCAGAGTGGCTGGTCTGGGGGAGAGTGTCGTCCAGGGCAGAGGCCCATTCGCCAGGTGCCGATGGAGAGCCCTGGGTGGAGTTGTGAGTTGTCGCAGGTAACTTCCGCAGACGCTGGCACTCTGGGCATTGCTTGTGAGTAGCATGTACATGCTGATCTTTTTGTGAGCCCCTGGGGCTGGTGCTACCACCCCAGGGGCTGGCTCGATGGCCCCTCTCGGTTCCTCCCTGCAGCACGCCCGCGGACGCCATGCGGGGGGCCCTGACGCCCCTGTCTCCGCTGCCACTGCTGCTGCTGCTGCTGTTGGGGTGCGGACCGCGGGCGGCCACCGGAGGCGGGGCCGGCGGGGCAGCGGGATACGCGCCGGTGAAGTACGTGCAGCCCATGCACAAAGGACCCGTGGGGCCGCCCTTCCGCGAGGGCAAGGGCCAGTACCTGGGTGAGCGCCTCCCCGCCCCGCAGGCAGGGTCTCAGACAGCTCCTGACCCCCACCGGCTGCTCCCCGGTCCCCAGCCACGGCCTCTCCATCTCCACCAGAGACCTTGCCCTCTTCCCTTTTCTTCCCGACGCCGGTTAGGGGGGTTGGGGGTGGGCCTCCGACCTCCGAGCGGCCGGAAGTGGGCGGCTGGCAGAGGGGGTTTTCAGGTGGGGTGGGGAAGGGGTGGGACCGAAGTAGGGGCACCCCGCTGTGACTGCTTCTAAGGAGGGCTGCTGGCGCCACCTGGCGGCCTCCCCCCCCCCCAGGTCTTGCGGGGACGAAAGTCACCCCAAGCTCTTGGGAAGGCCGGGCCTGGGTGGGTTGGGTGCTAGGAGCCCCCAGGATGGCCACTGGACCACCCCTAAACCCCATCATCCATGTACAGACGGAAGGGGAGACGGAGCATGGTCTTTGTGAGCCGTTGCAGTGGACCCCATGAGGGTGTGGGTAGATGGGTCCATCGGCTCCACTGGCCGGGACCCTGACCGCCACCTTCTCTCTCTCCCTCAGAAATGCCTCTACCGTTGCTGCCAATGGACCTGAAAGGCGAGCCGGGTCCACCTGGGAAGCCTGGGCCTCGGGGGCCCCCTGGCCCTCCTGGCTTCCCGGGAAAACCAGGCACCGGAAAGCCAGGGCTACACGGACAGCCTGGCCCCGCTGGCCCCCCTGGCTTCTCCCGGATGGGCAAGGCTGGTCCCCCAGGGCTCCCAGGCAAGGCAGGACCACCAGGGCAGCCAGGGCTTCGGGGAGAGCCAGGGATACGGGGGGACCAGGGCCTCCGGGGCCCCCCAGGACCTCCTGGCCTCCCTGGGCCCTCAGGCATTGCCGTCCCTGGGAAGCCAGGCCCCCAAGGGGTGCCGGGTCCCCCAGGATTCGGAGGGGAGCCAGGGCCCCAGGGGGAGCCCGGGCCCCCAGGTGATCGAGGCCTCAAGGGGGATAATGGAGTGGGCCAGCCAGGGCTACCTGGGGCCCCAGGGCAGGGAGGTGCCCCTGGACCACCTGGCCTCCCTGGTCCAGCTGGCTTGGGCAAACCGGGTTTGGATGGGCTTCCTGGGGCCCCTGGAGATAAGGGTGAGTCGGGGCCTCCCGGAGTGCCAGGGCCCAGGGGGGAGCCAGGGCCTCTGGGCCCAAAAGGGCCCCCAGGGGTGGACGGTGTGGGGATACCAGGGGCGGCAGGGGTACCAGGGCCACAGGGCCCAGCAGGGGCCAAAGGGGAACCAGGAACCCGGGGCCCCCCTGGCCTGATAGGCCCCACTGGCTACGGGGTGCCAGGACTGCCAGGCCCCAAGGGGGACAGGGGCCCAGCTGGGGTCCCAGGACTCTTGGGGGACAGGGGTGAGCCAGGTGAGGATGGAGAGCCAGGGGAGCAGGGCCCGCAAGGCCTTGGGGGCCCCCCAGGACTTCCAGGGTCTGCAGGGCTCCCTGGCAGACGTGGGCCCCCTGGGCCCAAGGGAGAGACAGGGCCTGGAGGACCCCCAGGATTGCCTGGTATTCGGGGTGACCAGGGGCCTAGTGGCCTGGCTGGAAAACCTGGGCTCCCAGGAGAGAGGGGACTTCCTGGGGCCCATGGACCCCCTGGACCAACTGGGCCCAAAGGTGAGCCGGGTTTCACGGGCCGCCCTGGGGGACCAGGGGTAGCAGGAGCCCTGGGGCAGAAGGGTGACTTGGGGCTTCCTGGGCAGCCCGGCCTGAGGGGCCCCTCAGGAATCCCAGGTCTCCAGGGCCCAGCTGGTCCTATCGGGCCCCAGGGACTGCCAGGCCTGAAGGGTGAACCCGGCTTGCCAGGACCCCCTGGAGAGGGGAAAGTGGGGGAACCCGGAGTGGCTGGGCCTACAGGGCCCCCTGGGGTCCCCGGTTCCCCAGGACTCACTGGTCCTCCTGGGCCTCCCGGGCCACCTGGTCCCCCTGGGGCCCCTGGGGCCTTTGATGAGACTGGCATCGCTGGCCTGCACCTACCCAACGGTGGTGTGGAGGGCGCTGTGCTGGGCAAGGGGGGCAAGCCACAGTTCGGGCTGGGCGAGCTGTCGGCCCACGCCACACCCGCCTTCACCGCTGTGCTCACTTCGCCCTTCCCCGCCTCGGGCATGCCTGTTAAGTTTGACCGGACTCTCTACAATGGTCACAGCGGCTACAACCCGGCCACTGGCATCTTCACCTGCCCTGTGGGTGGGGTCTACTACTTTGCTTACCACGTGCACGTCAAGGGCACCAACGTGTGGGTGGCCCTGTACAAGAACAACGTGCCAGCCACATACACCTATGATGAATACAAGAAGGGCTACCTGGACCAGGCATCTGGCGGGGCTGTGCTCCAGCTGCGGCCCAACGACCAGGTCTGGGTGCAGATGCCGTCGGACCAGGCCAACGGCCTCTACTCCACCGAGTACATCCACTCCTCCTTTTCAGGGTTCTTGCTCTGCCCCACATAACACCACGGGGGCCCTGCCGCCTTGGCCTTCTCCTCTTTAGTGGTAGACATTCTCAGTTACAAGAACCTCCATTTAAAGAAAAAAAACCAAAGGCTGAACAGACGTGGAAACAGGCGGCCGTGGCCTTGGCCCGAGGAGATGGATTCGGTTTCTCCCTCCACGCAGGCTGAGGCGGTTCCTGGAAGAGGCTGGCCTGGGTTCCTCTCCCCCAAGTGTCTGTGCAGTGCTGGGGCTGCACCCCCATTGCAGGCGGGGCTCCAGGATGCTCAGCCCAGCTGACGGAGACCCCTGCCCCGTTGGGAGTCCTGGGCTCTGCTGGGCGGTGAAGGATGCTGCTTCTCGGGAGTCAGAGCTGAGAGGGGCCTGCGCTCCCTGTGCCGGTTTCCCAGGGAGACACGGGCCAAGCCCTGCCCTTCTTGCTGGGCTCCGGATGCCACCTGATTAAGGGATGAAGCATGGCCACCCTCGGATCTTGGCTGGGGCTCTTCCAGCTCTCCCGGGACCTCGGGCAGATGATGGTGGGTCCCCTGAAGGGTTTTTGTTTCCAGGGGAAAGCAAAGGGCGAGGGGCATTGAGGTGCCAGGAGCCAGGACTGCAAACCCAGGGTGATGCTGTGGCATCAGGCCTGTACAAGGTGCGTGGCCCCTCCTGCAGGCTCCAGGGAAGGGCCAGCCCCCTCTCTGCTCCGGCTGCAGCCACAGGAGCAGCGGTTTGTGACAGGAGGGGCCTGGACCCGGGGCAGGATGGCAGCCCCTCATATTCATCTCCAGCTCCCAGCCTGCTCTGCTCAGCCTAAGGGCCGCCGCACAGGCCCTTGGGGACTGCCGTAGCAGGCACGAGGCAGGAGCGACCATCGGTGAACACGAGTGTCCTCTCGTTCTCTCCTTTCACCTGCTGGGGGAGGGCTGATGTTCTCATACAAAATTGTAAGGTATCCTTGCCACCCCCAACCCGAGTGTCCCCAAGGCAGAGAGCCTCTTTTTTGGCCCTCAGAACAAGGTACACACAAGCTCGGGGATGAAGAAAGCTCCTGCCTGCTGCTTCTCAACAAGAACCGTATGGAGGGTATGTGTGTCTACCAGGGGGTTAATCTGAAGGGGCTTCCTCTCCTTCCACCCTCTGGTTCCAATTTCCTGTTCTAAGTAGGATTAGGGCCCAGAAGGCTGAGGCTCTGAGAAAAAGGGTGCGAATAGGCCCCTTTGGAATGAGTTGACTGGATGTTCCTGCCATTTTCCCCAAGCAGAGCCCCCACCTGCAGGAAACAGGCAAGCTCCCTCTCCCACCCCCTAGTTCAAGCTCAGTAGATAAAGCAGAGATTAGTGCTGGGGCAAAGCTGGCCACTTGCCCTGGTGGCTCTGGGCGTCTCCGTCAGGCCTCCCCAGGCCGGCCCATTTCTCTGTACCGAGTGAACCTGGGTCACCCAGTGTGGTCTCACATCGCTCCAGTTCTGGCCAGCACCAGACTGTCCATGCTGAAAACAGGAGGGCGGTGGCTGACTGCTGGCTCACTGGACTGCGGTCCCCTGGGCCCCTCGCCAGGCCTCCCTCCCTGACCCACTTCTCCCAACAAAGTAGGCCATTTGACTGCTTGCTTTGTCTTTCAAAAGGAGCAAAACCCAAAGCTGCCAAGTGACACTTTTAACAGGTTTTGGCTGGGGTTCATGGTGGATTTCTTGATTCCCGATGCCCAAGAGAAGGAGTCTCAAACCAAGCCTGGTGGGGTCCCTTGCTCAGCCACCTTCCTGGGCGGAAGCCACCATCACCTGCCCAGTCAGGGAGGGGTTCTAATGGGCAGAAACTCACCAGCCCTCAAGGGGAGCTCAGGGGACTAAGAAGGGCACTGGGGGAGGCAGAAAAAGCTATTTCATAGAACTGAGCTTCCACTAAATGTCATTCCTGAAGCCTTTGGGGAGGGGTGGCTGGTGTTTCTGAAACGTCTGTGGGATTTTAGTTCCAGGTGTCCACCTAAATGACCAGCTTTGATAAATGATGCCAAGTTTTAACTATGAAAACTACAGTACCTTGGTGCATTTTTATATTCTGATTCCTAGGTTTTTTTTTTTTTAAGATTAAGATTTAAGTATTTTCATTAGTGATTTCATTTCTAACTTGGTATAGGAAGCTTAGTTCTCTACATACCTATTATGTGCCCTGTGTTACAGAAAATTCGGGAAAAAATGCACTTGGGAATCAAAAAAAACCCCACAACCCCAAAAGCATGGGACTTATCTTTGAAAAGAAAAACAGCAGCATTGACTGTATTGATACACCTCAATAAAACCTGTTATATAAGACAGCGCTGTGCAGGAACTGGCGTTGATGGGGAGGCCTCTCAAGCCTCTGGATTTCACAGGGCATCCAGGGAGCGCTCTGAGGCTCCCGCTCGGCGCCTCCTCCCTAGGCCCCCGGCCCCAGGCTCTGTCGCCACCACGGCACAAATGCTTGATGCTCCTAAGCTGCCAAGGCTCTGCACCAAGTAAACGCCAAGAGGCATTTGAAGCAACCAAGGCAAGGCAGTGACTGGGCCTGGAGCTGGGGGAGATGGTTCGAGCTTCCCTAGAACATTCCGGCAAGCTCTCAGGGGTGCTGGAGCAGGAGGGCAGGCTCAGGATCCCAAGGACCAAGTTTCAACATCTGATAAAAATTATGAATGAACTCATGAATCTTTGACCCTGAGGGTGGGGCCCATGCCAGGCCCCTTGCTAAAGGCACGACGGGAGGTGCTGTCCGGGACTGGAAGTCCCTGCCCACAGCTTCCCATGCTCGGCACCAGGCATCTGTCCCCGGTAAAAGGAATGGGGGCAGCAAACCGGAAACAGTCCAAGCCCTGGAAAGGCCTGTGGTTTGGCCTGGCCTGGCAGGACACCCTCCTGGCTCAAAGCAGACCTGCTCACCAGGCCTTGAACCTCAGGCTAGCCGCAAAGCTGGGCGTGCTTCTCTCTCCACTGAGGCTGGAAAGGTACTCTGAGAATATCCCTGAAAGTTTAAGGGGGGAGGTCTTCTCCGTTTTAATTTTCCTTTCCTCAAAATGGTGTACAGAACTGTCTCTCAAGCCAGGGCCTTTGACCGGGGCCTGAGGTACAGAATGCAGCACACGGCCTTCCGTCCACGCAGGGCACAGGCATGACGCGCCCTCCTCGCCCCATGGTTGGCCGTCCGGTGGGAGAGGGTGCCCTCTGCAGCCTCCTACAGGCGTCCTGTTCTTGGGTCCTGCTTGGGGAGCAACCCATGGAGAAGTCAGGCTCTGAGACCACGGACATCTGGCCTGTTTTGTCCACTGCCTGGGCCACTCTGACCACAGGACCAAACCATGCCCCCTCTGCCCTTTCTGGCCGAACAGCCGTGCAGCCCACAGGAAGAACTGGGGGGCCTGCCTGACACCCCAGCAGCCTTGTGTTCCTAGCTCCTGGCAGAGCCGATAAAGAGGCACCGGGCTTGAGAAGGTCAAGGGTGGGGTGGAAGAGAATCCATTCGGGGCACAGGAGAGATTTGGCAACCAGTGGCAGGATTTACCAACAACTGTTTATTGCTGGGAGTTCTGCTGGAAGCTGTTACTAAGCCCCATGGCAGTCGAGGGCCAGGCATCTACATCAGCTGGGCGCAAGTGCGGGCTTCCCGACCCTGTAAACTCACCGCCCAGGGCTCGGCCCAAAGACGTGTTCTCTGGGAAACTGGCTAAATCCCAACACGGAGAAATGATGCTATTGCTCATCATTTCTGGCCCCCTCCCAACCCCATGTCTTAGATAATAAAGGAAAATGCCACAAACACCCTTCCAAGATCAGAGCTGCCTGGATCCCTCCCACGTGCCCGAGGCGCCAGGCTCGCCTGAGGCTCTGCAGGGAGCCAGAGCGCAGGCTCCGTGGAGGCACCGGCCCCCCATGCTCATGGTGCTGTGACCTCCCCCAGAGGCCCAGCCCCAGCGGTGTGCTCTGCCCACAGGGCAGGATGATGGAGGCAGCCACCCACGCCCCTGGGGAGCCTCTGGGTTTCCAATCTGAACTGTAGTTGGTCCTGCTGGACACAGCGGAGCCCCAGCAGCTGTGGCCCTCACAGACTCTTCTGGAAGAGCCGGTGCAGGCTCTGGGCCAGGACGTCTGTCTCCTCGTAGCCCTCGCAGCTTTGCTGCCAGCTCTCTGGCACCTGTTCCATCCCATAGTAGGCCCCGGCAATGGCCCCAGCCATGGTGGCAATGGTGTCTGTGTCGCCCCCCAGGGAGATGGAGTAGATAAGAGTCCTTTGGAGACTGTTGAAAGCAGAGGGAATCTCGGGGTCAGGCTCCATGCAGCGCAGGAAGCAGTAGATGGCAGTGGGCACAGATTCAAAGGCAGCAATGCCATTCCCTGTAGGGAAGCCAACGTATGGAGACATGGCACTCACCCCCTCTCTATGTCTCCAGGCTTCTTCTGGTCACTCACCCCAAGCGAATACTCTCAGCTTCAAGCCGGGCCGTGATTCAGACCATGGGCTCTAGAATTAGACTACCCAGGCTCAAATTCTGGCTCTCCCTCCTGCTAGCCATGGGATCAGGAAAGTTCCCATGGGGTACCTGGGTGGCTCAGTCAGTTAAGCGTCTGACTTCGGCTCAGGTCATGATCTCCCGGTTCATGGGTTCGAGCCCCGCCTCGGGCTCTGTGCTGACAGCCAGCTCAGAGCCTGGAGCCTGTTTCAGATTCTGTATCTCCCTTTCTCTCTGACCACCCCCTGCTCATACTCTTTCTCTCTCCTCTCAGAAATAAATAAAAAACATTAAAAAAAAAAAAAAAAAGGAAGGGCGCCAGGGTGGCTCAGTTAAGCGTCCAACTTCGGCTCAGGTCATGATCTCACGGTTCGTGGGTTCGAGCCCCGCATTGGGCTCTGTGCTGATGGCTAGCTCAGAGCCTGGAGCCTGTCTTCAGATTCTGTATCTCCTGCTCTCTCTGACCCTCCCCCCCTCACGATGTCTCTCTTTCTCTCTCTCAGAGATAAATAAAACATTAAAAAAAAAAAGTTAAAAAAAAAAAAAAAAAGGAAAGTTCCCTAATAGCTAAGATTCCTGTTTCTGGGATTCGACACCTCAGGCAGAGAGGGAATGAAGTCAGAGACTTTCACAGGGCCACAGGTGAAGTCCTGCACGGTGCCCAGAACACAGGGCGAGTGCCGTGTAAGGAAGCATTGGTTATCAACACCCACTGTCCAAACCAGTAGCCACCTGCCATTTCTGGGGACATTTATCTGTAAGGCTGAAGCTGCTACGGCCCTAGAGGAGCCCCAGAGCAGGAAGGTGCTGTGCTTACAACCCCACATGGGGCCTGCACAGAGCTGGCTCTGCTGTCACAGCAGCCCCAGGCAAAACCACGAGCGCGGGCACGCCGCCAGGGTCCTGTCTTGCCCCACGCCCCGGCCTAGCCGTGAGGATGACGGATGCAGTGGGGGGCCTACCCACCTAGCTCAGACACCACCTCCTCTCTGGACACGGAGTCCTGCTCTAGAAGGGCTCTGATCTTCTTCAGTCGGCTGGAATAGGGACGTTCTTCCATGCCCAACCTGTGGGGCAGGGGTGAGATTTCAGTGCGGCCGGAGCCAGGAGGAGGGTAGAGATGGAAGGCAGGGGAAGGGGTGTGGGAGGGCAAGGCAGGATGTGATCAGGCTGACACCTAGCACAGATTTCTGACAAGAAGTGGGTCTTTTTTAATCCTCTGGTATTCTAAGAGCCTCGAAGCAGAGTCAAGGCAAAGGGGCTCTTCCCACCCCTCCTAAGAATCTGCAATTAAAGAAGGGAGGTTTCAGGGGCGCCTGGGTGGCTCAGTTGGTTAAGCATCCAATTCTTTTTTTTTTTTTTTTAATGTTTATTCAGAAAGATTGAGAGGGAGGAGGTGGTGGAGGGGCAGAGAGAGAGGGAGACAGAGAACTGAAGCAGGCTCTGCACTGACAGCAGTGAGCCCAATGTGGGGCTCAAACTCGTGAATCTTGAGATCATGGCCTGAGCTGAAGTGAGACGCTTAACCGAATGAACCACCCAGGCGCCTCTCTTTTTTAAATATGTGAGGATTTAAAAAAATATGTATTTATTTTGAGAGAGAGTGAGAAAGAGCATGAGCAGGGGAGGGGCAGAGAGAGAAGGAGAGAGAGAATCCCAAGTAGGACCCACGATATCAGCGCAGAGCCCAACGTAGGGCTCGACCTCACAAACTGTGAGATCATGACCTGAGCCGAAATCAAGAGCCGGATGCTTAACTGCCTAGGCCACCCAGGCGCCCCAGCATCTGACTCTTGATTTTGGCTCAGGTCATGATCTCACGATTCATGAGATCAAGCCCTGTGTTGGGCTCTGCGCTGACAGCTCAGAACCTGCTTGGGATTCTCTCTCCCTCCTGCTCGCACATATGACTGCACGCGCTCTCTCTCTCTCACTCTTAAAATAAATAAATGAACTTAAAATCATGGCCATGCCAGAGGACCCCGCCACGCACGCACACCCGTAAATATCCTTCCAGCCGGCCTCCACCCCATATACTCACTCCCTGGCATCCGAGACAGACTGGGCGTCACTCTCCAGCTCTTCCATGTGGCCCAGGAGTTGCTGGAGGAAGTGCTCACTGGATGACTCCCCCTGCAAAGCCAGGTGCACGGCCAAGGCCTGCAGGATGGCACCATTGTAGCCCAGGGAGGAGGCGTGTGTCAGCTGGGCCGAGAGCCGGGCAAACTAGGGCAGAGGCAGCAGAGGCAAAAGACGCTGTCACAGAACCAGACCTGCAGAGAAGAGGGATGGCAGGGGAGAGCCCGGCAGTCAGCCCGCCTGGATTACCTTCTGCACGTCCTGGACGCTGCTGTAGGCCAGCGAGATGCCGGCCACCCGCATGGCACCCCCGTTGCCGTAGGAGCCTTTCCCATTAAACTGGGCCCGGGCAGGCTCGAAGACGTCACAGCACTTGGGGCTCAGGAGCTTCTTGAAGACAGTGACTACTCCGGCGCCGTAGCCCCGGTCAGGGTCTTTCTTGTACTCCTGAGCAAATCTAGGGGATGGAATGGAGACGGGATGAGGAATGAAACGATGCCTGTCAGGGCTGGGAGAGAACTCCAGCTGCCAGGAAAAGAGGAGGCATTAGGGACCCGAGGTGCCTGTCCCAGCAGGGCTGTCACCTCTGGCTTGGGAAGGCGCGGCAGCATCACAGCGTCCTGCTCAGGTGGGGGCCCAGCATGCACTGATGACACCGCTCTGGTCAAGCAGCACAGTCATTCTGCCCACCTGCTTTGCCTCACCCTGGGCTCCGCCCTCTCACCTGTGAGCCATGTCCACCTCGTCGAAGGCCTCCTTGGCCAGCAGAGACTGCACGAGGGCCCTGGCCATGGCTGTGTCGTCTGTGTAGTACAATGCTTCTGCAGGGACAGGGTGGGGTGGGGGTGAGACCACACTGCAGGGGTCGAAGGTGGTGGCTTTGGCCTCCTGCCCGCTCCACCCCCCTTTTAAAGTAAGCTCTACGGGGGGCGCCCGGGTGGCTTAGTCGGTTAAGCGTCCAACTTTCGCTCAGGTCATGATCTCGCGGTTCGTGGGTTCGAGCCCCGCGTCGGGCTCTGTGCTGACTGCCAGCTCAGAGCCTGGAGCCTGTTTCAGAGTCTGTGTCTCCCTCTCTCTCTGACCCTCCCCTGCTCACGCTGTCTCTCTCTCTCTCCTAGAAATAAATAAAACATTTCAAAAAAAAATAAAAATAAAAATAAAGTAAGCTCTACGGGGGTGCCTGGGTGGCTTAGTCGGTTAAGTGTCTTACTTTCGCTTAGGTCATGATCTCGCGGTTCGCCGGTTCAAGCCCTGCGTCGGGCTCTGTGCTGACTGCCAGCTCGGAGCCTGGAGCCTGTTTCAGTCTGTGACTCTCTCTCTCTGACCCTCCCCTGCTCATGCTGTCTCTCTCTCTCCTAGAAATAAATAAAACATTAAAAAAAAAAAAATTTAAAGTAAGCTCTACGTCCAGTGTGGGGCTTAAAGTCATGACCCTAAGATCAAGAGTCGCATACTCTACTGATTGAGCCAGGCGCCCCTGGCCGCCCACTTTTATTTGCCAGTTCTAAGATGCCAGAAGTAAGTCTCTCACTCCCACCCAGTTTCCTGAGCTGCAGGCCCTGGGATTTTCAGCAATTCCTTATTCTGAGTCAGTTATGACCTGCTGACTTCTCAAGGAAAATCTGCTCCCTCCCACCTGCCCTGACTGTAGCTCTCCTGTTCCAACCCCACCCTCCAACCCAGCCTATATGTGTAGCCAGAAAATTCTTTCTCAAAGCAGACCATCACTTCAACTCACTCTCCTGCTCAAAATGCCTGTCTGTCGCTTTCAGGATTAAGCCAAATTCACTGCCTTGGCATCCCTTCCCTGTAGCCCTTCCCTCCACATCTCTCTTACATCCCACTGCACCCCTCCAGAGCCCCAGGGCCAACTCTGGGGCCCCGGCCGAGCCTCCCTCCACCCGCCCCGCTCCTCCACCACCTCCTCCTCCTCCTGTTCGGTGCTGGTGCCGGGAGCACTGCTCTGGCACATCTGACTCAGCAACACTGGTTATATGAAGATGTCCCAAGTAGGCTGTGAGCCAGCAAGGGACTGGGACTTGGTTATACTGCAGGCAGAGGGCTACAGAGAAGGAAGCACACTTCCTTGTGAGCCCCCAGCCCCATTCCTCTCTGTGTATCGCAAGCCCCCCTGCCTCACTTTCTCCTCTTTGCTCTTAGGAGGCTCCCATCCTGGCTTCACAAGGAAGAACGGTCAACAGGCTTCTTGCCCATAGCCATACTCTTTCGTTACTCCTTGACCAAGTGAGTCTTCTCATCCACCCAGCCCAGCCCCTCAGGGGACCTGTTCTTCCCCTTCTCTCCTGGCCCCTCAACCCCTCCCTGTGTGGCGCAGCAACGCCCATTCTCCCTTTGTGTGGTTCCTGTGCCCTTCCCTTCCTCAGGGACCCACTTCTCTACCATCCTCAGCCCGCTTGATTCGGGTAGAAGGTTCACCCCACCAGTAGCCTCCTCAAACAGCACACCCTACGCCTCTGTTCAGGGATGGAAAGAGGGCCAAGCCAGACCAAGAAGACGCAGTCTGGAACATCTGCTGGGGCTGCTGCAGACAGACTCTTCCTCTGCTAGGGCTGCTGAGGGCACCCCATGGGGAGGGTCAGCCAGAGCGAGCGAAGCCAACGCGGAAGAATGTGGATCTGAATGAGAGGAGCTGGGTCTTGAGGACGTGACTTGAGCCCCTGGATTTCAGCTCTGCACGAAGCCAGACCTACCTCTGGACTTCGCAGTTATGTCACCCAATGAATTCTCTTCTCGCTTAGGGGGTTCTGAGTTTTCCGCTACTTGCATCCAAAGGTCCTAAAACACCTGCCAACCTAAAATGTTTTCCCTTCATCTTAGCATCAAACCAAAGCTGAAATGCGAAACCTTCCCTCCATTTTATCTTCGCCTCAACCATGGCTCCTGGCTGTTTCCCATCATTCCAGACCTCACTCTTTCTTCCTCTACTTCTTCCTAAACCCCCTGAAATCTAACTTCCAGGTTTCAACGTTCTATTGAAAATGCTTTCTTTTTAATGTTTATTTTTTTATTTCTCACAGAGACAGACAGACATAGAGAAAACAAGCCGGAGAGGGTCAGAGAGAGAGGGAGACACAAAATCTGAAGCAGGCTCCAGGCTCTGAGCTGTCAGCACAGAGCCGGACGCGGGGCTCCAACCCACAAACTCTCAAGTCGGACGTTTAACCAACTAAGCCACCCAGGCTCCCATCTACTGAAAATGCTTTTCGAAACCAGACTTCGTTCTTCTGAACCTCTCTGTAGCATGACACCACTGATTAGTGTCATGCAATTCTCCGGGGGTACTGCTGACACCCATGCCCCCCGCTTCAAGTCCCATCAAGCCGTTTCTCTCTCTAGTTCCTTTTGCTCCTTCAGGGTTCTGAGTATGATCCCTTTTGCTTACTATTCTACATGCTCTCCGAAAATCATCCTCCCCTTGACCTCAGACCTGATGCTGGTCAGAGGCCTGGGTGAGGACCTGAGAGCACAAGGAGAGCAGTGGAGGCGAGCCAGACTTGATACACGTGGCGCAGCACTGCCGACGCCTGGGCTACAGCAACCTGGGGTGAGAGGAGCTGAGGGCAGAACGCAAGGCCAAAGGCGGTAGAAGGTGGCACTGGAGAGTCAGGCGAGAACCAGAATCTGGTTCTATTCTGAGGGTAAGGGGAGATCCCTAGAGAGCTTCCTGCGGCAGACGCCCCCGTCACATCTGTTTCCGAGAACGCTCCCTGATGGCTGGAGAATGTGATTCGGGAGAACTGGGTAGAACGGGCAAAATCGGCAGCGGCGTGGACACTGGACAAGGCGCAATGCAGGAGAACGACACCTGGGTTTCCGGCTTGCAAGGCAGAAAGGATGGTGCTGCCAGACCGCGATCTGGGGCGAGACGTGCGAAGCTGGGCCTCGAATGCCGACGCGCTGAGTCCGAGCGGCCTGCGGCTCATCCAGACCCGCGTGGCCTTACCTCCGATCCCCGTCCCTCCCGGCCCGAGGACCCCGCGGACCCCCGGCCTCCGCGGCCTCACGTGCACCCGGCCCCGCCCACCTGTCCGCGCGCTCCCCGGCGAGCCCGGGTCCGGCTCCAGGCTCTGGACGTGACGCAGGACTGACGTCAGGGTGACGGTATCGTGCGCCTCGTACACGGAGCCCACGCAATCCCCGAGCAGCGCGCCGGCCAGGCAGCCTCGGAAGCGAGAGAGGGAGCGGGCCGCCCCAGCCCCCGCGCTGCCAGCCGCCGTCATCGCCGCAGCCGCCGCCACCGCCATCCGCGCGGAGCAGTCGCCACTTCCGGTACGGCCGGCGCGCGCCCCAGGGAAACGCTTCCCGCCAGCCCCACAGCGCCGCCCAGCGGCCCGGAGCCTCGGCGTCTCTCCGCGCCCACAGCGCCGCCCAGCGGCCCGGAGACGCAGCTCTGGCGTCAGACATCACTGGTTTGGGCTTGGCCTCCGTGTTTAGCCCCATTCTCCTGTAAATGTCACAGACGGGCGGGCCCCGCCACTAAAGGGTCCCTGAGAGGAGGGCACTGAGCCAGAGCAGCGGACCATGGCAGCCCTTCAGGCCACTGTCTCCATCCCCCCCGCTCCCGTGGCCTGCTTTAAGGAAGCCTTGCTCTGGGCCCCCTCAATCCCAGCCCTCCCCGGGGCTGTCCCAGCTCTTGGCTCCCTCAGGCCTGTCCCCCCACCTCCCACAGCCCCCCACCTCGGGCCTCTCCTAGGCATCAGGAGGGCAGGCAAGGGTCCAGCTGGAGAAAAGCGGGTGAGCAGTCATGCCGCCGCTAGAGCCCAGGGGATGCTGGCCTAGTCCAGAGAGGGCTTCCCTGAGGACGGAGGAGGGAAGGCATCAGAGTGAGAGCAAGGAGCTTGTGGGGATGACGTTCCTCATCTTTGCTCTTCCACACACGGGAGGGTTGGGAGGCCTCTCGCTCCCTGCTGGCCACATGCAGCCGCACCAGAAGAGCATCTGGACTGAGAACCACATTTATTCGATTCATTCTCTCCACCCACCTCCCTTCTTCCATCTCCCATCTGACCCTCGGCCCCCCAACACTAGACCAGCTCCAGCTGGCAGCTTTTGAGTGGACTCAGGGTGCGGTTTGTGGTCCGGCTGAAGGTGTCCACCTCAGGCACAAACTTCTCAGCAGGCACAGTCAGCTTCCGACGGGTGTCCATGCACTTGGTGTCCAACAGCATGGAGTTGGCCTTGCAGGCGATGTCAGCCTGCAGCCTGGCCAGGTGCTTGTAGAGGGCGTCCAGCGCGTCCCTAGGGAGGAGGCATGATCAGCCCATCACCCCTGAGTGGCGCTGGGAGGTCGGGGCAGAGCTCTCTGGCCTTGCGTCAGGAAGACATCGAGGAAGCCAGAAGGCAGCAAAGGCCCCGTGGGTGGAAGGGGTCTGCCTCCCCCTGCTGCCCACTCCGCAGACTTACTGTGCTTGCACCAGCTTCTGTTTCAGGGCAGCGATGGTTGCCTCTAACTGGTGAACCTCATCCGTGAGGCCGTACTGTGCCTAGAGAGGGGGGAGTGGGTTGGGAGGCCCAGGTCAGTGTACTCTCCTTGAGTTTGGGTGTTGCCCTCCACCAGCACCCCTGCTCCACCAGGAACATGAGCTGGGGTGGGGAGTCCTGAGGAAGCCTTGGCAGGGACCCCGTGTCCCACTGAGGAGCCTGCGCACCTGGTCCCGGCAGAGCTCCACATTGGGCCGGTAAGTTCTGGACTCCAGTCGGGTATGGCATAGCTTCAGGTTCTGTAACTTTCTGCGCAGATCCTCCTCCAGGTGCCGGATGTCCTCCTGCAGCTCGGCGATCTCGTCCAAGGTCTGCAGGGACAGGGTGACTGGTCTTCACGCGCTGAACCCACCGTGGTGCACCCGCCCAGGGCTTCCTGTGGGCTCTCATCCCACGGCAGGATGTCCGGGCCCCGGGGACTAAGCAGAGGAGGCTCACATTCTTCTCCTGCCACCGGAGCTCGCTGTACACTTTCTCCATCTCCCGCAGCCTCTTCCTGAAGGCAAATTCTGTTGCGACCCTCTGGGCTTCAAGTTCATTGTTGGTCTGAAGGACGGGAGGCAGGGCAAGGGGAGGCTGTAAGCTCATGGCCATTGAGGAAATTGCTTAGGTGAGGGGATGGCCACAGGGAACAAGTGGGCCACCAACTGGCCGTGGGAGAGCAGGGTATGGGGAGTGGCCAGTCACCTTGGCAATAGTTAGGGCGATGGCCTCCCTCAGCTCGATCGCTTCTTTCATCTCAGCCTCTGCCCGGTCCTTGTTGAACTGGCTGAAGTCATCCCACTGCTGGAGGGTAGAGGAGCTGCGGGTAGTAGGAGACACCGAGTTGTAAGAGTATGGCCTTGTGAAGTGGGGAGAAGAAACTGGGGGAAACACTTCTTACCCATTGGGGACACGTGTGGGATTAATCTTCAGAGAGATGTTGGGGGACTTGAGGTTGAGAGAGAGGCAGCCTCTGTCAATGTCCAACGTCTCCATTTTGTCCCGGTGGTCAGAGTTGAGCTGCTGTCGGACTTCCTGCAGGAGGCTGGGGAAGGGCCAGACTCAATCAGGAACCCTCCCCCCAAGGTTCCAGGACATAGCCCCCATTGTACTGAAGGGACATGAGGGCTGGGCCAGCTGGGCTGACAGTGGAGCTGCTGCAGCAGAGACAAAGACCAGCACAGCTGGAGGAGCTCCCTACGGACAAATCGGTGACACCTACATGCTGGTACACACTCACGGGGACACATGCATGCAGCTACAGCCACGGGGGCTCACACACACATGCGCACAAGAAGGTCCTTGGGGGTGGTGGCAAATAGGCTTCATCTCTCATGCTTCCCATCTGTTGGTGATGGCAGCAGGGTCGTGGGAAGCATTCTGAGACCGTGTCCAGGTGCTGGAAGCGGCAATAAAATCAGCGAGTGGTTTCTGCCAGGGACACAGCAGGGGCAGGAGGCAGCCTGAAAGCCAGCTGCTCATTACCCACAATACACACTTCTCACGGAAGACACACAGCCTTCAAGTGCAGGTGAATATGGGAATGAGACGGCTCCCTTACCAGAGCTTCTCGAAGGCCTGGCTAATCTTTTGTTGCAAGGCCTTCTTGGTGGCATCAATGACCTCCACCTCTTTGTGCAGCTCTTCCTCCACAGGATCCTTCACCACATCAATGTCGCGCCGACTGTCCCGCAGGGTCAGGCACTCGATTGCCACATCCAGAGGCAGGTTCTTGGCCTGCAGGTTTTGCTCTGTTGACTCTTTCATCTAGAAGGGGGGCACAGGGCGCTAGTGGGACATCCACGGGGAAGTAGCTCTCATTTCCACCTTAGCAGAGGGGCCAGTTGGTGACTCAGACAGACATGCCGCCCAATACCCCCATCAAGGGTGCATAGATCCCAAAGTGGGGAGAGTGGGGAGGTCCTTGCAGCAGGGTCCCCTGGCACCCTGCCCTGGCTCCCTGCCTGTGTTAGGGCATCGATCTCAGCATCTAAATCTGTCAGACACTTGTCCAGCGTCTCCTTCCAACGGTTGACAGTATCAATCCTCTCTGCCAGCCGAGTCCTATTGTCATGTTCATCCCAAATGGTCTGGAAGAGACAAAGACAGATAAAGAGGGTGTAGGGTTGGGGCTCTCCCTTCGCCCACCCAACTAGGCTCTGGCCTCCAACCTGGTTGTTGGTCTCATTGCGGAGGACCCGGGCCTCCTGGCGGATCTGGTGCGAAGCATCTCGCTGCCGCTCGGCATTGGTGGACAACAGGTAGCCATTGGTGTGCCAGTCGGGCAACTGGAATCGTTGACTGGGCTTGACGCTCAGCGTGGCCATGGTGCTGGGACCGAAGGGTCAGAACACCCTAGGCCTGTTCCGATCGCCCACCTCTGCTGGCGAAGGAAAACGAGGCTGCAGGAGACCACTCAGGGGATCCTGTTCTGGATCAAAAGTCCCCTCCAAAGGATGTGCTTCTTTCTGTCCATCTCGTGCCAGACCGCTTCCTGCGGGAAGCCTACCTGGGGACAGCCCTGACTCTACTAGCTTTGTGGGAGGCGTTCACCAAGTTTCCTCCCACCCGTCCATCCACAGGCACAAACTCCTGGACCCCGCAGGTCCTGGAAAATGGTGAAAGGGGACAATGGAATCCGTGTGTGTGTGTGTGTGTGTGTGTGTGTGTGTGTGTGTGTGTGTGTGTGCGCCAAGTCCTTCCTGAGGCTGGAGGAGGGAGGGCAGTTAGCAGAGAAAATAGCCCTTAATCCAGGTTCCACCCCCACTTCCAACAACCCAGTGTAGTGGAACTTTCTTTGTTTTTTTTCGCCCCAGCTTTGGGGCCAGGACCCTGGGGCTCTAAGAGGAGAAGCCCTGGTCTCCATCCAAGGAGAGGAGGAGCTAGTTTTGCAGAGGACACAGGCTGGTGCTGGGGACTTGTGTGTGTGTGTGTGGGGGTGGGGGGAAGGATGGCTCCACCTCCTCCCCTCCACCTTTTGTGGGAGGAGGAAGGGAGGGTATGTGAGGGCTCCCATTGGGTCCATCTAGGTCCCAGCCCAGCCCTCTCTGCCCCCCCCCCCAGCCCCCGACGTTCATCTTTGGTTTGAATCGATATACTGGCGCAGGCGCCGAGAAAGGAGGAGGCGGGGGAGAGGGAGGGTGCTCGGCTTAGGGAGAGCCCACCCGCCCCGCTCGGCGAGTCCTCTCACCTCCAGCCCCTGTCGCACTTCCTCCTCGCGTCCCAAGCGCCTCTGTTCGGCGCCCCCGGTTGCTAGGCACCCGCCCTCGGCGCTCGCCTGACCTCCGCCGGCTGTTTGGTTGGCTGTCGCCGGGTCCAGGGCAATGGGGGGCCGCGGGGGGCGTGGGGGAGTGGGCGGTGTCGAGAGGAGGGCATCGAATATCCCGTTTACTCCATTTACACGTTAAACATTTATATTTTGATAAAAGTTATGCATCGACATGGTAAAAATATATACATATTTTATAATATATAATATATACAGTATATATATGCAGTATACACACATAAACACACAGTACATAAAAATGTAATCTCCAGCTCAGGCTCAATCCCCAGCAGGTAGCTTCCAAAAATTATATATTATATATTAATGTAATTAATTATTATATTAACACATTATTGACACACATTCTTTTGGTCCTGGATTGCCCAAGAATTGCATCCCTCTGCTTGATGGCAGAGATGGAATGATGCTTGTACTTGGAGAGGTCGCATCCCTGGGAGAGGTTAACTATGGTGTTAGAAGCAAAGCTCGAAATCCAGCCCATTTTTTTTTTTGTTTTAGGTCTTTTAGTTCCAGGATAGTTAACATCCAGTGTTCTATTAGTTTCAGTTGTACAATATAGTGATTCCACAATTCTAGAGGGGCGCCTGGTTGGCTCAGTAGGTTAAGCTCTGACTCTTGATTTCAGCTCAGGTCATGATCTCCCGGTTTGGTCTTACCTAGGTTTGAGCCCTAAATTAAGGTTCCGCACTGACGGTGCAGCCCCTGCTTGGGATTCTTTTTCCCTCTCTTTGTCCCTTCCCCGCGCACTCTCTCTCAAAATAATAATAATAAAACCAATTCTATATATTACAAAAATCCTATCTTTTTTTTAATGCTTATTTGTATTTTTGAGAGAGACAGGGAGCATGCGTGCGAGTTGGGGGTGGGCAGATAGAGACGGGAACAGAAGCTCTGAAGCAGGCTCCATGATGACAGCAGAAAGTCGCATGCAGGGTTTGAACTCACCAACCATCAAATCATGACCTGAGCCAAAGTCCAAGGCTTAATCGACTAAGCCATCCAGGCAATTCCAAAATCCAACTTTTTTTTTTTTTTTTAAGAGAAGGCAAAAGAATTCAACCATACCAGTACTGTTCTAGGCCTTGGGAAATGTTGACATTTAATACTGACAACTAATAGGGGAGGCAGGCACTATCCCCGTTTTCACAGGCAGTTAGAGATGTGAGTTTGGAGTGCTTGAGGAAGACTGAGGCTAGTTTCCCAAACTTCCTGACCGTAGAATATATTTTTTCCCCCACAGAATATTTTCTCAACTCTAATATATGGCTCACAAACCAGACATGCATGGGACTTTGTGATATTGCTTTTACTAGGATTAAAGAAGACAGGGAAAAATAGGTATTGGACAGATTAATTGCTGGAAGAAATTAAGAAATTTTAGTTTATGTTTTGAAACATTTTGTAATAGAAAGAAGTAAACAAACATGGCAGAATGGTGTTGGCTTTGGCGTGTATCTCTGACTATGGTGGTAGCCTTGGTGTTTGTGACTCATAAGGTTCCTGTCCATCCTGGCCAAAGAAAGACGATATTAGCAGAAAAGGTCAGGCAGCTGATGCATTGGACCAAGAAAAATGGAGTGATAAGAATGAGTGATGCTATGTTCTATCATTTTGTACTAGATACACCAGGAAACCACTCTGTTATTGTGATGTTTACCCCTCTGCAGTTTAGATCATGTGAAATAAGCAGAAGTACTGAAGAATTTCATTTTTTCTTTCTTTCTTTTTTTTTTAATGTTTTATTTATTTCTAGGAGAGAGAGAGACAGCGTGAGCAGGGGAGGGTCAGAGAGAGAGAGGGAGTCACAGACTGAAACAGGCTCCAGGCTCCGAGCTGGCAGTCAGCACACAGCCTGACGTGGGGCTCGAACCCACAAACCGCGAGATCATGACCCAAGCGAAAGCCGAACGCTTAACCGACTAAGCCACCCAGGCACCCGCACCCCCTTTTTTTTTTTTTAATGTTTTATTTATTTCTGAGAGACAGAGAGAGCGAGAGAGAGCGAGCAGGGGAAGGTCTGAGAGAGAGAGAGTCACAGTCTGAAACAGGCTCCAGGCTCTGAGCTGGCTGTCAGCACAGAGCCTGACGCGGGGCTCGAACCCACGAACCGTGAGATTATGACCTGAGCCAAAGTCAGAAGCTTAACAGACTGAGCTGCCCAGGCAGAAGAATTTCAGATCTGGGCACATTCCTGGCAGCACTCCAGTGCATTCAACAGTAAGGTATTTTTTGGGGGATGATGGATTATGATGAAAGCTCTGAGGCCTTCCAGATGCTCTAGCTCATGTCAGTTCTAAGTGTCCACCTTTCTGCTGAGAGGAAATTATGACAGATGACATTTACCATTTGGAGGGAAGGGGTATCCTAGCTGAGCAAATGGCTGCCTGGGTTGCTGAAAGAACTTCTAAGAAAGGCCAACATCGGAGTCAGGCAGCCCACAAATTATCATGACCCCTCCAAGAAAGGGATATTTTTGCCTCCTTTGGGAGGACTTGTGTGTTTACTGAAATGAATTAAGAAATTTATTTATTTTTTATTTATTTTTTAATTTTTTAAAATGTTTTATTTATTTCTAGGAGAGAGAGAGAGAGAGACAGCGTGAGCAGGGGAGGGACAGAGAGAGAGGGAGTCAAGACTGAAACAGGTTCCAGGCTCTGAGCTGGCAGTCAGCACAGAGCCCGACGCTGGGCTCGAACCCACGAACCGCGAGATCATGACCTAAGTGAAAGTCGGACGCTTAACCGACTAAGCCACCCAGGCGCCCCAAGAAATTTATTTATTTATTTTTTAAATATTTTATTTATTTCTAGGAGAGAGAGAGAGACAGCGTGAGTAGGGGAGGGTCAGAGAGAGAGGGAGTCACAGACTGAAACAGGCTCCAGGCTCTGAGCTGACAGTCTGCACAGAGTCCGACGCGGGGCTCGAACCCACGAACCGCGAGATCATGACCTAAGTTAAAGTCGGACGCTTAACCGACTAAGCCACCCAGGCGCCCCGCAAGAAATTTATTTTTAACAAAACCTTGTGGGCAGCTTTATGCTCTGTGTTTTGTGATCATGATGATACCTGGTCTTAGGTGGACATATATAGAGCCCTGTAGGTGCAGAGGTAACCTCATACAGAGGTATCTATGGCAGAAATAGGCATCATTTCCCTATTTAATAGGTGCATTCCCCTGGGAATGGTGCTCTTAGCAGCCACATCTTGTATGAATATTACGAAGAGAAGGAATATGATCTTGACTGGCATGTGTCTAGTTGTGGTGTTCCTCAGTTGGCTGCTCTTTCTCTTCACAGTTAAAGAACCTAAGTATCCATTCAGCATTCTCGTGGGTTTTAAAGGACACTAGAGATATAGACAATGAAGGAAGACATTTTTTTAAATGTGGGAAAAAAGCATGAAACAGAAGACTGTTAACTTGTAACTTTTTTTTAAGTGAGTGAGATTTAGCCACAGGAGACATGAAGTGCCTTGGCAACAGCACACCATCTTCTTTCAAAATCTGTGAAGCACTATAATATGTATCTTCTCTGTACTCAATTTTATCCTTCCAGTAAATGTCAGAGATTACTTAATTTAGTGAATTCCAATGATTCAAATCCTCAGAGAGCACAACTTCTGTGGAACCAGAACAGTGTTCAAAAGTACTTTAACTGGGGTATGTGGGTGGCTCAGTTGGTTAAACATCCAACTTGGCTCAGGTCATGATCTCACGGTTCCTGATTTTGAGCCCTGCATCCGGCTCCCTTCTGTCAGCCCAGAATCTGCTTTGGATCCTCTGTCCCCATCTCTTTTTGCTCCCCCCCGCCCCCCCGACTATTCTTGTGCACACGCACTCTCCCTCAAAAATAAATATTAAATAAAATTTAATGAAAATGGTCAGCTGAGCTTCTTTTAAAAAAATGTTTACTTATTCGAGAGAGAGCATCAGTGGGGGAGGGTCAGAGAGAGAGAGAGAGACAGAGACAGAGAATCCTAAGCAGGCTCTGCTCTGTCAGCATAGAGCCTGACATGGAGCTTGATCTCACAAACTGTGAGATCGTTGACCTGAGCCAAAATCAAGAGTTGGATTCTTAACCGACTGAGCCACCCAGGTGCCCCTGGTTGATTTTATTCTGAAAAATAATATCTTGGGGCACCTGAGTGGTTCAGTTGGTTAAGCATCTGACTTCTGGTTTCAGCTCAGGTCATGATCTCACAGTTCGTGGGATCAAGCCCCACATCAGGCTCTGTGCTGTCAGCGAGGGGTTCTCTCTCTCTCTGCCTCCTCTCGTGCTCATGTTCATGCTCTCTCTCAAAATAAATACATAACCTTAATCTTGATAAGGTACGCCTACATCTAGCTACTGAAGGTAACTATATCGCCTATCCTGGAGGCTTATCCTGCACAACCAACTCTGTGTGTTGTCTTCCAAAGCCCAAGTATCCTTCTGTGGCCTGTACTTCCATTGCCTACAGGCGAATACAGTATGACTTAGCGTTCTTGTCCAAGCCATTCCTACTGAAGTATGAGCCATCCCCTACTATGCTGCTTGATCTCCGTAGACATTATAAACTAACTGAATGCTGGGCTATAATTTCTCTATGATCATTAACTTCCTTTTCTGTGGAGAGGTTTCACATAAATTATCGTTCCTTATTTTTTATTTTAGGTCGCTGTATCTCTAACAAAACAGCAGTTCCTATTTTGGTGTTGACTTGAGGTTGTTTTCTCAACCTCCCTAAACCTAAGAGGAAAATAGATGTAAAGACAATTCACAGGATGAACGATAATTTTATTCATCTTTTCCTATTTAGTAGCATGCTAAAATATCAGTTATTTCCAATATGCAGAAAACCAAACTGAACATCTTAAAAGTTGTTCTGTTTCAGCCTTTCTTCCCCTCTTAAGCAGAAAAAGCAAAGAACAATTCTGAAGACTCCTTTTTTTCATCTTCTTTGTTGTCATATATAGATAATCAAAGTGAAGTCCTGAGCAGCTTACCAACATGCTCGCAGATGACAGCAAAGACTGAAGGTGAAGTTTACTAGAAAATTAAACTCTGGCATTCCCTCTGGAAATCGCTGTTTTACAATGTGACAACTGTGGTGGTGGGAATGTTTTTCAAGTGCCAACAACTTGGTGTTACATTAGAAGAGTTTTGTTTTAAACTGGGACTGGGTTTGGCTATGTACAGTTAAGTAGCCCTCCTCCAAGCTCTGGTGGAAGATCTTGAGGTTTTATATAAGAGTTACTTGCCAACAGAATTGGGAATCATTGTCCCAGAGGAGATTAGGTTTTTTGTTTTTGTTTTTGTTTTTGTTTTTTTTATGTAAGCTCTATGCCCAACGTAGGGCTTGAATTCAGGAGTCACATGTTCTAACAACTGAGCCTGCCAGGGGCCCCCTACCTTTTTTTAAGCATGGAGTGGGTGGAAAGAGGTGACCTCTCACCTTAGGTATTTCTTTGCTTGTACATTAATTACTTACTCCAGAGGGATCTGCTTGACTCTGGCCTTTTTTCCAGTTTGCGTTTTTGCTGGTCTGGCACTTGTCTTGAGATCTTCAGGGCAGAGGCTTAGGTGAGGTTAATAGTTTCTCATAGCACATTAGTAAAAAAAAAAAAAATGACTACTGCTTTCACTATAGAGCTGCTGCTGATTTGTCCTAGAGGTTGAAACAAGTTTTTGTTTTTGTTTTTCTCCACTTGAGTTTCTCTTATCCTCAGAGCTCACCCTTCTTGCATAAGAAAGAAAAATCTCTCAGTTAAAATGAATGGAAAGTAGTTTGCCATATTAAAAGTAAAATGTTATACTTTTGTGCAGGTTTTCTTTTTTTATTTTTATTTTAGAGAGAGAGAGAATAAGTGCTAGTGGGGAAGAAGGACAGAGAAGAGAAAGAGAATCCCAAGCAGGTTCCATGCTCAGCACAGAGCCCAACATGAGACCCGATCCCCGCGACCCTGGGATCATGACCTGAGAAATCAAGAGTTGGATGCTCAACTAGCTGAGCCATGCAGGCACCCCCACATTTTCAAATTAGTATCTAAAGAGCCTTAATGTAAATTATCATATATATATTTTTTAAATGTTTTATTTATTTCAGGAGAGAGAGAGAGAGAGAGACAGTGCGAGCAGGGGAGGGCCAGAGAGAGGGAGTCACAGACTGAAACAGGCTCCAGGCTCTGAGCTGGCAGTCAGCACAGAGCCCGACGCGGGGCTCGAACCCACCAACCGCGATATCATGACCTAAGCGAAAGTCGGACGCTTAACCAACTAAGCCACCCAGGCGCCCCTATCATACTGTTTTTAATTAAAGGGTTAGATAGCACCTCTTACTAGATTTTTAAAAATACAATTCAGAAGGATACCACAGATGGCCAATTTTATAATGTAAAATCTTTATGAAAGTACAAAAATAAATTAGAAAAATTAAAGTCACAAAACAAAATATATAAATATGGTTAAACAACCTTGTTGGGGTGCCTGGCTGGCTCAGTCAGTAGAGTGTGTGATTCTTGATCTTGGGGTTGTGAGTTCAAGCTCTATGTGGGTACAGAGATTACTTAAAAATTTAAGGGGCGCCTGGGTGGCTCATTCGGTTAAGCGTCCAACTTTGGCTCAGGTCATGATCTCACTTTGTGGGTTTGAACCCCACGTTGGGCTCTGTGCTGACTGCCAGCTCAGAGCCTGGAGCCTGTTTCAGAGTCTGTGACTCCCTCTCTCTCTGACCCTCCCCTGCTCACGCTGTCTCTCTCTTTCTCTCAGAAATAAATAAAACATTAAAAATTTTTTAAAAAAATCTTAAAAAAATTAATCTTAATGTTACATTTGTATAAAGTACAAAGGACATTTTTAAAAATTTTTTATTTTTTTTATTTCTAGGAGAGAGAGAGAGACAGCGTGAGCAGGGGAGGGTCAGAGAGAGAGGGAGTCACAGACTCTGAAACAGGCTCCAGGCTCTGAGCTGGCCATCAGCACAGAGCCCGACGCGGGGCTCGAACCCATGAACCGCGAGATCATGACCCAAGAGAAAGTCAGACGCTTAACAGACTAAGCCACCCAGGCGCCCCTACAAAGGACATTTTGCATGATGCCTGAATGATGGTGGTTACTGAAATCCTGTCTGGTGCAGCATCAAAACTATTCCTATGGTCCCAACCTGGGGTACCAAAACCCCCCAAAAAACAAAACCAAAAAGCTACTTGTATGTTCTGTTTTCAGTCTTGGTGTTTGCAAGATAATGTGCAAATCCCATTTAGCAAGATATGTTAAAGTAAAGACAGAGTAGTACTGTACATTTAGCAGTTTCAAATACTTTTAGGCTATTTCTAAATCACTTAGCAAAAAAGTCTGTTACATTTTGTTTTAGCTGAGAATTAGATGTCATATTAGGCTTCATAATCCTAAGCCTCTAATATGTCTGTTTTGTTTATAAATATAGACACATTTTGAACTCAAGCGTTATTCTCAGAGGAAGATCTTTTAATAGAGACAAACATGAGAAAAGGGCTGCTGTGTAAAGGTGTTGCAATGATCTTTGTAAACTGTGGACACTGCAGAAGTAACAAAAGTGATGGAAGACAGGAAGACGATTAATTATCTTCCTCCTATAGAGAAGACTAAAGGTTTCAGTCCCCCTTATGATAAAAACATCTTATCAAATATTATAAAATAATCATGCCCTTTCCTGGCATTGACAGATTAACCTAATTAGTTTTCTAGAAGCATCTGCAAGGTATGCAAGTCTCAGCAACCATGAAGAATCTGTCAAGTGAGCGGACAATGGAAACATGGAGACCACAAGAACTTAAGAGTTCAAGAGGCATGGCCCCCTTCAAACAAGCAAAACCACCTTGGGATTTTACCTTGGACTCTTGGACTGGCACCTCATTTCTGCACATGCTTAAGTGTACTGCTCTGAGCACCCCTTTCCATGAAGAAAATTCAAGCAGCCGAGCTCTAATATAATTGGTGAGTTGTCCTGTCCAGTTCATGTCTCCCTACACAATCAGAGCAGCAGGCTCAACGGAGGTGTGCGAGAACCGTGCTGCTTTTCTACACTTTAATGTGTTACATTACAGCCTCTGTGAGTTTTCAGAACATGGTCTCAGTGTCATTGCTACACGTATTTCTACTTAACTATATGCCTTTGGGTATAATTATTGATCTTTTAAATATTTTCCTATACCAGTGTAGTTACTGGGCAAAAATTGACACAGTGATTCTCTTCAACTGTCAAACTTGTCAACTGACACATACAGTGTCACCTATCAGCAGCTGTAAGTTAGCTAGTTTTAGTGTTGGTAACAAGATCCTTCAAGAAGAAACTGTATGTTAGGGTTGTACAGAGTCTGGGGATGGGGAATACATAAGAGTAAGAAGGGATGTTCTGGAAGGCATAAACTGGTCTAGTGGAGATTATGAAGGGACAAGTTTTTCTTTTTCTTTTCTCTTTTTTTAAGCTCTACACCCAACATGGGGCTCAAACTCATGACCCCAAGATCAAGAATCACACGCTCCAACAACTGAGCCAGTCTGATGCCCCAAGTTTTCATATTTAAGCAGGACTGTTTCAACAGGAGTGAGTTAGCCCCAAGAAAGGAGTACATCGTCAGAGGGACGACCTCATTTATGTCCCAACAGCCCTATTATCTTCTTCTAATGGAGGAAATGGAGACTTAAAAGCATCAAGCAACTTGTCCAGATTGTTATACAATCACGGTTTGAACCCAGGACTTCAGGACTCAATCGTTTTTCACTGCATCGCCAATGGCTCCCTTTACCTAAGCTGGGAGAGCTGTAATGACAACCACACAACAGAAAGTTTGGAGCAAAGCTTTCCTTTTTTATTGCAATTATTAGTGAAATTTACACTTCAAACTGAAGCTAAGCAACACTAAAACCATTAATGTTTTTTAAAATTAAGGATTAAAAAACAAATACAACACAGAACCCTTCCAATGTGCAGAATGGCAGAAAAAAGAGGAGTGGTTCTGTCGTGGGACATTTTAGTGACAGTTTGGCTCAGGAAGAATTATGACAATTTCTTTAACATAAAATGTTATATAAGTGACAACTGCTTAAAAAGCATCTTCTTTAAGCTTTTCAATCCCAACCCTAAGGTTTTCATAGTAATTTTTTCGGGGAAGGTAACTTAAAGTAGAAAATTCGCTACCAAACTTTAAATACCAAAAGAAGCACTTTTGTTTAAAAACTTTATTTGCCTTCTGCTCAGCATAATTACATATAGTCTTCACGGAATTAAAATGACAACCAAATCCAAAAGCCTGGCCCCCCACCCCCCAGAACACAGTGATAGGATTCGGCATTTGGTATTTCTAACTGTACACTGATCACATAGACATCGTAGTTTGTTCCTACCTCCACTTTCCTCTTAATAAAACGTGGCAGTCAAGTTTCATTATCATTCAAGATCTTATCTGGTCCTAAAACATGTTACAAACTCAGACTCCACTGTTTTAACTGATGTTACTGTGTAACCCAAACATTAACAAGAAAGGCTTATATATAAACATTTTTGAAATTCTGCAGTCTTTTATCACTATGGTAATTGTTCTTACTTATGAAAAGCCAACAAAAAATAGAAGGCCAGACCAGGTGTAAGACAGGATGGGGAAGACGAGGAAGGAGGTTTCAGAGTCCATCATTTTACCATGCTGAACCTTGGTATCAGCAGAAATATTTGGCAAGAATAGTTAGTGTGGAAAAGGAGGACGGAGAAAGAGGTTACTCTGATTTTATGTAATAATTCAGTTTCAAAACATACTGATATCAACCCCCAAAAATAGTTCACATCTGCAATACAAATAGGCACACACGGTCAAGATGGTTAAAAAGTAAAATTTAAAAGGCTATTTGTCCATCTGTAGGACATTTGCAGGTGGTCCCACCCTCCCCACATGTCCTATATTTAACATTTGACTTTTCAGAAAAGCCCCTTTAAAAAGAGTGCTATTTCCTCCTCCATTACTTAGGGTTTAAAAAAAGCAGCAATTATCTAAAGTGGGAGCAGTTAGCAATGCTTTAGGGGTGTAAATTTGTGTGTAATATAAATGTTCTCTAGAGTGAGTTGTCAGATTACATTGGAATGGTTATATTACAATTTTAGTCCCCAAAACACTAAAGAAACACATTTTTTCTATATAAATTTACGTAATACACATAGTGTTATAAACATAGAATATTTACACACACACACACACACACACACACACGCACACGCCACTGCTTCCCACAGCCTATAAATGCATCCACATACTATTCCACAAGAATGATATTTACTCACAAGATACAGTAATACTTTTGGGTCCATAACTGAAGAGAAACATTAAAGCGACACATTACAGCAAAAACTGCTTAATTAAAAGTATTCCTGATATATCAATGTTGTTAGCTATCTCACTCAGCAAGGTGGACTTGTGTTCATTTTCCAAGCCTGAATCTCCCCAACTTTCCACTTTCAGTACCTGCAATTCTCATTATCCTATAAAACTAAGACAGATACCACCCAACGTTACTGTTGAGTTGGAAAAGCCCAACTGCCACAACAGGAGAGATCAGCATCTGTCGATTAAAAATAAATGTTGAACGCACCCATACCCTGTGTACCTAAAATGCAGCCTTTTTTTCCTTAAGACAAACAACAACAACAACAAAAACCAAGCTTGTCTGTTGCAAAAAAGGAATTGCTTACACAACCTGTGATAATGTGCGCTTTGCTGCTTCCTAGAAACAGGAGCCCCTTCCCTCCGGAAAAATGGGTAAGCCTGTCAAATATGCTTAACCGACGAAGCCACCCAGGTGCCCCATAAGCCTGTCAAATATGAAGGTTCAACCAACGATCTGTAAAGGTAACTGGGTCAGACACCAATTACAGGCTACCTGATATTACCTGCAGATGCTCAGAACTGAATTAAAATGAAGGAGAAAACTTTTACTATATTTTAGCTTTTACAGATACATGGTGATTCGAAAGCAAGGTTCAACCCTGCAAAGTGATGAATGAAATAAACACACTTTACTTCTTAAAATCTAAGCCCCTACTCCAAAAAAAGTTGCCAAAAATCTGACAAGAAACATATAACTATCTTGTTGTACATCAGCCTCTGATGCCAACATGTAGCAAAAATGCCTGAAAGTAAAGGCAAAGTTAATTTCTGATTATCTAATAGTTTCACCACATTAATCTAATTCAAAATACAATCGCAGCTGCCATAGCACCACTAAAAGGAGTTTGGTTTTTGAAGTTACGCTTTTGCCAGGATTATTATGAAGAAAAATTCAGCCTGGATATCTGGCAGGGGAGAAACAAACAGGATACGTTTGTAAGTGAATATCATACCAGGATAAATCCTAAGTTTCTCTTATGCCTGTTTGATAAAATGATCCATGGTTATTAAAGATACTTTCATAGAGGCAAACGAAATGAACCCTTCATACAATATTCTATGGTCTTGGACTTCTGAATATCTCTTCTTTTGGAGAATTCAAGCACTGTCACCAACTTTATCCTATTCTTAAAACTTTGTGAGGTAGGTGAGGGCAGGTGTTATCAATGCTATGTTACCAGGAGAAAGGAGACCTGGAGAGATTGAGGAAATTGCCTAAGGACAGAGCAAGTTAGTGATAGAGCTCTGACCAAACTCCAAGTCCCTGGCTCATGTTTAGAGCCCTTTCTACTCTAAAAGGCAACACATTTTTCAACAGTCTTTTTCCATTTGTGATCTTCTAAAAAATTCCTGCATTTGAAAACACCTTACAGTTTCTCCTTTATAGCTCAGGCTTGACTAAGAATTGGGTTAAAAAAGGGGTTTTGGTTTTTTATAGAATTCTGCACATATTAAGAGGCATGAGAGAGAGAGAGAGATCTATGTAAATAATATGTACATGAAGGGAGAAAAGTTGAGTGTTCATCCAGTATAATTTTTATGTATTTAAGAAGATATATGTCAGAATAAAAATCACAAGCATTTTAAAGTTTAAATCAGTCTGTCTGATTCATTAAAACCAGAAGCTACATAAATTTCCCTTAAGAAAATGGGGATCTCTGTTATAGAAGGTTAAAATATTACTTTCAAGGATAATTTTCTTCTATCGCTTTAACATATTTCAGATACACATCCTGTTCACTTTATCACTCTCCAGTTGGCAAAAAAGCTTTATGGCTAGAGATAATACCTGTAGCGTTAACTAACACTTTCAATCTTAATTCTCATTGAACAGAGTTAGGGTTTCTTTCCATCTGTAAACTAAAGTTATGTTCTAATGATTCTCATTATTATCTTTTTGCTTTATCCCTCCTCTTTGAGAGAGAGAGAGAGTATGGGAGAGGGTGGGAAGAGAAGAACTGCATACTTCATAAATAGCATAAGACATCAATTATGTCACAAAACAAAATGATGGCACTCAAGCAAATCAAAGGGTGGTACGTTCAAAGGAAAAACCTTGAAACCCAAACATGAAAAAAAGTGCTCAGATAGTCTCTCAAGCTCTAACTTGTGTGTGATCTTCCTTCCCCAAGTATTTTAAAGACTCTATTATTTACTTCCCCTCTCTCTGCCCCTCCCCCACTCACACTCTGTCTCTTTCTCTCAAAAATGAATAAACATTAAAATTTTTTTTTTCTTAGGGGCGCCTGGGTGGCTCAGTTGGTTAAGTGTACGAATTTGGCTCTGGTCATGATCTCACAGTTCATGGGTTCAAGCCCTGCGTCAGGCTCCGGAGCCTGCTTCAGATTCTGTGTTTCCCTCTCTCTCTCTCCGACCCTCCCCTGCTCATGCTGTCTCTCTCTCTCAGAAATAAATAAAACATTAAAAAAATTTTTTTTCCTTAAAGAGGAGAAAGGGGTTGCACGCTGGGCTAAGAAATGAGAAAGCCCCTGGAAAACATTTGAAGAATCTTTTAGGGACAAACTATTAGAACATTTCTGTTAGTGCTTACTATTACTGGTTTTTGAATTTGAGAAAGAGCACATGCACATTTGGAAGGTTGTCGTCAATAACATGAGAGCATTCCCTTTCTGTGAACCAGGGAGATATCTGCAGTTAATTACCTTCGGAGAGCCAAGTCTGTAGCTACCAAAACCAAAGCTTCCTTTTGTTAAGCAACCTGGGCCTAATTGTATCTACTAACCTAGGTGAGGTGAGACTTTGCCTTCATCACAACGTATCTATGTTTTCCCAAAGCTGCTACCAAAAACATTTTCTTTACAGGAAAGGATACCTTGTCTCCTTGGTGTTTTCTATGTAAAGGGAAAAGCCATATTGGTAGCCATGCCACGGCTCCATTTAAAGATAAATACTTCACTTAATTTCTTTGTTATAACTCAGAAGCAACTTCCAAGACTTCTCTAACTTAACAAGAAGAGATACAGGTTTAGGTCTGGGACAAGAGAAGAAAATAAATTTAGGTTACAGAGAACTCTTCTCAGGTCTCTTCTGTGGGTTTATATAGCAAGTCCCTCTTTTACATCGTGGTTGTGAAAACTAAGGCAGATATGACAGCAGATGTAAGGTTTCTAAGGCTTCTAAGGATCCCAGCAAAGATGCCTTTCCCACATCTCCTCACTACACACACCTCACAGTCCCACCAGAGCCTTTCTTTACAAAGACTTCCTGTTTCCACAGGTTCTCAGAATACAGTCACATCTGCAATATTTAGCAGAAAGTCTTTCCTTGTTTGGTTCTAAAAATATTATTAAAGGGCCAGATTAAGGAATTTTGTTTGTCCTTCCAATTAAAGCATGGAGTAAATAAAGATGGAAAGTGTTAAGCATTAAATACCAGAGTAATCTCCCTCTCTAGTCTCTGGCCACAGCCTGTTTAACTTCAAACACAAAATTATACTTACAGTTAATTTTGGGAAATAATAAAACCAAAGCCACCAAAAGTTCTGATGACCAACACATCCATCTGTTTTCTACTCCTGTAGGACTGTTCATGGCAGTTCTTTTTTTGGGATGAACTATGACTTACTGCACAAGTATTTCTTTCTTAGGAGGTGGAGTATAAACCAGGAACAAGTCACCGAGTACTCTACCATGGTAATTCAGTACTGATGCTAGGTGCCCTGATTTATGAAGCCAATAGTTAAGTGAGCAAAATAAGCTCTATGTGTCAGGTTCTTAGGAGCTTTCAGAAGGGAAAAAAAAAAAAAAAAAAAGAAATAAGGGACTATTTTTACTCGAGGTGCCTTAAAAATGTTGGGTCTAAAAAAAACCCAAAAAACCCAAAAACAATAAATAAAAATGTTGGGTCTACAAGAACAACATGCCTGTCAGTCTAGGACAATGTTGAAACATACTGAATACAACTACTAATGTTATAAGCACAATAAATAAGAGGTGGCATATCTTTGCAACAAAAATATATCTTGACTGCTTGAAACATATTTAGTTTTTATTTAGTAGCAACAAATTCCTATAATCAGAGTACC
Organism: Proteles cristata cristata; assembly: GCA_017311185.1. NCBI lineage: Eukaryota > Metazoa > Chordata > Mammalia > Carnivora > Hyaenidae > Proteles > Proteles cristata. The sequence continues at coordinate 741,087 of JAESUZ010003902.1, read as the reverse complement.
AGTCTTCAATTACTACCTGATGTGGGGGTGAGGGAAGTAGCTTAGAATAGTACATGATTAAAAAAAAAAAAACAACCTACTGTAACTGGCAAAAACTGCAGAAAATGTGGATACAACTAATGTCTATATGAAATTACATGCTGACTTCACTTTAAATTGTAAATTTTACATAATATAAAAACATTTCCACAATTACAATTACTTGAAACTTTCTCATTTATCCCTTCAGTGGAAAGAACAGATTATAGTACACCAAAATGTCATACACTGAGCTCTGATAATTTAGCATTTAAAACTCAGAGGATGGGATGAAGTTTACTTTTTAATTTTCTACAGAAAAAATGGCTCACCACACAAATTCACAGTGTAAAAATACTACAGAAGTATTTTACTTGCTTAAGAGAATTCACTCTTTTCACACGGTTTTGTAAAAAGTTAGTGTGCCAATACAAATAACCTTGATCTATTTACTAGAAAGCTGAAGTGACCATAACTGCTCGAAATTAATATTCTATAATCAATGGTTTTCATTGCCTTCCAATTAATTTGCATTCATAAGTTCTTATTACTTAGATTTTTAATTCACTGAAATTCTGTATTACTCTGTCGCTATCTCTTTTCTACCTAGCAACTTAAATTCTGTTTCTTCATTAATGCTCAGGGTTGAATCAGCTTTAAAAGTATGCTAGGGAAATGATCAAGGTAAAATAATATAATTATGGGGGTAGGGAGGAAATCTCATTTCAAAGTCAATTATCAATGACTTCTGGATCATTTGTTATTTGTTTCCCAGGCTTATAAAAATATCATAATCCTAATGCTGGGTGATATGACCATTAAAATTAGTTTTAATGTAGTTAAAGGTAAAAAAGAAATGTAACAATAATTTATTTGACAAGTTGCCCCCAAATGGCAGATCAGGTAAAATCAATCCAATCTGTTAATGTTAGTTTGCTACTTCAGGGAAAGAAATCTAACTATAGAAAAGCCCCCCCTCCCCCTCCACATTTAGAAATCTGTCTAAAGACTGTCTTTAATGCCCACTATATAAACAACATTAAATATTCTAAGTTAGAAAATAGTGTTAATGGTTTATTGGTAAAAATCCAAACTCTAGACTTTATGGAATTAGTAGTTTGGTTGGTATATTAACATTCCATCTTAATCTTTGCTAATATCACAAAGAAAGAGGAAAAGCTAGAAATATCTATAAAAATAAAATACCTTAAAACCAACATCTAAGCAAAATATAAAAGTTGCACACAAATTGCCAATAAATATAAACATCACAATAGAAAAATTAATATTAAAAAAATAAACTCATAATTGCTATTAAGACATTATAAAAAATGAAAAAGTTTAATGTGCATGTATATTTGCAAACAGACACAATACACTCCAAACAATCAATATAATCTTACTATTATTATTACATAATGCAGCATACAAGGTTACTGAGGTGTGGTGTTTTTTGTCAATTCTTTTCTGGAGAAATGCTCACCAAATTCACAAACAAGAACTGGTTAGGTGATCATTTACTGTTGTCTACTAGGGGAGTAAACAGCCTAGGGGAAAACAGCTTTCTGGTAGATTACTATATTTCTAGTAAGTATGAATGGTTCATTTTGCTTATTTCCCCCAAAGACCAATTTTAGATGTTGCATTTCTAATTAACTGATCATACCCTTAATCTAATTAACTGATCAAAACTGTCATCATATTTCATAGTTGTTCCCATGGTAGAAAAAAGAGGGAATTATGTATTTCTTGGTGCCTAAAAAGAAAATTTCCCTAAAGATAGTTATAGTCACTTTACTTTTTCTCTTAGTTTCCATGATGACTTGGCTCTCCTTTTAATATATAAGCAGTCTTCTTTAATAAATATTAATTAGAAAAGGATGCCAATAGATATTTACACAAGGGTCAATCTATACTGAAAAAATTAGCTATGACACATAATTCCCTGGCAAGTTACCTTTTCTTTTGGGCACTTGTTACTAAACCAATACTCTTGTTAAAAAGTTTAGCAGATTTGCTGTTTTATGTGCCTTATAAGTTACCTTCAACACAGCTGAGAACTGAAAGGGTTAATTTTATTAAAAATTTATTTTTCGAACTTGCAAAAATACATTTGGTGAGCATTTACCTAGATAGTTTACTGGATGAAACCTTTACTTGGTTCCTTGGACCAGATTCAGGACAACGAATAACATTATTTATATGAAACTGTCATACTCTTGGAGTTCTAAAATAATTTACCTTTTAAATGTTTAGTCTCGTGCTATTTGAAAAATAAAAATCTACAGCACCGTCTTCTGAAAAGGCACTTTCTAAGAACCGCCTTACTTTAAAAACAGATTTAACAATTTAACTCAGCATCTACCCTGAAGAACATCTTTGCTTTACCGAGACACTAACATAGATACAGTATTAGGTTTTGGTTGCTTCAGACATTGATTTCAAAAAGGAAGGGAGACCAATGGCTGGACAGATTAATTAACAGGATCTTAATTTTGTCACACTCTTTGTTACCTGATACTTCAACAGGGTTTCCTATTGGTAAATCTCAACCTTCCATATTAAATTTATTATCTATCTTTAATTCAAATTAAAATCTTTAGTTTCCATACTTTAAGAGTATTAGATTCTTGAGGTTTAATGAACAATGTAAAAATCTAGAGTACTCTCTTTGCTGGGTAAGGAAAAATAAAATTCAACTAGCAGTAGGTAATATTAGCACAAGCCTTGACCATTATATGTTAGTTAAAAATTATTCTGACTGACATGGAAAATTATAAACTGAAATGTACCATTTTTTAAAAGTAGGAAAATGTCAGAAAATATTTTTTCCCTTTGAGATATATACGGTGGGGAATGGGGAGAGAAGGGGAGAGAGAGAGAGAGAGATTAATTTTTTTCCTCCTGAGAGTCAGCTTACATTTTACTAATCATAGTATCATTTCTAACAGTCACTGATCAAGAATGTTCTTAGTATAAGCAGGATTTTTAAAAAAGATTTTTTGGAGAAAACCCTTACTTTCTGATTTTACACATCAATTCTTGGCTTATTTTTTGACTCCTACAGAATCACAAAAGTGTTTTATATGATCAAATGGGAGGGAAACAGCAAAATAAAGACAATACTCTAGAGCCAGGGTTATACCACCACTCGCGGAGGCCTCTAAGAAGTCTCAAGAATGCAAAGGATTGAAACTTTGTATGGATAAAAAAGGTAAAATAAAGATGCCAAGCCAATGATGTCTTTTGCAGCTTGACTGATAACTCCTAAGAGGTAATTTAAGTATCAAGTTACTGACAGAAACAACCAGTCTTCTCAGTAGGAGAACATCTAAGAGACTATTTAACCAAATATTTAACTCAGGTTTAATGATCCTGAATAAAAATATGCAGGGTTGTCAGTTAAGCCTTTTGGCAAAATATTTTTATCAAATTTGAAATAGCCAAGACTATAAAATATTCTAAGCTGAATCTAAGTGGCTAGATTCATGGACTTCAAAAAAATCACCACCCCATGGCAAATTCATGTTAGTTTTTGAAAACACTCATCAAATTCCTTTACCAACAGTCTTTAATTTCTGGCCTATATAATCCATCTAATTACTTCAGACCTATTACTGGCACTCTGCGTGTTCACCTCTTCCTTAAACACTGAGATCTTCTGCCAGCCATTTCTACTGAAAGGCAACTCAGAATTTCTTTCCTTTAAGCCTGCCATGCTAAAGCGGTCTGTCATGCTAAAATCCATTACAGCATATACAAGTAAACATTAGGCAGTGGTGAGTCATCAAAGAACCTAGTTTGGAAAGCTAGTATAGGTCTTCAGAAGGCTAGGAGTCCCTATGCCTGAAAGTAGAGATGAATCTTTATCTAGTGCCTTCCAAAACACCCGGTACATTCCTACTAGAATCCCTTCTAGAGTCTTCTAGAAAGAGAAATAAATTAATGGATTACAAACGGGTAGATTTCCATATAAGAACTTTTTTTTTCTGAGAAACTTGTTAAAAGGTAAAATATTAAGAAAAAATGAAGGGCAGTTGTACTTCTGTGAAAATATGCCAAAACCAGTACTGAGGAGGTTGAGGTACCCTTTTGCAAAACAGCTAACGTAAAAATCTGCATTTCTAAAACAGAGAATCCTGATATTAAGTTGAAACTAAAATGGCAGCACCCTTTGTTACCTTGTTATTTCATGTTCTTAATCTTATTTAGGAAAAAAAGGGGTGTGTGTCTTAACACTAGCCTCCAATCCTGCTCATCTCCTTATTGTTTAGTGCAGTAAATGTCAGACTCTACTTAATTAAATAAATATAGCAGCTACAGTATTATAAATGTATGGTCCTCAATGCCAGTAACTTGATACTGTAATAACATGTATCAGCACTTTACCCAGACACATTTGCCATCCAGAATATACATTAAACTCCCAACTCTTCTCATGAAAACCAATTATACCAGTGGCTGGGACTGACATTTTAAAGTAACTCTTATGCATCATAAAAAACAGCAGACCAAAATTTAGCATTCATTATATAGTTTAGTGAGCAAAGGCAGGAACAGAAAGGTCATTGTTGAGTTTCATGACCTTTAAATTCAAAACAATCTTTTTTTTTAATAAAAAAAGATCAGGAATTCTATACCAGAAGTGCAATAATAATTAAAACAAATTTCAAAAGTATTTGCCACTTAGTCTTTTATCTTAAAATTCTAAGCACAAGGTTCCTTTTAATTAAGTTTGATATACCAATTTGTTAGTAAGCAAAATAGAAATATACTATACATATTCTTTCAAGTTAACCAACCTTAAACTAGCAATGTTGAAACCGTAAGAAAGAAACCCTACAAAAGAACTCACTTCAAAGGTAAAGCTTTATATTAAAAAAAGTTTTTTTTCCTTAGTAAAAGTTCTTCCAAATAGATTTAAATTATGGGTTTCATTCTAGCACATGGAAAAACGAACTGAAATCTAGGTGAAGCACTAAATACGCAAATGGTATCTACAGTTCTTCCCTGGGCCTGAGAGTTTCCCACATGCTCCCACTGGTAAAGGAGGGTGTTTTACTCATACTGAGCAAGCATATAACAATCAAGTTTTTACCATCTAGGATAAACTATTTTCTTTTCCTGTTTACGTTCCTGACTATACTCAGTGAAATTTCAATGTAAAAAAAAAAAAAATACATGCTTTATAGGAAATTTTTGGAGGAAAGGGGCAGGGTTGGGAGAAAAAATGTATAGACTATACAAATATTACTTCATGTAAAGAGCTTTGAAACAGTGTTGTAAATTGCATTTCAGACACTTCAATAATAATAAACATACAAAATACAGTACTTTCTTCGTTTTCTGGCAGAGGAACAAAAGATTTCATACCTGTTGGAGGATATGGGCTCAGACTTTAGGCTCAAAATACAGTAAATTGGCAATAAGAGTGGATTACAGGTGAGAGAGAAACTAAAGAGCTAATCCATTTGATATCATGTGCAGATGGAATTCTGAAAGGTTTAACAATGCCCACTGGAAACAATCTGTAATATCTATATTCTGAACCAGTGCAAAAAAATAAAGAAATTAAAAAAATTAAAATGCAATTTTTATGAGTTACAAAGTGCAAAGCTCCCCTGAATCCAATGTTACTGATGACCTTGATTTTGACAGCTCTATAATACTTTTTAATACCTTAAAATGAAATCAATAAAACCAAAGTTTTGTAAAACTTCTTCTGTAGTTCAGTGATTTAACTCATTTAAAATGATCAAAGTCCTAACCTCCTTTGCCAACCATAACCCTAATTTTAAAAGGAAAGTTATACTGGTGATAAATTGGCAAAAAATGTTTAAAAAATATCATTTTACATTTTCTTAATTCATTTTAATAAATAAAAACGGGCACCTAACCAGTATAATTGTTCGATAAACATGATCTATTTTCAAAAAATTAAATGTCTTCTAAATCTTAAGTTATTCACTGTCATTTTTTTTTAAAAGTTGGCTCCACACCCAACACGGGGCTTGAACTCACAACCCCAAGATCAAAAGTCACATGCTCCACCAACTGAGCCCCTATTCGCTGTCATTTCTTAAAGTTCAACTCTATCTCTAATATTTAAGATCAGACTCATTTAGGAAATTTAACTTCCTTCATTTTCATTAGGATTTTTAAAAGACATGCCTTAAACTTGAAAAATTACAAAACTTTCCTTCTGAAATTAAGGCTGTATTACTTTGCCCTTTTAAAATCATGGAGGTGTCTGTTTCTCCACCTATCTGTGGTAAAGAAATCAAACAGACACACCTTTCCTTTAAAACTGCTTATTGCACTAAAAGACAGCAAAACAAGTTGTCAGTTCTTAAAATAAACATGATTACATTTCTATAAAAGATGTTGCCAATACAGTTCTCTAATTAAAGCACTATTCTAATAAATATAAAAGAAAAGGAAGCTGTACTTCAAAACACATACATATATATTTATATATACACACATATATATAAAAATATATATATGAAAATCACATTAAGGTATGAGAGGCAGCAAGTAAACTAGCAAAAAAAAAAATTAAAATTAAAAAACCCTCAGCAACCCCTTCTCTCTTTCCACTCAATTTCAGAGGCCTCAACCCTAAAGAGTTTCCATCATTTAAAATATCTGCCCTTTACAAAAGCTGTAAGGGACTTTCATGTAATACCCATAGAAACAGAAGGCTTTAGAATTCATCACTTACAGAGAAATTTCTGAGTTACAACTTCTGACAAGGCTTTATATTTATAGCAGCTTTAACAAACTAAAGAAAAAGAATAGTTTAAGAGAATAGTTCAAGATTGCTACTGCTTATGTACACATTGCACAAATGGCAAATGTAAGTTCAGAGCAGGAGGGGGCAGACACTCTCATAGAAACTTCATATATATGTGTGTGATAATTTTGTTTAAGAAAGCAATTATCAAGAATTGAGGACTCAGAATTGTGTATGAGAAGAGACAGGAGTAGGGCGTGCAAAATAAAAATAAAGACCTAGTTTGCCATGCTTCATATTCAAATGAACCAGATACATGAACATGTGAATGTCACTGGTAGCATCATCAGGAAAAAAAATGTAGGTGATGAGGTGAGGGAGGTAGAGAGAAACAAAAGGGGTGAGAGGAGGATGATAAAAGGGACAGAAAGCTCCCAGATGGAATGAACTATAAAATACAGACACATATATATCTACTATCACTGTAGATCCAGATATATATGCATATGAAGTATACATGTATATATTTAAAATATACACAGATACCTTTCACAAGAATACACGAATGCACATTAATTTTTTTGCACACATAATTGTGAACAATCACTTTGATTATTCATGTAAGGTGTTTTTTTTTTTTTAAACCATCATTTACTTTTTCTTTACTTTTTTTTGCAAAGATAGTTGTGCTGCCAAGCAACTTGAGGTAAAGGCATTAAAAGGGTTAGACTACAAGAAAGTGAAAACAAAATGATGGCGATACTTCCTAAGGAGACCGCACAAAAAAGCAGTTGGCTGGTTTCATATTGCATAATGGTGCTGTGTTCCTTGATGAAGTAAACAATCTTCCTTATATTAACATAAAAATCAGACCCTGGTCCCCACACAGTGTTGGTTGCTGTATGGCTGGAGGCATTCCCACTCAACTGACTCCACTGGAAACATACGCTGTATGTCAATGCATCTCTCAGTTCTTCCTCTCAGAGAATATTCTTGGACTTTTTAAGCAAAGTACATTGTGCGTAAGGTATCTTGGTGAATCTGTACAGCCTTGGCAAGAGCTTGTGGATCTCGCCCATTGCTCTGTCCTGAAACATGACTTCCTTCAGCGCTGTAAGAGAAGTGGCAATGAACACAAGAACAAACCCTATTCTGATGCAGTAATTTTGAAAAATATTACTTGCAGAAAATTTCAAAACTATTTAAAAATATTTTAAAAAATAGAGGCTGACCTGATGAACATTTCTATCACCCAGCTTCAATAATAGTTAACCCAAGGCCAATTTTGTTTTACTTCTCTCACCTCCCCAGGATGGTTTAGAAGCAAATCTTAGACATACCATCATTTTGTCTGTCAGCAATGATCTTTCCCTTGAATTAATCTGGTAAAGCAACTAAATCACTATACCATTCTAGTACTAATAAGCCTAAGGTGCACATTTTAATGGAACCCTTATCTTGGGCAGTCAGTTCTGCCTATCCTTGCTTTTCATATGGACTGCTGAGTCCTCTAACAGCTTGTGGCAGAGGCACATACATGGAAACACTTAGAAGAAATTTCACAAGAAAATCCTAACATGCTGACTCATACTTGGTTTTGGGCGAGAATCTATTTTTGTTGTGCTTTTATATTACCTGTCATGTTCTTTGTCCACAAGATGATATCTGGCTCTGAACGCTACCAGGTGGGCATAATACGCTGGTGCAGGTATAGAAACAGATCGTGTACAGCGCACGTAAGTGTGGCAGAGCTGGTAAGTCAGCAGCTGAAGTTCATCTGCAGTAAAGCAGTTATCATCCCATAAAACATGATAGTGTGAAGGACGGCTGGTACCCTGTAGAGAAGGCAATGGCATATTCTGTTGATTTTTAAACATTTAAAATAAATACTCATCACGGACTAAGTTATAACTAAGCTCCATACATTAGTAAAAATAAAACATACTCTATTTATTTAATTGATTCTGAGTATATATCCAAAAGAAGTGAAAGCAGGGACTCAAACAGGTATCTGTACACCCTTGTTCATAGTAGTAGTATTCACAATAGCCCACAGGTGGAAGCAATTCAAGGCTCCAATGATGGGAGAATGGGTAAAATGTGGTATATATACAATGGACTATTATTCAGCCTTATAAAGGAAGAAAATTCTGACACTTGGACAAACCTTGATGACATAATGCTAAATGAAATAAACCAGTCACAAAAGGACAAATCCTGTATGAATCACTCATACGAGGTAAATGGAGAAGTCAAATTCAGAAAGACAGAAAGGGCAATGGTGGTTGCCAGTGACCAGGGGTGTGGGGGGAAGGGCAATGAAGTTAAGTGTTGATGGGTATAGAGTATCAAGGAAGATGAAAAAGTTTGGAGACAGATGGTGGTATTGCTGGACACAATATGAATATACTTAATGTGACAGAACTGTACACTCAGAAATGGTTAAAATGGTAAGTTGTTATTAAGTTTTACTATAATAAAAAACCCAGAACGTTTAGTTGAGTTCCTCTGTATTAGTTACTATGTTAGATGCTGCAGATTCAAAGAAAAACAAAGTCAAAGGTTTCCTTTCTTTTGGAAAACATAATTTAGTAGAGGAGTTACAGCATCTACAATAAAAAAAAAAAAAGCTAATAAAAGCTATAGTACTACTGGCACTTAGTCGTATTATGAGAATACCAAAGGAAGTAATTATGGGGGTAAGCCTTGGTTCTTCACCAAGGGGAAGGGGAGAGAGTGAGATTTTGCCATTTTTGGGTGGTTAGGGTGAGGAGATGCCACAAAGAATAAACAGCCTTATCAAAAACACAGGGGGAATACCTAACAGACTCGTATGAGCAGAGTATGGTGCACAAAGGAAAAAAGATGAAGCCTGAAAATAAAGTTTGGAATCAGATTGAATGACATGCCTCAGAATTTGGACTTCTACCTATAGGCAGCAGGGAAAGTACTGCATATTGGTTTTTTTGGTTGTTTTTTTAAACAAGAGAGACTTTAGTGGGATGAGACTAGGGTTTCATTAAAGTAACAGCAATAACATGGAGGTTGGATTAGGAATAGTAAGAAACTTGGGCACCTGGGTGGCTCAATCGGTTAAGCATCCAACTTCAGAGCAGGTCATGAACTCATGGTTCGTGAGTTTGAGCCCTGTGCCTTGGATTCTGTCTCCTGCTTTCTCTGCCCCTCCCCCGCTCACACTCTGTCTCTCTCTCTCTCTCTCTCTCCCCTCCTCAAAAATAATAAACATTAAAAAGAAAAAAAGAAAAGAAACAGGAAGAGACTGAAAGCAAGGGGAGCAGCCAGGAGGCTGGTGCATTAGTTTGAGCATGAGATGATGAAGAGCTGAACTAAGAAATGGCAGTGGCAAGGGAGAAAAGGAGGAAAAGGAGTTAATACTTTAACAAGTATTTGAGCATCATTTGTTAGACACTGTGCAAGATTCCAGTAGAATTTGAATTTCAGTAAGAATAAATTAAAACACACACACACAGGGGGACCTGGGTGGCTCAGTCGGTTAAGCGTCCGACTTTGGCTCAGGTCATGATCTCATGGTTCATGGGTTCAAGCCCCATGTCGGGCTCTGTGCTGACAGCTCAGAGCTTGGAAGCTGCTTCCAATTCTATGTTTCCCTCTCTCTCTTCCCGTCCCCTGCCTGCTTTCTGTTTCTCTCCCTCTCAAAAATAATCCAAAAAAAAAAAAAAATTACACACACACACACACACACACACACACACACACACACCATACACCTAATAATGTTGATGTCCAGCTTTAAATCTCTTAATGGCTTTCCAATGCACTCTAAAATCCAGGTGCTCATCTCTGCCTGACAAGGCCTGTATAATTCAGCCCAGGCTAGTCTAACTTACTCTCATGCTGCGGTCACAGCCTCCATTTGATTCCGTCAATGAAAAACGTTTTTTTTTCTACCAAAGAGCCTCTATGTGCCTCTGGCAGGGATTTTCTTCCCCTTCTTGGCTTGATTAATTCCTACTTATTCCTCTTCACTTTATCTTCAATGTCATTTCTCAAATGTGATCTCCCAACCTATATCAGGTCCCCACTAAAATCTCTTTCTGGCTTTACTTTTCCTTTATTAGGCTTATACCAATTTATAAATATGTATTTGTGAGATTACTTACTTAGTAGGTCTCCCCCTCTCCCTTATAAACTATAAAAATGAAGGATTGTATTTATTTGTTCACTCTGTATACCTAACATCAATACCTATCTTCTAGGAGGTAGACACAATAAATATCTGTTGACTGAATGATAGAGTACTCAATGAATGAGTAGCCTCTGTCTTTTGGGACCTTATAGACTAAGTGGGAGAGGGAGAGAAACAGAAGTATGGTTACAATGCTGTCTAATGAATGCCACAAAGAGGCATGCATACGGTGCTCAGGCAGTGTAGAGGAGGGACATTTGTCTTGGGAAAGGATATTAAGAAAGGCTCTGGGAGGAGCTGATGCTCAAGATGAGTCTTAAAGGACGAATAGGAGTAAGTTTGGGAAGTAATAATTAAGGTAAGGGAGCGACATGGGCAGGAGAAGAGTTATGAGAACTACCTAAAGACAGTTTAGAATTGCTGCAGTCTTGTGTTTATGTGTGTTTGTGTATGTGAAAGGGAGGAGATAGAGAGGAGGAGGAAAAGAGAGGAAAGGAGGAAGGAATAGGAGAAAAAAGCAAGACAGACTGAGGATGTAGCAGAAGTGAAGACAGCAGAATGTAGACATCAGGAATTGAGTATGCATGATGTCCTAAGAAAATGAGACTTTAACTTCAATGGATATGTAGCACTAAGTAGATGAATGATAGGGTCTTACTTATGTTTTAATTAATCTGAGGGAGAACAGATTAAATGAGGGCAGTCATTCTGCAATTGTAGAGGAAAAGTAATAATGAGAGGTAGAACAAAGCAGTGGAAGTGAGGATGAGAAAAGTCTGACAGTGAGATGGTAAATTCTACAGGGTTGAGGAGTAGATTAGAGAAGGGTGGCAGGTGAGAGGGTGTAAGTCAAAAACAGTCTCAAGGTCTGGAAATTAGAAGAAAAACTGTGTCTGTAAAAAGATTCCAAACTCATAAATATTTTAACTTAAGAACTTAAGCTAAACCAAGAACAAATGGGAAGGCAAGATGAAAAGAGAAAAATGTGCATTGAAGTCAAATGGTGGATGGTTCCAATGAGTGAGTGACAACAGTATCAGATGTTGGAGAGTTCAAGGAGCAGCAGTGGCAGGTTGGTATAAATTGAAGAGGACACAGCCAATTGTAGTCTCTTCTGTTCTTAATGTAAACATTTTACAGAAATATAAATAAACAGAGAAAAGCACATGGACCATAAGTGTACAGAATGAGGAATGTTCACAAATACCCATGAAAATACTCATGAAACCAGCACCCAAATCAAGAAGTTGAACATTAACTGCAATCAAGAAATCCCTTTGTGCCCTTCTGTGGTCACCATCCTGTCTACCCTGCCCCTGGTAACTGAACTTTTAACATTATAGGTGACATTGAAGATTATATCTGCTTTTGAACTTTATAATAAATCACATCATCATATCACAGACATGTGCCCTTTGGGTATGACTTCCTTGGTTTGACACTGTTTGTGAAATCCATCCATATTGTTGCAGCATTCTCTTTGTTGTAGAATATTTTGTTGTATACACTATTTCTCCAATCTACTGACTGTGGGCATTTGAACTGTTGGTAGTTTCTGGCTATGACCAGTGCTTCTATAAGCATCAACATACAGTCCTTTGGTGAACATAGATATGTATTTCTGTTGGCTATATTGGAGTAGAGATCCTGGGTCATAGAGTATGCATGTATTTAAATTCAGTAGATAGTGACAGTTTTCGAAAATGTTCATGTTAATTTACACTCACACTGGCAAAATGTAAAGTTTCAGTTGTTCTTATATCCTTAATATTGTCTCTTTAAATTTCAAGTGAGTGTCTTTAGGCTCTTGTTTTAAGAATAGTTTAGTTACAAATGGAAGAAATGTATGAGAGAATAACTCAAAAGGAAATACAGGATCAAGGAACTGTATATTAGGATGGGGAAAGTGTCAGCTAAGGGAATGGGATCAGAATCTTGGAATAAACTGAAGATGAGGAAGAAGGATAACTGGTGAACTGAGACCAACTTGAGTCAGGCAAGAGTGAATGTGAACAACACTATAACTGAACATTTCCTCCTGTGAGAAAGGAGAGAAGAAAGCAGGCATCACTGATTGTATAATTTCTTAGTAAATTATAATTTCTTAGTAAAAGGAAGCGGTCATGTTCTGAGTGTCAGGGCAAGAGACCAAGGTTAGAGACCCATGGAAAATGGTATTAAGAGCTAACAAAAAGAAGAGTCAAAGGATTGTTAAACAATAGTGAAGGATATCTTTGAAGTTGTGGTGATTTGTATCAGGAAATTTTAATTTAGGACACTGTCTGCGATTCCTCAACAGGGAGCATTTATCTCTTTAGGAGAACTCCCTTGGAGGCTCAGAGGGGTCCCAGGCTCCCTTCAGTTAACACATTTCTAACAGTATGTCAGGTGGCGTTTTACTCCCCTGCTGTCCTGGAATTTCAACGAGGGTCTGAAGGAGAGGACTAAAGGTGCTGGGCATCTCACACTCTTAAGAATTACCAATATTTGGAGCCAGCCACTTCTCCTCAAGGGCTCACTGAGAAGAGCCAGGTCAGGACAGGTCTTACCATCAGTTCCCTGGCTCTGGCCTCTTCTCACCTAATTCTCATCCTCCCAGTAGAGGAAAAGACTACACGTTTTGTGAAAACCTGGAACTGCAGTTGTGAGGAAAGGTATACTCTCTCCCATGAAGACACAATAATGGGAGCTCCAGAAGAATTCATTATAAAGATAAGAGCCCGCTGGAAAGGGAGACTTTTATCTCATGCCCCAGCTGGACATTTTCTGAGCTCAGAGCCCACAGGCCCACTCTGCCAACTCCATAGAGCTGGAATGGTGAGAATTACTGGAAACAGTTTTAGGAGCCTAAGGGAATGAAAGTGACCAGAGAGCAGGAGCTCCTAAATACTAGCAGACTGGCAGCAATACCAGGTGAGTTAGAGTACCTGAAGGAGGAGGGGAAAGAGGTATCTCAGAATCAGGCCATGGTCCCCACCTCTACTCAAAGTTACCAGGACCAAAGCTCTAGCCTGATCTGGGCCAGTAAAGGGTGAAAGGGAGCAGCAAGCTTTGACTTGATTTGTAAACTTAAATTTTAAAAATGAGTGGGAATTTTACCTCAAAATAAAACGCAGAAAGGAGGAAACAGTACCAATAAGACCAATAAAAGAGTCAAAAGTTATGGAATTTCATCAAAATGTTGTTGAAGGGTCTGTTAATCACTGATAAAGTTAAAAATAATGACATGAAAAAATATTCTTTTATAGTGGTTAGAAATGATTGGGTTTCTAATTTTGGCTGGCAAAAAACAAAGACTCCTAAAACAAAACAGAACAAAAACAAAGACTCCTGTTTTTATCTCTGAGAAGTTTGAAAATTCTAAAAAAGGTGACAAGATGTGTAAAAAAACATCTTTAGTCCTTGTGAAGTGTTCCTGGTTACTTGCTGACTAGAACAAAGTTTCAGGTTAGGGTCCTAAAAGAAGACTGGTCCCTAGAACTGCTGGTTAAATAAACTATGGAAATACCTGTGTCTTTAAGATTCATAATGACCATTTATTTGCCTATCAGTGGTATACAAAAATTTACAGTAAAAAATTCTGTTTAACCAGCATTTCCAGAATTCATCTGAACAGTGCATCTTTTTTCTTTCCTGTAATATTTATTGAGGAGTCACAGCAGTAGTGTTCCGTGGGACACATGGGCAGAAACACTAGGTTAAAAAACATGTGCTCCAATTGCCAGAGATTTTATTTCTGGAAGGTACTTTTAACTTTGTTTTGCTAAATGACTGTTACCACCCACAGTGGAAATGTTTAACACTGATTGTGAAAGAGGAGCAGATATAAAAACACAGATGAATGAGGATAATAATTTTAAAGCTGTTAAGAGTGGAACAAGGGTTAGTGTATGAGGGACATACAAAGCTTTAAGATACAGCTGTTCAGTATAGTGCATCTTCCCTGAAATTTGTTTTAATCAATGGCAAGTAACCTAAAATATTTGACATTCTGTCAGGCATCCTCGGAATGTGGGTTCACCCTGTTGTTGAAAAGTTCAAGTAGCACTGAATTAGTTTATGTTTGGGGCATCTGGGTGGCTCAGTTGGTTAAGCGTCAGACTTTGGCTCAGGTCACAAACTCACGGTTCATGAGTTCGAGCCCAACATAGGGCTCCACGCTTACAACTTGGAACCTGCTTAGGATTCTTTCTCTCCCCATCTCTCTCTACCCTTTCCCCACTCAAGCTTACGCTCTCTCTCTCTCTCAAAATAACTAAATAAATAAATGAAAGAGAAGATTCATTTAAAATAAATAAAGCTTATGTTCTACTAAGTAATAAAGCTAACAGATTAATAACGTGATTTTATGAAAAAAGTAAGGTTCTTAAAATTATTTCATTGAAACTTAAAGCTGCAAATTTATTTAAACTTTCACATGCTCAATATCTGCCAATAAATACCGAAGTTCTCTATGAAGTAATATTATAAAAAAGAAGCAACTGTCAAAGGAAGAATCAAGTACTTTAACATTTTTGAAGTTTCAGGTTAAATTGAGGACCCAGTTTGGAGAGATTCATTCTATTAAATTACTCATATTCTGGTATTTTACTAGAAGTAAGCCCCTCCCCTCAAGGTAAGAAAGGGGAAGAAATTTATTTACTGTAAGTTTCATCTAATTTCATACGGAAACAATTTAGAGTGCAGAGAACAGTGTTTCTCTCAATTAAAAGAACATACGCAAGAATGGAAGTTCTTGAATTAGAACATTTCACTGGAAGTGTAGGCTTACCTGTATTCCCGCATGGCTACAGAGGTAAAAATCAAACTCATATGGATGTGTAATGTCTGTATCAACTGTTGTTCCAGCTGGGATATTGCCACTTCTTCCAACCTAGATTATTTGGTCAAAGTTTAAACAAACAAGACAAAGGTAAAGAATGTATCTAAAAGCACTTTAAAAAATGTGTAAATATAATAGACTGATCCTGTGTTTCACTACTTTTAGCTTGAAATATTACTTTTTTTTTTTTTAAAAGGTTTTATTTATTTCTGAGAGAGAGACAGCATGAGTAGGGGAGGGTCAGAGAGAGAGGGAGACACAGGATCTGAAGCAGGCTCCAGGTTCTGAGCTGTCAGCACAGAGCCCGACGCGGGGCTCGAACCCACGAACTGTGAGATCATGACCTGGGCCGAAGTCGACGCCTAACCGACTGAGCCACCCAGGCGCCCTTAGCTTGAAATATTACTTGAGCAGGCATGAACAGCAGACCTTATTCTAGTCCTGGTTCCTATTCTTTTTTTTTTTTTTAATTTATTTTTTATTTTTAATTTTTTTCTTAAATAGTTTATTGTCAAGTTGGTTTCCATATCCTGGCTCCTATTCTTTTTTTTTTTAATTTATTTCTAGGAGAGAGAGAGAGAGAGAGAGAGACAGCGTGAGCAGGGGAGGGTCAGAGAGAGAGGGAGTCACAGACTGAAACAGGCTCCAGGCTCTGAGCTGGCAGTCAGCACAGAGCCCGACGTGGGGCTCGAACCCACGAACCGCGAGATCATGACCTAAGCGAAAGTCGGACGCTTAACCGACTAAGCCACCCAGGCACCCCATCCTGGCTCCTATTCTTACATGGTGCTGAAAGTGAGAGCTGATAAACAACAAAGAGTTACTAGTGTCTGTTGGTGCTTAGCTAGCAGGTGATCCCAACATGGGTGGAACACAAAAAATTTTTTAAAAAATTACTTTAGGGCGCCTGTGTGGTTCAGTCAGGTAAATCTCCAAGTCTTGGTTTCAGCTCAGGCCATGATCTCACGGTTTGGGAGATTGAGCCCCATCAGACTGTATGCTGACCTTGTAGAGCCTTGGGATTCTCTCCCTTTCTCCCCCTCCCCCAAAAGAAATAAAAATAAAAACCAAAAAACCCAAATCTACTTTAATTGTCCAACTTATGGTACCTGTGAACAGCACACATACACTTTGAATGTGTAATTTATAGAAACTAGCATTTTCCTTGGAAAACACTATATTTTTAGAGAGCAAGAATGCTGATTAACATCAACAGTAGTAACCATGTGCCAGGCACTTACCATACGTTATTTCTAATCCTAATAATCCCATGAGTCAGGTATTATTCTCACCTGTTTGGGAAACCTGGGTTCAGGAATATGAAATAATTTGCTGAACAGCACACAATAAAAGACAGGACTGGTAGTGAAATATGGGACTGACTGCAAAGGCCCTATTCCTTTTATTTCATACTAGCAGTTTCAACATCTTGTAAGGAAGCCAACATTATGCATGGAGACGATGCGAATATGACTGAAATGGCTCAAAATTTCTGATAGTGAAAGGCTTTTTAAAAAAAGTTTATTTATTTTTGAGAGATCAAGTGAGCACAAATGAGTGAGGGGTAGAGAGAGGGAGACAGAATCTGAAGCGGGGTCCAGGCTCTGAGCTCTCAGCACAGAGCCCGATGTGGCGCCTGAACCCACGAACTGTGAGATCATGACCTGAGCTGAAGATGAACACAGCCAACTGAGCCACCCAGGAGCCCCAAAAGGTTTGTAATAAAACACTTTAAAATGCATATGTATACTCACCTCTACCTCTGTATGTCTAACATTTAAAACCAGTAATTCTAAGTCTAAGTTTATAGGTTAGCAAATTAAAACTACTTTATTGACTCAGACATTCTTTCTACATGCAAGGGACTACAATCAGGTAGTGGCATGAGTTATAGCTGTGTAGCTATGTTATAGCTAGCCTTCACTAAGCACACAAAAAAGAAAACACTTCATAATCAACTAAATTATGCCTGTTCTTAATACACAAATCAAATTAACATACATAAAGTTTTACTTTACTTACAGAGGCAGAATGGGTTCATATCACAGCTTCACCGGTTTCTAGCTGTGCTAACTAGGGGATAGTATTTTACCTCTTTGTGCTGGTTTCCTCATTTATAATTACCTCTCATCTATTATTAGTATTTAGAGCAAAGGTGAAAGAGAAGCAGACAAAGGAAGGACTAGCATGATTAAACATTAGATGCTAGTAATCATTAAATCTAACTTAGGTTTTCCTAATTCTGCTTTTGAAGAAACATCTGGTTTTTCAGGTACAAAAATGTATGTAGAAATTTGGGGCAAAGCCCACAATAAAAAAACTAACACTACTCTACTCTCTCTCTAATAAGAGAGGTTAATAGTGGTTATGAGCATTCTGGTGCCAGAGTGCCTGATTTGTGCCTGATTGGAGTCCTAGGCTTTACCAATGACTAGCTTTGTAACCTTGTTCTTTAACCTCATATGCCCCCATTTCTTCCAGTGGAAAATGATGATAATAATAAATACCTCATAGTGTTGTGAGGATTAAATTAGTTAAATTTGTAATAAATACCTAGAACAATGTCTGCTATGATGATTTCTTCTCCTCTATCATTGCCACCATCACCACGACTCTACAACTAGCTAACATTTACTGTGTGCTTCGTATGTATGTGCCAAGCACTGTCTTAGGTATATTACATATTTTTATTTATTTAATCCTTTTAACAAATAAAATAAGGAAGAAATTACTATCACTCAAACCTTGCTGGGATGGAAACAGGCACAGAGATGTTAAGTCACTTTCCCAAAGTTAGGCAGAGAGTGTAACCAAAGACAAAATATATCCCAAACCCAACATACACTTCTCTCTGTCTTTTCTGTTGAACCCTTCCCCCAAGGAGACACTAACACTTGCAATTCTCAGATTTCTCTGCTCCATGGTTTGAAGGATGGGGACAGAGCACTGGAAATGACAGCAAGACTGCTACTTTCCTATGCTGCATGGAGACAAGAATACAGATTTCCCTAGATATTTACACCTCTTCCTCTAATTATAAATATACATAGTCATACTACAAAATATAAAAAAGAATTCTGTGAGGGGCCACCTGGCTGGCTCAGTCAGTAGAGCATGCAACTCTTAATCTCAGGGTAGTTCAAGACCCATATTGGGTACAGAAATTACTTAAAAATAAATAAAATCTTGGGGTGCCTGGGTGGTTCAGTCATTAAGTATCCTATTCTTGATTTCGGCTCAGGTTGTGATCTTGTGGTTCCTGAGATCAAGCCCTGTGTTAAGCTCTGCAGAGCCTGCTTGGGATTCTCTCTCTCCTTCTCTCCCTGCTCCTCCCCTGCTTGCACGTGCACGTGCTCTCTCTCCCTCAAAATATATAAACAAACATTAAAAAACCAAAAAAGAGACATTCTGGGATGCCTGGGAAGTTCAGCTGGCTAAGTGTCTGACTCTTGGTTTTGGCTCAGGTCATGATCTCCCAGTTTATGAGATTGAGCCCCTGTCTAGCTCTGTGCTTAGTATGAAGCCTGCCTGGGATTCTCTCTCTCTTCCCCCCTCCCCCCGCCTCGCTCCTCCACAGCTAGCACTCATTCTCTCGGTCTTAAAACAAATACACATTATAAAAAAAGAGACATTAAAAAATAAAATCTTTTATTTAAAAATTTTTTAATGTTTATTTTTGAGTGAGAAAGAGACAGAGTGTGAGCATGGGAGGAGCAGAGACAGAGGGAGATATAGAATCTGAAGCAAACCCTAGGCTCTGAAATGTCAGCACAGAGCCTGATGTGGGGCTCGAACTCATGAACCGTGAGATCATGACTTAAGCTGAAGTCAGAGGCTTAACCGATGAAGCCATCCAGGTGCCCCCAAAAAATAGAATCTTAAAAAAAATTCTGTGAATTTTAAAGGAAGCATTATTTAAAAGTTGGTTTGCATAAATTTCCACTAATCACTCTAGAAAGTCCCTAGATTTAAAAAAATTTTTTTTCTAATGCTTATTTAGAGAGGGGGACAGAGTGACAGAGCATGCGCACAAGCAGGGGAGGGACAGAGGGGGAGAGACGCAGAATCCAAAGCAGGCTCCAGGCTCTAAGCTGTCAGCACAGAGCTCAGTGTGGGGCTCAAACCCATGAACTGTGACATCATGACCTGATCCGAAGTTGATACTTAACCAAATGAGCCACCCAAGTGCCCCAAGTCCTTAGCTTTTAAAAAAACTAATTTTTATAAGATATTTAAAAAAATGAATGTATCTTATTTCCTTTGAACATTCAAGACATACTGGAATAGAAAGAACAATTTTAAAACTATGAGCTTCAGGGCGCTTGGGTGGCTCAGTCAATTAAGAGTCTGGGACTCTTGATTTTGGCTCAAGTCATGATCTCTGGTCACTGAGATTGAGCCCTGCTTAAGATTCTCTCTCTCCCTCTCTTTCTGCCCCTCCCCCACTCTCTCTCTCAAAAAATATTAATAAAATTAAAAAATGATTTTCCCATCCTTAACAAAAAAACAAAACAAAGAGTTTCTTCACAATAACAAAAAGCATTAACAGGGTTTTAAATACTTGGAGCATTAACAGAAATTCTAGAAAATTAAAAAGTAACAACCTATTTGGATGCTTTTATACTCATCATCTGCTATGCTGAAATCTGCTACTATATATTGGAACCTTTGGTTGGCAGAGAGCCTCTGGTAAGTGCTCTATGAGCTATCTGAGGTAAGTCTGTCTTATAACAGCATTACAACAGATGTAAAATTACCCTTTCTGTCCTATCAGCACAAAACAATCGAGTGTGATGTCTCTTCTGAACTACAATGTAGGTTATTCCAGGTTGATAGTCTTTTTCCAAACTGATGCAGGCTTCTCGAATTGCTAGTAGTTCATAATATAATACCTAGAGGAGATGGAATGGAAAGATTTGATATAGTCAGGTGTTCTCTTATACATACTTCAAAGTAAGATCATAATTTAGTTTCCAGATTTCTTAATCTTATCACCTTATAGTTAAATATACCTCTTTATTATATCTTAAATATTATCAGAGCATGATCTTAGCAATCAAGGCTTACACATCCATAGTAAACTTTTTAGAAGGGAAAATCTAAAGCAGCATCAAATTTTGACTTTGAGAATTTTCAACCTAATTAAGGCTTCTAACTTTAGAACTAGATACCATATTATAAACATAGTATCTGATTTAACCACAGAATGATGAGATCCCAGACAACCAACCTGCCTAAACTGTCCCTCTGAAACACCATCCCGATAAAAGATGATACGAGTAGGTTTGAACCGAGTTGACTTATAAAACTGAATGAGAAGTTCTCGAACCATGGAAGCCAAGTCCTGGATGATCTCTTGTCGGGGTCTCTGAACTCTTACTGTGGCACAGTACCTGCTTGGATGGGCATCCATACTACCTACAACCTAGGTTGGAAAAAGTAAAGAAAAATAGAAATTAAGACCATCAAAAGTCCATGAATACGAATTTTACAATAAAAAAACCAAAAAGCAGCACATGGACTTCACTTAGTTTACTATAACCTTATTATTTATCACTGTTCATTTTCAAAGTAATAAAAAATCAATAATTCCTAGTGAAGAAGAGAATAAAATATCCAATACAGGGTCAAAAACTATTTTCTAGGGAACTTGGCTGTCTCAGTTGGTAGAATGTGTGACTCTTGATCTCAAGGTTTTCGAGTTTGAAATCGCATATTGGGTGTAGAGATTATTTAAAAATAAAATCTTTAAAAACAAACTATTTTCCTAATAGTAGGTTGAACTTTACATTACAAAAAAAATCTGTTTTTAGTTTTCACTCTACGTCCAAAGTGGGGCTCAAACTCATGACACTGAGATCAAGAGTCACATGCTCAGGGTCCCTGGGTGGCTCAGTTAAGTGTCCAACTTTGGCTCAGGTCATGATCCTGCGGTTTGTGAGTTTGAGCCCCGCATCTGGCTCCTCACGGACAATGTGGAGTCTGCTTGGGATTCTCTCTCTAACCCACTGTTTTCCCACGTGCCCGTGTGCTCACTCACTTGCTCTCTCTGTCTCTCAAAATAAATAAACTTAGGGAAAAAAAAAAAGAGTTGCATGCTCTACTGACTGAACTAACCAGGTGCTCCTGCACTTTACATTTAACAAGATTCTAACTTATAGATGTTGTTAGTATATCTAGAGATTAGTAAGGAAAGAAACAAAAAGACATTATTAAAGAGAGTAAGTGAAAGGAGATAAGTATAAAGTGGATCCATTCAAACCCTTGATTTCTTTGTATCTTTTACTCATAGACCTACTGTAGCATAATCGCTGGAACTTGAATCTTTTTAAAAAATGTTTATTTATTTTGAGAGAGAGTGAGAATGCATGAGCAGGGGAGGGGCAGAGAGAGAGAGAGAGCCAGAGAGAGAATCAGAAGTAGGCTCTGTGCTGTTAGCGCAGAGTCCAATGCAGGGCTCAAACCCATGAACCATGAAATTGTGACCTAAGCAGAAATCAAGAGTCAAACACTTAACTGAGAGCCATCCAGGTGCCCCCGGAACCCAAATATTTTTTAAATGTCTATACATCATTCAATTCAGAGCTGAGGCTGAGAACCAGCTCTCTGTCTCTAGCTTTTCTTTCTTCCTGTATAGTATCTATAGCAAAGCCATGATTCAAAAATGGAACTCTGTAACCCCATGTTCACTGCAGTATCATTTACAGCAGCCAAGATGTGGAAACAATGGAAGTGTCCATCAATGGAAGAATGGATTAAAAAAAAAAAGAACTCCATTTTCCCCCTCTGAATTGTATCTCATTACTAACATGTAAATCTATGTTCGAGTGTAGCACAAAAAGCGACATAAAATCTTACTAGCCTCACGATCTGTTACGCTACCTTTCAATTCCCTATGTTTCTCAAGGTTCTCAACATATCAGGTTTCTGTGATCAACATTTTAATTTACATTGCTACTAAAGTAATATCTATTATACTATGTGGCATTTATTACTTACATTTGTTTTTCACACTGGTCTTTAAGTTCTTGGGAATAGAAGCCATATAGCAAAAAGAAATAATAAATTCTATTTACAAGACTTCTGATAATAATAAAAGAAAATGGATATTTGGCAGAAATGGATTTAGTAGAAAAGGACAATGACTGCCCAGAAGTCCAAAAGAATTCAACTAAGCTTAAACTTTCTTGGTAAATGACCCCAAAATAGCAAATCCAAAGTAAGTCTTCTGAATTTTTTTTGACAAAACAATTTCATCTTCTATAAAAACATTTTTATGAATATCATAAGTGGCTCAATACTATATCTAGGACATCTGAAATGACAATTCATGCATAACTATGAGAATAAAAAGCAATAAAATTTATCCATGGATAGAAGCAAATTTCCTTCACTAATGAAAATAGCTTTGGAATCTTAAGTAAGAATTTTAAGATTACTATCATTTTCATGGATAAATAAAATATACCAGGTTGTTGAAACTCAGAATTTATGTAAAGATTATTATAGATAACAAAAATATGTAAAATGTCTTACAGCTTAACTTCTGAAACTTATCACGTATGGCTAAAATATGACGACATTTTCAAAATGTTCCAAAATGTTTCAAAAACAAGGAATTTCAAGGTAGGTAAAACATCTGGCTTTCAGAACTTTATAAGAACTATACTTAAAAGAATTGACAAAGAAATTTTACAAACACAGAGGTGGGCAAAGATAAGAAAAGCAAATGTTGGGTTGCCTGGCTGGCTCAGTTAGTTAAGCATATGACTTCAGCTCAGGTCATGATCTCACGGTCTGTGAGTTCAAGCCCTGTATTGGGCTCTGTGCTGACAGCTCAGAGCCTGGAGCCTGCTGCAGATTCTGTGTCTCCCTCTCTCTATGACCCTTCCCTTCCTGTGCTCTGTCTCTCTGTCTCTCAAAAATAAACATCAAAAAAAAAAAAAAAAAAAAAAAGGCAAATGTTTAAAGCAGGAATGGTAGTATTAAAACAAAGAATTCAGGTATAAGTATTAGATTGGACAAAGGTAGAAGATATTTTACATTGAAAAAAATGCAATATATCTTTCTGTGACAAAGACACTATGGAAATACATTAACTAAACAAAAACTAACTGAAAATATATGATCACAGAGATGTCATATAGATAAAGTAGGAAACAAAAGACTTGAGTAATACAATTAATAAGCTCAATAATAAATATATATGTAACTTTTAGCCCCCAAACTAGAGAATAACCATTCTGATTTTTTTTTAAATGTTTATTCATTTTTTTGAGAGAGGCAGAGTGTGAGCAGGGGAAGGGAAGAGAGAAGGAGACAGAGAAATTGAAGCAGCTCCAGATTCTGAGCTGTCAGCACTGAGCCCAACGTGGGGCTCAAACCCACAAACTGAGAGATCATGACCTGAGGTGAAGTTGGAAGCTTAACCTACTGTGCCAGTCAGGCGCCCCAAGAGAATGATCATTCTTTAAAAAACAACAACAACCAAAGAATAGTTGAAAATTGGTTCTAGATATACATATATATATTTATAAAAATTGGTTTCAAAGAAAAAAATGTCATTAAAATTCAAAAAGCTGAAACCAAAATGTTGATCTAAACTTTAGACAAGATAAATCTGCCTAATGACACTCACAGCAGCAATAGAAGGCTTCTTTCCATCACCAGCTGGTGGATGAGTGACATCTGCTCCCAAAAAGATCACAGGTTGCTGGAACACAGAAGGTCTTAAACACATTTTTTAAAAGAGTTAGATAATTCATTTTTTCGTTATTCATTTATCTGTCATACTACTGCCACACAAATACAAGTTGCTGACACAGCACAGAGGAGGTCTTACACAGACAGCTTCAAAGCTCTGATACTCTTTTATTCTCTCCATTCATGAACCTTAACTCAATGAAGTAAAAGCTATCACAATAGGTCTATCCAATGTCTTATTCAGAGCTATTTTCTGCCTTAAGCATTGGTGCTGGTGGTTGCAAAGGGTGGGCATTCTTCTAAGAGGCATAAAATGATGAACTTCCTCATATTAATCCCAGGATGTATCAATCTTTCTGTAATCTACTTACATTTAAACTATGCAATCTCTCAATGAGAAAAAGAATCATTAAGCTTTTCACTGAAAAGGATTATGGGAATCTATTACTTCCCCTCTTGTGTCCAAAAGTACAAATACTTAATAGTCATAAAGTAGTTGGTCAGTCATTTTATTTAAAAAACTACATCCTTTAAGAGGTGCCTGGGTGGCTCAGTCAGTTAAGCACCCAACTCTTTATCTTGGCTCAGATCATGATCTCATGGTTCATGAGATAGAGAGAGCCCCTTGTTGAGCTCTGCTGATAGTGCAGAGCCTGCTTGGAATTCTCCCTCCCTCTTTCTTCCCCCTCTTGCTTGTGGTCTCTCTCAAAGAAGATAAACATTAAAAAACAACAAAACCAAACCAAACCCAAAACTATATCCTTTAAGATTCAAATACCATCTCATTTATGATTCTCATCTGTTTAATAGACAACATGGAAAAACAGAAAAAAAAGGGGGATTTTGTGTCAAACACACATGGGTCTTTCCTTATGATATCTGTGGTCCATACTGGTCAAGATATTTAGTTTTTTAAAGCCCTAGTTGCTTCAACTATTAAAAGGAAATCTGTTGTTCAATTCTCAGTCTCTTGCCCAGCACCTGTTTCTAGGTCATTATGTCATATTTCCTAAGAGCTCTTTTTTTTTCTTAAAATTTTTTTTAAATGTTTTTTTATTTATTTCTAGGAGAGAGAGAGAGAGACAGCGTGAGCAGGGGAGGGTCAGAGAGAGAGGGAGTCACAGACTGAAACAGGCTCCAGGCTCTGAGCTGGCAGTCAGCACAGAGCCCGACGCGGGGCTCGAACCCACGAACCGCGAGATCATGACCTAAGCGAAAGTCGGACGCTTAACCGACTAAGCCACCCAGGCGTCCCTCCTAAGAGCTCTTAAACATGATGATGGTCTGACAGTAACATCTGCATGTAGCAGGGAGTTGATATGGCTTACTTAAATGATTCACTTAAATGACACGCCCCACCCAAGATCCTTCATTCTTCCCTTTCTTTCTAAGTGAGAGAGCAGCCTCATAATAGCAGAATAAGGAGGACTATCAAAGAAAGAGAAAATTCTTTAAGCCGTGCACTCCAGTGAGAAATACATAAAGCTCTCACTACTTTGTAGCGGGGCAAGAAGTTATTTGTATATACTAAATAAAAACGGAGTTGAAAGGGGATTTCCACAAGGGAATGTCTTAAAATTTTAGCTAAAATGTCTACCTATCTCCCATGGCAGGAATCATCAAAATTGTTTCTTACACTGATCTTAGATATGGCAATATATAGAAAAATTAAGATGAAAATAATATTTAATTAAGTGATTAGCGTATCTTACCTTTGATGAGGTACAAGAATATTATTGATCCCTCCGAGTTTAACGTTTATCTTTAGGCACAAGTTTGAGAGAGTTTGAGGGGATGTTTTTATTACATTCTTGACTTGGACACACTGTGTAGCCATACCCAAAAGTGTATCTCCTACACGTTTTACTTCCGCTATGGAACAAATACAAATACCTCCAGTTAGAAACAAGGCCAAATTTCACTGAAAACTACGCTACTATATTTTCCCCCTTGAAATACATCACTGAATTATAGGACTCTAACAATTATAAGAATACTAAAACAATGCTGTTATAATTTAAAGTATACTGCCTTGAAGATTAGCTTAAATATTTAGTGATAATTTTCCCAGTTGCTTTCTTCTTTATGTAACAAAGTATATTTCTGTCATCATAAAAATAGTATAACCGGGGCGCCTGGGTGGCTCAGCTGGTTAAACGTCCGACTTTGGCTCAGGTCATGATCTCACTGTTCATGGGTTCGAGCCCCGCGTCGGGCTCTGTGCTGACAGCTCACAGCCTGAAGCCTGCTTCAGATTCTGTGTCTCCCTCTCACTCTGAACCTCCCCTGCTCACGCTGTCTCTCTCTCAGAAATAAATAAAACATTAAAAAGAAAATTTTAAAATTAGTCTTTATAGTGTATGGGGCATCTTGGTGGCTCAGTTGGTTAATTAAGTGTCTGACTCTTGGTTTAGGCTCAGGTTATGATCTCATGGTTCATGAGTTCAAACCTTCTCACGTGTGCTCCTTTTCTCAAAATAAATATACATAACAAAATAAAATAATAATAATAAAAAAATAAAGTCTTTATAGTGTAAAGAATAAAAGGTCCCTGTAAATTTCCCTCTCTCTGCCATTATGACAACAATAGAGTTCAGTGTACATACCTTATTTTTTATAAAACACACAGAAAATATTTCTTTTTAACGTTTATTTATTTTGAAAGGGAGAGGAAGAGAGTTAAGATAGGGACAGAGAAGGCGGGCTCTGAGGTGTCAGCGCAAAACCTGATGTGGGGCTCAAACTCACCAATGAGATCATGACCAGAGCAGAAACCAAGGGCCAGATGCTTAACCAACTGAGCCACTCAGACACCCCACACATGGAAAACATTTTAAAAACAAACCTGCATTCTACTTTGCAAACTGTCATTTTCATTTAATAATATAGTATGTTCTGAATCTTAATATATAAATTACCTTTATTATCTGTAACAATAACAGTCTGTTTTTAAATATCATAAAGAATCTAACCAGTCATACGCAGATATATTTTCAGCTTGTTCCAGGTTTTCATTATTTCAAACAATGCTACAAATAATATCCTTGCACATTTATTTTTGTTTGGTTATATAACTATAGCTTCAGAATACATTCTTACAAGTAGAATTGAGGGGCCAGAGGTATATATATTTAACATTTTTGTAGATACCGACAAACTGCTCTCCAAAAAGGTTTATTCCTTCATTCAACAAATATTTATTATTAAAAAAATTTTTTTAAATGTTTTTTATTTATTTCTGAGAGAGACGGTGTGAGCAGGGTAGGGTCAGAGAGAGAGGGAGATACTAGATCCAAAGCAGGCTCCAGGCTCTGAGCTGTCAGCCCAGAGCCCAATACAGGGCTTGAACCCATGAACCGTGTGATCATGACCTGAGCTGAAGTCGGATGCTTAACCAACTGAGCCACCCAGGTGCCCCTCATTCAACAAATATTTAATGTTCACCCAGTACATGCTAGTATTGTGTGAGGCTCTAAATATACAATGTCTCTGAAGAAGATGTACAAATGGCTAACAGGCACATGAAAAGATGCAATCTTTTCATATCACCAATTATGAGGGAGATGCAAATCAAAACCACAAGACACATTTCATACCCATTAGGAGGGTTATTATCAAAAAGAAGAAAAAAAGAAAAGAAAATAACAAGTATTGCTAGGATGCAGAGAAACTGGAACCCTTGTGCGTTACTGGTAGGATGTAAAATGGTGCAGCTACTGAAAAAAAGCAGATATAGCTGACTTGAACAGCATCACCAAATAACTCCATTTAAAGACATTTATTAAATACTTCATTTAATAACAGCAAGAATACATATTCTTCTTAAACTTACATAGAACATTCAGTAAGACAGACCTCATTCTGGTCCAAAAATGTAACTTAGCAAATTTAAAAGAACAGAAATCATACTAAGTATGGTCTCAGACCACAGTGGAATTAAACTAGAAATCACTACCAGGAAGATAGCTGGGAAATCCCAAAATATGTGTATATTAACATTAAAAGTATACAGACTAGGAAGGAAGAAATAAAACTGTTTGTTCACAGAGTACATGACTGTCTAGGTAGAAAATCCCAGAGAATGAAAATACATGCCTCTTGGAATAAGTGATTACAGTAGGGTTGCATGATACAGAGTAAATATGCAAAAGTCAACTGCTTTCCTAAATACCAAAAATGAACAACTGGAACTGAAAATGAAAAACACAATACCATTTACATCAATATCAAAAGAAAAAGATATTCTTGGGTAGAAATCTAACAAAACATGTACAGGATCTATAAGAAAGTATAAAATTCTGATAAAAAGTTAAAGAAGCTCTAAACAGAGAGACAGTACATGTTCAAGGATGGAAATACTTAACACTGTTAAGATGTCAATTCTTCTCATCCTGATTAATAGATTCAATGTAATCCTAATAAAAATTTCAGCAAGTTATTTTATGGATATTGCAAACTGATTCTAAAGCTTATATAGAGAGGCAAAAGATTTAGAACAGCTAACACAATAGTGAAAAAGAACAAAGTCAGAGAACTGACACTGACACTAAGACTTAAGTTAATTAAGCTACATTAGTCAAGACAGTGTGGTATTAGCAAATGAATAGACATATAGACCAATGAAACAAAATAAAGAGCCTAGAAATAGATTCACATAAATATAGTTAATCAATCTTTGACAAAGTAGCAAAGGCAATTTAATTGAGAAAGATAGTCTTTCTAAGAAACAGAACTAGAACAACTGGACAGTGACATGCAAAACAATGAATCTAGTCACAAACCCTTCTATCTTTCACAAAAATTAGCTCAAAATGAGTATAAACCTATGTATAAAAAACAAAACTATGAAAACACTAGAAAGCAACATAGAAGAAATTTCAAGTGACCTTGGGCTTGGCAACGAGGTTCTAATTATAATCCTGAAAACATGATCTATCAAAGAAAAACTTTGATTTTTTTATATATATTTTATTTATTTATTTCTAGGAGAGAGACAGCATGAGCAGGGGAGGGTCAGAGAGAGAGGGAGACACAGACTCTGAAACAGGCTCCAGGCTCTGAGCTGGCAGTCAGCACAGAGCCTGATGCGGGGCTCGAACCCACGAACTGCGAGATCATGACCTAAGCGAAAGTCGGATGCTTAACCGACTAAGCCACCCAGGCGCCCCTGATTTTTTTAAAATCCTATGAATTGGACTTTATTAACATTAGAGACTTTTGGTCTTTATTAACATTAGAAACTTTTTTAAAAAAATGTTTACTTTTGAGAGAGAGTGAGCATGTGCATGAGCACGAGCAGGGAAGGGGAAGAGAAGGAGACAGAAGATCTGAGATGGGCTCCAGGCTGACAGCAGAAAGCCCAATGTGGGGCTTGAACTCACAAACTGTGAGATCACAGCTAGAGCTGAAGTTAGATCCTTAATCAACTGAGCCACCCAAGCACCCCTAGCAACTGTTAAGAGGATGAAAAGACAGGCTGCAGACTGGAAGAAAATAAATGCAAAATACATATATGATAAAGAACTTGAAACCAAAATATAAAAAAAAAAAACCCTTAGAACTGAAAAATAAGAAAACAAACTCCCCAACTTAAAAAGTGGGTGAAAGGCTGGAATAGACATGTCACTAAAGGAAATATACAGATGGCAAGTAAGCATATGAAAAGATTCTCAACATGATGTGTCACTAAGGAATTGAAAATTAAAACAACAGTGAGATACAAAAGACACTTATTAGAATGGCTAAAATATTTAAAAATTGATAATACTAAATGCTGAAGAGGATGCAGTAGAATAGGAGCTTTTATTCATTGTTGTGGGAATACAAAATGGTAGAGCCATTTTTAAAAAGTTTATTTATTTATTTATTTGTTTGTTTAAGCAATCTCTACACCCAGTCTGGATCTCAGACTCATGACCCATAGATCAAGAGTCACACACTCTTCAGACTAAGCCAGCCAGGTGCCCTAGTACAGCCATTTTGGCAGTCTCCCCATTTGATAAAGCATTTGTGCTCTTAGTTATTCACCCAAGTCAGTTGGAAACTTGTGTCTATCCAAATACCTACACGTAAATGTTTACACCAGCAGTATTCATAATTGCCAAAAAACTGGAAGCCATTAAAACATCCTTCTTGATTATGAGCTAAAAATAGGTAAATGGATAACAAACTAATACATCTATACAACGGATTATTCAGCAGTAACAAAAAAAAAATGACTTATCCTGCTACAAAAAGACATGGAGGAACCTTAAATGCATACTGCTAAGTGAAAGAAGCCAATTAGAAAGCGTACATACTGTATGACAACATCTTAGAAAAGGCAAAACTGTAGAAATATAAAAAGGCCAGTGGCTGTCAGGCTTTTGAGGAAAGACAGGGAGGGATGAATACGTGGGAGTACAGGGGATTTTTAGAGCCATGAAACTATTTTTTATGATACTGTATATACATGATGTTATACATTTATCAAAACCCATAGACCTGTACAACACAAAAAGTAAACTTTAATGTAAGCTGTGGACAACATATTAATAATGATTTACCATTATTAATGATAAATGGTTCATTAAATGTACCACCAACTATAAGATGTTAATATCAGGGAAAACTCTGCAGAGGAAGGAGTAAGCATACAGAGACTCTCTAGACTATCTGCTTAATTTTTCTGTAAATCTAAAATTAAAAACATAAAATCTATTAATTAAAAAAATTACACTAGAAGAAATGTAGACAATGGACTGAAAAGGAACTACAGGGAATGCAGGCAAGAATGTCAGCTAGGAGGCTATGGTAATACCAACTTTCTCTCCCATGAACAGTATATGAGAGTCAATACTTATTTTTAATTTTGCCAAAAATGGGTATTATGATTGTTAGTAAAAAATCACTTACTCTAGTTCATATTTTCTTAATGACTAATGAGGTTGAGAATCTTTTCATAAGATAATTCACCATTTGCTTCATTTGTTTTTCTGTTTTATGTCCTTTGTCTATTTTTCAGTTGTTGGTCCTTTACTTATTGATTTACAAATTCGTTGAGCTTCAGCTTCTGTATTTTATCACAGTTTTTAAAATTACTTTTTTTGGGGGGCGCCTGGGTGCCTCAGTCAGTTGAACATCCGACTTCGGCTCAAGTCATGATCTCGTGGCTCGTGGGTTCGAGCCCCAAGTCGGGCTCCGTGTTGATAACTCAGAGCCTAGAGCCTGCTTCAGATTCTGTGTTTCCTACTCTCTCTCACTTGTACTCTGTCTCTCTCTCAAAAATAAACAAAACACTAAAAAATTTTTAAAAAAACAAAAGAAATGAGTGATATCTATCTACTAACATTGGTGATGCTCACAGCTCAGAGCCTGACCCGGGACTTGAAACCACGAGCCACGAGATCATGACCTGGGCTGAAGTTGGACACTCAACCAACTGAGCCATCCAGGCACCCCTAAAAATATCTTTTGAATTTATAACATCATTTATAACCACTGTATACTATTTCATTTAACATACTATAACTTACTCATTGTTTAAAGCCAGTTCTCAATAGTTATTTATTTACTTTTTAAAACGTTTATTTTTGAGAGAGATAAGGTGTGTGTGGGGGAGGGGCAGATGGAGAGAGGGAGAGAGAGAGAGAAAGGGACACACACACACACACACACACACACACACACACACACACAGAATTCGAAGTAGTCTCCAGCCTCTGAGCTGTCAGCACAGACCCCGATGCGGGGCCGGAATCCACAAACTGTGAGATAATGACCTGGGCTGGGGTCGGACACTTAACCAACTGTGCCACCCAGGAGCCCCCGTCAATATTTTTTTAATATCACAGATACCATTATCACAATTCTGTGCATAGATTTTTCTCCATTATGAATTATTTCCTTTGAACACCTTTTTGTAATTGAAATACTGAATCACAGAAACATTTTTATATTTTTGATATTATCAATTTAACTGCCATCAGCAATATATTAAAATTCTAGATTTACTGCAAACTCACAAGCACTAAGGATTATAACATTTAACTATATTTGCTAATTTAGTAACATAAATTTTTCTTTCTTTTTCTTTAGAGAGAAAAAGCAAATGTATGTGAGTGGGGAAAAGCAAGAGAAAATCTCAAGCAGGCTCCATACCCAGCGCAGAGCCCAACGTGGGGCTCGATCCTACCACCCCAGGATCATGACCTGAGCCAAAACCAAGAGTCTAATGCTCAACCAACTGAGCCACCCAGGTGCTCCTAAAATTTTTCCTTTCATTTACTTGTAGTTTTCTTCAAGTTTTAGTGAAAAACCAATACTTTCTCATATATTTAATGGTTTTGTTTTTTCTTGAGAAATTTTGGTTTATATTCTTGCTCACTAATCTGTAAGAACATAAGGATTTTTTCTTTGATCACAATAACATCTATATGGATATATTAATAAACTAGCCCTTTGTCGTCTCCATTTGCTGCAAATATTTTTTAGATTCTACTGGTTTCCATTTATTTATTTTTTAGTGTTATAGATTTGTGAGATACAGAAAA
This sequence comes from Proteles cristata cristata, assembly GCA_017311185.1. Taxonomy (NCBI): domain Eukaryota; kingdom Metazoa; phylum Chordata; class Mammalia; order Carnivora; family Hyaenidae; genus Proteles; species Proteles cristata. The sequence goes on along the minus strand of JAESUZ010003902.1, from coordinate 708,109 downwards.
TTGAATTTTTATGTAGTAAATCTAACAATTTTCCTTTGTGAACTGTTCTATTCTTTTTTTTTTTTTTTAAGAGACAGAGACAGAGAGAGAGAGAGTGAGTGTGTGAGTTGGGGAGGATGGCAGGGGGAGACAGAATTTTAAGTAGGCTCTAGGGCACCTCAGGTGGCTCAGTCCAGTAAACATCCAGTTCTTGATTTTGGCTCAGGTCATGACCTCAAGGTTGGTGAGACTGAGCCTCATGTCGGGCTCTGCACTGACAGCATAAAGCCTGCTTGGGATTCTCTCTCTCTTTCCCCCTCTGTTTCTCCCTACCTTGTGTATGTGAATGCACACTCTTGAGTTCATGTTTGCTCTCTTTCAAAGAAAATAAATAAACATTAAAAGAAAAAGAAAAAAGAATCTTAAGCAGGCTCCATACTCAGGGTAGAACCTGACATGGGGCTCGATCCCATGACCCTAGGGTCTTGACCTAAGCCAAAATCAAGAGTCAGATGCTCAATCAACTGAGCAACTCAGGCACTTCTGTTCTATCATTAAAAAAATTTTTTTTAAATTTAAATTTAAGTTTGTTAACATACAGTGCCATATTGGTTTCAGGAGTAGAACTTAGTGATTCATCACTTATATACAACACCAAGAGCCCATCACAACGAGTGCCTTCCTTAGTGCCATCTCTCATCTAGCTCATCTCCTACCCACCGCCCTCCATCGACCTCCAGTTTATTCTCTATCATTAAGAGTCTCTTGTGGTTGGAGTGCATGGGTGGCTCAGTTAGTTAAAGCATCCAACTCTTGATTTCAGCATAGGTTATAATCTCAGACGCTTACCCAACTGAGCCACCCAGGTGGCCCTCCTCTTGGCCTATTTAATTTCCTCTACTGATTTGTCTTTTCCAAAAGTATCAAGTACTTGAAAAAAAAAATACATTCTTAAGATATCCTTACCATACACCGGCGTCTTCCCCGGCAGGATGACGATAATGAGCTGCAGCCCTGAGTAGGTGTTCTTAAGATGCCGGAACATGGGCTCCACACTGTCTGCCCCCTGCGCATATTTGCAGAAGCAAGGCTGGCCCTGGATGGGCATCCCTGCATCTTTAGAAATCTTACGCAGCTGGTCGGTGAAACCCCTAGAAGGAGAAATCACACTAAAACTAAATCCTTTGTCTAGTCATTCACATCTACAAAGCGGAATGGAAAGTTTGAGAAGTGAATGGAAAATGAAGCAAAGATTTGTGTGCTCCATATATAAAGAGGTCACCAAGATTACTGATATTAAGGGCAGTAGTGAGTCAGTAATCTATTTTGGAAATTAAGAACACTACTATAGAATTATGTGGGATTCTGTAGTTTACAAAGGGCATTAGTAATACAGTGTACTGGTTAAGAGTTCATTTCTAGAGTTAGCATGGCAAGTTTCAATCCTAATTCTGTTAGTAACTATGAAATCTTAAGCATTTTTTTTAGTTTCTCTCATCTGTAAAATGATTACTTCCATTAGAGAGTTGGTGTGAATATTAAATGAGATTATATATGAATTTAGCACACTGACCAAGACATGGTAAGAACTTGATAAATTTAAGATAGTGTACATTATTTAAGAGTAGTGTTTATTTTTTTTAACATTTTTATTTATTTTTGAGAGAGAGAGAGACAGATTGCAAATGGGGGAGGCACAGAGAGGGAGACATAGAATTTGAAGCAGGCTCCAGGCTCTGAGTGATAAGCCGCAGAGCCTGATATGGGGCTTGAACCCACAAACTGTGAGATCATGACTTGAGCTGAAGTCAGATGCTTAACCAACTGAGCCTCCTAGGCACCCAGTTTTTTTTTTAAGTGCTATTTATTTATATTTGAGAGAGGGAGAGACACAGAGAGAGAGCGAGTGTGTGCATGTAAGTGAGCAGGGGAGGGGTATAGGGAGAAGGAGACAGAGGATCCCAAGCAGGGCTCGAACTCACAAACTGTGAGACCATGACCTGAACTAAAATCAAGAGTTGGATGCTTAACCGACCGAACCGCCCAGGTGCCCCATTGTACATAGTCTAATTTGATCGTGACAACATTCATAAAAAAGTGGTAGGTAAGGTATTATTCTCATTTTATAGGTCAGGCAACAGTTCCAGGGACATTAATGTCAAATGGCTAGATAAATGGTAGAGTCAGAAGTATGACCTACTCCAAAATTTCCTTCCACAATATTATGTATCTGAAACAAGGATAGCAGGTAAGACTGTGTCTTCAGAAAAGATTAAAAAAATATATGAAAACAACATTTAAGAACGAATGAGGCAGGAAGCATTTCAATGTACTTTTATCTCCACTAAAAAGAAACCCCAGAAGACGATTAATTCCTTTTTAAAACAAAATTCTGCATTTAACCTAGGATAAACAAGTAATGATGTCGTGATTTAACAATCACTTTACTTGTTTTGAAAACAAATAAGATCATAAGTCAAGGATCTGAGTCATCTTTGCTCAAAAACATTCTAATTCCCTTAGAGACAAAGTTTGTACGAATTTCCTTCTCCTTTTCCTTATTAGTGTTTAATTTGAGAAGTATGAAGTTGGGTATTTTCAGTCAGCCTCAGTAAGACCCACAAGCCCAAAGATTATGAGATTTCTATCAAGCCATGAATAACAAATGTAAAGTGAAAAGAATAAGTCTAAGCTTGAAAAACAATTGGAGGTATTTTCTTTGGCCTCAAGGTCAAAATAATCATAGCATTTAGTAAACTATCCTTATGACATTTTACTTGAAAATGGGTATAAAAACTCTGGAGAAAAACGTATATTAAGTAAACCTTAAGACATACATTTAGAAATTTGGAGCTACTAAAAAGTGAACAGAATTAAATAGAAAAAATACTTTTATTTCTCATATGAAAAAAAAAAATTCTGAATTGACCTGGCTGGTAAACTTGCCTTTGTATCTTTCAAGAAATACTCATTATGAGCATACTTTATAAGATCTATTAATGGAGACTGAATTTAGACAATAATCATTTTCTTTCAAAGAAGGTGAGAAAATGGAAGCCTGGAAGGCTGGAATAAGTTATGTAAATTGAAAATCAACAATTTTTTTGTTTTGTTTTCAATTTAAGCAGAAGATTACCGAGCACTTACACATGGAGGAAAAGAATTTGGGGAATAAAGGAAGGAACTGGTGGAGATGGAGGTCAAATTTTTGAAAGTAAGGAAGTGAAAATGAAGAGTTAGATTATTCTTTCAAGGAGCTCAATTGAGAAATAAAGATCTTATTTCATCCTCATCTAAGAGATAGGTATTATCTCTAAAATGGTGAAAACTGAAGCAAAATGAAATTAAATAAATTACTCATGATAATATAGCTAAGAAGTGAAAAGGCCAGGAATTAAACATAACCTATTTGCTATCAAAAGCCAATGATGCTCTTTCCATATCACATAAGCTGGAATGTTAAGATGCCTACAAGAATGAATGAGTGACTTTACTAACAAATATAGAAATCTTTCCCAAAGTACTGAGAAGAAGTATTTTCAAAGGCTCAGTGATTACTCTGTACTGAGACAACACAGGTTAAAACATTAGCCAAAGTAGTTAAAACTGAAACACAAAAAATTCCCCAAACCAAAGTAGTGACATGTCTTACTTTAATATTTCTTCTCTGCACTGCCTCTGTGTGGCGAAACAAGCTATAGCCCACATTTTTATTTCAACTCCTGTGTGGAACTGTTTCCCTCTCATGTCCCATACTCCATGGCTTGGTGTTGCTACTGTCCGATTCTACAGAAAAAGTAAAAAGAGAAATAAGGCAAAAAAGAAGAAACTATTAACATACAGTTTATTTTAATGAGCTGTAAAGAAAAACATTTCAAACTGCTGAACTGATATATATCTGACATTCTACATGTAATAGGCTGCTCTACATCAATATTATTTATATTTTTTATCCTATAAAACTAAAACATCTAAACTCAAGCAAAGATACCCTAAAACAAAAAAGTACTGTTGGAGCAAAACAACACTTTCTAAATCTCAGACTTAGTTAGGATGCCTTTCTCTTTATTAACAGCAATAGTTTCTAATTTAAAAACCATCAACAGATTTTACCCGTCCTCCATACTGCAGCATAGGTGCTGGGAGTACACGTCCGGTTACATGGGCCATTTCATCCCGAACTTTAAATTGAAACTCCTGAACAAATGGATCTGTTTCATAATTTGCACTTCTTACCTAACAACAGAAAAAGTTAGCAGTTATTTTCAAAAATTTTCCCAACTCCCTGCTTTATTCATTAGAACTCTGCATTTTTTTCTCTTCACTGTATCAATAATGTTTTAGATCTAGTTAATGGCGCCTTAACTATAGGACAGAGAATCTTAACCTTGAACCACATTATCATGAATGGACTGTAGGAAGTCTGAACCTCCTGGTAATTTACAAAAATTTGAATGTATTAGGTAGAATAATAAGAAATTTCAACTATTTACAATCTATGAAAATGGCAATTTTATATGATTAAACTTAATACATTTTAGAGAGGGTGGTCTGGGGATTATAAGAGGAATAAACTTCTGACCTAAAAAATAAAAACTTCTAATTAGAAGATTCAGACATGTATTAAATATCTGGTGTGTTCTGCACTGCCAGCAGAGAGCCTGATACGGAGCTCGAATCCTGAGACTATGACCTGAGCTTAAGTCAGTTGCTTAACTGATTGACCACCCAGGTACCAAGAATTTAATTCAATATACACTTGGACTTCATAATATAATTCATGTTTATAGCGTGCTATAGTAACTGTATTTTTTAAGACATATTTACTTGGTCTCAGGGGGAAGGTCAAATAAGGTTATAAAATGAGGTGGTATTTCAAGTGGTTGAGTAACAACCCATTAAAAAAAACTATATAACCTAAATATGTAAAAAAATTTTTCCCACAATAAACAGGAAGAGCTGTTTTCTAAATTAGGCACTAATGCTTCTTCAAGCTTAAATGCCATTCATTTATGGCATTTTTCAGGGTACCTTCATAGTAAGGTTACAAAGAATAACTACTATAAATAAAAACCTGCCATGTGATATGCTTGGTATTAAGTTTTATAATTAATTTTCACAATAAATTTATAGCTATAAAAGTAATTCTTATATAACTTTTATAATCTTTACAGAGGACAAACCTAAAGCTTAGTACAGTTAAATGTCTGGCCTAGAACCATGTAGCTAAGCAAGTGACCTAGAATCTGAAACCATGTATGTCCTGATTCTAGAGTTTCTACTCTCAATCAGTGCACTAGTCTTCCAGATGGTATAATTACAATTTTTTAAAGTTTATTTTTGAGAGAAAGAGAGAGAGAGAGCATGAGCAGGGGAGGGGCAGAGAGAGAGGGAACACAGAGTTGAAAGCAGGCTCCAGGCTCTGAGCTGTCAGCACAGAGCCTGATGTGGGGCTCGAACTCATGAACTGTGAGATTATGACCTGAGCTGAAGTCGGACGCTTAACCAACTGAGCCACCCAGGCGCCCTGTAGATGGTATAATTATAATAACTACAATAATGGAAACAGTATGTAAGCATAGAAGATAGACTTTGAACCCAGAGCTGTTAAGATTCCAAAGCTTGTACTTTTAACAATTGTATGATATTCTCTCTTTGGACAGAAAAGCTGAAATAAGTGAATTAGTAGTAGTTATTGGGATTTCACAGAGATAATGAAAGCTTCCAGCCTCTTAAAGGTTTTAAAACCTTGTTATAATAGATCAGAAAAACAATCCATGATGAAAACAAATCTGTATTTTCCTAATTATGATGTAATAACTTTTATTTGCTCTTTATAAAACTATACGGGAATTTCCCATAATTGGCTTACAAAATGAAAATGCCAGTTCTGTAACTTTTTTATAACAATCTTCACTATTACCCAAAGTAATATTCCTATTTCAAGACTTTCTTCTCTTCACTTATGTAATTTAAATGGTATTCAAGAAGAGAGTAAGATCCAGGTGACTTTTATTTTTCATTTTGCCTTATTCCATCAGTTTTATAAAGTGATATTGCTACTCTTCCTTCTCTTCCACTCACAACAGTGATAGAGCTTAGAGACCTTACATGGTTGGAACAGTCTTACATTTTTTTTAAGCCACCCAGACACCCCAGTCTTGTATTTCTTTATTCATCTTATACAGCTGCCAGTCTGATACTGAGGACTAAAAAATCCTACAGATGGTTAACACTCACTACAGATAGTCATAATACCTTGATTTCTCTTCCTTTTCCTTTCCTAGGTGGGAGGTAAAGTTCCTAGTAAAGTTCCAGTTCCCTAACTGAAACACTAATTCTGAGAGAATCTGCTCTAGATCTAAAATTAAAGAGCTTGGGGTTAAATGAGAAGGATCTAATCCTTCTCATAGAACTCATTAAGGGGTAAACCTTAAGAACCCATTAAGAACACCACTGGATGACTTCCATGGTCCCTTTTAATTCTGATAATCCATGAAATGGTAATGAGGTATGAGCTGATAAGGACATGACTCCAGTAGTAGCTCATTCTAACATGTTTTTAACCCATTTCTAGGGTCAAGTACTAACCAATCTGCTAATTTCCTCTTGTCTATCTGGCGCAGATCTTGCTGTTGCTTTGATCATAGTGGATGTCTGATTGTCCGTTAGCTTCTTGATACATCGTTGCCCTGCCACAATATTACAGACCTACAAATGGAAAAAAGTTTTGTACTAGATGCATATATCTTTTTTAACTCTTACTGGCAATTATATGTGAAATTAAAATTTTTTAAACTATTTATTATTTTTGAGAGAGAGCGAGAGAGAGAGACTTAGGATCCTAAGCTGTGCTGACAGCATAGAGCTTGATAGGGGTTCAAACTCATGAACTGTGAGGTCATGACCTGAGTCGAAATCAAGAGTCAAACACTTAACCAACTGAGCCACCCAGGCGCCCATAAACTGCTTCTTTTTAATGTGTTAAGTAAAAATGTAGTAAACAATACTGCTTTATAAGTATGATTATAACAGGGTAAAATGTACACTGGATAAAAAGGCTGAAAAGAAGTGTACCAAAATGTTAATAGTGGTTACTTTAGAGTTGCAGGATTGTGAATAAAACTTATTTCATTACTAAATTTGAAATAAAATTTAAAATAGTTCCATATCTAAAATAAAAGTTGAGAGTATGAAGTAAGTTATATGCCATAAAACTCCCAACAGAAAGATGAACAAGAGGACATTAAGAAACAGCCTAAACACATTACTTCTAGTGGCAGATAGGTATGTTTCTGTTCCTGCCCCACTTGCAGACAAGGAAGGTGTGGGTACTTCAGCTGAAGAGTATACTTTTCTCTGAAATACTGTGCTACTGTTCTCTCCACAGTTTGGCCATTTTCTAACTGTAAAGGAAAGCTGAAAGAAAAAAAAAGTACACATTAACAACTCTCATCTCATTATGGTGAGCAAAACTCCCAATCCACTAACTAGAGCAAGCTGCCTCAAATCATCTCTACTCTGACAAACACCAGCTTTTCTTACGTTTGATGACTGGCAGGCCTTCTTGTTACATTACAAACACGGTATTTCCGTCTCATTGTTCCACAATGAGTCACTTCAACCTTCAGACCTGTTCCCAACAAGAAAAACTGAGGTTATAGAACATCAAATATTTATAAAGCCTGCTCACTACCATAAAACTCATATTCTAAACAGACAGAAAATTTGTAATATAGGCAATGTGATATTAACAAAGAATTTAATAAATAACATTGCTAGTGATGATTATAATCAGGATAGATCTATCTCCAAATATTTTCCTTATCCTATCAAGATCTACATATCAAAAAACAATCATAAAATTTGCAAAGCCTATAGAGCAAGGGACAAAGTTCTCTATTAATTAAAAACAAAACAAATGTTTATAACAAATTTAGGTATTTATCCTGGGAAAGGGAATGAGGAATGAAAGAAGAGTTATAACAATTCTTATACTCCACAGTTTTTAAAGTATGTGATATGTGAATAGTCCAGTCATCACACAGTGACTGATGTTTAGAATTTAATAAATCTCAGAAGCAAGTCCTTTAAAGATTTTTAAAGTAGGAAGCAGAAAATTCCAGGCCCTTTTAACAGAGGCAGAGTGACAATTTAGTTGAAGTATAATATAGTGATACAACTCTTACTATTATTAGAAATTAAATGCAACCTAAATAATTCTTGGAGTAGGTGATCCTGCCTTCTTAAGGAATCACTGACCCATTTGAGAATCTGATGAAAGCAGTAAACTCTCAAAACTGCATATACACATAGATGTTCCTGGATCCTTGCAATCCCTTTACGGACCATAGGAGTTTGAAGATCCCAGGCCTGCTTTAGAAAGTGAAGCAACTGCAGGGTGCCTGGGTGGCTCGGTTGGCTAAGTGTCCGACTTCTGCTCAGGTCATGATCTCACTGTTCCCAAGTTCAAGCCCTGCGTCAGGCTCTGTGCTGAAGCTCAGAGCTTGGAGCCTGTTTGGGTTCTTTGTCTCCCTCTCTCTCTGCCCCTCCCCTGCTTGTGTTCTGTCTCTAGAAAATGAATAAACATTAAAAAAGAAAAAAAGTAAAGCAATGTCTTTTAAACCACTGGTGAAATCTTTGGGATTAATTTTCTTAAGCAGTGCTGTCCAATAGAACTTTCTGAAATGACAGAATGTTTTACATTTGTGCTAATATGTAATCACTAGCAATATGTGTTACGGAGTACATGAAATGTGGCTAGTGTGACTAAGAAAGTAAAAATTTAATTTCATTAATTTAATGCAATCTTGGAGCTACCTAGATAGAGAAAAGTTAACAAACTGATACAGTTGCTACTTGCTTATAGATAAGCAACTCTATTACTATGACCTACACTCCAAAGGCAAAAAATCTAAAAAGGGGTAGATGAAGGACAACTTTTAGTTTTGATAGTATTTATGGCTGTTACTTTTACATTGTTCCCCTATTATATTTGTGATTCCTATTGTGCAGTGGTTCTCAACCATAGGCAATTTTGCCCTCCAAAGAACATTTGGTAATATCTGGAGACATTTTTAATCGTCATGATGGGGGCGGGGGGAAGCGGTGTTTGCTATGGGCATTTACTACGTGCTATATTTAGGGACTCCTGGATCCAAGGAGGATGCTAAATATCCTACAATGCACGGGACAGCACTACCTCCCACCCCAGACCACAACAAAGAATTATCCAGCCCAAAATATCGATAGTGGCGAGGTTGAGAAACCCTGCAACAGTGTAATTTATTTTCCTATATAATTACTAACTACAATACCAAATACAAAGTTCATTCATAGTAATATTTTCTTCTGATATATCAGCACAAATTAAGATGTAAAATGCACATAGTGTCACTGTACCAGACTGGTATGGATTTTTCTTGAGAAGTTCTAACTGAATCAGTGACATAGTTCTTTTTGGTAATTACTATTGTAAAACTAAAATTTCAGATCAACTGGAGTATAAACTATGCTTCTATATTATAAAGGAAACTAGAAAATAAAATACTACCGTGAGAAGGCCTCAGAAGGAGGAAATCTGAAGTAAGCAATATGAAGTAATATGAAGTAAGCAGGATGTAAAAATATTGTTTAGGGAGGGAACACAATAGAAAAATTATATATTTTTTTCTGTTATCTATACCACCTAGCCATTTGTTTTCAAGTCTTCCCCCTGAATTAAAGAAGTTACTAGTAATATTCTAATAGCCTACTAAATAAGTTTTTGCCAAAAATAAATTGGTGTTTTAATAAATATATGGTACTTTTACTATATACACTTCCTCTAATACTTCTGTTTAACCATTATGAGAAATTACACAAAGGAATAACCTGAAAGTTACTACTGAATATTTAAGAAAAAGTTCAACTGGACCTAAATTAATATACTAGGTAAATCTATTTGGTACAGTACACTTTGTATCACTACTTAATAGTTACCATCAAATTCCTTAATGCTGGCTAAAAAATTAAGCCCAAATATATAGCACAGAACATATAACCTTGATTCTCCTGAGTTTCCATGGTAGGATTACATGATGTATGTTAAAGAGCCTTCTTTAAAAAAAAAAAAAAAGAAAAGCCTTTTTGAATTTGAATGGAGGAAAAAAATCATCAGTTGGTCAATTAGATCCAACTGAGATTTTTCTGCCCCAAATCTAGGGTCAAAGGTGCCTAAGAATTAGACTCAACCCAGGACTCAGCAAAAAGTTGAAATTAAAAAAAAATGAACTAGATAATTCTCTGCCCAGGTCCCTCCCAAAACCCTCCATCCAACCAAAAGTTTTTGGCTTTAATAAATCAAATATTTAACCTATAAACTTGGCTTTACCTTCACTCTAACATCAACTTTATAATGCTTTCTAGTCATTTTTTCAGTCATTTCTTTGGGCCCCTGAGCAGTTGAAGTTAAGATCGAGTCCATGCTCTTCGGGCAGCAGTTGAATCCTTGTTCTGTACATCTTGTATTTTCTGTGATAGAGTGGTGATATGAGTTGATTGCATAGTTACCGCAAAATAATGTAAGTGACTTCATGATATCAGAGGTGGTAACTAAGCAGCAACTCCACTGGAAACCATGGATTTTGATGATCACACATTAATGGTGGGTAATGCACTAATCTCTCAACAATGCTAGCTGTGCAGTTAATACAGATTATGAAAGGACAACGATATGGTTGCAATACACCAATATATAACATTTTGTTATTTTGGCATTTAAATAAATTGAGACAAATGGATGCTCATTTTCAAAACAGGAAGGACTTTTTTTTTTTTTTAAATGTTTTATTACATTGACTCTCTTTCTATCCTCTGGGTACTGAATGGCAAAGAATCAATGATTATTGGAGCAAGCAGAATGCACTGAACTATTCTAACTTATTCAGGGAACTGAAAGATGTTCATTGAACAAAATTCAATGTTTCACTCAAACCAGAAGCTGAAAATTATCTGCAACAGTCAAAATCTTAAAATTTAAAAAAAAAACATTTTTGACAATTTAAGATTTAACACAATATAAATAGAATTTATACTACTCATTCTAATTAGAGAACATCTAATTTTTCTTCTTAATATAAATAGAATTTGTACTACTCATTCTAATTAGAGGATATCTAATTTTTCTTCTTGCCTAAATAATAAAAACTAAATACAGTGGAGTCACATCTTTTTAGATTTTTAAAAATATTTTAAGTAATCTCTACACCCAACATGGGACTCAAACTCACAACCTCAAGATCAAGAGTTGCAAGTTCAACTAAGCCAGCTGGGTGCCCCCAGTGGAGTCACATGTTAGATGAGGATTAAGTTCTAAGTTATGAACAAGGCAAGAATTTTACACAATCAAAATTACTCTTGAAAATCCCTTCAATTACTAATAAAGTACAGTGTCAATAGGTTTGCATATAAAACCATAAATGTATATTTAAGTGTACATAGAGATGTACATTTAGAAAAAAATGAATTATATACAATACAAAGTTTAGAACACTATTAAAATTTTTTCTTTTTCTCTCTAGAAGACCTTACAGAGATGAATTTATATGAGTAAAATACATAGGATAAAACACCACTGTACCGATTTTAGCTCTAAATAAAATAGGCAAGATCAATGATCAACTGTAGAATGTATATGAAATAATGAAATTCCAATTCTAAAATAACACATGAAACAGGCTAGCGAGTCCCATATCTATAAAATTTCAAAGGAATAAAATATTCTATCATTTTAGAAAAATAAGGATGTCATTATATTAGAATATATAAAAATAACGACTCCAGTTCTGACCTAATGATGTTTTTGGAATAAGTTTCCTACTTTTAACAATATTATAGAAGCATTTTCCCATGAGATACTCTTATTCTTTTAGTTAGTGATGCAAAGTATTAATAAAATATTAGCTGGTATCAATATTAATTTCATTATTTGGCATTTCTTTCAAATAGTTATCTAAGATGTAATGGTAATGAATTTAATGTAACATTTTATAACTGATCTTTTTTTACAGATGATATTACATAAAGATACTTTAAACATTTTTTCAATAAAAGTTTGTTATATTCATGCATTTTATAGTTAAGTTGTTCCAAATGCTAATTAATTCACCTTTTATCTCTTTGGTGAATTTTACCCGATGAGAATCAGTCAGTGGTCTTGGTTGCTCATCAATATTATGAATGTCAAGAACTTCACACATGAATTGAATTACAGGTTGTGCTTTGTAGAAGGCAGTGGCAGAAACTAAGAAGAAAAACACAAACAGTACAAATTAATGTTTCTGTAAAAAAAATTTAGAAACTTGTTCTGTTTCCATGATAATTAATTATAAAGTTATAATTATCCTTTATGTAAACTTATGTATATAAAAAACCATTTCTGAATGAAGCAGTTTCAATTTGATGGCTGTCTGACTAGAAGACAGGCATAAGAATAGAAAAGCCAAATCCTACAGTTTATATTATCTATCTTTTCTTCATGGGTAACTGAATAAAACCTTTCTCTGCTACATGTACAGAAGTATTCTGGGTATGAGACAAGGCCTATAAAGGGGACAAATGCCAGAGCCCCTTAGCAGATGAAAAGGTTAGGTATTCTTTCTTTTAAACTTTTATCAGGTTATTCTTTTTTTTTTAATGTTTATTTTTGAGAGAGATATAGCATGGGGGGGGCGGGTAGAGAGCGGGAGACGTAGAATCTGAAGCAGGCTCTAGGCTCTGAGCTGTTACCACAGAGCCTGATGTGGGACTTGGACCCACAAAACATGAGATTATGACTTGAGCTCAAGTTGGGATGTTTAACTGACTGAGCCACACAGGTGCTCCTTAAACAAAGCTTTCTGTGCCACCCTGGACTGTTCATCCTAGTGAAAGCTTTCCCTGTCTTGCACAGATTTGAGAAGACAGTGTTATTAAATGATAATGGTGCTAATCCAAACTACAGGAAGTAATAAGTAATGAGTATCTGTCCAATGTGATCTAATTATAGTTGGTAGTTTTCTAATAGTCAACCAGCCTGACTTCTTAATCTTGGGCTTCAGAACTGGAAGAGCTTCACCAATGGTTAGTAGATCACCATCACTCATTTCTTTTTATAAAAAACTTTTTAATGTTTTGTTTATTTTTTGAGAGACAGACAGAGTGCAAGTTGGAGAGAGGCAGAGAGAATGGGAGACACAGAATCTGAAGCAAGCTCCAGGCTCTGAGCTGTCAGCACAGAGCCCAATATGGGCCTTGAATTCATGAACCATGAGATCATGACTTGAGCTGAAGTCAGACACTTAACCGACTGAGTCACCCAGGCACCCCAACCATCACTCATTTCTTAAACACATATTTACTAAGCCTGCCATAAAGGCACTGAGGATACAATGAAAAGTAAAACCAAAACAGACAACAAGCTACATGCTATCATGTTATTTTTCTACTTAAAAAACATGGCTATTGTCTGCTGAGCTAAGTGTAAATATTTTAAGTGGTGCTCTTTCTCTCCTTCTTCTTGGCTTAAAGATTAAATGTCTTCCACAAAATGTCCCTCACCTCTGGAAGGATGTTTATCAAGCCTTTAACAGTAGTTATCTCAGGGTATGTGTGGGTATTTAGGCTACTGTGGATATTTTTTATATTTTTTATTTTAATTTTATCTTTAAGTCTTCATTTACTATAGTGAGCACATTTTACTTTTTTCCTTTATTATAGAATACATGATGTCTCATAAAAAATTCAAATATAGATCTATAGAATAAAGACTTCCTCCCAACTCAACTTCCCCCCCTTCAAGTATTTTTTAGAAATAACCATTATTAGGGGCACCTGGGTGGCTTAGTTGTTAAGCCTCTGACTTCAGCTCAGGTCATGATCTCACAGTTTGTGAGTTCAAGGCCTACATCTGGCTCTGTGCTGACAGCTTCAGCTTGACCCCTTCAGATTCTATGTCTCTCTCTCTCTCTGCCCCTCCTCTGCTCACACTCTGTCTTTCTTTCTCTCTCTCTATCTATACCATGGAATACTACATGGCAATGAGAAACAATGAAATCTGGCCATGTGTAGCAACATGGATGGACCTTGAGGATGTTATGCTGAGTGAAATAAGTCAGGCAGAGAAGGACAAATACCATGTGTTTGCATGTATAGGAGGATTAGGAGGAACTTGACGGAGGAACAAGGGGGAGAAGAAGGGCGGAAATGGTGGGGGAAAGGGAGAGAGGCAAACCATGAGAGACTCTTGAATGCTGACAAAAACTGAGGACTGATGGATGTGGGGGGAAGGAGGGATGGGCATGGAGGAGGACACTTGTGGGGATGAGCACTGAGTGTTATATGGAAACTAATTTGACAATAAACTATTTGTAAAAAATAAAAATAAAAAAATAAACATTAAAAAATCAATTATTAGTAATTAGGTATGTATATATCCTGATCTTTTGATATGCACTTTCAAAGATGAAAATGCATATGTAACTTTTTTTAAATTAAGTAAAATCTACACCCAATGTGGGGCTTGATCTCATTGCATGGTCTACTGGCTCAACAAACCAGCCAAGTGCCCCCATGCAACTTTGTTTTTATATGAGATCAGATAATACACGTTCCATGACTTATTTTATTACTTATTAAAATTTTTTTAAGTTTATTTATTTCTTTTGGGAAAGAGTGAGAGAGAACAAGCAGTGGAGGGGCAAGGAGAGAGGGGGAGAGAGAATCCCAATCAGGCTCTGGTCCTACCAGCAAGGAGCCCAATGTAGGTCTGAACTCACAAACCTCAAGATCATGACCTGAGCCGAGACCAAGAGTCAGATGCTTAAGTGACTGAGCCACCCAGGTGTCCCAGTTTTATTATTTTTTAAATTAACAGTATGTCTTAGGGAATCCTTCTATGTTACTACATTCCTTTTAGGGGCTTCTTATTATTCCACAGTATGGGTGCATGTTAATTATGTGTGTGCGCGTGCACACACACTCACACTTCCTTTCCCTCTTAATAAAAAAGAGCACAAATGGTAAAACATTAGAAACATTCTGGGCTTTGATCTTTTTTCTCATTATGTATCTTAGATAGATCTATATATACTAATATGGAACTATATCATTCTTTTTCACAGCTGCAGGATATCTCATTTACATGGCTGGACTTCATGTCCCTAGTGATGGATCGTTAAACTGGTTTTTCATACTACATATTTTCCGGTGAATGCCCTTATATATATTTTATTTGCCTGTGTGTGTCTGCATGTGAGCACATCCATGAGTACTTCTGTAGGGAAGATTTAAGAGAAAACAGTACTCACTGCTAAACTTTCATCCAAATAAACTTTAGAATCACCTCTGCAATTTTTAACTAAAAAAAGAGAGACTGATGAGATTGTATTAGCATTCTAGATCTTTTATCCAAATCCATAGTAGTTTCAAAATGTCTACATTATATTATTCTATTAAAAATGTGAGAATACTTTTTTGTATTAAAAAAGGTTGGCAGGTAAGCACATATTGCTTCTGGGTTAATGTTTTAAAAGTAAATAGATAAAGGAAAATAAATATATGGTAAGTAACATGCTTATTTGCCTTTCGTTTAATCCTATAGGTAAATTTTCTTCACTAGATTATAATAATACTAGCATTCATAACTAACATGTCTTATATCATTGAATTGCACCTACTAAATAAACATTATTTATCCTTTGAAACATTCTTCAATTGTTTTTCCCTACTATTTGTATCACTATGCTTCTAATGATTTTACTGTTTATCATCTTCTCTAGGAATGTGGGCATTTGAGATGAAAGTTAAAGTTGTTAAAAAAAAAACAAAAAACCTCTGACTAAAGATGGGTTGAAATCAGTGAATACAGGGGCACCTGGGTGGCTTAGTCGGTTGAGCGTCCGACTTTTGCTTAGGTCATGATCTCGCGGTTCGTGGGTTCGACCCCTGTGTCGGGCTCTGTGCTGGCTGCCAGCTCAGAACCTGGAGCCTGTTTCAGTCTGTGACTCCCTCTCTCTCTGACCCTCCTCTGCTCACGCTGTCTCTCTCTCCTAAAAATAAATAAAACATTAAAAAAAATTAAAAAAAAAATCAGTGAATACAGCTGAATTAGGAGTGGATTTCAGTAAGCAAAGAACTGCTACTCTTAGATGAATTTTATAAACCTACATATACATGCATTTTATTCTTCCCCTTTAAAAAATAAGCTAATTTTGAGGTGCCTGGGTGGCTCAGTCGGTTAGGCATCCAACTTCGGCTCAGGTCATGATCTAACAGTTCGTGAGCTGACAGCTCAGAGCCTGGAGCCTGCTTCAGATTCTGTGTCTTCCCTCTTTCTCTACCCCTCCCCCACTTAAATGCTCTGTCTCTCAAAAATAAATAAATGTAAAAAATTAAAAAGAAAAAATAACCTAATTTTAATTGAAAAGAAATGTTTATGTTTCACATTTAAAAAATCTAGTAACAAAAGATACATTAATGTATTAAAGGAAATAAGCATACAATCATTTCGATCGATGATGGTGCCCCAAAGAAGCATTAGATAAAATTCAGCACCATAGGTAATACTCATACTGTACCAGGACTGGAAAAGAATTTCCTTAATTTGATAAAACTTATCTACCAAAAATCTATGGTAAATTCAGGGGCACTTGGGTGGCTCAGTCAGTTAAGTATCAGATTCTTTGATTTTGGCTCAGGTCATGATCGCAGGGTCCTGGGACTGAGCCCTATGTCAGGCTCCTCACTGAACATGGAGCCTGCTCAGGATTCATTCTCTCTCTCTCTCTCTCTCTCTCTCTCAACCCCCGCCCACACTGTGTTCCCCTGCTCATGCTCACTCTCTCGAAAATAAAAAAAACAACAATTAAAAAATTCATATTAAAAAAAATCTAAGGTAAATTCAACTTTATTTATTAGGAAGTTCTAGCTAGCACAGTAATGCAAATTAGAGAAATAAAAGGTAAAAACACTAGAAAGGGAAAATTATTATTCTTCATAATATGACTATCTATCCAAAAACACCAATAAGATCTACAGATAAATTATGGAATTAATGAAAGTTCAGCAAGGTTGCTAGACTTAAGATCAACATATGAAAATAAATTACAGGGGCGCCTGGGTGGCTTAGTCGGTTAAGCGTCTGACTTTCACTTAGGTCATGATCTCACGGTTCGTGGGTTCGAGCCCCGCGTCGGGCTCTGTGCTGACTGCCGGCCCAGAGCCTGGAGCCTGTTTCAGAGTCTGTGACTCCCTCTCTCTCTGACCCTCCCCTACTCACGCTGTCTCTCTCTCTCTCCTAGAAATAAATAAAAAATATTAAAAAAAATTTTTTTAAATAAAAAAAGAAAATAAATTACATTCTTATACATTGGCAACCAAATTAAAATGGAATTTTTTTTAAAATTTTTTTAATGTTTTTTATTTATTTCTAGGAGAGAGAGAGAGACAGCGTGAGCAGGGGAGGGTCAGAGAGAGAAGGAGTCACAGACTGGAACAGGCTCCAGGCTCTGAGCTGGCAGTCAGCACAGAGCCCGACGCGGGGCTCGAACCCACGAACCGCGAGATCATGACCTAAGCGAAAGTCGGACGCTTAACCCACTAAGCCACCCAGGCGCCCTAAAATGGAATTTAATGGGGCACCTGGGTGGCTTAGTCGGTTAAGCGTCCGACTTCAGCTCAGGTCACAATCTCATGGTTCGTGAGTTCGAGCCCCTGCTTTGGGCTCTGTGCTGACAGCTAGCTCAGAGCCTGGAACCTGCTTCGGATTCTGTGTCTCCCTCTTTCTCTGACCCTCCTCTGCTCACACGGACTGACTGTCTCTCTCTCTCTCTCTCTCTCTCTCAGAAATTAAAAAAAAAATTAAAAAAAAAAAAAAGAATAGCCAAAAAAATATTTTTTTTAAGAGAGAGAGTATGCAAGCAGGGGCGAGGGGCAGAGGGAGAGAGAATCTAAAGCAGCCTCTACACTCAGTGCAGAGACCAACGAGGGACTCAATCCTACCACCTGGGATCATTACCTGAGCTGAAATCAAGAGTCAGATGCTTAACAGACTGAGACACCCAGGTGCCCCTAGCCAATTTCTAAGTCTAAGGTCTGCCCTATCATTTATCAAGATTCTTATAATCCTATTCAAGTCAGGAGACTATGGGGATAGAAACACAGACCAGCAGAACAGACTTGGAAGGCTACGTCACACAATATACAAAAACAAATTCCTATTCAGAGAACTAAAATATGAAAAATAAATAAACATTTAGAAGAAAATACAGAGTATCTTTTTTTTTTTTTTTAAAATGTCTTATTTTGGGGGCAGGGGGGTGACAGAGAAAGAGGGAGAGAAAGAATCCCAAATAGGCTCTGTGCTGTCAGTGTGGAGTCCAACAAGGAGCTTGATCTCATAAACCCTAACATCATGACCTGAGGTGAAATCCAGAGTCAGATGCTTTATCGAGTGAGCCCCCCAGGCACCCCTAGAATATCTCTATGATCTTGGCAGTACAGAAGAATTTCTTAACGAGATACAAAAAATACAAACTACTGAAATTATAAGAATTTATTTTTTCTTTTTAGAGCGAGAGAGTGCAAGCAGGGCAGAGTGTCAGAGGGAGAGAGAATCTTAAGCACACTCCATGCTCTGTGTGGAGTCCGACATGGGGCTCAATCCCATGACCCTGGCATCATGACCTGAGCTGAAATCAAGAGTCAGATGCTCAACCAACACACCCCTAAGAATTTCTTAAAATCAATAAACTATAAACCGTTAAAACTATAAAGAAAAAAAACTATGGAAGAAAACTGTAAGAAAATCACCCATGTACAAAGCCAAAAAACAAAAAACCCAAAACAAAAGCAAAATGAGGCTATAGATTGGTAAAGCCATGTGTAACACCTATAACAAATAATTAGAGAATATGTAATGAGTTCCTACTAATCAAGATAAAACAATAAAAGTGGCAAATGACACAAGTCAGCATTTCATAAAAGAGAAATCTAAATGTCAAAACTCATAAATTTTCATGACTTATTTTATGTGTAATTAAGGAAATATATATAACAATATTGAGCTATCATTTTATACCAATCAAGATGGGCAAAGAATTTCAAGACCTGTAACATAAACTGACAATAAAACCAATGGAAGAATGAATGCTCTTGTACAGGCTGGAGGAATACAAACTGATACAATTAGGAGAGCAAATAGTAATATATAGTAAATTTGAAGATATGCTTACTTTCCCATTCAGCAGTTCTACTATGTTGAAATACATACTCTAGAGAATTCCCTATCTGCCAAAGAATGCTTACTGTATTATTTTTAATAAAAAAAGAATGGAAACAACCAATAATACCCGTCAACAGAATGAATAAATCTAGAGTGTATGCATTCAATTAAAATGGACTAGGCAGGTGTTAGAATTCAGATAAATAAAATTAGAAACAGTGGGACCTGGATGACTCAGTCAGTTAAGCTTCCAACTTCGGCTCAGGTCATGATCTCAAGGCTCATGAGTTTGAGCTCTACATCAGGCTCTGTGCTGACAGATCAAAGCCTAGAGCTTGGAGTCGGCATCGGATTCTGTGTCTCCCTCTCTCTCTGCCCCTCCCCTGCTCATGCTCTGTCTTTCTCTCTCAAAAATAAATAAACGTTTAAAAAATAAAATAAGAAACAAAGTACAGATATTATTGAGAGGACTTTGGTGGAAAATGAGATATTATCTACTACTTAGGCTGCCAGTTACCTAGATATATACAATCTACAACTAGGGAAAAAAATTACCAAAAGAGACTATGTCTAGAATACCAGTAGAAAAGTCTTTCGATTCATCAACATTAATCTCTGAATTTATTAAGGTCATTTAAATTTCATTAAGGTTTTGTAATACACTCTACAACTCTCATGTGTCTTTATATAGATTAATAAATGATAATTTATTTTTTTTGCTGTTGGAAATAATGTCCTTTAATTCCTGTCATTTATTGTTTGTTGCACATTGATTTTTTTCAGCTATGTTTATTTTCTCCTTTTCATGCATAGCAGTGTCTGAATAATAGTAAAAAAAAGGGCAAGCTTTACAATAATAGACATAGATTTTAATCCTAGGTCCAACATTTACTGATTATGATTTCTCTGAATTTCTATTTGTTTGTCTGTAAAATAGAAGAATACCTACTGCTCAGCATTAGTGTAGAGATTCAATGTGAAGTACATACTTGTACCCAGAACATAACAGGACCTCAACAGAGCTCCTTTTTTATTTCTTTTTTAAAATTTTTAAATGTTTATTCATTTTTAGAGAGAGAGAGAAAGAGAGAGAGAGAGAGAGAGACAGAAAGAGAGAGAGAGAGAGAGAATGCATGGGGGAGGAGCAGAGAGAGAGGGAGACACAAAATCCAAAGCAGGCTCCAGGCTCCAGGCTGTTAGCACAAAGCCCAATGCGGGGCTCAAACCCACAAACCACGAGGATATCAAGACCTGAGCCAAAGTCCATCTCTCAACCGACTGAGCCACCCAGGCGCCCCTCTTTTTTCATTTCTGAAGAACTGTCTACTCATGTCATTTGTTCACTGATCTAACTGAGGTCTTAATTCTAAGCAAAATCACTAAAACTAACTCCTTAAAGAAGTTTTCTGAGAAAATGTTCCATGAAAAAGGGATTAAAAAATAATTTTTTTGAGAGAGAGAGAGAGAGAGAGAGAGAGAGACAGACAGACAGAGCAGGGAAGGGGCAGAGAGATAGACAAAGAGGTGAAGCCGGCTCCAGGCTCTGAGCTGTTAGCAGAGAGCCCCATGTGGCGCTTGGACTCACCAACTAGGAGATCATGACCTGAGCCGAAGCTGGGTGCTTAACCAACTGAGCCACCCAGGTGCCCCTAGAATTTTTTTTTTTTTTTTTGAGAGAGAGGGAAGGAGGGAGGAGGAGAGAGAGAGAGAGACTGCACACATGAGCAAAAAGGGGAGGGGCAGAGAGACGCAGGGAGGCAGAAGACTCAAAGTGGGCTCTGTACTGTCAGTAGAAAGCCCCACGCAGGGCTCGGACTCAGGAACTGCATGATCATGATCTGAGCCAAAGTTAGACCCTTAATGCACTAAGCCACTCAGGTGCCCCAAGAAGGGGTTAGAATTCTTTTTTTTTTTTAATGTTTTATTTATTTCTAGGAGACAGAGACAGCGTGAGTAGGGGAGGGTCAGAGAGAGAAGGAGTCACAGACTGAAACAGGCTCTAGGCTCTGAGCTGGCAGTCAGCACAGAGCCTGACGCGGGGCTCGAACCCACGAACCGCGAGATCATGATCTAAGCGAAAGTCGGATGCTTAACCAACTAAGCCACCCAGGCGCCCCTAGGGGTTAGAATTCTTAAGTTTGCTTTTCACTATGTCAAAAGACAGTAGAAAATAAGAGATATGAAGAAAGAAAATAATAAATATTTGCCACATTTAAAAATAACTACAACTACAAAATGATTCAAAGTCCAAATGAATAGTATAAAATAGAGCAGTAAAGAAAATAACATTGGAGCCTGGTAAAAACATAAGAACAATTATACTTTAACGTACACATACTACCTCCTGAGAGGTTACATGGTATGGATGTTGTCTGCTTCAATTTTATAGGCTTACTCCCATGGTTCTGAAAATATGAGAACATAGATTAAGACTACTTATTACACAAGAAATATCTTTTTATGGTTATAATTAGTGAGCACTTTAGATGCCATGTTAAATATCCTTGCATTTCCTATTATCACCGGGCAAGATATTATTAACACAGCACTCAGGAGATATTGACAGATTAAAGAATTGTTTTATTTTTCTATTTTCAATATACAATATCACATATTCAGAAAAGTATATAAAACATGAATATATCACTGAAAGTATTATACAGTAAATATATACAGAATCAGCACTGGATCAACAACTAAATATTGCCAGTATTTTAGAAACCTCTTCCTTAGCCCCTTCCCAATCCTAACTTCCTCTCTCTCCTTCAAAGGTAACCAAAGTGCTGGCTTTCATGGTAATCACTTCCTTTTCTTTAAATACACAGCATAAGTACAGATACCAAAATAGTCTAGTTTTCCTGGTTCTTGAACTTTATGTAACTAGAAACCTAAAGCATGTAATCCTTTTGAGACTGTTGATAAGGACTGTCTCTAGCTCATCTATATTAAATGTAAATGGTTTCTTCATCTTTACTGCATTAACTCTGGGGTAAAGAAATATAGTTATCTACTTTAATGTTGGACATTTGTGTTGGTATTTTCCTTTGTTTACTATGAGGAAATTCCTACAGCTGGTCTGTCTTTTTTTTTTTTTTTTTAAATATTTTTATTTATTTCTAGGAGAGAGAGAGAGAGACAGCGCACAGAGACTCTGAAATAGGCTCCAGGCTCTGAGCTGGCAGTCAGCACAGAGCCCGACGCGGGGCTCGAATCCACAAACCGCGAGATCATGACCTAAGCTAAAGTCGGATGCTTAACCGACTAAGCCACCCAGGCGCCCCAACAGCTGGTCTTTCTGATGCACATACACATAACTTTCTTTGGTAGAAAAGGCTCTATCTAAAAGTAGCATTGTTGAGAAATGAAGGATATGTATCTCTAATTTTCCTAAATAATACTAACCTCTTCTAAAATGGTTTTAACAAATGACCTTCTCATAAGCAATGTAAGAGTTATTTTTGTGCCAATTTCTTACTGTTAGTACTGTCACACTTGAATTTTCGCCTTTCTGGTAGGTTATATAAGGATACGTGATTCCTTGCTTTTAGAAAAGGGTTTTCAGCCTTACATATAACAAAATACATTTTAAGTGTAAAGTTCAATGATTTCGACAAAATTTATATATTTGTTACTACAATCCTAATTAAGAAAAGAATATTTCATTACTCCAGAAACTAGTTTCCTGCCTCTATGTAATCAGTTTCTCCCCTATCTGCCCCCAGGCAAACACTTACAGTATTCTTTCATAACAGATCAACTGGTTCCAAAATTTCATATAAATGTAATTATGCTGTGTATACCATTTTGAGTTTGTTTTCTTTTGCACATTTTAATTGATATTCATTCATACTGTTGTATAAATTAACAGTTCTTTTTAATTGCCAGGTAGTATTTTCTTGTATGAGTAGATCACAACTTGTTTCTCCATTCACCTGTTCTTGGATATTTGAGTTATTTCCTATTTCTAGTTATTATGAATAAGCAAACATACATGCATAAATCTTTGTATGACCCCTTTTTCATTTATCTTGGGGAGAGGCCTAGGAATAAAATTGGTGGGTCATAAAGCCAGAGAATGTTTAACTTTAAAAGAATAATCCAAAATATTTTTCAAAGTGTTTGTACAATTTATACCATTTCCAGTTGCTTCACATCCTTTCTAATGTTAGTATTGCCAGTCTTTTTTTTTTTTTTAATGGTGGAATTTTAAAATTTTTAGTTATTTTGAGAGAGAGAGAAGCAAAGAGAGAACCCCCAAGAGGCTCTGTGCTATCAGAGCCTGACGCAGGGCTAAAACTCACAAACCATGAGATCATGACCTTAGCCGAAATCAAGAGTTGGATGCTTAATCGACTGAGTTACCCAGGTGCCCCAGTATTGCCATTTTAATTTAGCCCATGTAGTGGGTGTGAAGTGATTACCTCACTGTGGTTATTTGCCTTTCTCAGATGAGCAATGATGTTTAGCATCTTTTCAAGTGTTTACTTGTCATTCACATACATCTTTTGTGAAGCATCTGCTTTTGACATTTTTAAAATTGTCTGGTATGAGTTTTTAATATTCTGGACACAAGTTTTTTGTTTAGATAGATATTTTGCAAAAACTTTCTCCTAGCAGTAGCCTGCTTTTTCATCTTAAGTGTTTTGAAAAGAGGGTTTTTATTTAGACGAGGTTTCCAGTGTATTAAGAAATGGTGCTCGCTTTGGCAGCACATATACCAATATATTAAGAAAAGTTTTGGGGCACCTGGGTGGCTCAGTCAGTTAAGTGTCCAATTCTTGATTTCAGCTCAGGTCATGCTCTCACGGTTCGTGGGATGGAGCCCCACATCAGGTTATATGCTGACAACATGGAGCCTGCCTTGGAATTCTCTCTCTTCCTTTCTCTGCCCCTCCCCGGCTCACAATCTCTCTCTCAAAATAAATAAACTGAAAAAATAGATCTTTCACTCCAAGGACATGAAAATTTCTGTTTTCTTAGCAATTTCCCAGTTTTAGCTTTATATGTTAGCCTGTGATATATATATACACATACATATACACACACTTAGGATTAATTTTTGAGTATGTTGTGAAATAGGGATTATGTTTTTTTCTTGCACATACACAGTTGTTCTGGCATCACTCATTAAGACTATCCTTTTGGGGTGCCTGGGTGGCTCAGTTGAGCAACCAACTCTTGATTTTGGCTCAGGTCATGATTCCAGGGTTGTGGGATCAAGCCCCACGTCTAGTTCTGTGCTGAGCATGGAGCCTGCTTAAGATTTTCTCTTCCTGCCTCATGCTCACTTTCTCTCTAAAATAAAATAAAATATTTTAAAAAAAGATTATCATTTTCCTCACTGAATTATATTGGCTCCTCTGTCAGATATCAGTCAACCCCATGAGTAGGTCTCTCTGCAGCTATTCTGCTTTTTCATTCTGTGATTAAGATCAAGTATCTTAAGAAAAAAAATAAAGATCAAGTATTGTAGTATCTCTAGCTTTTCTGTAACTTGATTTACAGGTCTACCTTTACCCCAGTATCACACTGTATAGATTACTGTAGCTTTGTAGCCTATCTTTAAAAACAGGTAGTATATGGGTACCTGGCTGGCTCAGTTGGTTAAGTGTCTGACTCTTGATTTTGGCTCAGGTCATGATCTCATTTCATGAGATTGAGCCCCTAGCTGGACTCTTGGTGGCAGTTGTGGAGCCTATTTGGGATTCTCTCTTTCTCTGCCTCTCTCCTGCTTGAGCACTCTTTCTCTCAAAATAAATACATAAAATTTAAAAATATAAAAACTAAAAAAAAATTTAAAGCCCTAAAGCTAGGTAGTATAAATCTTCCCATTTTGTTTTTCTTTGAAATGTTTTTGGCTATTCTAGGTTCTTTGAATTCCCATATAAATCTTAAGACAGCTTGTCAACTTATATTTTTAAAAGTCCTGATGAGATTTTCATTGGGATTGTGTTGAGTCTATAGATCAATTTGGGGAGAATGGATAGCTTAACAATTTGAATGTTCTGGTCCAAGAACACAGTATCTTTATCTATTTATATCTTCCTTGCTTTTTCTCAGGAAGTCTCTGTAGCTTTCATTATAGAGGTCTTGTACATCTCTCTTTAAATTCATTTTTTAAATTATTAATGGTATTTGAATTTTTTAAGTTGTCCAATGCTAGCATTATTTGTTATACTGCTTGTACTGATTTTTATATATGCTACTAGTATCCTGTATCCTTGCTAAATTCATCTATTAATTCTAGTGGGTGTGTGGGTTTTTTGGGTAGATTCTTTAGGATTTTTTATGTAGAGAATTATGTCTTCTGCAAACAGAAGGGTTTTATTTCTTCCTTTACAACATTACGTCTTTATTTTTCTTGTCTCAGTGCACTGGTTTGCACTGCCAGCATCGTTGAATCAAGTAGTGAAAAGCAAGTATCCTTGCTTCTTCTTGATCTTGGATTTAAAGCTTTTAATCTTTTTACCCTTTAGTATGAAGATGATGCCTCGTATGTTTTCTAGATGCTTTTATCAAGCTGAAGAAGTTTCCTTTTATTGCTTGTTTAATTTGTAAATTTTTATCATCAGAATGTTAAAATGTGTCAAATGATTTTTTCTGTCTGTTGGGAGGATTATATTGTTTTTTGTCAAGTGTCAATTATCATAGGTATGCCAGCCTCATGAAGCTGGAAAGTCTTTACTCCTTTATTTTCTGAATTTGGGAAAGACTGGTACTGTTTTTTCCTTAAATGTTAGATAAAATTCACCAGTGTAATCACTGGAGTTTTCAGGGGATAATGGATTTAATAAATACAGAGCATTTCAGATTATTCTTTGGAGTGAATTTCTGTAAAGTTTAAGTTATCAAATTAACTGGTATAAAGTTCATAACATTTCTTTTACTCTTTCAATTCTAAAAGACCTTTAGTGAGACTCTCTTTCATTCCTGATACCGATAATCTGTTTTTTTTTCCTTCTGTTTTTCTTAATCTGTTTAATCTTGCTAGGAGTTTATTAACTTTACTAAAAGAACCAACTTTTGAGTTCATTCTCTGTACTGTCTTCTATTTAATTAATTTTTGCTCTGATCTTTATTAATTAGTTCTTACCTTCTTCTAATTTGGATTTGTTCTTTAGCTTAAGACAGAACTCTGTGTGATACCCAACCTCCAAGATGTCCCTAATCATTTTTGCCTTGTGGGATTCACGACTTTGTGTAAGTCTTTCCTACACTGAATATAGCTACTTGTGTAACTAATAGGATATTATGAAAATGGAAGAATGTAACTTTCAATGCTAAGCCTTAATGTCATTACAACTTCTGTCTTGCTCTATCATGGATTACTTGCTCCAGAGAAAGTCAGCCACAATACTGTGAGGACACTTAACTAGACTTATTGAGGGGTCTATGTGGCAAGAAACTAGGCCTTCATCACAAACTTGTTACTGAGTTTTACAGCTGTAAAACAAGATTTAATCATCCATGTAAACATTTATTAAGTACCTACTATATCAAGGACTCTCTTATGGGCTGAAATTTAGAGATGATCTAGACAAAGCCTATGTCTCTTACAAACAAATTCTGGGTCATGATAACAGATTTACAACAAGCAGTTCATTTCATTCCTTCTTCAGTCACCAAACTCCATTGTAACTATGGTAAGGAATTAAAAAAAAGGGGGTGAGGGGTGTGCCTGGGTAGTTCAGTCTGTTGAGCATCTGACTTTTGATTTTGGCTCAGGTCATGATCACATGGTCATGGGATCAAGCCCTGTGTTGGGCTCCATGCTGAGCATGGAGCCGCTTAAGATTATCTCCCTCTCCCTCTGCCCCTCTCCCCGACTTATGCTCTCTCTGTAAAAAAACAAAAACATAATCTTAGAAGGAGGGGAGAACAGAAAACACTTCAAAAGACAAAAAGCAAGAGGCACTTGGGTGGCTCAACTGGTTGAGCATCCCAACATCAGCTCAGCTCAAGATCTTACAGTCTGTGAGCTCCAGCCCCGCATCGGGCTTGCTGTTGTTAGTGCAGAGCCTGCTTCAGATCTTCTATTCCCCTCTCTGTCCCTCCCCTGCTCTGCTGGCACTCTCTCTCAAAGAATAAACAAAAATTAAAAAAAAAAAAAAAAAGAAAAAAGAAAAGCAAGTGGACAGGTTGTAACTGACAGAGTAGATCCAAGAAAATGAAATCCCAAGTCAGCTAGGTTGGGAAAGATAAGAACTGCATTTACACTATAAACTCTTCAAAAAGAATGAGAAGTGGCAGCACCAAGTACCTCTGAAACTAGTGACAGAATGGGGATGGTGTGGAAAAGTAAAGTTGTCTGAGAAGCAGGTGGAGTCCTAGACCGCTATCTAACCCCACATTGCTGAACAAATGCCCTTTTGTCATCTCTACATAAATCCAGAGGCTTATTTTATGGAAAAAATAAAGGAAAGGCTCTCTGGAGGGAGCATGTCAGGCACAGCTGAGGGGACAGGACTGTACCAAAAACAAGGGATTAAATGAATATAAACATTAAATGCTAAATGCAGACACTGTCCCAACCAGAATGTCCACCTTGACTTTCAGAATGTAGACAATCAGACTGATGCCCTTCAGGCAGGAGGTGAAAAGACTCATCTCTGAGTTAGTTACCTGACCAGCCAAAGAGACTTGAGGATACAAATGTAGGTCCTCTAAAATCAGTCCACTGAAACCACCCTATAATGAAGTTCAAATTTAACTGGCCCCACTGAGGCATTCAGAGCTTCTAGTCACTGTTTTATACTTCCAATGAATCATGAGTAGATAACCAAGGATACTATGTATCTGAGGAAAGAAAGCCTTTAACATGGAAGACAGAGATCAAAACGTAAAGGAATTGGAAGCATAAACATGCACAAGAAAAAGAAAACTCCAGTAAAACCTAGGATTGCAAGTAACTTGTTCTAGGAATGTTCCACAAGATGAGCAGTACATCACACGATCACAACTGAGTCAGTGGTTTGTCTCTCTCATGCACGCTGCGGGATTGTGGATGACTGTCTCCCGTGCTTGGGTACTCGGTCTCAGGCCATGGTGTTTGGCAGAAATCAGTGATTTTTTTCAGAATGCTGGAAGGTACCCACTACTGGCACTAGCGTAATTTCTGTCACTTCAGAGCACCTATGGACAGTCTTCTGCTTTTCCAAACAAGAGTCAGTTTAGGAATGCTTTGCTTCATTCTAGGCCAGGTTGCCTGCAGATAGAGACCCTTTCCTCTGCTGCCTTATTGCCAGTTACATTAAATACAGTAGATGACAAGAGTTTATTAATGCTGTACTGTTGTCAACATCCATGCGAGCTATACAATGGTCCCCAGGCAGAAAAAGGCTGAAAAGAAAGGCAGGAAGAAGGAGATGATTACAGTAGAAGCTAAGAAGGAAATCATTGAGAAGTATAAATGAGGTATGCGAGTGGCCAAAACTGCAAGATTTTATAAGAAGTCTACATCTGCATCTTGTCTGCAGAGGAGGAGGAGAAAAAGGCGGAAGAACCCCTCACTTCAAATGAGATTAGGGAGATGTGTAAAATGTGGGAAACAGTACAAAATTTTGTAGAAAAGCATCACTTGAATAAGGCTGTAGCAGTGTAAGCAATTAATATGATTAACAACAATGCAATGTTGCATTTCCATGAAATCCTCAAAAGGAGGCAAAAGCAAGTGTCACTGGATAGGTTCCTTGTTAAAGGTGCACAAAAAGAAAAAGATTCTATTGAGCCAATAAAGAGCAGTGGGAGTCTGTTAAGGATGGGGAAAATTGTCCTATACAATAACCCTCCTCTTGTCTCCCTCACACCAGCCACAAAGGTTTTCCAAGATAAGTACAGGTTAATTTATTTTTCTTTATACTTTATATGTTCTCTATTTTGTATTATATTACAGTATTGTAATCATTTTACATAAATATTTTTGGGTTGTGGAACAATCATCTCAGTTTCCACTATTTCTTACGGGGAAATTCGCTTTGATACACAAAGTGCTGTGGATTAGGGGTGCTTGGGTGGCTCAGTTGCTTAAGTGTCCGACTTCAGCTCAGGTGATGACCTCAAGGTCTGTGAGTTCAAGCCCTGCATCGGGTTCTGTGCCGACAGCTTGGAGCCTGAAGCCTGCTTTGGATTCTGTGTCTCCCTCTCTCTTTGTCCCTCCCCCACTCAAATTCTCTCTCTCAAAAATAAATAAACATTAAAAAAAAGATTTCTCTTTATTAAAAAAAATGCTTTGGACTACAAGCATGTTTCTGGAATGAATTATACTCTCAAACCAAGGTTTTACTGTATTCTCAGTGAGCTGAGAGAGGATACTACAACTGTGAAACAAGAATAGTATGCTACAACACTCGGGAAATAAATAAGAACTACTAGAAAAGAACATAATAGCAGAAATGAAAAAGTGAATAAAGGGTTAACAGATGAAGCTGAGGAAATGTTCCAGAAGGTAAAGCAAAATATGTGAAACAAAGACACTAGATATACACTTAAAATGGGTAAATTTTATGGTATGTACAAAAAAACCTCACTAAAGCTATTTTAAAAATGGAGAACTGCTTTTTTATTTAAAAAATTTTTTTAATGTTTTATTTATTTCTAGGAGAGAGAGAGAGAGAGACAGCATGAACAGGGGAGGGTCAGAGAGAGAGGGAATCACAGACTCTGAGCTGGCAGTCAGCACAGAGCCCGACGTGGGGCTCGAACCCACAAACCACGAGATCATGACCTAAGCGAAAGTCAGACGCTCAACTGACTAAGCCACCCAGGCGCCCCAGAACTGCTTTTGAATTTGTGAAGGAAAACTATTTCCAACATAGAAACCCAGTTAAACTATCACTTAAGTTTGTTTTCCAATATGCAAGGTGTCACAATATTTACCTCTTATGTACCCTTTCCTCATGAAACTGAACATTGAAAAAAAAGGATATAGGAAACAGAAGATGAATAAAGGAAAAAGACAATAATTCTCCAGGGAGATAGTGATGTGCAATTCAAAGTGGACAGCTGTGTACCAAATATGAAGGGCACACTCAGGGAGACTGAGAGACTGAATTAAGAAACAAACTGGATGAAGACTGTCACTGAGGTTTCTGCTGCCATCATTCTGCTTTTGTAATGTGAGCACGGTCTGGGTAAGGCTGACACACGTATATTTACTTTGCCTGGTTAGACCATATGTTGATAAAGTTCCTGTCCTGCTGCCTGAAATGAGACTCTTCTTATACTCCAGAAATGTTCTGCTTTCATCTACTGCTAAGACTAATTTGAATATCATAAATTATTTCTTAATCTTATAGATCTTATACCCCAACTCAAGACAAACATGTAATGGAAGCCAAAATTAATATTGTGATTCATAAATTACTTACTAGAAATCTGTTTTCCTTGCAAAGGAAAGCATATTCAGTGTGAACTTTTGACTCTTATACAGAATAAATTACAATTACTAAATTCTATAATTTATATATTCTATTTTCTTCTATGAGCAAAATAGATACTGAATGTCTTACCGAAAGCTACTTTTACTAGAAAGCACAGGAAGTAAATAAGAATATAACCTCTCTCAATTTAGATGTCCTGGGTCTGATATTTGCCTGCCAGGAATCTTGCTTTTTAAGGGATACAGTACAGAGTTATTTTGGAGTCAGAAGTTGACCTCTATAATTTAAATGTAAAGTAGGTGTGTAACCTTGAGCCTTAAATGTAAGCTCTGGCTATAATTAAATATAGGTTTAACAGGTTACATCACATTGTTAAAATCAAAAGCAAATAGACATCAGCCTTGAAAATTCCCTAAGCAGACAAAACCAGTTTAATCACACAAACAAAGCTTATTTTAGCTTATCTTACAAGACTAACTTGACCTGGGTCATTTCTTGCTCATGCCTCTGAAAATCATAAGCAAAACTTAAACTGTTTCCCAAGGTTGATATAACATAACCACTGACCAACTCTCTATCATTTAAGAAAATTCTAATATTATAACCAATCACAAAGAATAAACAATTAGTGTTTTCTCTCTCTATATATATAAACTGCTTTATAACAATATGCCCCTGAGCCTCATTCCATGCTTTGGCTTGAATACTCCCAGTTTGCAAACTGTTTTTGGTGTGTGCACAATAAACTTATACTAATCATTACTTTGGTAGTTCACTGATTTTGCTTCTGTTACTTCTGAACTTTGGACAATCATATACATTATTTAACAAAAATGTCAAATATAAACTATGTGACCCTTAGGAAGAGTCAATTTAGAAAGAGAGTTTATTGAGATTTTCTCTCTCTAAACTTAACTCATACAACTTTGGTAGAGTTTATGTC
Source organism: Proteles cristata cristata (assembly GCA_017311185.1). Lineage (NCBI taxonomy): Eukaryota > Metazoa > Chordata > Mammalia > Carnivora > Hyaenidae > Proteles > Proteles cristata. The sequence goes on along the minus strand of JAESUZ010003902.1, from coordinate 676,569 downwards.
AGATAATTAATGTAAATTGCTTAGCATTCTATCTGGTACATAATGAGTGGTAGATAAAGGTATCTGAAGGGAATACAACTAATACCACATTCACTGTGACGGTCTTAGAAATGCAGGAATTACAATAAAACGTAAGCTGCAAATGAGTTTGGCTTAAATGCAGGCTAAACTAAACATACATTCATCCCACACAGCATTGACTCCAAGACACCGCTGATGGCAAGGTACATCAATATTTTATGTATCTTCAAAAGAAACTTGCCAATGAAACTGTGACAAACCATTAACTGTAAGACATCTTCCAATTTCAGGGGCGCCTGGGTGGCTTAGTCAGTTAAGCGTCCGACTTTCGCTTAGGTCATGATCTCGCGGTTCGTGCGTTCGAGCCCCGCGTCGGGCTCTGTGCTGACTGCCAGCTCAGAGCCTGGAGCCTGTTTCAGTCTGTGACACCCTCTCTCTCTGACCCTCCCCTGTTCATGCTGTCTCTCTATCCTAGAAATAAATAAAACATTAAAAAAAAAAAAAAAAGACATCTTCCAATTTCAGAGACGAAATGTGAAGAAAAATATTTTTGAGTTTTAGATTGGTAATATATGGTAAGTCTATTATACAGCACAATCATTTTGAAGACGAGATTAAGTCACATAATTCGAATTAAATTGCTCTCTTCTTAAAGTACTCTTCACTCTTCCATTCTTCTTTCTTTTTTTTTTTTAAGGGTTTTTTTTTTTTTTTTTAATTTCTAGGAGAGAGAGAGACAGCGTGAGCAGGGGAGGGTCAGAGAGAGAGAGGAGTCACAGACTGAAACAGGCTCCAGGCTCCGAGCTGGCAGTCAGCACAGAGCCTGATGCGGGGCTCGAACCCACGAACCACGAGATCATGACCTAAGCGAAAGTCGGACGCTTAACCGACTAAGCCACCCAGGCGCCCCTTCCATTCTTATTTCTACCGCCAATTTCACCTAGAAGGAATCTGTCACTTCATTAGAGGAATGTTCCTCAAACCTGAAGACTAGAATGGATCCTGTTACATGTTCCCTCAGCACTCAGTACTTCTCCATAATACTTATATTGCTCAACAGATTTCAAGATCAGTAAGGGCTGTTTTGTTCAGTGCAATACACTGAGCACAAGCAGTGCAAAATCAAATCACACATAAACAAAAAAGGAAGCATAAGCAAGTAAGGTGGTCAGAGAAATATTTTCACTCATTATTTTTCATAGCAGCACTATACTGTCAATTAAAAAATAAACCCATTTAAACTTTTAGGCTGTGTTTTCATTTCATTAATATGCCACAGATCTTTTTTTAAAAAAGTTATCAATCTTCTGAATTCTTTGCTTCACAGTGGCACCGTGAGGTATCTACACACTTTGTTCACACAAATAAACATACTCTCACCTTTTCCCTGTAACACGCAGCTTTTTAGGTCTATCTATTCCAATCAACCTATTCTATTCCTTTTTGTTCTTTCTTCCTACAGGGAACTACTATACTGAAATTGGTGTGTATTTGACCCATCTATATTTTGATAATTTTACTGCATTTGTATGCACTCAGTATAAAGTTTTGTGTTTTTTAAATTTACACAAATAATAACATATCCTTTCAATATCTATTACTCCCTCCACATTGTTTTTGATAACAATTTATGTCAATACATATAGATCTGGTTCACTGATTTTACTGTCATACACTATCCCACAATATTCTATAACAATTTATGTACTCATTCAGAATGTTTCCCAAAGAAACACAGATAAGGAATTAGGCTATTTCCAATTTTCTGCTGTTAAGAAATAATGCCTCAAGCACATATGCAAGATATCTCTATGGTATATTATGGGTTTTAAAATATGTGCAATTTCATTTTTACTTCAACTTTTCTAGATATTGAAAACTGTTCTCCAAAGCAGCTATACCAAATCATACTCCTACCAACACTGTTTAACTTTATATCCTCAACAACACGTAAGACTTTAATTTTATAAACCTGAAGGGTGTGAAATGGAACCTTTTAAATTTCATTTGCCTTTTGCTGATTACAAATGAATCTGATTTTCATAGGTTTATTGGTCATTTGGGTTTCCTCTTTTCTGAACTATTTGTTTTCGTCCTTGTATTTTGTAAAGGTCTTGGTTAGGACTCCTAGCATTTTAGCTGTTTATGATTATCTTTATAACATACAAGTTTTTGCATTTTCTTTTACAATTTATATACTTTATATTCTGTCCAACACTGGAGATATTCTCTTATTTTTTTCTAAAAGAATTTCAAAGTTTTGCATTACATATTTAGGATTAAAATCCACCCAGAAATAGATTTTGTGTGTGATATGAGAAGGGTCTTATTTATTTTTTTCATGTGGTTAACTGTATAAACACCATTTGATAAATATTCTACTCTTTCTTCAATGATATGAAATGCCACACGATACTTACAAAGTTTCCATATATACATGGCTTATTTCTAGGCTCTATATTCTGCTTCATTAATCTTCCTGTTCCTGCACTTAAACCAGTATGGAATAACTGTTGTAGTTTTAAAACAAAGGGCAATTCCTACTTCGTTATTCTCCTTTAAAATTATATTGGCTTTTCTTGCTCATTTATTTTTCTATGTAAACCTTAATATTCAATTACCAAGTTTCATGATATACCCTATTGGGATTTTATTTAAAACTGCATTTACAGGGCACCTGGGGTGGCTTCAGTAGGTTAAACGTCCAATTCTTGATTTCGGGCCAGGTCATGATCTTACAGTTTGTGGGACTGAGCCCTGTGTCTGGCTCTGCGCTGATAAGGCGGAGTCTGCTTGGCATTCTCTCTCTCCCACTCTTTCTGCCCCTCCTCCACTCATGTTCTCTCTCTCTCAAAAAAGTTTTAATTATATTTACAGATTAATTTTGGAACTGGCATCTTGAGTCTTCTCGATAAGCCTATTACATTTTCTTTCATTTACATTTTCTCTTATGTCTTTCAATCAACTTTTTGATTTAGAGACTTCTCAAAAATCTTTTATTCCTGTGTACCTCCTTTTCAATCCAAACTCTTGATCTCATATTTGTTAAAGCTCAGCTAGGCATCGCTTACTCATCTCCAAATCTTTCTAACTTTCCAGGATCATTTGGGATGCTCCTCCTCTAGGCTCTTAGTTTTATCTATTCATTCTTTGCTTAGCATGACCCAGAACTGTGCTACGCATGGAGGATATGTACACTGGTGAGTAAGACGGATAATCCCTAGCTTTGCAGAGGTTTCATTCTGATAGGAGACAAAACAATAGAAAATAAAACACTTGTAATTCAGAGTGACACATATTATATTATAGGGGAAGTATACTGTGCTATGAGAAATCATGAATGAAATAAATACCGAATTCAGACTTAGGGGATGGCTAGATGTAGTGGGAGAGAGATGGGTATCAAATATGCTTCTCAAGGAAGTAACATGTAGACTGAAACCTGTAAGAACAACAGAAGTTGGCAAACACAATATATCTAGATATCTTAGTCTTGACATCCTTGTTTTATTCTTGATTTTATTGGAAAAGCTCCTACTGCTTAACTGTGAAATCATCCATTCTTTGAATATGTTTCCTCCCTTGGCTTCCTTGACATGATTTTTTGGCTCTCATACCGCCGTGATAATCATTAATTTGCTGATTGGTCTTCCTTACTCCCTTAAATACTGGTACTTGCCATGGGTTTATCCTCCTCATTCCTGTTTTTATTCTAAATACTATTCTTAAAGGAATAGGAAGAGTATTCCTATTTTTATTAGGCTACTTTGTAGTGCCTGGCTGGCTCAGTTGGCTAAGTCTGACTTTGGCTCAGGTCACAATCTCATGGTTGAGTTCGAGCCCTGCATCATGCTCTCTACTGTCAGAGTGGAGCCTGCTTCAGATCCTCTCTCTCTGCCCCATCCTCACATGTACTCTCTCTCTCTCACAAATAAATTAAAAAAAAAAAATGTTTTTATTTATTTGTGAGAGAGAGGGAGAGGGAGGGAGGGAGAGAGAGAGAGAGAGAGAGAGAGAGCGAGCGACCGAGCGAGCAGGGGAGGATCAGAGAGAGAGGGAGATACAGACTCTGAAACAGGCTCCAGGCTCTGAGCTAGCTGTCAGCACAGAGCCTGACGTGGGCTCGAACCCACGAACTGTGAGATCATGACCTGAGCTGAAGTTGGACGCTTAACCAACTGAGCCACCTAGGTGCCCCGATAAGAAATTTTTTAAACAGTAGTTTTTCCATTTCTACAGTTTCAAATAAGGATTTATATACTGAAGAGTCCCCAAACTTTTAGTTTTAGCACTCACCATTATAGATTTTTGTATCTGCATTTCCAATGATACACTGGAGTTTATATCCGTATGTTCCATAGGATCTTCAAGTTTTGGACATATTAACATTTGATCTATTAATATATGGTGTATACTGCCAACTAACCAGCAACAGCAGATCTATCTCTGAACTCACTTGACAGCATCATCATTTGCACATGGTATGAATGAGTCACTATTCAGAGTGTACGTTGGTGAGTATGCCCTTCTTGGAAGCCAGCTTATAATACAGCACAATCACTGAGCCTGAAGGGTAGGAAACATAAAGGTTGTTTCAAAGACTGAATAATTACAGAATTTGTAGGCCATGTATATTTTTGTTTTTGTTTTAATGTGTCAATTTGGCTGGGCTACTAGTTGTCAGCTATTCAAACATCAACCTAAGTACTGCTGTGAAGGTGTTTTATAGATGTAATTAAAACCCATCATCAGTTGACTACGTAAAGGAAATTATCCTGGATAATCTGGATGGATCTCATTCAGTTAGCTGAAAGGCATTAATGCAGGGCTGAGGCTTCCCTAAGAGAGAGAAGAACTTCCACCTGTGAACAGCAGCTTCAGCCTATGCCCAAGAATCCCAGTCTGCCCTTCCTGACAGCCTACTGTAAGGATTTCAGACTTGCCTTGCTAACCCCTACAATTGTGTAAGCCAAATCTCTTTCTCTGTATAGACCTCCCACCAGTTCTGCTTCTCTGGTTGAACCTGACAGATATACCAGGTTTGTAGTTTATTTCCAAAAACAATTCCTTCAATAACCTAGTAAGCCTTCTGGTCTATTCATTACCAATCAGTTCCATGTACCAGTAACTGTACCCAAAGTTTTTTTCTGGACATGGTTCTGAAACCTATTTTTTCAACTTATTCCTTGTAATATGTTCCTTTCTCTCCACCCCGCATTAGACCATCACCATCTCTTACCTGAACTAGTGATTGAAAAAGCCTCCTAACTGGCTTCTGAGATTAGTTTTTTCTCCTCTATCTATTCTCCACACTGTTGCCAGAGGTCTCTTTCTGGAAAACAAATATGATCATGTCACTATCCTTCTTAAAAACTTTTCAAGTCTCCCTACCTACAGAAGAGAAATGTTGTTTTGTATTTCATTAATTTCTGTTTTTAACTCTTATTTTCTTCTGTTTGCTTTGCATTTAATTTTTCTTTATTTTTATAACTTGTTGAGATGAATACTTAGGTACTGATACTTTTCTTCTTTTTTACTATGCATTTAAGGTTTTAAATTCTCTCTGAGCATTGCTTTAGCTAATCATACCAATTCTGATATGTATTTTCATTATCCTTTATTTTAAATATTTAAAATTTTCTTTGTGATTTATTTGACCAATGTATTATTTAGAAATTATTTAATAATATCCAAAGCTAGACTTTAAGTTCCAGTAGGAAAACAGTAATTTACTTCCAAATTTTTCCACTTTTCTCCTAGAACCCAATACAGAACAACAAAGAGAATGTTTTTAAAAAGAAAAGAAAACCCCCTGTTTGTATTCAGTGAACCCAGGAGACAATAAAAACCTGAAATGCCAAATTATAAGTAAATATGGCCCAAAGTACTCGGGACTGGTAGAACCTAGCCAAGGGAGAAGAAGTGAAGTATGAAAAGAGCTTAGCTGGATAACAGCAATTTTTCATTCCCAGAAATAGAGAGTCCTATCGTAAGTGGGAACTACAATGTTTAGAACTGAGGCTGAATGGGGGAATCTCAGAAGGAAGTAGAAAAAGGAGGTGTAGAAGGTGCCATGAGTATGAGTGGAGGGTGGTCTAGAAGTGACACAACTCAGATACTACTACTCTTCTAAAACCAAGGCATGTACTTTTCATCTGTAATTTCAAACTTATGGAAAAGTCCAAAGAATACCACAAAGAACTCCTGTATACCAATTCATGAATTCTCTGTTAACATTTCAAGCAGGCACTTTATTTATTTTTTTTAAATGTTTTATTTATTTCTAGGAGACAGAGAGAGAGAGAGAGAGACAGCGTGAGCAGGGGAGGGTCAGAGAGAGAAGGAGTCACAGACTGAAACAGGCTCCAGGCTCTGAGCTGGCAGTCAGCACAGAGCCCGACGCGGGGCTCGAACCCACAAACTGCGAGATCATGACCTAAGCGAAAGTCGGACGCTTAACCGACTAAACCACCCAGGCGCCCCACAAGCAGGCACTTTAAAAGGCAGGAGTTATATCCCTTGGCAGCAGAAACTAGTAAGGACTTGTTGGCTGGTAGTTCACATCTCTTACACTTGTAAATTACTAAGAGGCAAAAGAGATGCATCTATATTTTGAAGAAAGGATCCATCACAATATCTGAGGACAGAGACCTTGAACAAAGAAACCTGGAAAACTATCTTGCTCCTAATGTCCTGTTCCACACCTCCTCTTCCTGACTAGTCTCTTCAAATAGGTGGTTTGGGCAAGCTTATAGCATTAAATATGAATAACAAAAAGATTATAAATATCCATACAAAGAAACCATAAAAAATGTAAGACAGTACAACATCCTTGACAAAGAAAACGCAACAAAAAATTATCACAAAGTAGATGAAAATTGTAACACTACTTCGTAACATGAATTAAAAAATTCTTAATGTAGTTATTAAGAAAATCTCAGAGGGGTACCTGGCTGGCTCAGTCAGAAGAGCATGGGACTCTTGATCTTGGGGTCATGATTTAGAGCCGTAGGCTGGGTCCAGAAATTACTTAAATAAATAACCATTAAAAAAAAAAAAAGTAAAATATCAGAGAAGAAATTTAAGAACTCAGGGAAGAGACAGCCAGTCAACAGGAAGAGATATAAACAAAAGTACTGCAAAATTCGTGAAAGAAATGGAAGAAAGGTTTTTAAAAGTTGACAAATGTAAGCACGTGAAAAAAATTACACCACAAAAGGAATAGTAAGAAACAGAGAGTAATTTTTTTAAAGAAAATTAAAATTATTTAATTTAAAAATAAAGAAAAACTGGGGCATCTGGGTGGCTCGGTAGTTTAAGTGTTCATGATTTTGGCTCAGGTCATGATATCAGTTGTGAGATGGAGCCCCGAGTTGGGCTCTGTGCTGAGTGCATAATCTCCTTGGGATTCTCTCTCTCCCATGCTCTCTGTCCCTCCGGTGCTCATGCTCTCTGTCTCTCAAAATAAACTTCAACATTAAACTTAAATAATTAAAAAAGACTCAAACTTACATTTTCAAAGGGAATCCCTTGAAAACTGACCCCAAATGGTCAACACCGACAAAAAAATGTAGTGGAGTAAGTGTTAAAAATACTTTTAGGGGCGCCTGGGTGGCTTAGTCGGTTAAGCATCCGACTTTCGCTTAGGTCATGATCTCGCGGTTCATGGGTTCGAGCCCCGCGTCGGGCTCTGTGCTGACTGCAAGCTCAGAGCCTGGAGCCTATTTCAGAGTCTGTGATCCTCTCTCTCTGACCCTCCCCTGCTCACGCTGTCTCTCTCTCTCTCTCCTAGAAATAAATAAAAATATTAAAAAAAAAATACTTTTAGCAACCAGACAATAAAAGCAGGTCCCTTGAAGGGGAAAGAAAGTCAAGCTGATATATATTTCTCTACTGAACATTCAATGTCAGAAGACAAACAAATCCTTAGAACATATTCCAGAAAGTATAAGTCAATATACTTTCTTAGACTTTATGTCTTAGACATAAACTTTATGTCTTAGACAAATAATCCTTTGGGAATAAGCTATAGGCAAATAGTTTTGAGTATGTAAATACTTAGCTCTTATTCATGAGCCTTGCTTGAAGAAACAACTTGAGGACAAACTGCAACCAGTAGATGACAGGAAAAATTTCAGCAGAAGGATTGACAGCACAAATACATTTAATTGCAGATTTAAAGTTAAAACAAATGGATATATAGGTGACAGAATGGAATGCAACTGTTACATGCTGCTCTAAGAATGTAGGAATAATAATATACACAAATAAATCAACGACAGGAGTAGAAAAATATAAAGTAGAATTACTCACTGTACCTTATAGTAATAGATAGGAGTGACTTGAAAGTCAAGTAGTAAAAGTTTAAACAGAATGATAAAGAACAATAAAATAATGCTATACTGGCTAAAAGTAGTCAGTAAAGGAGAGGGACAGAAGGAAGGGAATAAAGCTAATTATTACTTATTAAGGAAAAAAGACACTGCTTTATTTTTTATTTTTTTTTAATGTTTATTTTTGAGAGACTGAGAGAGACAGAGCACGAGCAGGGGAGGGGCAGAGAGAGAGGGAGACAGAATCCAAAGCAGGCTCCGACCTGTCAGTACAGAGCCTGATGTGGAGCTCGAACCCATGAATCATGAGATCATGACCTGAGCTGAAGTCAGACGCTTAACCGACTGAGCCACCCAGGCGCCCCAAAAAAGACACTGCTTTAAAGAAGAAAAAGATGAGGACACCTGGTGGCTCAGCTGGTAGAGCATCTGACTCTTGATTTTGGTTCAGGTCATGATCCCAGGATTTTGTGATGGAGTCCCACATCAGGCTCTGCACCGAGCATGAAGCTGGCTAAAAATTCTCTCTCCCTCTGCCTCTCTCCCTCTCTCTCTATAATAAAATTAAAAAGAAAATTTTTTAAAAAGAGAAAGATGAGTGGTGAACACAGCATAATAAACTTGTCAAATCATTATGTTGTACACCTGAAAGCAATGTAACATTGTATGTCAATCATATTACAAAAAAATATTAATTGAAAGAAAGAAACATGAATATTACATGAAGGTATAAGTGTAAAGGTTTACCACTAGCAGGAAAAAACCCTTCTTAATATCAAAACTATCATTTAAAAAGCATAGAAAAGAGACAACTTAAAGTTTCAAAAACAAATATAATCAGATATTATAATATAAAATAATCTGACACAACTAAGACCACGCACATATGTGCTTCCCATCAGGGAACTCATCTATTAACAGAAAAAAAGTTTTAGACTGACCCATTAAGCAAAACCATTCTATGCTAACATCAAGATGTATATCTGATTCAGAAAGTATTAAAAAAAGTAAAGGAAAGGAGAAGTTAGAAGTTAACATATAGGATACGGTTCACACACACAAATTGTAATCCTTTCATTAGATAATGCTGACTTTTGGTCCAAAGTATAAAAAGAAGTTCACTTTATCATGTAAAGCACATAATTCACAATGAAGGAAACAGGTATATATATGCTCTTAAAAATATAGCGGTAATATTAAGAAAGCAGAAATCACAGGATATATGAGGAAAGAAACAAATAATAGAAACTTTAAAATTATTTTTCCCAGTCTAAGTAAAAATAAGAAACCATCTAAACAACCTAATCAAAATGGTAAGCACAGGTGGATATTCATTTAACTCTATCCTAATAATTGAATATGCCTATTTTCTTTTTTTTAATGTTTTATTTATTTCTGAGAAAGAGAGAGAGAGAGAGAGAGAGAGACAGTGTGAGCAGGGGAGGGTCAGAGAGAGAGAGAGAGATACAGTATCTGAAACAGGCTCCAGGCTCTGAGGTAGCTGTCAGCACAGAGCCTGATGCGGGGCTCAAACCCACGAACCATGAGATCATGACCTGAGCCGAAGTTGGACACTTAACTGACTGAGCCACCCAGGCATCCCTGAATATACCTATTTTCAAATAGCTATTAAACATTTGCAAAAACTGACTATGTATTAGGCTACAAAACATGTCTCAATAAAGTCTCAAAGGGGAAATACATGCCATATTCTCAGATTAACAACCCAAGAAAATTATAAAATCAAAAAATAAATAACAGAAAGTAAATAATAAAGACATCAGAAAATAAAAAGATCTTTAATCTGAAAAGTTTTAAAGTCTCTCAAGCAATATTTGGATAATAAGGAAAATACAAATGAAATTTGTGGTGTTTCTAAACAATAAAAATCCTACATATTAGAGGCTTTGGCATGTAGCTAAAACAATGATCAGAAGAAAATTCATTACTTTAAATATTTTAATCATTAAGAAAAAATGAAAGTAAATGAATTACTAATATAGCTCAAAAAATTAGAAAAACAACTAAAGTAACTGAAAAAAGTGGAGAAAAACATTTATAAAGCTAAAAGCAGAAATTGAGAAGTTAGAAAACAGAATGCCAGAGACCTTAAAAAGAAAAAAAGAAGTTTCAAAAGCACTTTTGCTGGGGGCCTTGGGGAGGCACTGAAACCAGTTGTTGAAACTACTCTCTCTTAATTAAGAGTAAAATGGACAAAACACAAATATACAAAGTAAGAAATGGGGGGAAAGCTACAGAAGTAGACACAATTTCAAAAAATAAGAAATAACATTGTAAAACTCTCTATAAAATATCAAATACAGGTAAAATAATTTTCTGATAAGATATAACCTACCAAAACTGAACACCAAACTGAGCCTAAACAAACTAATTTTCACAAAATAAATGGAAGAAGTTTCCAAAGAGCTACTACCCATCAAGAAAACAAAACACACCATGCCACAAGATTTCACAAGAGAATTCTACCAAACCTTGAAAGAGTTAACAAGTTTAGTACTATTAAAAACTCTTGTACATTTCAGAAAATGGAAAACTTGTAGATTTTTTTTATGAGATATAAGATTAATACCAAAACCTGAAAAAGATCACACACAAAAAAATGTATTATAGATCAGGTCAAACTTATTTTTGCATTCTGATTAAAAAGGTAAAATATTAGCAAACAGAATACAGTATCACATTAAAAGAATCCAGAAACACAAGTTTGGTTCAATGTTTGTTAGAAGACAAGAAATATCATATCATCAGCTCCAAAGATGTTGAAAAGGAATCTGACAAAATTCAATATCCATCTTGATTAAAAGTACTTAATAAGGAGCCCCTGGGTGCCTCAGTCAGTTAAGCATCTGACTTCGGCTCAGGTCATGATCTCACGGTTCATGAATTTGAGCGTCGCATCAGGCTCTGTGCTGACAGCTCAGAGCCTGGAGCTTGCTTTGGATTCTGTGTCTCCCTCTCCCTCTGTCCCTCCCCAACTCACAGTCTGTCTCTGTCTCTCAGAAAATGAATAAAACGTTTAAAAATATACTTAAAAAAATAGGAATCTTCAGATGCTCGTATACATATACATATATATGTGGAAGCATTCCTTTCTAAGGTAAGGAATGAAAAGAGGATGCCTGCTAGTTTCTACTCCTTAACACTGCCTAATTAGTCCATATAATTTGATAAGACAAAAATCAAAAGTATAAAAATCCAAAGGAAGGGTCAAACTGATCACTGTTTGTGGATGAAATGATTATAACTAGAAATGTCAAGAAAATCTCTTGAATAAGTACTATAAACATTAATGGAATAACGCAGACAGAAGTAAGTACAAAGAAGTCAAAAGACTTCATGTATGTAAATAATAACCAGTTAGAATCTATAAATCCATTTAACAGCAAAAAAAAAAAAAAAAAAAAAGGGTGGTGGTGAAATATCTAGGAATAACAAGAAGATACGTGCAACTTTCATGTAAGGGAAACTTTAAAACACTCCTGAAGAAAACAAAAATAATGTTGTACCAATAGAAAGGTATAGCATTTTCTTGGATAGAAAAGACTCAGTATCTTAAAGATGACAATGTGTCCCAACAATTTCTAACTGTGATGAGATTTCAATAAAAATTATAGCCCATCTTGGGGGCAGGCACCTGGATGGCTCAGTTGGTTGACAGACTGACTCTTGATATTGGCTCAGGTCATGATCTCACAGTTCATGGAATCGAACCCTGCTTCCAGCTCCACACTGACAGTGTAGAGCCTGCTTGGGATTCTCCTTTTCCTCCACTTGTGCTTTTGCTCTCTTCTCAAAATAAATAAAAATAAAACATTTTAAAAAATTACCGCCTATCCTCCCACACCTACTGAATCTAGGTAAGATGTTTCTAAAGTTTACGTGGCAAAATAAATAAGAATAGCCTAGAAAAGCCTGAAGAGAAAAATGCCCTATAGGATTTAAAAAGTCATACAAGAAATGACTGACTAGTACATTTAAGTGTTTGTGTGTATGTATTTACCATCTCTCAACCAAAGACACAAATTTCTAGATGGCAAAAAATAAAAACAAGACTGTACCAAAGGTTAAAAGACAAACAATTAGGGATAATATCTACAATTTGTGACACAAGAAGTTAATCTCCTTAATTTAGAAAGCTCTCAGTAAATGAGAAAACCAAAAATCCAACAGAAAAATACAAGATACAACTTATAAAAAAAGAAGGTGACCCTTACACATATGAAAAGATGGCTAATTGCAAAGTAAAAGTGCATAAGGAAACTATTTCCTGCAAATGCAATTAATAGAATCTAGAGTTTGACACCTCTAGTGGTAAAGGCATAACAAAACAAGTAGTCTCATTCACGATTCACAATACTTAGAACCTCTACAAAGGGCAATCTGGCAATAATGACCAAAATTACAAGTACATTTGCCTTTGACCCATTACATCCTGAAATCTATCCTAAAGATCTACACATATAGGGAATGACGTTCTGAAATGGCAAATAAAAACAGCTCTAATATACATTGAAAGAGGACTTCTGAGATATAGCTCCTCAATGATATATCCCCACAATGGCAGATGCAGCTGAAAATAATGCAGAAACTACATAGTGATCTGGAACCACATAGGGATCCTTGAAGGAATGGCTGATTCCAGGTACAGGGTAAGAAATATAAGATGAACCTGAAATATCCTGCTGTTCCACAAAGCAAAATAGCTATCAATGACTAATAAATTACCAATAGGACACAATGATTTTTCACATAAGAATTCCATCTAATTCCAAAGGAGTAAGAGAATTAGAAAAAATACCAGTTGGTAATCCCTAGTGAAAGAAATGATTTGGGTGACAATGATCATTAAATAGAATATCAGTCATTGAAAAGTTGATTGGGAAATTTACTATGGAGAGATGAGGACTATTGATTTCTGAACCTACTGGTCAATCTTAGCATCACTGATATTGGAACCACTAGATACTGTGTGCCTAATACGATATAACATGAAGCATGTATGAAGTATTCTAAGCCAGAATTGAATCAAACTACTAGGGCCAACTTTCACTTTCAGGAAATACAGGGGGCAGAGAAACAAGGTAATGACACCACAAGAACAGAAGACAAATGCGGAGATTTTAATATTCTTCAGGACAAGTTAGTTTCTCTAACAAGTCAATGACATCGCTTCTCGGCCTTCTGGCTAAGATCAAGTGTCTGACAAGTCAATGACATAAAAAAAAAAAAAGAAAGAAAGAAAAAGAAAAAAACACAAGAGGAAGGAAATGGGACTATTATATTAAAAAGGCAGATCAACCAAACATGATAGGCGGATCTTGTTTGGGTCCTAAATAGAATTATATTAGATTAACTATAAAAAACATGCTTGAGACAAAAAAAAAGACATGTTTGAGACAATCAAGGAAATCTGATTACGGAGAGAATATTAGCGGCTACAACTAAATCATTACTTAAAATTTTCTTACATATGATAATGTCATTATGACTGTGTAAAGAAACACCCATGTTTTTAGAGATATATACTTAAGCAGTAGAGACAAAAAAATTTGCTATCTGGAATTTGATTTAAAAATACTATAATTGAGGAGTAAAGGTAGAAAATTCTTGACAGTTTGCAAATAGGTGGTAGTTTATCATACTATTCTCCCTGCTTTGAAATATGCTCAAATATATTAATAAGACCTAAAAATAAGAATGCAATTTGTACCACTATACGCATCAACAGTAGGTATAATACCTGGGGTCAAAATGACCAACAGACTTCTCTTTCTTTAAAACATGTATTTCATAATGAAATACTGACTTAAGAGTTAAAAAGACAAAAGTGAGATTGTTCAGACAATCACGTCAAGGCCTTTATATTTCCTTTTGTGTGCTTACTTGATGCTTAGTAGCATTCCAGGACAACTTCTGTGTAAAGCCTTACTAAATGAAATGTAATACAAAAGTTTTTCCACTTTGTCTTAATATATGTCCAAATATTACTTCAAGACACCAAAGACAGCTGTATGTATAATTATATATCAACTGCACACATGCGTGTGCACATACACTCACACACGCACATGTGCACAATATGGGAATCAACTACCCAATACATAATATGGTTTTAGTTCCCTTACCATCAATATTAAGCATCATTTTCCACATGGCAGGTCGAACAGACTGATGGAATCCAAACCATACTTCCCTGCCCCCTCCCAGAGGGTGGTCATATCCTTCGGGAGCTGAGAAAAAGGAACGCCCCACAGGCGTATATCTACAAAAATTAAAATGTCATGTTCAGTCCTTTCCTTCCCATATAGGTATGTAAATCTGCAGAACAGGTAAGTCTAGAACACATAAACTTAATTTATCATAATAATGCCTATCATTAGTAATATATGAAAATAAATATTTCCCAAATTTGTGAAAGCAAAATGCAGCCATTCTAAATGAAAAACAAAACAAAAACCATCAGCATCCTTCACTGAAATTCTCTATTCCTAAAACTGTTAATTTGGGTAAGAAAAAGTTTTATTTAAAATATTAGAAACCGATGAAAAGAAAAACCAGTTCCAATCTTAGAAAATGCTATTTCTATAAATGTGTTTGCAAGACATATATTTTTCTTTAAAAGGACACATTGATCCTATATATACAGGCACACAAATACAAATACACACTTGTGAGGTGGCAGTGTTAGGAGAATAGCAATTTCAATACAAGTTGATATTATTGTATAAACAACAAAATTACCTTTATAACAAGGGGACTTAACTATAGGAATATATCTGAAAACATATCAATTATTCAAGATTTACAGCTTCTAAGACAAAGGGTTAGACATTTTTCTAAAAGGTATCCACTAGAATAGTGAAGCTAACAATGTGCACTTACTTTAAAAAATCAGTTTTTTCTGTAACTTACTTCTTATGTCAATGAACTTGTATGTATCCTATTCTTTAAATGAAGCAATCAAAATATACAACATGTGAAGGGTGATCAAAGGAGGCCTGCACAACTCACTCTTGGGATGAAAGTCTACACACTTAAAATCTAAAAAGGAAAAAAAGCCAGAAGCACCCACTTCATGGAGGGCAGATGTCGTAGCACCACATCAACAGCATGGACAGGATTAGTACTGATTGGCTTGTCTAATTCCAGCGGCTCAGGCAAGGTCCGTCCTGTCAGTACTTCATGTAGTAGGTGCCAACTCACCCGAGAGACAAACTTAATCGACACCTTGAAAGGTCGATCTTTTCCACCTTCCCCAGGTAAAGTAACATCTAAATCTACCTGTTGATGGGAAAAGAGTCAATTGATAAATTGAAAAAGATAAGTACAAGTATTTTCAGGTTTAAGTTGTAAAAATATTCATGAAAAAGCAGGGAAAATATTAAAATAAAAAAATCAACCTCAATGTTAAATCAATAGATAATTTCTAAGCTACACTGTTAAGTAAAAAAGAGCAAAGTAGAGAAGATTACAAACAGTATACCATCTTTTGTGTGAGAAAGAAGGGGAAATTGGGAAAATATTCATGTATCTTATTTCAGCAAAAAGAAACACAAGAAGCTTCAACCAGAAACAAAACTGGTTTCTTTCAAAGGATGGGAAGAAACAGACTAGAAGAAATAAAGGAGGAATGAACAATTCTGAGTATATTTCTCAGTACAGTTTTGACTTCTGGATGCATATTAAATAGAGATGCTGTTTTTTTGTATGTATGTATTTATTTATTTATTTTAATGTTTACTTATTTTTGAGAGAGAGAGACAGAGCAAGCGAGCCCAAGTGGGAGAGAGAAGAGGCAGACACAGAATCCAAAGCAGGTTCCAGGCTCTGAGCAGTCAACACAGAGCCCGATGTAGGGCTTGAACTCACACAATGAGGGGCTTGAACTCACAAACCGCGAGATCATGACCTGAGCCAAAGGAAGACGCCTAACTGACTGCGCACCCAGGTACCCTTTTCTTTTTTTTAAACAAAGTTTTCTAGGGGCACCTGGGTGGCTCAGTCAGTTAAGTGTCTGACTTCAGCTCAGGTCATGATCTCACAGTTTGTAGGTTCCAGCCCTGCGTTGGGCTCTGTGCTGACAGGAGCTCAGAGCCTAGAGTCTGCTTCAGATTCTGTGTCTCCCTCTCTCTCTGACCCTCCCCTGCTCACGCTGTCTCTCTCTCTCAGAAATAAATAAAACATTAAAAAAAATAAAGTTTTTTATAAGTTAAAAACAAAATCAAGAAGGATGAAGTGAAAAAATTAAAACTGAATATAAACAAAATCAAATGGAACCAAGTATGTTTCAAACGGATAACATAACCACACTGAAAAAAAGGAAACAATACAATGAACTCTTGAACACAGAACATATTAGGGGCTGTACACGTGGAAAAGAACCGCATACAAAATAAAACCTTAAACTTTTATGAGGAGGTTTATTTTCTGTAGTGGTATGGTATAGTAATTCAGAAATGATTTTATATATGTTTGGTAGGATTGAACAAATGAGTAAAAGTGGTGATGTTTTGAAGTTCAAAAAAGAAGGAAGATACAAATTCGCAACATGTGGAATAAAGAAAGAATTCTCGGGGAACAGACTGAAACTTGGAAGAATCACTTTGACATGATTTCCAATATAAATTGTACACTGTACAGTAAGTAGTACTTGTAGAATATGTTAAATTCATTACATGACAAAGAATATTTATGATATACTGTCTTATTTATTTATTTATTTATTTATTTATTTATTTAGTCAGTCCCACTTCAGTCCATTTTCCAAATACCTATACCCCAGCAGTAATGAATACTTTCAGTACCCAGATTTCAGTTTCTAAGTTGCATCCCCCAACTAAAAGAAATCATTCATTGTTCCTTTGATAAAGGGCCAGTTGCATGGCTGCAGCAGGGAAAACATAAGATTAGCCTGGAACATTTTGTGCCAGAAGGTAAGGAATTACTCAAAAAAAGCGTGTCATGTCAAAAGGGTATAGGAACCAGCTTAAAGGGGCTCCCAATGGCCAAATCCAGGAAAACTGGGACAGTGAAATAAATAAAAATAAATAAATAAGGGAGAAGAAAATTCTCTCACTTACAGTCGAATATCATCCAATAAAGGTAGAAGGAGTGACAGAATTAGAAAATCATCATTACTACATACTAATGATCTTTCCAAGCAAAAATCATCAATTATTTAAAAATCTAATGAGAGAGGTGCCTAGGTGGCTAGTCGGTTAAGCATCCGACTCTTATCTACTCAGGTTAGGATCTTGCTCAGGTCATGATCTCATGGTTTTGAGACTAAGCCCTTCATTGGGTTCCATACTGGGCATGGAGCTTTTTAAGATTCTCTCTCCCGACTCTTGAATGCTGACAAAAACTGAGGACTGATGGATGTGGTGGGGAGGGGGGGATGGGCATGGAGGAGGACACTTGCGGGGATGAGCACTGAGTGTTATGTGGAAACTAATTTGACAATAAACTATTTGTAAAAAAAAAGATTCTCTCTCCCTGTCCCTCCCCCGCCCCCAAAAGATTCTCTCTTCCTCTCTCTGCCCCTCCCCCACTCACACATGTGCTCTCTCTAAAAATAAAAATATATACTTTCTCTAATGAGAAACAGGATCCTTAAAGTATTCCCCATATCAAAATTATAAACTTCTATGCATCAGAGGACACAATCAACAAAGTGAAAAGGCCATCTACAAAATGTGAGAAAAGATTTGCAAGTCATATACTTGATAAGAATATATAAAGAATCCCTAAAACTCAACAACAACAAAAACTAAACTAAACACAATTTGAAAAATGGGCAAAGGACAAAGATACACAAATGAGCTTCTAAGAGCTCAAGAAAAGATTCTCAACTCACTAATCATTAGGGAAATGCAAATCAAAAACACAATGAGATATAATCACACACCCATTAGAATGGCTACTATAAAAAGAAAACAGAAAACAACAAGTGTTGGCAAGGGTGTGGAGAATTTGGAACCCTTGGGCACTGTTGGTGGGAATGTAAAATGGTGCAGCCGCTATAGTAAACAGTATTGTGATTTCTCAAAATATTAAAAATAGAATTACCACTTACCGACTGAGCCACCCAGGCACCCCAGAACTACCACTTATATAAAAAAGAACTGAAAGCAGGAAGTGGAACAGATATTTGTACACCCATGTTCATAGCAGCATTGTTTGCAATAGCCAAAAGGTGCTCATCAGTGGATGAACTGATAAACAAAATGTGGTATATACATACAATGGAATATTATTCAGCCTTAAAAAGGAAGGAAATTCTGACATATGCGACAGCATGGATGATTCTTGAGGACATAATGCTAAGTGTAATAATAATAAGTCAGTCCCAGAAAGACAAATACTATATAATTCCACTTAGATGAGGTACTGCGAGTAGTCAAAGTCATAGAGACAGAAGGTAGAATGGTGGTTGCTAGGGGCTGAGGGGAGGGAAGAAAGGGAACATAGTGTTTTATGGGTAGAGTTTCAGGTTTACAAGATAAAAAGAGTTATAGAGATAGACGGTGGTGATGGCTGAGAACATCCTTCATGCCACTAAAAACTGTACCACAAAAATGGCCCAGATGGTAGATTTTCTTTCTTTCTTTGAGAGAGTGAGTGAGCAAGGGAAGGGCAGGAAGAGGAGACAAGACAGAGGATCCAAAGCAGGTTCTGCACTGACAGCAGCAAGCCCAATGTGGGCCTCAAACTTGTGAACTGTGAAATCATGACCTGAGCTGAATGAAGTCAGACACTCAACCAAGCCACCCAGGAGCTCTGTGATGGTAAATTTTATGTTATGTGTATTTTACCACAATTAAAAATAAAATCTCCCCACAACAGTTTAAAGAGAAAAAAGGAAACCTTGAGAGGAAAAACCTGGCAGATACCAACTTAACTAACTGATCAAATCAGGGCCATCATTAATGGCACAAACACATATAAATGTATCCTGATATGATCCACTGATAAGGAAAGAATAATTGTGTAATTATTCTTGCCAAAAATGCTAAATTAGAATCTAATCAAGAGGAAGCACCAAACAAACCCGTACTGAGGGACATTCTATAAAATAACTTGCCTGTAATCTTCCACTATGTTAATTTCATGAAAGGAAAACAAAAATGCTGGAGAACTGTTCCAGAATAATGAAGACTAAAAAGACATGGTGAATCTAAATACAATCACAAACCTGGACTGAATTCTGTACCAGAGGGAAAAAACGCTAAAAGTCATCCCTGAAAGAATATCGGTTGGTGATTAGACCGAAGTATCATATAGATGAAAAGTTTAGTGAAGTAGATAACTGTACTTTGATTTTTATCCTTGTTCTTAGGAAATACATATTAAAGGGTGTGATTATATGCGACCTTCTCTGAGATGGTTCAGGAAAAAAGTATGTCTCTCTCTCTCTAAATAGCTATAGACATAAAGAGAGTAAAAAAAGAAAGATAATGACAAATGTGGCAAATGTTAAAGAACACTGGTGAGGGGTGTCTGGGTGGTTCAGTCAATTGAGCGTCCATCTCTTGGTTTTAGCTTAGGTCATGATCTCACAGTTCATGGGTTTGAGCCCTGCATGGGGCTTGCTTGGGATTCTTTCTCTCTGCCCCTGTCCCACTCACTTATGCTCTCTCTCTCTCAAAATAAATAGGTAAACTTAAAAAAAAATAATGTGCCTGAAGAGATAATCTGGAGGAAAAAAAAGAAACATTGGTGGATCTGGGTAAAGGGTCTACATGAGTTCTTCGAATGATTCTTGCAACTTTTCTATATGTTTAAAATTATTTCAAAATAAAAAGTTAAAAAAGATAAATGACACACTTTTACTATCTATGGACTATTATAAAATAAAATGTAGTTAAGTGCATTTAAAAGGAGACATTGCAAAAGTATAGCTTTCCAATAAAGGACTGCATCTTACCCCAGTAGTTGCCACAGGAAGTGGATTGGCTGTGTAAAGGCTTCTTTTTCCATCATAAACTGGTCTACGATCCCCAAATATCGTCACTTTAAAATGCTGAACCATTGAGTCAACCACCTCCCTAAAAAGGGGGGAAAATACATTTACATAATCCTCTGCATGATGAAATACAAACATTTAACTAAAGTAATTCCTGCACTATTTAAAGCTGCCAAAATTCTAAAAGACAGTAATACATGAAAATTTCAGGACCATACCCTAGGACATGAGAAAGGATAATTTCTGGAACGTGATATGAATTTCAAAAGAACGAGAGAAGAATGAACCTAGTAAATGATACTTAACTCATTCTGGGCCACAGTAGACTTTTAAAATATTATTCCTAGAAAATGATCCTAAACCCTTTTTACCATTTCTGACTACAACCTGACACATTCATTTCTCCATCAAGAGAGTCTGATGCTCTTCCCTCTGTGCTCAAATATCACCTTGTATATATATCTATTAGAATATTTACTCCAATGTATTATAATTATTACATGCTTCACTTCTATTAGACTGTGAGATTTGTGAGAACACACCTGTATCCCCCTCAATCCTTTCAACTCCCCAAATCAGTCTTACAACATTATATAGCCAGCAAGAATATTGTGAAGACTGTTTTCACATAGCAAACATTTGTATCCTATATATACTTACATGGAAAGATATTCAAGACATTTACATTTAAAAAAAAAAAAAGGACTTCAGTGAGAATACTACTAAATATCCACAAATCAAAACATTTATTTTTGTACACACATTATTTGTAAAAGCAGTGGAAAGATATCTAGAAGGATATGTACCAAACAGATACAGTGGTTCCCTCTGGAAAGAGAAGTGAGGAATGATTTTTTTATTTTGCTTAGATAATCTAAATATATTATGATGAGAGTGTACTTACATATTACTGGTAAAATTTATAATACATTTAAAAATGTAATAAACGGAAAAGAAGAATACTGAATTCTACCCTATGGGTAGGAAGGAGAGAAAGGAGAGAAAAAGGCATTTTCTGGTATAAAACAATTAAGCTGACCTGGTACCTAGAGCAATTTCCCACATGCTTAAAATTTCTGTTTTTCACTTCAATTTCATTTTGCTGAAACTATTTAAATAAAGATGATACCTCTTCTAGAGTAAATTTTACAAAAAAGATTTGTTTCACTGATCAGTTTTTACACATCAAACAAATTTCAAAGATTTTCTGCCATTTAAGATTTTTTTCGGCAGCCATTAATTATCAAGCCCAGTTTGAAACTACACAGACCTAATTTGTAAGAATGCTTTGACTATTCACTTTTTATTCAATAGTAAAATGGTATAATTTTAATCTTACCAAATGCTGGCAACCCAATCAAAGCACTCTCAGGATCAAAATGGTGGAAATTAAAGTAGCTGTGACAAAACATGTTAAGGATAAGGAGCGTTCTGTGTTGATGTCTAGCACAGTATATTCTTCATCAATGTTCTAACAGTGAACAATCTACCCCCAAAAAACTGCTAGAACCTCCAGTGGAATCTAAAGGTGAATTCAACATATCTCCCCCAAGCTATCTGGTTATCCTCCCATTTACTACTTTTTAATTATTGGTGCCTTCATCTTCCCATTTACCAAATTCAAAAACTGGCTCATTTCTTCACCCAATTAGTTGCTGACTTTACCTCTCTGCAGTATTTCTCACATCAGTCCTTTGCTTTTTCATTCCCAATTATCACGATCCTAAATTATAACCTCATGTCCCAATACCTGGATTATTTTAAGTCTCTTGATTTTTATGCCTTTTATTTTTTCTTCTCAAACACAACTTACATATCACTGCCAAATGGGTCCCTAAACTCTACTTTTATTTCCAAGGTACAAAAGGCTGTTAATCATACTCCTCAATTCATGGCTTATATCATCATTCAATTGTGTAAGACCTGTCTTCTTTCCTTCCACCTTCATTTCCTAAGCCCCTCTCCTTTCTTTTTTTTTTTTTTTAATTTACTTCTAGGAGAGAGAGAGAGAGACAGCGTGAGCAGGGGAGGGTCAGAGAGAGAGGGAGACACAGACTCTGAAATAGGCTCCAGGCTCTGAGCTGGCAGTCAGCACAGAGCCCGACGCGGGGCTCGAACCCACGAACCCCGAGATCATGACCTGAGCGAAAGTTGGAAGCTTAACCGACTAAGCCACCCAGGCGCCCCAAGCCCCTCTCCTTTCATAAATTATTTTCTCCTGATGTTTGAACATCCTTCTATTTATATATATTCCCATCTTTATTCTCTGGCACTAGGTTTTTTAAATGTATTTATATTGGGGCGCCTGGGTGGCTCAGTTGGTTAAGTGTCCGACTTTGGCTCAGATCATGATGTAATTCATGGGTTTGAGTCCCACTTCAGGCTCTGTGCTGACAGCTCAGAGCCTAGAGCCTGCTTCGGATTCTGTGCTTCTCTAAAAAATAAACAAACATTAAAAAAATAATAAGAAGTGTATTTATATTGCTGTGGGACACTTAGTTCATTGTTTCTGATTGATGTTTCTGATATGTTGTCTATTCACCCAACAATGCAGACTTTAACTGCCAGCCACCAAATATAATATAAGCAATACAATATCTCTTACTACGTCCCTTTGTGGACTTGAGTAAAAATTAATTGCTGGTTATATACTCAGGAACCAAAGTGTTAGGTCCAAGTGAATTTTATCAACTAAATGAACTGCCAAGTTGCTCTCGAGAGTGGCTACACAATCTATATTCCTGGAGGTTCCTATTTCCCTATATCCCAGACAAGATTTGGAATTATCCAGTTATGTTTTCTAATTTTTCCTAGTCTAGGAGATAAAACTAAAAGGCTTTATTTATTTTTTAATGTTTATTTTTGAGAAAGTGAGAGCACACAGGTGGGGAAGGGGCAGGGAATGAGGCAGAGAGACGATCAGAAGCAGAGAACCCAATGTGGGGCTTGAACTTACAAACCATGAGATCGTGACCTGAGCTGAGGTCGATACTTAACCAACTGAGCCACCCAGGCACCCCAAACTAAAAGGTTTTAATTGACATTTCTACTATTGCTAATGAATGAGCATTCCATGATGTGTTTGTGTTTCTTCTTTTGTGAATTCCATCAAATTCCCTTCACTTTGTGCATTTGCTCATTTTTCTATTATGGCTCCAGTATTCTTTTTTTTTTTTTTTTTTTTAATGTTTTATTTATTTCTAGAGAGAGAGAGAGACAGCGTGAGCAGGGGAGGGTCAGAGAGAGAGGGAGTCACAGACTCTGAAAACAGGCTCCAGGCTCTGAGCTGGCAGTCAGCACAGAGCCTGACGCAGGGCTCGAACCCACGAACCGCGAGATCATGACCTAAGTGAAATTCGGACGCTTAACCGACTAAGCCACCCAGGCGCCCCAATGGCTCCAGTATTCTTATTGAATTGAAGGAGTTTCTTTGATATTTCATATACTGATTCATTAACAAGTTTAGTCATTGCAAATATCTTCTCCCAAATGTTGTATGCTGGTTGACAAAGTCTATTTATCTGCTGAACTGAAATCCTTAATGTTGTATCAACAAATGAATCATTTTTCACCTTATGGTTTCATGCTTTTGATGTTTAAAAAAAATACCTTACTAATACTAAGGCACAAAGATGTATGATGTTTTCTTAACTTTATAGTTTTATCTACATTATTTTGGTCATTAATCCATCTGAAGTTCTTCTTTATAAACTCTGTTATATAAAGACTTATTTCTCTCCACATAAGCCAGTTGTCCCATACCATCTATTAAAGAGTCTATACATAACCAATCAATTAAAAATGCCATCTTTGGGGCCACCTGGGGGGAGGAGTTAGTTAAGTGTCTGACTCTTGATCTCAGCTCTAGTCACAATCTCATAATTGTGAGTTTGAGCCCTGCCTTGGGCTCTGCACTGATGGTGCAGAGCTTGCCTGGGATTCTCTCCTTCTCTCTGCCCCTCCCCGGCTTGTGCACTGGCGCGCTCTCTGTCTCAAAATAAATAAACTTTAAAAAAATAAACGCCATATTTTATCTTAGTAAGTTCTCAACATATAAATGAATCTGGCAATGAATATTGTCCCAGTAGTTTATTTGTTCTTAAACCAGTATCATATGTGTTCACAATTACTAAAGTGTTTTGTTATACTGCAACATGAGGCAAGGCAAGTTTCTTTTCTTTTCTTTTTATAAGTTAACTAGGACATTCATGGAAACTTTTAACCAGAATAAACTTCTAAAGACACCCCTTTCAAAAAAAACTATCAATACCATAACAAAAGAAATATATCTAGTGCCCTACATACAGTAATAATAAAGTATCTGTTAGTTAAGAAACCCTCAAATTATACACACTTGGGAGACACGACTAGTATGCTAAACACCAATTAGCATGTTAAAAGTTACTAAAAATCTAAAACAGTGAACTCAATGAAGATGAAATATAATAGGGGCAATTGTAAAATCTAAACATTTATGATTAAAAGCTCAACGGCAATAAGAATAGATTAAAGGATGTGAACTTACTGCTTTTGTGGAAAGGGGCTTTAGATGACTCTATGTCCAGAATGAGCTAATAGTGGGATGTAGCTTCCTCAAAATTAATGAAATAAGGTTGCATATATTTAAGTATCCTAGTATAAAGCAGGTAACCATTCCATCAAATATTATATGTCATTTCACATTCTAAGTACTCTGTTCAATTTGGAAAAATGTAAGACCCTAAAAAAGACCCTAAAAAAATGAAATATAACCAGAAGAAGGTAATCCTGATAGAAACTCATGTAACATGAGTATAAATAAATCAAATCAAGGACTTCAAGTCCAGAATAGGAAAGACTCATAGGAAATTATCGAAACCTCTGGCTATTTTGATGGACTGTCATGTGATAAACTAAGCAGAAAATCTATCTTACTTGAAAGGATAGAACTAGGACAAATAGTTGGAAAGACATAAGAAGCGAGACTTTGGAACAAAAATTTCCCATATTTCCTAACCACCAGAATTATTCCCAAGTAGATTACACTATCTTATAAAGTACCTGAGTTCATCTTTGCTAGAACAGTTCGAGGAGCAGTTATGTCATAGAAGATACCAACTAGAACACACCAACCAGAAGACTGAAATGAATAATGTCTGCAATCTCCTCTATAGTAAAGTTTAACTAGGGGAATACCAAATAATGAAACACTGCAGATTTTACCATGGCATAAAAATTTCTTTATGAATAATTATACTAAACATTGATTTGAATTTAAGCTCTCAAAGCCTTAAAAGAATGGTGTTAGAATTCCATAAACACTGACATTAAACTAGTGTTAAGTTTATAATTACTAAAACCTATGTACCTATGTTTCAAAGGGAATCAGCTTTTATAAGAACCATCATTTATTATTAGGTCCCTTTACTTTTTTTTTTTTTAATGTTTTTTTTTATTTACTTCTGAGAGGGACAGAGACAGCGTGAGCAGGGAAGGGTCAGAGAGAGTATGCCACTCTAAAGGCACCACTTTAGAGTTTTAATTAAACTTTAGTATGCAAGCTAACAAAATGACAAATCAAGGAACTGCAAATTTTCACTTCTTATCTCAAAGATACTGTGGCAAAGGATAATGTACTAGACTGTTCATCAGGCAGGGGTGCCTGGGTAGCTCAGTCAGTTAAGCATCCGACTTCAACTCAAGTCATGATCTCATGGTTCATGAGTTCAAGCCCTACATTGGGCTCTCTGCTGTCAGCGCAGAGCCCACTTCGGATCCTCTGTCTTTCTCTCTGACCCTCCTGGCTCACATGTTCTCTTTCTCTCTTTCTCCCAAAAATAATAAACCTTGAGAAAAAAAAGAATGTTCCTCAGATAGGCATGTGGAACTAAAGAAAAAAACTCTAAAATAGTACCTTATCTAGTCATCTATTCAGCTATAGCAGCAAAGTTGCTCACTGTACTGTGAAGAAAGTATGAACTGGGAAACTGCCAATTTGAGAAACCTTTGCAACATATGGTAACATAAGCACTGGAGGAGAAATAAGTAGACTTAAGTTTGCCCACTTTGCCACTAAATTGTTATGAAAGTTACCTGGCCTCTCCGACTTTAGTTCCTTCATCAGTAAAAATGGGCTAATAGTTTACAGGCTGCTGCAGGGACCATATGGGATATTAGTGAAAGCAATTTGGGGTAGGGGGGAGCAAATATATATACTATTTTTAATTAAAAATTTAAGCATAATTATCTCATAAATATACTTCAAAATTATATTGAAATACTGAAGTCTTCCAAACAACAAACAGATACAGCACAATGCACTAATCCAAAGAATAAGTTCTGGTAATTAACATAAACTGTGAACCGAATTTTCTCTATATCATAGTTGTGGAGCTGTTTTTTGTCTTATGTGAGGTTGTCTTTTATTAGAACAATGGGAAGAATCCTTGGATCTTTTGTTCAAATGTAAAAATTTTAGTGCAACATTTAAGAGTAAATTGTAGTGTAAAAAATAAAAATAAAATTTTAAATGTTTTAAATTAGAAAGGCGGGGGGCACCTGGGTGGCTCAGTTAAACATCAGGTCATGATCTTGCAGTTTCTGAGTTCAAGCCTCGTGTCAGGCTATGTGCTAACAGCTCAAAGCCTAGAGCCTGCTTAAGATTCTGTGACTCCTTCTCTCTCTGCCCCTACCCTACTCACATTCTGTCTCTGTCTCTCTCAAAAATAAACAAACACAAAGAAATTTTTTTAAAAAGTAAATCGTAGTAAGTTTATAATAACCAAGACACACAAAATATTTTAACTTCCAAAGCAATTTTTAGATAGGCAATTTGGGAAAGAAAATCTGAGTAAAGAGAGAGAAGAACTTCTAACCAATCTTTAGTGGCTTCCTTTTACTAATAACCTTTGTCTGAGAGGAAAGGTATACTTGCAGAGTATAATATGATACATTTTTTTTAGAACCTCAGGATAGAATTTAAAATCCTTAATATCTGGTGATTACTACAAAAATGGAACCTACCTGAGTATATTAGGTCTTATAAAGGGCTACAGCCTACCTTTCCCACTCTTACCTCAACCACCACTTCCTACATTCTGGTACCAAGTCTTTTGACTCCATCATGCTCTGGTGCACAGACTGTAAAGTAAAATTTAATATTGGTTTCAGTAAGTTCCATTTTACCACCTGACTCAGACAGCAGAAAAATGGTAGGAGAGGGAAATTTTAATGTAAAAAGGAGAAGAAATTATTTTTGTTAATTGTTACTGTATGCTCACAGAGACCCACCTTCCTCTCATTTCTAGGTACCTCTTATTCTCTGCTCCCAAAAGATAGAATGGGAAATATTATTCTAGTCTATAGAAACCATGAAATATTTTCACCCAAAAGTGACTATTCACATTAATTTAGTATTCACAGCTACAATAAATTAATCTGTCACTATAGTAAAGACAGAAAGAAGGAAGATTGCTAGGTCTAACAAGAAGATAAAATCACCCAGAGGCTTGCTTATAAAACACTAAAACAGCTGGTAGTCTCTCCTTACATTCTTCCAACCTTAAGTTTATCTTCATAACTCCTAAGTAAGACAGAAGGTAGCCAAATTAATACTTCTGCATCAAGATAAAGTTTAAAAGAGAGCAGGGAAGGGGTTATACTTTAGGTCAAATTTTTAGTATTTGATAATATAAAATCTGTAGTACACCAGAGCATTTTACTATAAACTATCTTCATGATAATTCCACATTGGTGTGAATTCTTTCATAATCTATGTAACCACATTAGCTAAGCCAGTGGAGTAAATTTCTAGCCGTCACAGATAACTGATAGATTACTTTTGATTGAAAAATCATTTTTTAACTCAAGCTGGCTTATACTAACAACTCTTTTCTAGAATACTTCTCCCTCAGGCCACCAATGACTTCTTTAAAAATATGGTCTCTTTTCAGCTATTACAGTCCTATACTTTGTCTTGGTTCTCCTACCTTTCCAATCTAAGTGTCTACACTGGTAAACCTTAAACCACAGAATCCCTAGAAATCCATTCTCAATCTTGACTGTACATTTTCCCTAGCTTCCCCTCCCTCCACCGCCCAGCTTTTAACTATCACCTATATGCTAACACACCTCAAATCTCAATCTCTATCTTGATTTCCTGAGCTCTAGACACTTATTTCCAATAATCTATTGAACTCCTGTATTTTCATGTTTCTTATGCAATTCAACCTCCAAATATTCAAACAGGAAATTAAAAACTTGGTCCTTTCAGCATCTGTATTTTTGCGAAGGTTATCATTATTGCACAAACTAGGAATTATGAAGCCTTTCCCTCCACACCTAAATCTCTCTTTCCTTTCCTTCTACACTAAATTATTCATTCTTCTTCCAAATGTTACCTCTAAACCCTCCCCTTTATCACCATTGTCACTGCTGGTAGTTAAGTCTTAGCAAATAATACCTCTAATCTAGAAAAGCAGGTATCAGAGGTGCTAGTGGGTTTGCTGGAGTATGAGGGGGAAAAAAAGAAGCATTTAATTTCATCTATTATTTAGAAATTAAGATTTATTAACATTCATGAATATGGATCAACACTAGTATTGTCCCTTACCCCATGTCATATGATTGGATATAACATATGGCACACCAGAAACCCTAAGAGAATAACAAGACTTCTGCAACATATAAGAGTTAACAGTGTATTGTAATAATGCTGTATTGTGGCAGATGATAACTATACTTTTATCTTGGTGAGCACAGCATAATGTATAGAGTTGTCAAATCACTATGCTGTATACCTAAAACTAATATAACACTGTATACAACTACACTTCAATTAAAAAAAGAAAAGAACACTGGAATTCTCATTCACTTCAGCATGTTGCAACTTATTTCTGTTCAAGTGTATAGCATATGTTCAATCAGAGTTTTGGTGTATTAATCTGAAATTTTCAAATTAGTAAACATTTTTAAACAGTTTATTTCAAAATATTGTTTCCTACCTTTAATTTTTCTATAGTTATGTAATACATTAGGACAGTAGTATGTTTCTGTAAAGTTAAAAACTTTCAATGTGTGTGAATATACATTTATTTACTTATTGTTCAGTCCATGGTCAAACATATTTTAAGTAATGGGGACGAGTAATCAAAGATTTGAAGACTACAGATCTAGACTACTGCAACAGCCTTCCTAATGTTCTCTAGAACTCTGGTCTTTCTCTTCTCTAATTCATTTGCCACACTGTCATTAGTTATGCTTTTAACTATAGATGTTCCTCATTTGCTCAAAGCCTCCAGTGGCTATTCACTGCTTCTGAATTCATAAGCCTTAGCATGCATAGATTTAAGACCCTTCATAATTTCCCCTTTGGCTAAATTTTTAGACTTGAGCTACTCTGTTTATATTGGTCTATTTCTGTTATATAAATATGTCATGCTTTTGCTATGTTCGCTCTATATGGATTATTCTTTCTCCTGCTCCACTATTTAGTTCAGATGCCATGTCATATATCCCATCTTCCTCCCCAACTAAAAGCAGGAATCATTACTCTTTCATCACAGCACATAATGCACAACTCACAGGATTTCTCACTACATACAGATTATGGAATTTCTAGAAAGGATCATCTTATTTTATATTGTATCTTATTGTATCTTGTATCTTTTGTATGTTACAAAAAAGGGGCACGGTAAGTTAAACAGTTAATGACAACAGGGGTGACCTTAAAATGACCTTTAAGTTTTAAGTTACTGCAGAATTTAGAATTGTAATTCCAGTGAGGGTCCATATATTCTAATCTAGTACCAAACAGCATTCTACCTTGGTACAACTATATAGTAAATTCAGATGATTGGCTTACTTTTTTAAAAAAAATTTTAAGGGGCACCTGGGTGGCTCAGTTGGTTAAACATCCAACTTCAGCTCAGGTCATGATCTCACGGTTCGTGGGTTAAAGTCCTCCATCAGGCTCTGTGCTGACAGCTAGCTCAGAGCCTGGAGCCTGTTTCGGATTCTGTGTCTCCCTCTCTCTCTGACCCTCCCCTGTTCACACTGTCTCTATTTCTCTCTCAAAAATAAATAAAACATTTAAAAAAAAAGAAAATAAAAAATAAAAAATTTTTTTTAATGTTTGTTTATTTTTGAGAGACAGACAAAGTACAAGCGGGGGAGGGGCAGAGAAAAAAAGACACAATCTGAAGCAGGCTCCAGGCTCTGAGCTGTCAGTACAAAGCCTGACACAGGGCTCAAACTCACAAACCATGAGATCATGACCTGAGCTGAAGTTGGAAGTTTAACCAACTATGCCACCCAGGCGGACCTCAGATAATTGGTTTAAATTGACTTAACTCAATTTAAATGCAGCAGACTAAAAATAAAAAAATCATGTCACACCCATAACTGAATACTAAACAGTTGCTACTATAATTGAAATCTACACAAAGAGATGCTAGAAATAAACCCTACCTTCTAGCCCCTGATGTTTAGAAATATATTTACTTATGAAAGTATCTTTGAACTTCAAATATGTTGTAGAAATATTAGCTAGATGACTAAATACTACTGAGTAACTTATCTGGATGCCACTTAAAAGAATTTTTGAGATCTGAGGAGCGCCTGGGTGGCTCACTTGGTTAAGTGGCTGACTCCTGGTTTTGGCTCAAGTCATGATCTCACAGTTGGTGAGTTTGAGTATCGCAGTGCAGAGCCTGCCTGGGATTCTCTCTCTCTCTCTCTCTCTCTCTCTCTCTCCCTTTCTCTGTCCCTTTCTCTCTCTCAAGATAAATAAACTTACAAAACAAGAATTCTTGAGACTTGAAATAATCACCACTTGTTAGCTTTCCTATCTTCCAAGTGATTAACAAGGAAAATAAAACTTGTTTATTAACTGACATATACCGTATGGTACAGTTTCCCCAAGATAGCTAAGTATCAAAACTACGATTGTTTGATTTTCACCAGCAGTATTTTCTGGTGTATATTCTCTAAATCCTTTTAACCATATCTACAGATACGACACCAAAAGGGCAACTGGCCAAAGAAACAAATTGTTTTTCGTCAAAATAAAAATGTGCTTCAAAGGCCACCATCAAGAAAGTGAAAGGCAACATGAAGAAAAGGAGAACATTTTTGCACATCTTTTATCTAATAAGGGACTTTTAATTATACATGTAGAGAATTCCTACAACTCAGTAACAAAAAGACAAAACATCCATTTTAAAAGTGGGCAAAGAACCTGAATAGACATTTCTCCAAACATATACAAATGGCCAGTAAGTACATGAAAACATGCCCAACATCATCAACCACCAGGGAAATGCAAATGAAAATAATAATGAGACACTACCTAAAACTCCTAGATGGTTATAATAAAAAGACAGATAACATATGGTGACAAGGATGCAGAGACTTTAATCATCATACACTGCTAGTGGGAATGTAAAATGATGCAGCCAGTTTGGAAAAGAGCCTGGCAGTTCCTAAAAAGGTTAATCAGTTACCAAATCATTCCACTCTTAGCAATACACCCAAAAGAAATGAAAACACATGTCCATACAAATCTTGTATACAAATGTTCATAGCATTATTCATATGTGCTAACAACTCATATGTCCATCAACTGATGAATCAATAAACAAACTATCCATACAACGGAGTAATTTTCAGTAATAAAAAGGGATGAAGTACTGATACATGCTACAACATGGATGAACCGTGAAAATGTGTGAAGTTAAAGGGGTCAGTCACTCAAAAGGCCACATATCATATGATTTCTTTTATATGAAATACCCAGTAAAAGCAAAGCTGTGGAGATAGAAAGTAGATTAGTGGTTGGCAGGGGCTGTGGGGTAGGGGTGGTTAGGCAATGGTAAGTGACTACTAAGGAGTAATGGGGTTTCTTTTTGGGAGGATAAAATGTTCTAAAACTTGACTGTGGTATATGTTAAGTAACTAAAATTGAAATAAACACTTGAAATAAAAAGTTATCAAGCTAACTGTGGTAATGGTTGCATTCTGAACATACTAAAAACTACTGAATTATACACTTTGAGTGAACTGCATATGAATTTTGTACAAATGAAGTTATTATTTTAAAAAAGTATGTCCCTCTCTTGGCATATTACTTATTTACAACACTGTGCCAGTGACATTCCTAATAACAGCAGAAAGGGAGTTCTTTCCAACACTCTGATCTGAGATTTCCATTTAAAAGCCAAAATGGAATCAATACAGATTTATTTTTTTTCCTTCTAAAATTCAATCATCAATATTATACAACTATATGCAATATGCACAAATATTTTGTACTATATCATGAATTACAACAAGAGTAACAGTGATCATAATAGTACAATGACTATAATGTTTCATTTATAAAAGAAAACTGAACCAAAAAAATTCAACCACAATCTATCTTAAGATTCCTTCAAATCTTTATTCATGTTTAACAGTAACAGATCTTACAGTTATAATCATGCTTTGATACAATTTTTCCCGTGTATCTACTTCACTACTTAATGATTTTGAGTGAGTATACAACAATCTATTTGAGGTTTATCCCAATACATATTCAGCAATTGGACAAACTAGCATAAAACCTTGTTAAGGAATTTATTTATGCTCTACGTCAGTATTTCTAAAAATATTTGATTTTTAGTTATTGAGACCATTCACTTAAAAAAACTGGAAATATTTAAAATCTGCTTAACAAACATGCTCTTGCCAAATGATCATTTTCAATCAAAATCATTAAATTGGCAAAAAAGCAACACACACATAGCCTAAAGGGGTGAGGAAAGGACAAAACAAGCAACAGACAGAAAATCTAAAGTAGAGAAGTTGACTCACAAAATGACTCACGAGCATTTCCTGGGTATTTTGTCCAAGAAAACTCCTCTGACTAAAGTGGAAACTTGTTTGGCTACAATCCATCATTCTACTTTTATGATTAATGCCATGGTGTCAAATATTTGAGCATGTGGCATATGGACAAGAAAAACCTCCTATGTGTTGATTTAAATACTGGAGCATTTTGGCCCCTATCTGTTGAGCTAATATGGAATAGGAACTGTCTAGTTGAATCTAGTTCCTTCTAACTTCTTGAACTCTAGCTGTTGAAGAGTAGGAACTGAACAAATTTCAGAAGCTTACCAACAATTTTAACTGACTAGTGATGTAGTAATATTGCAAAAGTGAGGATAAAAGCTAATCTTTTGAAGGAATAAAGGCAGCAAGTTTTGCAGATACTCATAAAATCTAGTCACTATTATTAACAAAGAAAGAATAAAGTTGATTTATATAATTTTAAGACTCTCAAAGAAATCCTGTAGCTCCTATGAAAACTCAAATTAAGATATAGGATAAAAAACTTCCATTTGGAAACATCTAAATTACAGATGCTTTACTCCTACCGGCAAACAACATAACAAGACAAGAAGCAACTCAACAGACAAAATATAATTAGGGAAGTAATTTAAAACCAGAATGTACACACCAAATTATTACATATATTTTTCCCCAAACTTAACCAATATGTTGAGTATCCACATGTGAAATTCTAAGCTATTTAATTTCTTTTCTTTTTCTTTCTTTCTCTCTTTTTTTTTTTTTTTAAAGTAGGCTCCATGCCCAACATGGGGCTTAAACTCACAACCCCGGGATCAGGAGTCAGATGCTGTACTGACTCAATCAGCCAGGTACCCCAATTTGATATACACTTACATAATATACAAATAACTCCCTCCTCCCTATCAAAACTAAAAAGTTAAATAGAAGAAGGAACAAACCTAATAAATGTTATTTTTTACCTAATATTACACTAGTCCCTCAGAATTCCTCTAAAAAATTAAAACTCTCAGCTGACATGTCTCTAAGCTCCAAGCCTCCATTTCCCATTATCCTCTCAATTATAACCCATCTTGTCTTTAAAGCAATTTTGTTTTCCTAACATTTTCATCATATGATTCTCCTACTTAATAAATAACCAACAACAATTCTTTACTATATACTGTTAAAATTAGGGATTGTTCTTTTGGGCAGGGCAAGGGGGAAAGACAATAGTAAGGAAATTAGTTCAGAAATATCTGCCTTAGGAGAAATATTTACCAATGCTCAGTCAGTTGAGCATCTAACTCTTGATTTTGGCTCAGGTCATGATCAGGATCGTGGGATCGAGCCCCTCAAAGGGCTCTGCACTGACAGTGCACAGCCTGCCCAGGATTCTCTCCCTCTCTCTCTGCCCTCCCCTCTCCTCCACCCACAATTTCTCTTTCTCAATTTTAAAAAGAAAAAAAGTTTAATAATAATAAAAAGAAATATCTGCCTTAGACCAGTTAAAAAGATTTACTTAGACTAATAAGTGTCTTTTTAAAATATAAACATCAGGGGGACCTGGGTGGCTCAGTTGGTTAAGTGTCTTGATTTGGGTTCATGTCATCATTCCATGGTTTGTGAGACTGAGCCTTGCACTGGGCTCAATGTGGAACACAGAGACTGCTTGGGATTCTCTCTCTCCCTCTCTCAAAATAAACAAACTTAAAAAAAAGTTTATTAAAAAATAAAATATGGAGCACTTGGGTGGCTCTGTAGGTTAAGCATCCAGCTCTTTTCTTTTTAAATCTTTTTTAATGTTTATTTATTTATTTTCAAGAGAGACACAGAGAGACAGAGAGAGAGAAAGAGAGAGAGAGAGACAGAGTGTGAGCAGGGGAGGGGCAGAGAGAAAGAATTTTTATGACACAGATTTTAAGACACAGATTCTGAAGCAGGCCCTAAACTCTGAGCTGTCAGCACAGAGCCAGATGTGGGACTTAAACTCACAAACCGCAAGATCATGACCTGAGCCCAAGTTGGACACTTAACTGACTGAGCCACCCAGGCACCCCAAGCACCCAACTCTTGATCTTGGCTCAAGTCATGATCTTATGTTCCCAGAGATAAGCACCAAGTCAGGCTCTGTTCTAACAGTGTGGAGCCTCCCTGGGATTATCTCTCTCCCTCTCTCTGCCCCTCCTGAGTGCATGCTCACTTTCTCTCTCAAAATAAATAAACATTAAAAAAATAAGATAAAATATTAGACATCAACCAAAAGGGCCAGGATTATCCTTCAAATTAACAGATTAACACCCCAGTTTTAAAAAACAAGAAAAAAGGAATTTGAGAGTATGGCATGAAGGTAGTTAGGTCCCCATAAGCACATGGCTAGCAGAAAGATAGAAAAGAGAGAGAGGAAGGACTCTAGGACAAAGACTAGCCTCTCTAGGAGAAAAGGGTAGGGCACTGAAAATCTCTTATCTAGGCAAACATAGCCCTTTATAATGTCCAGTTCTCTTTCCTGCCCCGCACCATCATGCTCATCTCATTTTACTTTTATAAGCTTTTCATTCACTCTACTATTTATTATGTGCCAATCATCAAGCTAATTATCAGCGCTACAAAGATAATGAAAACGAGTATTCCTTTTCATGAAGATGTTATACTGTGAAAAGAGGAAAGTAACAAGTAATCACAATACACTACTATAACAGGATTGTACACCAACTACTGTGAAGCCACAGAAGAATGAACTACCTCTGACTACAGAGTTCAAAAGGGGTATCTTGAAACATAATAGAAGTTTGCCATATAGATAAGGGCAGACAGGGCATTCCAGGTAAGACTGCAGAACATGGTAAAGGATATAGATTAGAGCCAAAGTAAGAAGTGTATGTTATACTAAATTTGGGATGTCATTCTGTAGGCTACAGGAAGTTAAATAAATTTTACAGTAGGAGAATGACCTCAGAAAGAACTCTGCATTCCACATTATTACATTCATATGATGGTTTTTTTTTTGACATGTTATCGCAAAGTCTTTTAGTGCTCATTTACTTCGTATTTCTTATGTGTCTTATCTAGATAAAAAAATTTTAAAAACATTTATTCATTTTTGAGGGATGGAGAGAGATACAGCATGAGTAGGGGAGGGGCAGAGACAGACAGGGGGAGTAGCGGAGACACAGAATCTGAATCAGGCTCCAGGCTCTGAGCTGTCAACAGAGAGCCCGATGAAGGCCTCTAACCCATGGACTGTGAGATCATGATGTGAGCTGAAGTTGGACGCTTAACCGACTAAGCCACCCAGGCGCCCTTTTTTAAATGTTTATTTATCTTTGAGAGAGAGAGACAGAGAGAGCGAGCGATCAAGCAGGGGAGGGGCAGAGAGAAAGAGACACAGAATCTGAAGCAGGATCCAGGCTCTGAGCTGTCAGCGCAGAGTCTGACATGGGGTTCAAAACCATGAACTGGGAGATCATAATCTGAGTCAAAGTCAGACATTCAAATGACTGAGCCACCCAGGAGCCCTTAAATGATGAATTTCTTGGTAGCAAGAACCACCTATGTCTTAAATGAAGACTCTTTTTTTTTTTTTTTTTACAAATAGTTTATTGTCAAATTAGTTTCCACATAACACCCAGTGCTCATCCCCACAAGTGTCCTCCTCCATGCCCACCCCCCCTCCCCCCACATCCATCAGTCCTCAGTTTTTGTCAGCATTCAAGAGTCTCTCATGGTTTGCCTCTCTCCCTTTCCCCCACCATTTCCCCCTTCTTCTCCCCCTTGTTCCTCGTTAAGTTCCTCCTAATCCTCCTATACGTGCAAACATATGATATTTGTCCTTCTCTGCCTGACTTATTTCGCTCAGCATAACACCCTCAAGGTCCATCCATGTTGCTACACATGGCCAGATTTCATTGTTTCTCATTGCCATGTAGTATTCCATCATATAGATAAACCACATCTTCTTGATCCATTCATCTGTTGATGGACACTTAGGCTCTTTCCATGTTTTAGCTATTGTGGAGAGTGCTGCTATGAACATTGGGGTACATGTGCTCCTATGCCTCAGCATTTCTGTATCCCTTGGGTAAATTCCTAGCAGTGCTATTGCTGGGTCATAGGGAGTTCTATTGTTAGTTTCCTGAGGAACCTCCACACTGTTTTCCAGAGGGGCTGTACCAGTTTACATTCCCACCAACAGTGTAGGAGGGTGCCCGTTTCTCCACATCCTCGCCAGCATCTAGAGTTCTCTGATTTGCTTTAAATGAAGACTTTTAATAATACTTATTGAATAAGAAAAGGCTGGGATAGGGGCGCCTGGGTGGCTTAGTCGGTTAAGCGTCCAACTTTCGCTTAGGTCATGATCTTGCGGTTCGTGGGTTCGAGCTCTGCGTTGGGCTCTGTGCTGACTGCCAGCTCAGAGCCTGGAGCCTGTTTCAGTCTGTGACTCTCTCTCTCTCTGACCCTCCTGCTCACGCTGTCTCTCTCTCTCCTAGAAATAAATAAAAATATTAAAAAAAAAAAAAAAGAAAAGGCTGGGATATTTGATAATATAAACCAAAATACTAAGCTGATGAGTATCACCGTTTTCTAAGTGTTTTATCCATATGTCTTGTTTTGCTTTGATTTTTTAAAAAGTTTATTTTTTTTTTGAGAAGGAGAGAGACAGTAAGTTGGGGACAGGCAGAGAATCCCAAGAAGACTCAACACTGCCAGCATGAAGCCCAACTAAGGGCTTGAACTTTTCAACTGTGAGTTCATGACCTAAGCCAAAACCAAGAGTTGAACACTCAACCCACTGAGCCACCCAGGAGCCCCAGTTTTGTTTTTTTTAGAAGCTCCTTCATGGTGCACACCATGTCATAAGTTCCATTTATTACCCTTATTACGTGAACCACAATCTTACGTATACATATATACACGTATATACATACGTACACATTAACACCCCAGTTATGTATGTACGTACGTACATTTGAGGGAGGGGAGAGAAATGGCTTACTGAAAGCAGACTGATACATATTTCTATATCATATGTATTTGTTCCTATATAAGAAGAAGGAAAGTCAGGAGTTGAGGACCAGAACAGAAAGCAGGAAACATGACAACCACTATATCTACCCACTACTGTTACCATCCCATCATCTTAAAGGGATAAATAAGGTGGGGTGGAAAGGGGAGAAAAAAGAAAGCACAAACGTTAACCAATCGCAATGAAAAAGACGCTTAGTCTGATTTCAATAGCATATAAAAAGGAGTTAGACCTTCTCTATTATCACAGAGAAAACATGTGAGCTCATGTTATAATGAGAAAATTTCAAGGTTATTTGTAGATTTTTCCCAACATCACACCTCTGAAGTACAATTTCAATACAAATTACCATGTGTGCTTGGTCAAACGGTTACCTTTTTTATTATATATGAAACATTAACATAATTACTAAAGCAAAGAAATACCAACAGCAAAATAATCTCCATGACTTCATGATTCTTACCTGTTCACTCTCCTAGGACACTTGTCTGGTTTAATATCTACCTCATAGAGGTAGACATCAATCTTTGGGATTTCAACTTGAAAACAGTTAGCCAGCAATTTAATGGGTTTGCCCATGGTGCCATAGCCAGGTCTTCTGGGCACCATGAGTAGGGGCTGGGCCCCAACGGGTCCTGCCAAAGAAAAGGTAAAAAAAAAAAAAAAGAGTAACACTGTTATAAGCTGCATTTGATAATCTTGTCAATATGAGTGTATTACAATTTTAAGTACAGCTGATAATAATAGTAGTAAAAGATGCTATCATTTCTAACACTTCAACTTTTTTTTCCCCAACGTACTCTCCTCATTCAAACAGACGTACAAACAAAAAACGGTACCTGTGAAAGAAGGGAAGAGCAATCACATAAACCCAGGTGAGCATGAGCAAACACAAATCAGACTCAAAGTGTGTGAGACCAAAAGCAAAGTACTAAGCTCAAAGTACGACATAATAAGGACAAGAACAAATGAATAAAATACCATAAAATAGGATACACTACAATAAAGGATCAATACAATAATAAGTATCAACAAAGTACAAAATCAATATTTCAAAAATTACTTGAAAAGATAAATAAAGCTGACAAACACTGATTTTTTAATTTTTATTTTAGAGAGCAAGTGGAGGAGTGAGGTAGAGATGGGGAAGAGAGGGAGAAGGGAGGAAAGGAGGGAGGGAGGAAGGGAGCGAGCAAGGGAGGGAGGGAGAGAGGGGAAGAGGGAGAGAGGGAGAGAAGGAGAGGCTGAGAGAGAGACTGAATCTTTTTTTTTTTTTCTAGAGAGAGAGAGACAGCGTGAGCAGGGGAGGGTCAGAGAGAGAGGGAGTCACAGACTGAAACAGGCTCCAGGCTCTGAGCTGGCAGTCAGCACAGAGCGACGCGGGGCTTGAACCCACGAACCGCGAGATCATGACCTAGGCGAAAGTCGGACGCTTAACCGACTAAGCCACCCAGGCGCCCCTAGAGAGAGACTGAATCTTAAGCAGGCTCTACACTCAGTGCAGAGCCTGATGCAGGGCTCAATCCCAAGACCCTGGGATCATGATCTGAGCAGAAATCAAGAGCTGGATGCTCAACCAACTGAGCCACCCAAGCAACACTGGTTTTTTAAAAAAAGAGGAAGAAAAAAAGGAGAAGAAAAAGGCTTAAGTGATCAATTTAAGTGGAAAAAAATGCTATCACTACAGATACTGAAGACATAACATTATGTCAATAAATTTTCAAGTTTGGTGAAACAGGTAAATTACTAGAGAAATACAAGTTACTGATACATGAAAGTATATAAAATTTGAAAAGTCCTCTGTTGGTATAACTGTAAAATGGAAAATAATATTGTGGTTCCTCAAAACATTAAAAAGAGAATTACTATATGACCCAGTAACTCTACTTTACCCAGAAGAATTCAGAGTATTGAAATAACTGACGAGATCGGGCACATTCAGGGTGGTATGGCCATAGACAAGTATTGAAATAACTGTACACCTTTGTTCACAGCACCATCATTCACAACATTGAAAGGGTAGTAGCAACTTATGGGCCCATTGATGGATGAATGGATAAACAAAATGTGGTGTGTACATATAATGGAACATTAGCCTTATAAAAGGAAGGAAATTCTGACACATGCTACAACATAGATGAACCTTGTGGACGTTATGTTACGTGAAATAAACCAGTCACAAAAGGACACTATTCCACTTATTAATACCTACAGTAGTCAAATTCAGAGACAAAAAATACAAGGGTAGTTGCCAGGGGCTGGAGTAAAGAGAGGGTGGGGAATTACTGCTTGGTGGGTATAGCTCCAATTTTGCCAGATGAAAAGATTTCTGGAGATTAGTTGCACACAGTGTAAATATACTTAAATAGTATTGAACTGTACACTAAAAAGTTGCTAAGATGGTAAATTTAATGTTATGTATACTTTAACAAAGTTTAAAAACACCTTAAATGACATCTAGCAGTAAGATTTTAAAGTTCAAAATGCAGTTTTGTTAAATGAAATTCAAACAAATTCAGTTAATAACTGTTACCTGAATGAACTTAAATGTAAAATATCTGAAAAGTCCTGTAATTATTTGAAAAAAAATGAAATCTACAATTAAAAATAATTCCAGAGGGCACCTGGCTGGCTCAGTTGGTATAGCATGCAACACCTGATCTCAGGGTGGTGAGTTTGAGCCCCACAATGGGTGTAGAGATTACTTAACAACAAAATCTTTTACAAATATATATATATTTCCACACATACACTAAAAGACTCCAAATCCATATCATTCCACTATAGAATTATAGCAAAAATTCAAGGAAAAAATAATACTGATCTTATACAAACTCTTTCAGAGATTAGGAAAAAAATATATACCCCAATTTAACTTATGATCCCAGAAAAACCCTTATAAGAACATTATGAAAAATAAAATCCCAGAACAGTATCATTCATGAATATACATGCAAAAATCCTAAATAAAATGTTAACAAAGTAAATCTAGCAATATATCAAAAGGATAATGCTTTATGCAAAAAAACAAGTTTATATTAGGAATTAAAAGTTGGGTTAACAACTCTCACTGTGGATGAAAAGACATTAAAATGCTGCCTATATCAGGTTGTTTTTTTTTTTTAGTTTGGTTTTCATATATTTGTAAAACCTCTTCTGAGGATATTATCTTTCCTGTTATCCTAGATAATACTGATAATATCATAAGTAACATTGAGTCATTCTAGACCAGGTCATAGTTGTGGCCCTGCCATTTATCTAAACCACTTGACCTTTATCAAATATTACTAGCCCTGAAACTCCTATTTTCTGATCTATAAAATGAGAATAATACCTGACCTGCCTCTTTCTTATGAATCTTGTCACGATCAAATTAGAAAATGTACAATAGCAGGGTACCTGGACGGCTCAGTCAGTAGAGCATGCAACTTTTGATCTCAGGGTTGTGATTTGAGCCCCACACTGGGTGTAGAGATGGAAGGAAGGAAGTAAGAGAGTGAGGGATGGAAGGAAGGAAGTAAGAGGGAGGGAGGGAGGGAGGGAGGGAGGGAGGAAGGAGGGAGGAGGGAGGGAGGGGAAGGAAGGAAGGAAGGAGGGAGGGAGGGAAGGAAGGAAGGAAGGAGGGAGGGAAGGAAGGAAGGAAGGAAGGAGGGAGGGAAGGAAGGAAGGAAGGAAGGAAGGAGGGAAGGAAGGAAGGAAGGAAGGAAGGAAGGAAAGAAGGAAGGAAGGAGGGAAGGAAGGAAAGGAAAGGAAGGAAGGAAGGAAGGAAGGAAGAAAGAAGGAATAGAAAGAAAGAAGAAAGAAAGAAAGAAAGAAAGAAAGAAAGAAAAGAGGGAAGGAAGGAAGGTGGAGGAAGGAAGGAAAGAAGGAAGGAAGGAAGGAAGGAAGGAAGGAAGGAAGGAAGGAAGGAAGGAAGATGGGGTGCCTAAGTGGCTAAGTCAGTTGAGTGTCCGCTCTTGATTTCAGCTTAGGTCATGACCCCAGGGTCATGGGATTGAGCCCTATGTCGGACCCTGCACTAAGTACGGAGCCTACTTAAGATTCTCTGTCCCTTTCCCCGACTTGCATTCTCTTCCTCTAAAATAAAAAATAATTTAAAAAATAATAAAAATAAAAATATAAGTTTATATAGTTTCTTTGATCACTATCCATCCTTTACAACCCCAGTAGTCTCTCTTCTTGAAGTTTTGGATTTGTCTTTTGTTATTCTAGTGTATGTCATTAAGTAGTGTTACACAAAAAGGCATGGATTTTCCATTTAAAATATATCTGTTACATTCATATACAAACAACCTGAATTGAACCCATACCTTTAACAATCTGACCTTCAAATTTCCATAGACATGGCATCTAAAATTTGGTATTATGGATTGCTTTTTCTGTATACGTTCTTTATATTTGAGACTTGAAAAGCCATAAATGTCCTTATGTGGTTCTTTCTGTTGGGTTTGCCTGGAACATAATATATGTTCAGTTTCCAGTTGAGATCAATATTTCAGAAGGGTTTCTTCTGTTATTTCTTTATTCATTTTTTATCTTTTTCAAACACCTCTAAAATTTGCTTTCAGTAGGCTGCACATATGGATTCTATAGCCAACCCAGTTGCTACTACAACCCTGTAAATATAGTTGTTTTTAAATATTTGTTTCATAATCTGCAACCAACAACTTCAGTTGTTCAGTTGTTGTGATTCTGTTTTGTCTGTTGTCTTTCTTGCTCATGGTATCTTGTTAATATGTGTATCTAGAGGATCACTGTACATGAAGAGTAGTTTGTACAAATACTTTGAAAACTAGGATAAAGATATATTCCTCGAGAAAAGATCTTCATTTGTTTCTGTCAGGTACATGAATACTACCAGTCCAGTGCAACTTAAAACAAATGCAAGATGACAGTTTAGGCTTCCAGTGAGAGTTGTCCACTTCAAGATTATGCTCACCCTGAGTATA
Organism: Proteles cristata cristata; assembly: GCA_017311185.1. Lineage (NCBI taxonomy): Eukaryota > Metazoa > Chordata > Mammalia > Carnivora > Hyaenidae > Proteles > Proteles cristata. Next base: position 633,450 of record JAESUZ010003902.1, on the reverse strand, counting down.
GCCATCTGAGGGTCCCAGCTTATGGCACAGAAGTCTCTTCTATACCCTCATGTGCAGACTCTGGACTTTAGTTTCTGTTCACTCCACACCTTCAAGGCATCAAAATTTAATGTTTCCAAAACCAGCAAATGCCCTCAGGGAAAAAATGGCTTTTAAGGTCATTACTTTTCTAGGTTTCCTTTTCTCTTCCATTTTGGCCTGGCAATTACAGGCATACACCAAAAAACTGAATTTCTTCCTATAAAATACCTCTTGGTTTTTATTTTTATTTATCTTTAAATATTTATTTTGAGAGAGGGACAGTGAGAATCCCAAGCAGAGTCTGTGCTGTTAGCAGAGAGCCTGAAACAGGGCTGGGTCATATGAACCACGAGATGACAATCAAAGGCAAAATCAAAAGTTGGATGTTTAAAAAAAAAAAAAAAAAAAGTTGGATGTTTAACTGAGCCACCTAAGCACCCTAAACTTCTTAGAATATGCTTAAACATCTTTTGAAGTAATTTTTCAGATTTTTTTTAATGTTTTATTTATTTCTGAGAGAGAGAGACAGCATGAGCAGGGGAGGGTCAGAGAGAGAGGGAGTCACAGACTGAAACAGGCTCCAGGCTCTGAGCTGGCAGTCAGCACAGAGCCCGATGCAGGGCGCGAACCCACGAACCGCGAGATCATGACCTAAGCGAAAGTCGGACGCTTAACCAGCTAAGACACCCAGGCGCCCCTTTAAAGTTCTATATAAACTTTTTTCATTTTTTTATTGCTTTTTGATCTTTATTTATTTACTTATTTATTTACAGTTTGTCAAATTAGTTTCCACATAACACTCAGTGCTCATCCCCACAAGTGTCCTCCTCCATGCTCATCCCCCCCCATGTTCAAATTTTTTAAATGTTTATTTATTTTTTAGAAACAGACAGAGTGGGAGTGGGAGAGGGGCAGAGAGGGAGACACAGAATCTGAAGCAGGCTCCAGGTTCTGACCTGTCAGCATAGAACCTAACATGGGGCTTGAACCTACCAACCAAAGATCGTGACTTGAGATGAAACCAGACACTTAACTGACTAAGCCACCCAGGCATCCCAAGGTTCAAGTTTTCATAGACACATAGATTAAATAATAGGTCAGTTATTTGCTTTAACTAGTTCCTAATGTATTGTGGGGGGATATCCCATCTTAATATTTAAAGTTAACATTAACAACAATAGCTAACCTGTCATAAATATTTGAAATACATTGTGATTTCTCACAATATAATTTTAAGGGAGGTCCTATATTATAATGAGGAACTTAAAGCACAGGAAGTTTAAAAAACATATTCACAGAAAGTTCTAAAGCTAGGATTTGCAAATAGTCTGATGTAAAGACTGCATTTTTAATCACTACACTACACTACAAACTAACATTTGGTTAAAGTCTATCATTCATTAAATCATTCATTCATTCATGGGCTCATCAATTTGTCCAAAAAATATTTATTGCCTCTAATTGTCAAGCATTGTTCAGACTCAGGTGAACAATAATTTTAATAATTAATAATATTAATAAAGACCTGGTTTTCATGACGCTTTTTTATGCAAGGGTTGGATGGGGGCAGATTATATTGCATTTCTTTTTTGCAAATCAGATAGTAGTAAGTGCTACAAAGAAAAATAAAAAATGTTAAGGTGATAGAAGGAAGGGGAGTTGGAACAGAATAGGTAGTTAACTATTTTAGACAGGTGTGTCAAAGAAGGCCTCTTTGAAAGGGTGACAAGTAAGCTTTAAGAAAACAGAGGAAGTGAGGAAACAAGTCATATGGACATCTGGAAGAACATTCCAGGCTGAGTTAAAATCAAATATAAAGGAAAAAACAGAAGCTTGCTTGGTGAAGAAGAGCAAAGAGACCATTATACCTGGACCATAGTGAGGAAGAAGAGAGTAAGAGATGAGGTCAGAGAGATAATGGGAGATTAGATCACACAGGATTTGTAAACCATCATGAGGTCTTCGGACTGTATTCTGAGACATAAGAAACCAATAAAGGTTTCTGGTTCAAGAAGCATTATGATCTGACTTAAACTTTTTTTTAAAACGATCACTCAGGTGGCTATATGGAAAACTACATGTAAAGCAAGGTACCAGCAGAGAGACCAGTTAGTAGGCTAGATGATTGTCCAGCGAAGGATAATGTTGGCTAGGGCTGGGAAGTAGCAGTTGGGGGAAAGATGCTGATGTGGAAAATACTTACAAGGTAGACCTGATGGGAACTGCTAATGGACTAGGTGTGTGGTATGAGAGAAAAGAGCTCTCAAGGGTTTGGTTTTGTTTTTTGGTCTAAGCAACTCAAAGAATGCAAATGTCCTGTACTGAATTACGAAAGACTCAGTGATGGGAGCAAGTCTGGAGGGGAAATCAAGAGGATTTTTAGGACATGCTAAGTTTGAGAGGTCTATACAACTATTGTCTAATAGGCAGTTAGATGGGTATAAAGTTCAAGGAAGAGGTCCAGGCTAGAGTCATAAAGGTGAGTCATAAAGGTGAGAGTCTTCCACATATCAGCAGTCTTTGAAATCACTGGATTAGTGATTACCCAATCTATAGTGGGATACAGAAGAACACTAAACCCTGGGTTACTCCTAATGGTTAGAGATTAGGGAAATGAAAAGGGCATAGCAAAGGAGGCAGAAAAGTGATATCCAGGAAGGTTGAGGAGGGCTTGGAGAGAGTCACAGTTAGGAAGAAGTGGAAAAAAGAGGGCTTCAAAAAGGAAGCAACTTATAATCAAATAAAGCCAAATAAAATGAAGTTTTGGGAACTGATTATTAGGTTTAGCAAACTCTGTTGACCTTGATAAGAGCAATTTCAACAGAGTGGTAGGGACAAAACCTTGCCTGGAGTAAGTTCAAAAGGAAAACCCTGAATATAATCAAGACTTTAGCCCTAGAGGAGAAAGCAGGAAACAACCTCCTTGACCTCCACCACAGCAACTTCTTACTTGACACATCCCCAAAAGCAAGGGAATCAAGAGCAAAAATAAACTGTTGGGACCTCCTCAAGATTAAAAGCTTCTGCACAGCCAAGGAAACAACCCAGAAAATTAATAGGCAACCAACGGAATGGGAAAAGAGAGTTGCAAATGACATATCAGATAAAGGGTTAATATCCAGAATCTACAAGGAACTCACCAAACTACACGCCCGAAAAACAAACAACCCAGTGAAGAAATGGGCAGAAGATATGAACAGACACTTCTCCAAAGAGGACATCCAGATGGCCAACAGACACATGAAACGAAGCTCAGCATCGCTCCTCATCAGGGAAATACAAATCAAAACCACACTGAGATACCACCTCACGCCAGTCAGAGTGGCTAAAATGAGCCAATCAGAGAACTCTAGATGCTGGCGAGGATGTGGAGAAACGGGCACCCTCCTACACTGTTGGTGGGAATGTAAACTGGTACAGTCCCTCTGGAAAACAGTGTGGAGGTTCCTCAAAAACTAACAATAGAACTCCCCTATGACCCAGCAATAGCACTGCTAGGAATTTACCCAAGGGATACAGAAATGCTGATGCATAGGAGCACATGTACCCCAATGTTCATAGCAGCACTCTCCACAATAGCTAAAACCTGGAAAGAGCCTAAGTGTCCATCAACAGATGAATGGATCAAGAAGATGTGGTTTATCTATACCATGGAATACTACATGGCAATGAGAAACAATGAAATCTGGCCATGTGTAGCAACATGGATGGACCTTGAGGGTGTTATGCTGAGCGAAATAAGTCAGGCAGAGAAGGACAAATATCATATGTGTGCACGTATAGGAGGATTAGGAGGAACTTAACAGAGGACCAAGGGGGAGAAGAAGGGCGGAAATGGTGGGGGAAAGGGAGAGAGGCAAACCATGAGAGACTCTTGAATGCTGACAAAAACTGAGGACTGATGGATGTGGGGGGGGAGGAGGGATGGGCATGGAGGAGGACACTTGTGGGGATGAGCACTGGGTGTTATGTGGAAACTAATTTGACAATAAACTATTTGTAAAAAAAAAAAGATTTTAGGTCCTAGTAGTTTACAGTAAATTCAAAGGAGTATGTGAGGGGAGCCTGGGTGGCTCAGATGGTTAAGCGACCAACTCTTGATTTTGGCTCGGGTTATGATCTTGAGGTTCGTGAGATCAGGTCCTCTGCCGGGCTCTGTGCTGACAGCATGAGGCCTGCTTGGGATTCTCTCTCTCTTCCCCTCTCTCTGGCCCTCCCCCACTAGCATGCTCAAACTCTCTCTCTTAAAATAAATAAACATGAAAAAAAAAAAATGAAAAAAGAACAAAGGAACATGTTATTACACCATGAAGATGGAACCAGCAAAATCCAGACTGTGAGAAACTCTAAAAGGACAAACAATCCATAAACTGAACAGGGAAGAATTATAGAAAACTTACAGATTAAAAGGCACATTCACCATGAATGGATAAAAAAGATGTAGTATATACACAATGGAATATTACTCAGCCACATAAAAGAAGGAAATCGTGTCACTTGCAACAACGTAGTTGGATCCAAAGGTATAATGCTAAGTGAAATTAGAGAAAGACAAATACATTATGATTTCACACATATGTGGAACTGAAGAAATGAAACAGAGAGACAAAAAAACTTTTAAAGTATTTTTTTATTTTAGTTTTTTAAATTTCTTTTGAAGTTTATTTATTTTGAAAAATGAAATTTGAACACTGACCAAATATTTGATGTAAAGGAATATTATCATTATTTTGCTGTGATAATGGTACTATGGTTTATTTAAAGACTCTGTATTTTTTATAAGTACTTAGTAGATACTTATGAATGAAATAGCATTATTGCTACAATATGCTTCAAAAAAGTACAAGGGATGGGAAATTAGAAAAGACACAATTGGATGTGGGTTGAGGATTATTGGGTTTGGATGATGGGTACATGGTAGCTTATTTATATAATTCTGCATATTTATAAATCTGTATAATAAAATGTCTTAAAAAGTGGGAAGAGAAGTGCCATTTCCTTTGCATACTTAAACACTTTTTTACCACCCATTGTACAGACAAGGAAATTAAGGTTAAGGAAGATTAAATGCACTGCCCAAAGTCACAGTTAGTTTTTTTAAATAGACTTAGTCTGCCTCACTCACTATCAACACCCCCACACCAGAGTGGTACATCTGTTACAATCACTGAATCCACAATGACACATCATTATCAAGTCAGTTAATTTGAGAGCAAGGATTTGTCTCCAAAACCCATTCTTTGTGCACTATATTACACTGCCAATTTTTTTTCCATTATTTTGCTGGGTGTTATTTATATAAACTGGCAAAAGACCAAAATTGTTTTATGAATAAACAATGTAACAAACTACTGTTATTATAAAATCATCAAGTTTAAATATAAAAAAATATTTTCATGTAGACTAATGAAGAAACAATTCTGTCAATACAACAAATTATTACCTCCAGTGAAGCACACTTCAGTTATTTAACAAATACATACACTGCCTACTAGATTCGAAAATACATGGGGTGCTTGGGTGGCTCAGTTGGTTAAGCGACTGACTTCGGCTCAGGTCATGATCTCATGGTTCGTGGGTTTGAGCCCTGCATCAGGCTCTGTGCTGACAGTTCAGATCCTGGAGCCTGCTTCAGATTCTGTATCTCTCTCTCTCTCTCTCTCTGCCCTTTCCCTGAAGCCTGCACTCTGTCTCTCTCTTAAAAATAAATAAACATAAAAAACAAACTTAAAGAAAATACAAGAGTGCCTGAATGGCTCAGTTGCTTGAGCGTCTGACTTTGGCTCAGGTCATACTTGATCTCAAGGTCCAGGAGTTTGAGCCCCACATCAGGCTCTGTGCTGACAGCTCAGAGTCTGGAGCCTGCTTCACATTCTGTCTTCCTCTTTCTCTGCCCCTCTTCTGCTTGCATTCTCTCTTTCTCTCTCTCTCTCTCTCAAAAATAAACAAACGTTAAAAAAAAAAAAGAAAATATAATTACATAGAAATACAAAGAACTATCTTGAACTTCTCTCCACTTCAAATGTTTCTTTCAATAGTTACAGTACAAACTGGCTAATATCAACTAACCACATTAAACTTCAAACATAAAACCACATATGTTCAAAGCATATTTTTATGTATGTTGTTCACTGACCTAACAATCTAACATGTACTAGTTGAGAGTCCAAAGCCAAATAACAGCCTATAGTAAATGTGAATGATGAAAAATAAGCAGTGAATAAATCAACTACAGCATATACTACAGTCTATTACCAAAATAATGGATTTTCATTGGGAACTTCTGCTACAATAATCATGGAATACATCTTGTTTCAACAATTCTATTTCTAGGAATTAATCCTAAAGCAATTATTGGACCACTATACAAACATATATAACAGAATACTTACCAAAATTTCATTTACAACGAAAAACAAAAAGAATGAAACCTAAACCATCATCAATGAAACTGAAATATGCACTCAGTAAAGACTATCACACTGCTATAAAAATATAAGTATTATTATGAAAAAATGCCCAGGACACATTACTGAGTCAGAAAAAAGGAGGTTAAAGGGCCCCTAGGTAGCTCAGTCAGTTCAGTGCCTGACTCCTGAATTGGGCTCAGGTCATGATCCCAGAGTTGTGGGATTGAGCCCTGCAACGGCTCCACATTGAGCACGGAGCCTACTTAAGGTTCTCTCTCTCTCCCTACCCCCTCTCTCCCTCTCTTCTTCTGCCCCTCTTCCCTGCTCACATTCTCTCTAAAATTTAAACATGATGGGCTGGATGGCTGGAAAAATATACAAGAGAGATAGGTAGATGTCTGGAAAAATATATAAGAAAAAATTAGCAATGGTTTTGTTTTTGTTTTTTTTTCAAAACATTTTTTTAAATGTTTTATTTATTTCTAGGAGAGAGAGAGAGACAGCGTGAGCAGGGGAGGGTCAGAGAGAGAGGGAGTCACAGACTGAAACAGGCTCCAGGCTCTGAGCTGGCAGTCAGCACAGAGCCCGACGCGGGGCCGAACCCACGAACCGCGAGATCATGACCTAAGCGAAAGTCGGACACTTAACCGACTAAGCCACCCAGGCGCCCCAGCAATGGTTTTAACTGGAGGATAGGGTCATATTATTTTTACTTTCTACTTTAGACTTTCCTATATCGTTTGCTTTTTAAAATAATAAACAATGGGGCGCTTGGGTGGCTCAGTCAGTTAAGCCAATCTGATTTCAGATTAGGTCATGATCTCACAATTCTGGAGTTCAAGCCCTGCATCATGCTCTCTGTTGTCAGAGTGGCTCTCTCTTTGGATCCTCTGTCCCCCTTTCTCTATGTCCTCCCCCACTTGTAGGCATGCCCTCAAAAATAAACATTAAAAAAATAATAATAATAAAGTAAGTATTTTTATTGTCAAGAAAACATTTTATTTTTGTTTTGGAAAAAAAAATATATTGTGTTGTTCTCAAAATCTGACATAATAAAATGCCTCTTTTACAACATAAATCCATAAGGCTAAGTAGTAAACATTAGCAAGAGATTTCAGTAACCTCCAACCTACTAATTCTACCTATTCATTCAATGAACTTATACAAACAGTGCACTTATTACCATGTTTCATTTATTATATTCACTATAGCCTAATAATCACTTGTAGAACATTCAGCCTGCTGAGGGTAAAATTTCTCAGATGGCAGTACTGGGCAGTTATTTTTAAAAAGGCATTGTGCCCCTTGAAAACAAGAGGGGACATGGCTCACGTAAGTCCTGCCCTATGGAAATGCTTTGAGATTTATTTCAGAATTAAAGGTTGGGTAGCTTTTGAAAAACTTTTGAGTATCCAAGCAAAAATTTGAGAAAATTTTTTGTGTGTCTGGGTGCCTCAGGTCATGATCTCAAGGTTTGAGAGTTTGAGCCCCGCATTAGGCCCTGTGCTGACAGCTCAGAGCCTGGAGCCTGCTTCCTATTCTGTGTGTGTCTCTATCTCTGCCCCTCCCCCATTGGCACTCTGTCTCTTGCCAAAAAAAAAAACCATAAAAAATTTTTGAGTTATTTTAGAGTAATGCCACATTTATGTTAAATATAGAGAGATTGGCTCCTAATTTAGAAGCCATAACTTTGTTTCAAAAAGTAAAAAGACTTCATTGCTAAGGTATTAATCCATTTTGCAATCTATTCTTTAACCTTTTTAAAATTCAGAGACACACTAATGAACTTCAGTTAAAATACCAAGTTTTGGTAATGATTCAAAAATATTATTATGTAAACCTACAATTGAGAACATTTTCTTGCAAAATTTCTTCCACAAATGAAAAATATAAAAATATCTCATGTTTATATTCTACAGATACTTCCGATTTCTCAAGAACTTGACAATTTAGAAATAATGTAGAAAATAACTGGTGATACAAAAGAATTCTCCCAAATTATTTCATAATAATATATTTCATAAAATAAACAATTTTTTATTGTAACCAAACCACAAAAAGCTCACATTAAGAGAAAACATCAGTTGTATAACATGGTTTTGCTAAACCTCAATAATCTTTTTTTTTTTTAAAGCAATGAGTAGTCAAAGAAAGTTGTTAATATTAACACAGATAATGGCAGAAAACTACAGAAACTCCAAATACAGAAAGGCTGTTCATGTATCCTAACAGCATAACCATTATGGTTGAAAAACCACACAATATTCTTTCTCACATCTGTTTTGTTAACGAGCCAAGAATGGGGGTCTATTGGGTATCCTAGACAACTGAATTAGAAGTAGGAATGTCTGGTGAATACTGTTTATCCCAACAAATGAAGACTAAATAGGCTTGGGAAGGATACTATTTTTAAATTATATTTTTAGTTTTATTTTTCCAAAAAGAGAACTATCACTCGCCTTATTCTCTCACCTATTAAAAAAAAAAACAACCTATAAATTACTTTACATTCTAGTTTTAAGTATTATAAGAGAAAATGTTTTCTTAGATTAACGAAATGTTTACACTATCTTTCAGGTAGACCCTCAAGTATTTAAAGACTATAAAAATCAATGTGAAAAAGATGCTTGTGATATAAACCAACATAGTATTCAACCAGAATACAATAGTTTATGACAGTTTGGCAAGAATTCTATTCTGAACTAGGGTTTTTCCATATACACAGAGGACTCTTCCAGGAAATATCCCCTTTACAGGGCCCCAGGCCTCTTCGCATGCTATCAGGCCAGGCTTATAGAAACAAGCAAACACAATGTTCCCACTGGAAAACACGAATTAAGATAAATTAAATCTAAATTGACAACACAGTACATAAAAATCTCCAAAAGAGCAAAAGGGTATAGCAGCTTGAAATCATTTCATTCATTCTAGCCGCTTTCCTAATTACTTAATTCCTTAATTTTTAAAAATAGATTTACTAGTTTAAAATTTGGCTTAGAAATTTAAAAAGTGATCAGGGTGATGGAATCACAGATAAATTTTAAAGGTCTTTATCATGTTAATTAAATTACATTTGAGGGTTACCTATATGTTTTTTCTTCTTTAGTCTTCATTGAGAAGAACAAAATTGTTTCTTGCCTCAAATTCTAAAACAAATCAAAATAATCACCCATATTTTTGTAAGTCCCACTGCCAATCAAGAGCAGCAAGTACTAGAAAAACAATTATCATGGCCACTCAAGAGCAGCATAACGTAAAATTTAAGTACCAACCAAGTAGAAAAACCTTTTCTATGTCCAAAATTCAGGTTCTCCAGACAGAGCAGCATTTGACACTTTTTTCCTCAAGACAAAAATCTACAAGTGAGAAAACTTACATTCCAAAATGATTAAAAAAGGATTATTTTAAATACTAAACTGAGAACCTAATGGCATTATATATTTTAGTAATTTGAGTCCACAACTTCAATTCATCTCATTCAAATCTAGTTTCCATATATGCAACTTCTGTTCCTTTGGAACTTGTTCTCAAACGATTTTTCTAGATTTTTATTATTAAAGAAATGTAGAGGCTTAAGACTACTATGCAGATATAAAAATATCATTAACATACGGTCTACTCATTCCTTGTAAAAGACAACTATGAAACACGTCAAATCACTTTGCAGATCATTAAAATAACAGTGTTTTTCCTTCACTGTAGGTAAGTACATTTCCTTCTGTCCTAAGCAGTAGTCTGACTTTACCTAAAAATACAGACTAGAATAGTAAGGTCCTAAAAAATTGCTACTCATGAGAACTCCTATCTCAATTGACATCTCTGCTTCTTCTATTCATACTTTATTTGGAATTAAAACTTAATGCTTTTAAGGGTGCCTCTGTAGAGCATGCAACTCTTGATCCTGGGGTTGTAAACTCAACCCCCACATGAGGTATAGACATTACTTAAATAAAAAAAAAAAAAAAAACCCTTTGTAAACAAAAACAAAACATATACTTTTAGTCCAAATGTAACTAAACCATAAAAAACAGGGTTTCATCAGAAGTACCCCTAGGCACAGATGCAAAACTACTGTATATTGAAAAACCAGTTGTGCCACTTTTCTGGTGAAATCAAAGTTCACATAGTACTAAATCAGTACATTATACAGGACACCCTTAAAAGTCACTTAAAATATTATATGCAAAAAGGAAGGACAAATGTTAACTTTTAGTGAGAGACAATTATATAGTATTTGTATCCTAAGTCTTCCAATGTAAAATGTAAGTATATGTATCCACTCAACAACTAGCATTTAAAGTATCTTGTCATAATTCCTAAGAATATACACACAAACACTTCAAAAAAAATTGGTACAAAGATCCAAAATTGACTCAAAAGACTATCAGAGAACATTTATGTCTAAAAAAAATTTTTTAAGTAATCTCTACACCCAAGTTGGGGCTCAAACTCACGACCCAGAGATCAAGCATCACATGCTCTACAGACTGAGCCACCCAGGCTCACCTATATTTAAAATTTTTAAACCAAAATATGTACCTGTCAAATTATTTTCTTTTTAATGACTTTAAAGTAACCTCCACATCCAAGGTGGGGCTCTAACTCACAATGCTGAGATCAAGAATCACACACTCCATTGACTGAACCAGCCAGGTTACCCCTATACTTGTCAGATTCCTGATTTAAAACTTAGTTGCACATTTTGCCCAAGTATGCTTTCAATTTCACATGCAGCAGAACAATTACATGTAAGTCTCAGGAAGAATGAAAATTTTGTTTCTGATCATGACAATCTTGAGCCAGACTATATTTTTATCTTCATTACTAGAGTTAATCATGTATAAACTTCACTGAAGAACAAAGTTTTGAGTTTCAAGATACCTAAGATAGAATAGACATTATCTAACTCCACCTCCCTGGATGTGAAGACAATTTAATGTTTATAAATTGAAGCAATAACACATGCAAAAGAGACATAAAACTTAACTATAGCTCAAGAATTCATAGGAGCATTTACTGAATCATACTTGGCTACTTGGACCAGCTGGCTATGTGGTAGGACTTCAGAAATATTTTCTAAGATTTTGTCCATACACTGAGGCATAATTTCATATGAAAAACCCAAAGCAGAAAAAAAAACTTTAAAAAAAATGATCTTTAAAAGTCTTAGGATAGGGGCGCCTGGGTGGCTTAGTCGGTTAAGCGTCCGACTTTCGCTTGGGTCATGATCTCACGGTTCGTGGGTTCGAGCCCCGCGTCGGGCTCTGTGCTGACTGCCAGCTCAGAGCCTGGAGCCTGTTTCTGTCTGTGACTCCCTCTCTCTCTGACCCTCCCCTGCTCGCGCTGTCTCTCTCTCTCCTAGAAATAAATAAAAACGTTTAATAAAAAAAAAAAAAAAGTCTTAGGATAATTAATAAAGTGTCTAACTTGCATGTTTTGTTTTCCAGGCTTGACAAAAGGACAGTTATGTAAAAGTTATCTACAGCTCTAGATTATCATATTCACTAAACAGTATAGTAGAAAACTAAAAAACAAAGGCAGGACATAGTTTCAGAAATACACAAACCAATAATTATCAAGTAAAATTCTAAAACTCTTTACAATCTACAGAGTTTCCCTTAAGAAGATATGAAGATCACAATTAAATGAGAGCATGCAAAAGAGAAATGGGAGAACCTGATAAGAGAAATTTCATGTAATAAAACTTGTAATAAACCCCTCTCCTCATCCCATCTCTACAAATCCTAAGTGCTGTTTGCATCTGCTGACAATTATACTTCTTAACTTAATCACAACAAGCCCTTTATCATCATTATGTCACTGGTTTCCTCTATATTTAAGTTTTTCTTATGCTCAAGCATCTCCCAAGTTGGCAAAATGAGATGTGAGATTCAGGGACTTAATGGTCCCATCAGTAACATGATGCCCCCTCCCACCAATATTTTGAAAACTAACTTATAAATCTGTTACCATCTGAATAAAGCATACTTTCAAATTAAACATATTAAGTAGCACCCTTTGGAAAGCAAACTGTTATGTAACACCTACTTTATGTCTCTCAATTAATTACTTGACTTGAGAACCATAAAGAATGCTTTTTCTTTTTTCAAGGTAAGTACTGCCCAGGTTGCAATTTTTCAAGACTGCCGTTTTCCCAAGGAGAGAAAGGATTTTTTTTTTAAATTCCAAATTTCCAAGAATATAATATCCGCTTCTCTAAGGAATAGGGGCTGAAAAAAATATATTGTCAGCAATTTTAAGATCCACCTCCTCACGTAAGCTGTAATCTGGGCCGATATGACATTTCTGAAATCCTCAGTAACTACACCACGCTGTCGCAAATATCAGAAGAGAAATCGGGGATGGACGAAATGCCATCTTGCATTTGACGTTGTACTAATACCTATCTTAAACTTAGCACTCCTCCGTTATGTCAATGTAGCTTCACAACTACCTTAAGAGGTAAGAGAGCTGACTGCCCAGCGCCTCCATGGGACACAACCCGGTTAAAGGACGCGCACGCCGTTGCACCTTCAACTGGAATAACAAAACCGACGACAAACCCTCCTAAACTCCAGGAAAAAAAAAAAGGAGTCGTCTCTCCTGGAGATCCCCAAACTTCAATCCTTTAAGCAGTGCCCCCTCCCCGCAGTTTCGCCTACTCAGTGGCCCCGGGGAACTGCGGCGGAGCTGCGGGGAGGCGGAGGAGGGGCCGCGCGGAGGGCGGGGGAGAGCCGCCTGGCCCGCACACACTTCTCGCACCTGGGCTGGGGCGGAGGGAGCGACGATGCTCTGGGGACACCCCTACCCACCGGGTCAGCCGCTCGGACTCGCTCACCTGCGGAGCCGATTTCCATTCATGGAGCTGGGGGGAGTGCTTCGAGCGAGAAGGGCGCCCACCACTGGGGGCAACGAGGCAGCGCAGGGGGGCGACGCGGCGCGACAGGCACCCTCGTTCGGCCCCGAAGCGAGGTGGTGATGGCTTCTCCTCAGATACCGCACTCCGAAAGCTCTCGTCAGGAAGAGCCGCCGTGGGGAGGCAGCATGAGACTAGGCGAGAGAAGGAGAAGCGTGAATCGAGGAGAGGAGAGCCCAGTGCGGAACTTGCGTCGCCCGCGGCCGCTTACGCTCCCACTGCCCCTCCACGACTGCGGCGCAGCCGCCGACCTCCCCAGGGGCCGCCCCCGGAAGCCCGCTGGCGTCAGTTCCGCTGCCCGGACTCGCCCGACGTCCAAGCCTCGCCTCTCCGCCCCATAGCCGTGCGGGCGCGACGTCGGTGCGGGCGCGGCCGGCGCGGAGGAGGCGGGGGAGGTGTCGGGGAGCCGGCGCCGGGTCTGGGCGGAGCTTGGGACACGCGCGGCGGGCAGGCCCTCCCACGGTCTTCAGCACGGCTGTACCGGCCGGAGACAACTCGGAGGGGCCGGACTCCTAGCACCACCCTAGTGCTGGACGCTCCCGGCTGAAGGCGACTACGCTGAGGACGAGGCTGCTTACCTGGGGAGGAGCCTACCTGGTGCGTGGCCGGTCTGAGGTGCAAGGCCTGGACCTGCAGCTGAGAGTGACTGGGGCAGAGCACGTCTAGGGCAGAGCCACCCTCCTTAAGAAGCCCTTCCCGCCCCGCCCACCTTGGGCGGCACCACGCGCCTCCTCCTCAGCAGGCGGTCAAGTGACCACCGCAACCGATCTCTCCAACTCCGTGGGTTGCTTTGACGACCATTTTGGGGGGCTGGGGGGAGGGGTGTAATTTAGCTTGGGAAAAAGGGTTAAGAGACAGGACATTACACAACACATGGGATAATTTCCTTGTTTGAAACGCTTTAATAGCGTCTCATCACGCTGAGATCACTCTTTCCCGGTGCCAAAACGCACCGCGTTAAGGGCCCTTCCTTTCTCCTCAAGCAAGACTTTTCCTCATCACTATGCTGCAGCTATACTGATCTGCTAATTCCCACAACAGGCAAAGCATTTCCCTTTCCGACTTGGCGTCCCTCTACTTTGGGTTCTTTTGGCCAGGAACAGAGCCCTTCCTCTCCACACTCACCTTTTCTTCCTTCTCCAGGCCCGCAATGCTTCTTTTTATACCTCAACGTAAGACTCATTTCAGAGAGGTCTTTTCCGGATCATTGAGCTAGGGTGGGAGCTCATTTTTCTATCACAGCATTTCCTTAATAATCTTAATCTGTAATTTGTTTTGCTTACTAGTTTGTGTACCCCCTCCCGCACTAGTTTGTGAGCTTTATAAGATTAGGATGGCCAGCACATTGGCTGGGAAACAGTAGGTCCTTCTTACGTTGCCTTAATGAGAGGTGATACTATTTAAGGCTGAAGAATGATTCCTGATTTTTGCCTATATCCCTAAACATCAGTAGAGACATCATTTAGAGTTTTAAAAATCAAAAGCTTGGGACAAAGAGGAACAGTAGAAAAAATATCCTATCTTCAGTTCCCCCCAATCACTGTGGGACTTTGGATCAGTCACTTAAAGCCTCTGGGCTTGTTTTCTTATCTGACAAATGGAGAGAAAAACGTATCTTATACGATTGTTACGAAGTTAGGGAATGTATATAAAGCAGAGAAAATCCTCCCTAACTACATGCTAGTGAATAAAAAAAGTTTACTATAGGTAACATTTTAAAGCACTTATTACATGCACCTATTACAATAAACATTTCATAAATGGAAGGTATTCAAACCTACATCGGACTTCATTTCTGCCTCACTTTCTTCTTCAAACCATTAACCCTTTCACAGAAAATTTCAATTTCAAAATACCAAATTAAATGTCACCAGATGAAACACTGTATCCTAAATTTTCAGTACCTGACTATACAGAATCCAAATCAGTAGCAGCACCCCAACAAGGTAAATACCAACTCTTGTGCAAGATTCTATCACACCCTCAACTTCCCGTTCTGGAACAGATTCCCTAAATGACTGCAGGCTTCACTGTCATCTCCCAGAATAGACATGACAATGTTGATGAGCCCTTGAGGTAGGCCACTGTCTTCTTTGTTGACATCGATGAGGCAGGATTTGGACCTAGTTCAGTCCAATTTAATGTCAATGATGCCTTCCCATCTACTTCTGCTATTCAGGGACCTCACCCCTCTTTAGAGTGAGCCCATGTAAAAGGTTCATGAATTGTAGTATCAAGAAGTGGGAAGGTGAGAGGTGCAATAATTCTGCCAAAAGCAAATTGTATGAGCCTCTCCCCTGACCACAATGCATACCCTATTTTTGGATAACCTCATTCCCAAATGAGTTGGCCCTTAAGGCCATAGAGCAGGGTCTTTGTGTATCTTGTTAACTGTCATACCCCTAGTGCCTAGCCTATGTACCCCTGGCACATAGCTATATTCCATAAATATTTGTGGGATGGATGGATGCATGAGTAGACTTCCAGAATGCAGCTCAGGCTAAAACTCTGTCCTTATCCCTTGTGGCTCTGCTTGCTTTCAGAAGGGAGAGCTATAAAATACTACAGACATCTGAGGGACAAGGAAATCCGTGCCCTCTGAAAGTTGCATTCCTAGGCTTCCTGTGCCAGATAAACATCATTGGATGAGGAGAGCAACTGGCTAGAATCCTCAACTTGACTCAAGTTCAAATCTCTTCTCCTAGACCACCAGTTTTTGTTTTTGTTTTTTTGAGACCATCAGTTCTTACACAGCAGAAAGAAAGTTATTTTGTACTGCTGGAGAACACAGTATAAAACATGTTGGCCTTAGGGACAGAACTGAGACTGAAGGCCTGCTGCAACTGTATGTGATTGAAAGAAAGTCACTCTCTGAACTTCAATTCCTCATCTCTAAAAGCCAGAGCACCTATGCAAAGCAGACACTGCTGAATGCATACCCAGGAGCCCATATCCCCTTCTTTCTCGCCTAGCAGACAAAACTTGTCTTTCTAATCCACATGACTCAGAAGGTAACTCCTAATCTAAGCCACTCATGATAGATGATCTCATTTGCTTTGCCAATAGCAGAAGTGGGAAGATGACCCATTTCTAGTGAATGACACAGGCCAGATCTGCTGGGACTTCCAAGGATTTCCTTATTTGCACTTCCTTCCTGGAATTACCGTAGCCACCTTGAGATCCTGAGGTGAACTATCATGAAGATAAACCAACAGAGAATAGCAGAGAAAGTGATTGCAAGAATCTGATTTGTTGGTGTGATCACTGAGCCACTGAATGAACCAATCTTGGAGCCATATTAAATTAAGACTTCTTTGTCATATTATAAGTTTCTGATTTAAGCCAGTTTAGCTGGGGGTTCGTTATGTGCAATTGAATGTGATAATGTTATGTGATAAACTACTTCATATGAAAGCTGTGAAGATGTGATAACATACTATACAAAACATCTAGTCAAATACTTCAAAGTACCCAAGCACTTCCTCCTTTTCAGATCACATCCATTAACAAACCATAGGCCTTTTCCAAAAACATGGCTGGGAACTCCCAGTCTCTTCTAAGAGGAAAGAGTTCCTTGCCTTCAGAAGCTGGGGAAGAGGGACAGGGGGTTCCCTAAAGCGGCCCCTCAAGGCTTCTTTGTCCCCAAAAGGCATTGCCAAGAGGATAGTGCTGAAGCTTCTGCAGTCTAGAACAAAGGGACAATCTGTTCCTACAGGGTAAGTAAGACACAATCGTCTAAAAAACCTTGACTACAGTAACCCAGGGAAGGTAGTTATTGTGCATAAGTGGAGAACTTTTTAATGTACCTCATCCCTAGAAAGTCCACTTTCCCAGTTCCTCCTTGATAGTTTAAAGCTGTCATGCTCTACAGCTTCTAAGCTTGCCACATTTCCTCAGCCTATATGGGCAGATGAATAAACTGGTTTGAAAGCTAGAAACAAATAGGGAGAGATATTTGCTACAATTTGATGCTACTTTCCATTCAAGCAGTACAGGCAGCAATCTGGGGATGGCACAGGCCCAGAACTTGAAATCAGTCCTCTCTTGGACTACATAATCCTCTCATTTAGCCACCAAACCCTAACTGCCAGGAGATTTTGAGTTTTGCTAAGGCAAATACCCAACAAATACCCAGCCTCATTTTGCTCCAAGGAACTTCCTAGATAAGAACGTGCTATAGTATATGTGGCCAATTGACAGAGCAAAGGAAAGGTTGCTCAACCAAAACTAAAGAGGGATGTCCAAGGGGTTAGGACAAGCTTTAACTTAAAAAAATAAAACAAAAACAAAACTTCAGCTCCAAGACCAGACAAATTAGGCTTTAGGTTCCCACTATCTTTTTCTCTTAAGTAGCAACCAAGAGCCAAATTCTGAAACCTTTGAATATCCATTTCCAAAACTGAAATTTATGATAAAAATGTGTCATAATGATCATCCTCCCACTTACTCTGCTAAATACTTTATTTCTGCTTCATTGGAGGGTCATAGATTTTAAATTTTATTTCAACTGGGAAAAATCTCCATGTTCCAATTTGCTCAAGTTCGATCAACCTTACTAACCCTTATTGCTGAAAAGGAACTGGGTACAGTCAGAATGCTCTCAAGGGAATCTGACAGGTGGTAGACACAGGTTAGCTTTGCAGTTTGAAAAGTCACAACACTTGGCCTCCAGAGGAATGCTAGGCCCATTTATGTACACACTAGCTGCCACTGAAAATTTCTCACTGGGCTCTGTGCCAGAATCCATCTCTGAGCCATCTTCCTCCATTACACAGAAATAACAGTGCTCTAGCACTACCAGGGAGGAATGCCAGAACTTACATGCTTGACACTTGTACCATCAGCTTGAGGTACAAAACCACAGAACTGCCAAGATGGGGCAAGAGTAAGAAAGATGATGGTAATCTGGTTAAGTTTCTGCTTACCTGAAGAGTCACGAATGCGGAGTCCATCCTGTGCACTCAATATCACTTCTTGACTCCCCCCTCTGTATTCATGAACCCAAAAATTCCTAGATCATTTCAATTCTATTCACAAATATTGATCCCTAGATACATGCTATGGCCTTGAGATGACAGAAAATGAACAGAATATAGTTTTTGCTCCTAAAAGTTCACAGGCTCTGGGGAAAGCAAATCATGAAAATAAATAGAGCAAGCCACTAAGTGCTATCAAGTGCACTGGAACATCATCTATGACACTGGTTAGGAACAAAATTAGGTTTGTTTATTTTATTCTTTTACAGTAACTCCTGAGGACAGGAGGAAGCTGGAGGTGGAGGTGGTGGTTGTGATGAACTGGGAAGTCCTAGTCTTAGCTTTATTTAAATTAGGTTTTTCCAAAGCTCATTTTCAAAAAATACTGAAAAATGACCATATAGTTGTAAGATCCCAAAGAAGATGGGGTGGAGGATGGTAAACTGAGTAGAAAAAAAATACCTCCTCCTCACTGCAGTAGTTCATGTTGTTCATTATGCCCTTTTTGGATCCTATTCCATTCTCTTTTCTCCTACCTCATTAAGTAAAAAATATACACGGTATCTACTAGTGATTTGACCGTCTTCTTAGGTTCAATTTCCTGTCCTCATCCTTTAAATTGTGTTTCCCAGAACTGGATACTATGTTCTTCTCACTCTATTATTTTTCTAAGCTATTTTGTTTATGCCTATGGCTTTACCTACTATATATAGGAGTATGAATCCCATTATCTACAACTACAGTTTTGTAGTCTTCCCTGAGCCAAAATATAAGTGTTTACTGGAAACCTTAAAATTGTTGCCTCATGGGGACCTCCAAACTCCATCAATACTACTGTAAAAACAAGGCTAACTGTTTTTACAGAATTCACCACTTTCCTTCTATAGTCTCCCTTCTCCCCTAGTCTTGGTTAGAATGTCCCACTATACTCATTGCTCAAGCAGAAACCTGAGCATTAGCGTGTACTCCTCTTTCCCTTCCACCAACTACTAAGTGCTATTAATTTTATCTTCTGAGTGTGTCTCAAAAATCTTCCCTTTCCTCTCTTCACTGATGTATATATATAGCCTTATAGCCTTGTCTCAGTCCCTCTTCATTTCTCTCCTACACCAGGGAACCATTTGGCCACTCATCTCCCTCCCCCACCACACACTCACACCAAACTTAAGCTCCTTGGGGAGAGAGACATCGTTTTCCTTTTGGAATTATATTTGCCTTCTCCCCTAACAATACTGCTGGACACAGTAATCTGCATGGTTTGTTGAATGAAGAATAAATGGAGGCCTTGTGAAGTATGATTACATACAATCTGTAGTTTCAATACTCTGGTATTGTTTACCCATTTTCCTCTAGAAGTAATGGTTCTGCTCTTATAACAATCTATTACTCTAACCTAAAATCTATCACATATAATTAATCCCAACAGTTTGCTTTGCTATTGGGGTGGGGGGGAAAAGAGAGAGAGAGACCGCACTTTAGAAATAGAAGCCACTGTTGTCTTTATAAAACACAGAATTGTGCTGCTGCTGTTGCTTGCTTTAGAAGGAACTGTACATTACAGCTGCTGGGATAATTTTACAATGGACTGGACAAGGTACAGCTCAAAGCAGGACACAAACACAAGTCTCAAAGGGAAACAAATGCAAACAAGTACACAGCTGTGGGGCTTCAGGGACATTTCCCCATCCATGCTGGACTTGAAAGGGATAAAAAGTTTAGAAACTAAAGTGAAACCCAGAGTAGTCACACATGCCCACCAGATGGCTGCTAAGTGCAACATCACACACCAGTCAGGTTGGACTGTGCACAGGAAAGTCACTTCATTATTCCTTATTGCTACTACACCAGGGGACTCAGTGCATTCGACACATTGTCTTTACTTGCACAATCCTTGGAGAGTTTCCTATTTTCCTTTTTAAAGAAGGAACTTTGCCTTGCCCACTTTATTCTGTTTTGTTTTGAGTCCATTACCTGCACTCCCTCTCTTAGGCTCCCAAACAGCAGCCAGAGGTTCTAAGTCAGTAGGAATAGATTAAGGGGAGAGCACCAACCTAGCCTCTCTCCCTGCCCAGGGAGAAGGCAAGTCCTAATAAAAAGGGGGATGAAGGATGGGGAGAGAAAACCAGAGAATCCTTTCTCCCCAATCTGCTTAGAAGGCTAAATAGGAAAGAGTGCCCTGCATATCCCTGCCATGATCAGACTTTAAGAAGGAAGGCATTCCAGCTACCATCCTAGATTAGCCTAGGCCCGATAAATATTAAAAAATAACTTCCCCCAATGTAGTTTCGAAAACTGCATTTTGGCTACTTTGAAAGGACTTTCCATCCTGAAGGGGAAGGAACTTCCATTCTTCCTTGTTACATGTGATGCCAAGTTTAAAACACTGCCTCACAAGCCTTGTAGATAGATAATCTATGGGCCAGCTAAGAAATCAAAATGTCCCCTTGGCTGCCCATCCTGAGTGCCAGCCTCGTTTACTAAATTCTGGACCCTCCCCCCCCCTCAAAAAAAAAGACACCCAAAACTATCCAAGAACATTGTTGTTTAGCCAAAGAGAAGGCCGCAGAGGCGCTATCTAGTACATGGGAACCAGGAGCTTTTTAGGGAGGTTTCACACTTTTAGATACCTTCTTCTTCAACATTACTCTAAGCCTAAATTCCCATGAACAACAATAGCCCCAGGCTTATCCCGAGTTCAGCAGTAGCACCTCAACCCCAAATGGGTCAGACTGGACTGGAAAAATGATCAAAGAACAGTGCTCTTTACCATCTTTTATCCAAATTCTCTCCATTCTCTTCCCATCACTCTCTTATTCCCCTATGTCCATCCCCTTAACCCTCCAACCCTGGAAACCAAGTAGCTCAACTCTAGGATGTCTTCAGAAAAGGGAGGCCCCCATGTAAGAGAAATGGAACCAGATTTAGAAAAAGCAATGAGAGAAACCAACTCCAAGGAGTGGACCTGTGTGGAAGTTGTCAGAAGCCCCCTTAATTTCATGCCAAGTAGGCATGCCTGCTGAGTAACTTTGATGGCAGTCCAGCCCAGAGAGGACATTACTGGGCTTGGGGAACAGATACTTGGCCTTCTGTAGCCAAGAAGCTAAGCCTGACCTTGCTGGCTAACAGTGGGATTATCATAGCCATGCAGAGAATTCATCATCACATAGGCAGGCAGGCCAGCAAACAAGCTTAGTGAATTTAAAAAGGGAAAGGGATTTCAGGGAAAGAGAGAAACAGAAAAGAGAGCAAAAAAGTAAAATGAAGGGAGCAAGAGACCTGTCCAAGACGATGAGGCTGGGGTCCCCCCAATACTTCCTTAGAGCACAAGTAAGAAGCACCACTTAAACCAAATCCAAGAAAGCCAAAGCTTGTTGCTAACACCACTTCTCAATCTGCATGCACCATCTTTCAAATAAGAATAATCCTCAAGGTCAAAGTATTTTTCAAGTCTCAAAGATATTAAAAAAAAAAATCAGAGCAAGAGGTCATTTTCTTGCCATCACCCAACTGCTTTTCTTGCTTCTTGAACGGCATGCGCAATGCCAAAGAGCTAAAAAATGCACTGCAAGCCCCAGCTCAAAATCCAAATGGAGAGAGTGAGGCAAAGAGAGAAAAAGGAGAGAACATAAACTTGTTGTTGAGAGTAGGTGGCTGCCACCAGCTCCCTATGGATATTTGCAAATGCTGGTGAATGACTGGACCCTCCAGGAACAGTGCCCTGATCCCAGCCCCAAAATGCACCCAAGAAGAGAACATGCAGAGCCCATTGTCCCAAGAGAGCTCCCCTTCCCAAAGGGTGACTGAACACGAAGTAGACAGCATATGAAGGCGATGGACAGGGCAGATGGAGTGTTGGCATCACTCTCTTTAGGCACTTGTGTAAGGAATGTAGGCTCTCCAGTGAGCTGCCTCCTCCCAGAGCCCTCCATTCTGTTCTTCAGCTGGGCTGTGCCCATGGGGCATCCCATACTGTAGCCAGTAGGAAAGAAGTAAAGGAGGAGTTACTCAACAGTCCTGATGCCTTCTCCATAATCAATGTTTGTGCTACGTTTTGTGAAGTTGCTGAACAAAGTAGCCAACCAGAACAGAACCTGGAATAGACTGTTTTGCATAGCAAATCTAGGTCTGTACAAGGGCTGCTGGGGAGGGGAAATGGTAGCTCTAAGCACACAGGCCCGGATTCAGACCGGCCTCCAAGCCTGAGCTAGGTCTAAAGTGTCATGGCTTCATCACCAGACTGGGGTAAACCCAAACTCAGGCTCCTCAAAAAGAGGAACTTCCACACTGAAGCTGCAACTCATCCCAAGCAGTGGGACAGGAAAAAATGAACAGTTAAGGAAAGAGGGGGCCTTATCTCAATGCTAGTAGGCACCAAGCTAGAAACCCCCTACTTTTCCAGTTCTGCAAGACAGCAAACCCAATCTCTATCCAGGGAGACAAAAAACAAAAAACAAAACAAAACAAAGGCCCATGCCACCCACTCACATGCCCTAGTGGGAAACTGGGGAAAATTCATTTGTGTAAACAGAAGCAATAGGGAGCAGCAAAATTCCCTAGCCTGTCCACAAGACACATTGGAATCTGGGATGAGCCAAAGTGTCAGAGGACAGTCCAGAGAAAGGGAAGATGCAACTTGCAGGAAAGAGTGCAGGGCAGTGCAGAGGACAGAGCCTATAGCAAGAAAAAGATATTATCTGCACAGGGGAAGGATAGAGTCTGACCTCCACCTTAGGGAGATAACCATCCCCTACCTAGCCAGGCCAAAGAACAAGTCAGGTACATAGTTCCTTCTGATGGCTCTATGTTTCTGGGATGTAAACTTATTGGGCATGGGAGGGATTTCCAGATTTTGGCAATAGACTCAAGTTATGGTATAAAAATAACATTTAGTTTTTGCTTTTTTTTCTTATTTTAGACCTAAAGATCATTTGTTATAAGACACCCCAGTTAAGAAATATTGAAACATAAGCAACTTGACCATCAGGGGGAAAAAAGAAGCCAAGAGTGAGAAATGCTATGAAAGTAATTTCAGATCCAGGCAGGTGGGGAAATTGGGGGGACAGGAAGAACAGGAGGTGTAAATGGAAAGGCCAGGGGCCAGTCATCTCAGCAGCTCCAAGACTTGTCATGTCTGAAAGTGCAAATGTCAATGGATTTTAACCATCTTGAGGTTGTGGTCTTTTAAAAGCTTAATGAATATGGAAGTCAATTCCTTCAAATGCAAAATAGCTGGCGCTCCGGTTGGAGGCTTGTTGGGTTAGGGATATTTCTTCCCCACCATCCTCCTCTCCCACCCCCACCCTATCCCCCAAAAGAAAGGTACAAAAGGTTGCAGTTCTGCAGCATTACCGTTACAGGGAAGGCACTGGTTACCCACCAGTAGGCGGAAGGAAGACAGGGTCGTGTCACTTCAGAGCTAAGTGCCATAGTGCCTTAAGTCTTACTAGGGGCTGGATGTCTGTCAGGGAGGAGGTGTAAGGTGGGGTAGAAAAAGTGGAGAAAAAAATAAGGGAAAGGGTGGGGTGGCAGCTGGGGGAGGAGCAACCGAAACCATTAGCATTAAAAATCTTCCTACAAACTGGATTTTCAACCCATTAAAACATCTAGTATTCTAAAATATTGACCTGGGTCTGGTTTTGTTTTTCCTCTTAAACAAATCTAGACCTTTTCTGATTAAGGCTCCTAAAAAATCCTTCCCTCCTCCCACCCACTTTTTTAAGCCCCTCACTCTCCCATCTAAAGTACCAAACCCAAACCTACCAGCTTTTGTCCGCGGGGCTGCAGAGCCGACCTTACCAAGCTGTCAGGCATGAGTCTTTAGCACTGTGAGTCACAAGAGACACCTGTGTGTATGGTGGGCACCAGTGCTGCCCCTCTTGGTCCAGTGGGGTCAGGGCCAGATGTGACAAGATGGGGTGAGGAGTGGGGGTCATGAGGTGGACATCAGAAATTCCTGGCTGGTGGTCTGGCTTACTGGCCCTGTCCCCCACCCCTTTGCCCCCTTTGTAGAAGGAAACAAGGCCTTCTGAGCTCCTCCCTACCCTCCCTCCTCCTCCTCCTTGCTTCCTCTGGATTTGGGCGGCACAGCTCTTGGGGCTTGAAAAGCTTTCTTCTATCCAGTGAGGTAACAGCGTTCTGCCTTCAAGCGAAGTACATGGTGCGCAGAGTATCCTGGTGAACCTGCACGGCTTTGGCCAGGGCCTGGGGGTCCCGCCCATTGCTCTGCCCCGATATGTGGCTCCCCTCTCCACTGTAAAGCAAAAATGAAACAAGTCCTTCCTGGTGCACTGAGCTGCTACTAACCCATTCCCCCATCCAGGGTACCAATTCCCATACCAACTTAAGAGAAAAATCCAACCCAGATCTGGGCAGAAGAGCCCAAGGACATCAAATTGTTCAATATTCGTTTCCTTCTGCCCAAGAAATGTTGAGAGGGTCTGGTACCAGAGGCTGAAGCAAAAGGGAAGCCAGCTTGATCCCAGGCCTCACCTGTCATGCTCCTTGTCCACTAGGTGGTATCGTGCCCGGAAAGCCACCAGGCGGGCATAGTAGGCAGGTGCTGGGATAGAGACGGAGCGTGTGCATCGTACGTAAGTGTGGCACAGTTGGTATGTCAAGATCTGTAGCTCGTCCGCTGTGAAACGGTTGTCATCCCAAAGGACATAGTAATGGGATGGTCGGCTGGTGCCCTGAGAAGACAGGAAGATGAGGGGCCCCAAACTGGGCAGAGGGGATAGCCAATGCTAAGGAACAGGATCACTGTTACAAGTGTGGTTGGGTTGGAAGACCCACCCAGGAACAGGCAGACCCAAAGCCACCTATGTCATAAAATACCCTTGTTATGGGCAATCTGCCTAAGATATTCAAAGTGTACCTCTGTTCAAGTATGTTAAGGGCTTCTTAAGAGACTAATCCTGTTCTGAATGGCACTCAGTGATGACTGATATATTCTAGAGGCAGTGGGAATAATCAACTCATCTTTGACCCATGGGAAACCCCAGGACATAGCCCGACTACCTGGATGCCTGCGTGGCTGCAAAGATAGAAGTCAAACTCAAATGGGTGGGTGATGTTGGTGTCCACAGTTGTCCCAGCTGGGATGTTACCACTCTTCCCAATCTGTACAGAGAAAAGACAACCAAGATCCCAAGATCTGCTTGGCCATAAGAAGGGCTCCAACTCAATTCTACTCTGATTCGATCAAAGTCTCTGTTCCCAAAGGGTATTAAATCTTAAAATAATGGACTTCTACTGTCACACAGATCTGTGGTTAAGTGCTAGTTTCACCATTTATTAGCTGTGTGATCTTAGCAAGTCATTTAACCTTTCTGAGGTTAAACTGCAGCTAATAATAGTACCTAACTCACAGAGCTGCTGTGAGGAAGATACCTTTGTGCCGTGTCTGACATATAGGACAAGTTCAGTAAGTGGCAGTTCCCTTTCCTTTCTCTGGGAGCTGGTCTATATAGTGTCTATAGGCCAGGGAGCTAGGAGGAGGGAGAGGAAGTATAAGGGAAGGAGGGGAGAAAGTGGTAGAGGAAGGACAAGAGCAAGGGAGAAAGAACCAGGGAGGATAGACGGACCAAGGACTACCCAGATTTATCTCACAAACTTCTTCCATATTAAGAGAAGGGAGACAGGACGAATGTATAGGTAGCTTCCTCAATTTCTCACTCACTCGCTCATTCTTGTCGGCACAAAAAAGGCGGGTGTGATGGCGTTTCTGCACCACAATATAAGTGATCCCAGGCTGGTAGTCCTTTTCCAGTTTGATGCAGGCATCACGAATGGCCAGTAGCTCATAGTGGAGGATCTAGGCACAAAGTAAGGAGGGAGACAAAGAGACATATAACTCCTCTTGAGTCACTAAGTGGCTGCCATTTGTAACATGGCTTTTTTTCTCAGTCTCCCTTTATAAACTAACACCCAACCATTAGCAATGACAGGCTCTACCTGTCATAATCAGCCTTATCCTCAGTTCACCTGATATGTTGTTATAAAACCTTGTCTGGGAGGCCTGGTATCACCAGAGAATACTCACCTGGCTCCTATACATAAAGAGACCTAATGTCAAAACACAGAAACAAAGTACACAAACATCACTATAATCACAATGCCCAAAATAAGGTCAATTTCAGATTTAGAAGGACAAAAGGAATTCCCCTGTGAGCTCCAAGAACAGACAAAAGTTGAGACCACCAGAGAAAAGCACACAGTTCAGGAATTGGTACAGGAGTAGATGATTTCAGTCCTACAAAGAAAATGGATTAGCTAAAGACGGTAAATAACCATATGCAACAGTTGCCTCGTGGCCTTTGATGTCAGATACAGGGGGTCAAAACTGGTAGAAATGGATAGAATGGAAATCCATTAGAAATAGGCTTAAACCCAAGCTTTATCTGGTTGTATTCCTGTGATCAAGCTACTTAACCCTTCTAAGTCTCATTTTCTCCACATATACTAAAGTTACTAATAAGACCAGCCTCACAAAACAGTTGCAAAGAGTAAAACAGATTAAGTAAAAGCATAGAAAATCCAGTAGGGGGACACCTGGGTGGCTCAGTTGGTTAAGCGTTTGACTTCAGTTAGCTCAGGTCATGATCCCCACTGTTCATGAATTCAAGCCCCACATTGGTCTCCATACTGGTCATGATCCCCACTGTTCATGAATTCAAGCCCCACATTGGTCTCCATACCCCACATTCTCCCTCTTTCTGCCACCACCCCCCTGACTTGCACACACACACTCTCTCCCTCTCTTCTCAAAATAAGTAAATAAACTTAGGGGGGGAGATAGCTTTAAAAAAAGAAAACCTAGTAGGGACTTCATAACTGATGATTGCTTTGCTAAGCAGTTTGAATTTTAACCCAAGGCTAGGTGAAGCCACTAGACATTCCTGCACAGGAAATGATAGGAAAAATTTGTCTGCTATTTTAGGGAACGTTGGATGACTTAGAGAAAATTAAGGATAACAGTTAAGAGCATAGACTCTGGAATCAGGGACCAATTTGTCTGAATTCCAGTTCCATCACTGCTTAGCTTGGCTGATGTTGAAGAAATTATTTAACATTTCCGAGCCTCAAGTTTCATCTGTCAAATGGGCTAATTATTATTATTATTTCATAGGGTTATTCTAGGCATTAAACAGAACACATGTGAAGTGCTTACCACAATTCACAGTATGTAAGTGGTACCCAATAAATGACAGTTATATTACTATTAAATAGTAGTCAAGAAGACCAGTTCATTATACTACTCTAAACAATAAAATATGAAAGCTTGGCAGGGAGAAAGAATAGGAGGAAAATTATGAAGGAATGTCAACAGCAGTGGTTGTCAAAGTGTGGCCTCTAGACATGCAGCATTACCTACCTAGGAACTTGTCAGAACTACAAATTCTAGCAACTATCCTAGACTCACTGAACAGGAAATTCTTAAAGCCCTACAAAACTAGTGTAACAAGTCCTTCAGGTGATCTTCACGCATATTGAAGTTCTGAGTACTACCAGTCTAAAGAATCAGACTTCAGCATGAACCAACTAGTAAATAGGCACTGAAGGTCTTCTGTTACAAGAAAGATGTTTTCTTTCTTGTCTATAGATGCTTGTACACACCACCTCTTAGTTGTGATCTCTGCTCTTAAGCTCTCAAAGAAGTAACCCCTCCCAATGCAATAGCCTAAAATAGAGAGCAGTACTCTCTGCACCCATTAGGTCCTCTGGCCCCAATGTGAAGGTTTTCTCCACCTATTTTGGGCCCTACCTGGGGGAGCTGGCCTTCAGGAACCCCATCTCGGTAGAAGATGATGCGAGTAGGCTTGAAACGGGTGGACTTGTAGAACTGGATGAGCAACTCACGCACCATGTAGGATAAGTCCTCAATGATCTCTTGCCGGGGTCGCTGCACCCGCACAGTAGCACAGTAACGGCTGGGGTGGGCATCCATACTGCCTACCACCTAACAATCAAAGATGCAGGATCAGCTCCCAGAACCTCCATTCTCCCAACGTTGTCAGGACATAGATTTGGGGAAAGTATCTTATCAAAAAAACCTATGGAATCAAATTGGTAGGGTTTTTGATTCAACTGAGTCCTGGTTTCAATCTCAATCATGCATAAAGATGTTATTTAATCCATGTGATTTTTTTTCCTCCTTCAAATGGAGATAATAACGCTACCTGCTTACAATGTTACTGTGGTACATATAAAACACCTTGCATAGGACCCATAGTAAGTACTTGATAAGTTCAATTCTTACCCCTTGCAGAGAAGCGTGTGAAAGTTTGGCACTTCTAGCTCAAAGAGTGGCCCCATTGAGCCATAAGTTTGTCCTTTTCTCAACTCAAGTGCTAATCTACCCAGGAACTGTGGTGAAGAGTATTCTTGCAGGAGGTACAAGTAATATCATTTTCAAAGGAGACAGTGGCCAGAGTCTAGGATGGCTGACCACAAGGAAAACAAGGATAAGCACAGTATAGGATTTCTCTGGATTTACTGAGATTAGCCCAGTCTGCCTACAGAAACATGAGGGTTGAGGAAAGAGAAGTAGGAAGGCAAGCCTGATCCCTCTAGCAATTCATAATTCCTTGCCCCAGGGACAGGTAGCAAAGAAGTTGGGAGAGGGACTAGAAAACCACCTAATCTATTAGATGCATCAGGGGTAGGGATGGGGAAGAGGAAAGGACAATCCCATCAACTAAGTAACCACCTTAAAAAGGATTTCAGAGAAGAGACATGGTCTTTCCTATATCCCAAAAGAGGGCACGGAGAGAGAGAGAAATTTGAACATAGAGCAAGAGTGATAGAGACTAAACAAAGCTTCTGGCCACCGCCCAAACTCCCACTGCTTTCTCTGGAAAATAGAAACCATACAGAGTTAGTTTTACGAAGATACCAAGGGAGTGGTTAATGGGAATGATCAGCTGAAAAAAAAGTTCTTCTGAAGGGTCAAGCATCAGAGCTGAGGGAAGGAGATTATGTGTAGTCTTCAGAGCTAAGATCTAAGATGAGAACCTTAAGAAGAAACTGGAGAGTATCACTCACTGCTGTGATAGAAGGTTTTTTCCCATCCCCTGCTGGGGGGTGTGTAACATCTGCTCCCAGGAATATCACTGGCTGTTGAAAGACGGCAGAGCTAAACAAAGAAGAGAAAACAAATGGTGAGGAGTTGGGTCTTCTCTTCCTGACACCATCTAGCACCCATTTTGGTCACCTCTCCCTTGTGTCTGATTGATTCTCCCTGGCCAAGATCCTATCTTGTTGTCAGTTCCCAGCATGGTACCTTGCTTGGCAAGGCAAGTGGGCAAGAGAGTTCATACCGCTGGTGTGGGACTAGGATGTTGTTAATGCCACCAAGTTTGACATTGATCTTCAGGCAGAGGTTGGACAGAGTCTGAGGCGAGGTCTTGACCACATTCTTCACTTGCACACACTGTGTAGCCATTCCCAAGAGTGTATCTCCAACACGTTTCACTTCAGCTATGAGCAGGGAGAGAAGTGATTAGTGCATTCAACAAATACTTACTGAATGCTGATTAGATGTCAGGCAGTACATGAGGTGGTAGGAACACAATGGTAACCAGAAACACATAGAGTCCCTAATCAGACATTACTTTCTAGTGACTAATCTTTAAAGTCATGGAAAATACAATGATTAATGCTACAACAGAAAACTTCATGAAGCTATGAGAGCATAATAGCAGGCAATAATCCAGATAGGAAAGGACTAAGTAAGTAATGATTAAAATGAAATGTAGGGGCGCCTGGGTGGCTTAGTCGGTTAAGCGTCCGACTTTCGCTTAGGTCATGATCTCGCGGTTCGTGGGTTCGGGCCCCGCATCGGGCTCTGTGCTGACTGCCCGCTCAGAGCCTGGAGCCTGTTTCGGTCTGTGACTCCCTCTCTCTCTGACCCTCCCCTGCTCACGCTGTCTCTCTCTCTCTCTCTCCTAGAAATAAATAAAAAATAAATAAAAAAATAAAATAAAATGAAATGTAAAGGTAAAAAAGGACTTAGAAGAGAGACAGAGTGGGACACCTGGGTGATTCAGTCGGTTAAGTGTTCAACTTTGGCTCAGGTCAGGATCTCATGGTTCAAGCCCCACGTCATGCTCTCTGCTGACAGCTTGGAGCCTGCTTTGCATTCCATGTCTCCCTCTGTCTGCCCCTCCCCCACTAGCGTGTGGGTGTTCTCTCTCTCTCTCTCTCTCTCTCAAAAATAAACATTAAAAAAATTTCTTTAATTAAAAAAAAGGGAGAGGCAGAGTTGGGAGAGAGCATTTCAGGCAGAGGGAACACCATGCAAAAATTCACTCTGATAGGAGATATGTTTGAGAAATTGAAAGGCCAACGTAACTAAAACAGAGAGCAAAGGAACCATGATATGAGACAAAGAATGTGGTCATTAGACTGACCTAGCAAGAAATGAGGGTAGTGTGTACTAAGAAGACAGCTGCTTAGATGGAAACAGATTTAAGAGACATTTAAGGGACTCAGATGACATATGTAAGGGAAAAGAATTTTTATGGATAATTTCAAGTTTCTAGCTTTTGTAATAATTTTGAGATAGTTTGAGTTTGAAGTGCTTTTTGGTCATCCCAGTGGTATCAACTAGGCAAATGAGAATAGTAGCTGAAAGCTCAATATTCTGAAAAGAGATGCAACTTTGTCAGCTATTCAGGTACAGGCAGTAATTGAACGCATGACCTTGATGAGATCATCAAGGAAGAGAACGTGCAAAAGGAAGAAGGCTTAGACCTGAATCTTGAGGGACTCTCAATATTTGCAAAACATTTAAGAAGATGAGTATGCAAAGGAGGAGCATGCAGAGAACTACGAGGAAGACAGTGTTGTGTCATGAGTGCCAAGGGTAGAGACTATTTCAAGGAGCAAGTGTTCAACAAAGTCAAATGCCACTAAAATATCAAGTAAAATAAGGATCAGAAATGTCCTTTGGATTGACACTGGTAATGTATAAAAGCAAAAACTATTTTGGTGATACAAAGTACTGAGGAAGAGATGTGGGATCAATGAAGGATTTAGCATGTTTTCAATGAAAGAGACTTGAGCATGTTTAAAAAGCTAAAAGCTAAAAGAATCATTTCTACTTTGAAGCAGATGGAGTAGTTAGTGGCAAACCAGTGCTTCTGCAAAGAACATTCAGAGAAGCCAGACCAAATACAGAAATCATTTTTTGAAGGCAGCAGAGAGATGCTGAGACAAGAACTAAAGGGCAAAAACTCCATAGGAAGAGAATCTCACCAAGGTGAGTTTTCTTCTGCAACTGCTTTTACCTTAGGTACGTTTGCTGATTCTAGGTGTGGACAGGAGGCTGAGATTCTAGGCTTTGCACCAGCAGAGGAACGATGCCAACGGATAGAGAAAGCAAGAGTTTCTGAAGGAGATAGACTAGTTCTAAATGCCTAAAGGTTAAAAAATATATATATTTAAATGAAAACATACACTAGTATCTTATGACCTTGGGATTTCTTAAACAGGACGCAGAAAGTACTAGCCATAAAGAAAAAACACTATATAAATTGAACATTAAAATTTTAAATTTCTGTTCAGGGGAGCCTGGGTGGCTCAACTGGTTAAGCATCCAACTTTAGCTCAGGTCATGATCTATGGTTCGCAGGTTCAAGCCCCATGTCAGGCTCTGTGCTGACAACTTAGAGTCTGGAGCCTGGTCCAGACTCTGTGTCTCCCTCTCTCTTTGTCCCTCCCCCACTCATGCTCTGTCTCTCTCAAAAAAATAAATAAAACATTTAAAAAATTTCAAGAAAAATTTTTTTAATTTCTGTTCAACAAAAGACTCCTTTAAGAAAGTAAAAAGGCAAGCCACAAAGCACAGAAGACATGTATAATACACATACATATTAAATAAAAGAATTATAAAGAATACCCATTAATCAGTAAGAAAAAGGTAATTAAGGCAAAGACAAAAGGGGAAGACTTGAGCAGGCACTTTACAAAAGAGGCTACTGAAATAGCCAATAGACATAAAAAGATACCCAACTTTACCAATCATCAGAGAAATCAAATTAAAAGCACAACACAATTATTACTGAATACCATAAAAACAGCTAAAATGAGAGAGACAATGACCAATTTTGGTAAGGATATAAAATATCTAGAACTCTCATATACTGCTGGTGGAAGTGTACAAATTCCCTCTTCAGGGGCTTGGGAGGCTCAGATGGCTGAGCAACTGACTCCTGATTTCAGCTCAGGTCATGATCTCACCATTGTGGGATCAAGCCCCATGTCTTTCTGCAGTGGGCACAGAATCTGCTTAGGATTCTCTCTCTCTCTCCCTGCCCCTCCTCCACTCACACCTTCTCAAAAAAAAAAAAATTCTTTTTAAATCCCTCCTAGATACACACCCAATAGAAGTGGGTATACATATGTTCAAAGGATATGTACAAGAATGTTCACTGAGGCATTATTTGTAATAGTAAAAACTGGAAACAACGCAAGTATGTCCACTGACAGTAGAATGGATAAATACATGTAAATTGTATTTTATTCAATATGATGAAAAAACTGTAACAAACTACAACTAAACAAACATGATGAATCTCACAAACATAATGGTGAGTGAAAGCCAGACACACAAAAAAGTACATAATAAATGATTCATTTATACAAAGTTCAAAGACTGCCACAACTAATCCATGGCATTAGAAGCTAGAAAAGTGATTACCACTGATGGGGAGTTGTAGTGACTGGCAGCCTGAGGTTGCAGTAATGTATTGTTCCCCAAACTGGGAACTGGTTACCCTGGTGTGACATTTTGTAAAAATTCACTGGCCTGCACTCCTAGGATTTCTATATATACTACAATAAAAACTTTACACTAAAAAAAAAGGGGTGCCTGGGTGGCTCAGTCAATTAAGCATCCAACTTCAGCTCAGGTCATGATCTCATGGTTCATGGGTTCAAGCCCCGCATCGGGCTCTGTGCTGACAACTCAGAGCCTAGAGCCTGTCTTTGGATTCTGTGTCTCTCTCTCTCTCAAAAATAAATAAAACATTTAAAAAAAAAAAAAAGGGACAAGAGGATCAATTTAGTGGAAAGTATGGAGTTAAAAATGCTAAGGACTTGGGGCGCCCGGGTGGCTTAGTCGGTTAAGCGTCTGACTTTCGCTCAGGTCATGATCTAGCGGTTCGTGGGTTCGAGCCCCGTGTCGGGCTCTGTGCTAACTGCCAGCTCAGAGCCTGGAGCCTGTTTCAGTCTGTGACTCCCTCTCTCTCTGACCCTCCCCTGCTCACGCTGTCTCTCTCTCTCTCTCCTAGAAATAAATAAAAAACATTAAAAAAAAAAATGCTAAGGACAGATTGAGATGTGATACCAGATCAGAATGGGGCAAATATCACGCTGTCCTTATATATTATTAGGGCAGCCACAATGCAACTGACCTTGTTTTGGCCTCCAAGGAGGGAAGGTAAAGATCTTTAGAAGAATCTAACTGCTCCTCTCATCTGCTGGCTTAATTCCTAAGCAACTGCTAAATTTTCCAAGTGGCATAATCAAGGAACAGAATGCAAATAGAAGAAACCCAAAATCCTAATCAAGGCTGAGACTGGACAGAGATATAGCATTACTGAGCCCAGGGTGAGGAAAATTCTCTGAGTAAGCACTGACTTCCCCAAACATGCTATACTATACTATACTACTTACAAGCAAGCCAAATACTGGATTCTCCCCTTTGATGGAGAGAACCAGAATGTGAATAATAACTCAAGGCAGTTATCCTAAAGAGTATCCTTATTTTGCATCAAAGAGCCATCAATTTAAGATCCAAGAGAGACATGGATTGGAGGTAAACCAACTTTCCAAAATAAGCAATTATTAAGCATCATGTCAGTGGAAGGCTCCACCTTATATGTGCAGAGGAAAGAAAGTTTCAAGGCAAAATAAGATCTACCCTATGCTCAAAATAATATCAAGGTAGGTTGTAACTGATCAGCAGCCTGATACAATTTCCAGAGTAATCTAGAAAGATTTATCCTCTGGGTAGGATAAGAGATGGCTTCTGGGAATAAGTATATTTACTATTTTTTTAAGTTTATTAATTTTTGTGAGAGAGAGCATGTGCACAAGCGGGGAAGGGACAGAGAGAAAGGGAGACCCAAAATCCAAAGCAGGCTCCAGACTCTGAGCTGTTAGCACAGAGCCCGACATGGGGCTTGAACCCACAAACTATGAGATCATGACCTGATCTGAGGTCAGATGTTTAACCAACTGAGCTACACAGGTACTCCAGGAATAAATACATTTAAACTGGGAATTGAAGGATACAGAGAATTTTAAGGGCAACGTGAAGATAAGAAAGAAAAGTACTTAGATATTTGAGACAAAGGCAAATGAGGTAAGCAAAACCAGAGACTAGAAAATACAGGCAAGAAAAGAACATTTATAGTATCTACAGTGTGCCAAGCACTGTGTTACATGTTGCTTTTTTTTTTTAAATGTTTATTTAATTTTGAGAGAGCGAGTGAGCAAGCGAGCACACAAGCAGGGGAGGAGAAAAAAGAGGGGAAGACAGAGGATCCCAAGCAGGTCATGCACTGTTAACACACAGCAAAACCAGGGACTCAAACCCACAAACCATTGAGATCATGACTTGAGCTGAAATCAAGAATCAGGCATTTAACTAATTGAGCCACACATATTGCTATTTATATAATTAACTCATGAGGCTCAGAAAGGTTAGGTAATTTGCCTAAATCAGTAAACTGGCATCGCCAGGATGAAAATCTATTTCGATTTCTATCTAATTCCAGAACAAGTGATCATTCCAATATGTGCAGCAAAGGGAACAATACAAGATAAAGCTGAAAAGTTAAACTTAGATCAGGATCCCCCAAAATTTTCATTTTGTGAATCTGAACCAATGAAGGTTTTTTTAGGAGTAGAGTCACAAAAAGTCTCATCAAGTAACCTATTCAAGAAAGATTTAAGAAGAGGGGCACCTGGGAGGCTATGTCAGTTAAGTGCCCAACTTCAGCTCAGGTCATGATCCCACGGTTCGTGGGTTAAAGCCCCACATGTGGCTCTGTACTTATACCTTGGAGCCTGCAACCTGCTTTATATTCTGTGTCTCTCTCTCTCTGCCCCCCTCCTCCACTTGGGCTCTTTCTCTGCTCCTACCCCACTTGTGCTCTCTCTTTCTCAAAAATAAAAAAACATTAGGGCACCTGGGTGGCTCAGTTGGTTAAGCGTCCGAGTTCAACTCAGGTCATGATCTCACAGTTAATGAGTTCAAGCCCCGCATCGGGCTCTGTGCTGACAGCTAGCTCAGAGACTGGAGCCTCTCTTCGGATTCTGTGTCTCCCTCTCTCTCTGATGCTCCCCTGCTTGCGCTGTCTCTCTGTCTCTCAAAAATAAATAAAAACATTAAAAATTTAAAAAATAAACATTTAAATGAAAAAAGAAAGATTTAAGGAGAAATGTTAAAATTAAGTTGAAAAGTGTGGGTGGAGACCAGAGAATCTATCTTAAAACTGTAAAAAAGAACACTGTAGATGAAGCAAAGAGAACACAGACTGCCTCCAGAATTTGGATAAAGGTACTCAGAGGCAGAGCTTACTAATAAAGAGAGGAGAAGATAAGATACTAAAAAGATGGTCCACTGAAACACCTTAAAAGAGCAGACAATATATCCATTTTATTCACCAATACATTTAGGACCTAGCACAGTATTTCTCACACATAGTAGGTAATCAGTAAACTATTATGGAAGAGACAATGGTCAAAAGTGACCAATGAGGGACAGAAGTAAAGGACTGGATCAAGATTTTAATAATACATTATAGCATATAATAATAGGTGATGTTTTAAGCAACTGAAATAAATGAAAATTTCACTAGAACGTAAAGGTAGAGAAGGCAGGGTGCAGAAATCTGGAAAATACCAGGCATGTTTGGTAATGACAAAAATAATGAGAGAGACAGGAGAAAATATCAGAAGTCAAGAGAAGTGAGAAAGGTCACAGATGGCTCTCTGCAAGGGAAATTTAGGAGGTTAGAAGTAAGACAGATGAAGAAAGCAAAGGAGTAAGTAGCTAGTGAGGAAGTGGTGTGAAGTCAAACAAGAAAAGAAGGGACGCCTGGGTGGCTCGGTCGGTTAAGCGTCCGACTTCGGCTCATATCATGATCTCACGGTTCGTGGGTTCGAGCCCCATGTTGAGCCCTGTGCTGCCAGCTCAGGGCCTGGAGCCTGTTTCGGATTCTGTGTCTCCCTCTCTCTCTGATCCTCCCCTGTTCACGCTGTCTCTCTCAGAAATAAATAAAACATTAAAAAAAAAAAAAAAAACAAGAAAAGCGGAAGACAAAAGCTAAACAAAATAACATGATTGTGGTAATGTGCTCTTGGGTGGGGAAACTGAAGTTGGAGGGTTAAAGGGTACGAACTCCCCAAAGTAGCAGGATGAGATAGGAACAAGGGCACATAAGGGTTGAACAAGGTAAGAGGAGGGGCAGCTCTCACTTTAAAACAGGAGAGGTGGAGGGAAAACAGAGTAAAAGAAATGTGCCAGAGTTATATGTTGTCACCCCTATCCTTAAAAGTGGAGAGAGAGAAAACTCAGAAAGTCCAAGTCATTCCCAGGCAACAGACCACTTACAAAGCCACCACAAATGCTGCTTGGGTGTACTGTACACTGTCCTGACAGACAACACACTCCTAGGAATAGGAGTCTGGACTGACCCATTTCTCTATCTGGCCCAGCTTTGACTAGCACAAAGACCAGCACCCAGAGGACCCCAGTAAATGTTACTAGGGATGGAGTGTGAGCAGGTAAGCAGGATGTAGGATGATCCAATGGCTCGTACAGGCTGATCTTTCTCCTACAAAGGAATACTGACGTTAAGGAAGAACTCTGGCTATATCAAAGAACCCACACTGAGTCCTCCCTAGGAGTCTCCAGGGAGCTACCCTGAGAAGAGTCCTATCTTCATTATCACTGTCCCCAGAGAACTGTACCATACACTGGCGTCTTCCCTGGTAGGATGACGATAATGAGCTGCAGCCCTGAGTAGGTGTTCTTGAGATGCCGGAACATGGGCTCCACGCTGTCTGCCCCCTGTGCATATTTGCAGAAGCAAGGCTGGCCCTGGATGGGCATCCCTGCATCCTTGGAAATCTTCCTCAGCTGGTCTGTGAAGTTCCTGCAGCACAAGTATGGTCATGACAGGAGGCAGTGAGTCCCACTTTAATAATTCTGAATAAATCCTCCATTTTAGGTACCTAGCTCTATGATAACCACTGAGAGATTGAGATAAATGATATATGATCACAGACAATGTAAAAAAACACATTTGTAGTTGAGTAGGACAAAACCAAGCTTGCTAAGTATTTAATGGTGCAAACAGAGAGCCAAGGGAGTCCAGAGAAGGAATCTGTGGGAATTCTGAGTCCCCACCTTGTCCCAACCAAGCAACTGATTCTTGTGCACTAAGTCCTTAGCAATAGGCAAATGCCCAAGAGAAAGGCTTCTGCTCATATTAAAATAAGCTCCAACAGTGATCAGAGCACAGGAGGTGCTCAGTAAAAATGAATTTCCTCCTCCCCTGATTTTTTGAGGGCTAAGAGCAAATAATTAAACAAGCTTCTTTTCTTTTGGCTTTGGGGCTTTACCCTAGGAAAGGAAGGCAAAGTTGGAAGAAAGGGTACATATGTAGTAGATCTTAAAAAATCAAGCTACATAAATACAGTAACAGATTGAAATGGGTAGCAGGAAATTTAACTTGTGAAAATCCTACATTTAGATTAAAAGCAATATACAAGTAGAGAATAAAAGCAATTGTTTAGAGGACATTATATAGCTTACAAATACCAATATGACAGATTCAAAAGTCTATATAGTAAGAAAATAAGTATTTTTAACATATTTAGTAAACACACACATACAAGATAAATACAGTATAATACTATTAAATAAAACTTAAGTCATATATATGTATGTATAAAAAATATATAGAAGTTGGATAGGAAATTCATGACAATTCATGATAGAAGCTGCATCAGAAGGCGGGAATGGAACTAGGATTGAGGATATAAAGGAGCATCAAATTTAATAAATGGGTCTCTACTTCAAAGAAAGTGGTATTCCCAATCTTTTCTCTACCACCAGATCACACTTAGTATATTGTGTCCTGTGCCAGAGACCACAATGTGTTTAAAGAAGTCTAGAATGGGGAAGGTCTTGAAAACCTGTCCTAAACATTAAAAAAAAGGGGGGGCGTCTGGGTGGCTCCGACGCCCAGTTAACTGAAGTCAGTTAAGCGTCCGACTTCAGCTCAGATCACGATCTCACGGTTCCTGGGTTTGAGCCCTGTGTCAGGCTCTATACTGACAGCTAGCTCAGAGCCTGGAGACTGCTTCAGATCTGTGTCTCCCTCTCTCTCTCTGACCCTCCCCTGCTCACGCGCTCGCTCAGTCTCTCTCAGAAATAGATTTTTTAAAGAAAACCTGTCCTAAAAGTGATATAAGCTAAGGTAACAAGACTTCTTTAGCCGGAAGTAAAATTCTGAGGGTTGACCTTAGGACTCCCTCATCCATCCCCAATTACCAATTTATACACCTCCACAGCCACCTCTTTTCCCTCTGTCTCAGTAGAAAGGATGCCTTTTCTTGTACTCTGGATCCCATCCTCCTCATACACATTTAGAAACTTTGCTCTATTTCCTTTCTAGATTCTCAGAGTTCTATCTTCAGCCTCTGTTCACTATTTACATTCTCCCTGGACAATCTCATGCACTGCCATACCCTCAGATTCCCAGGTTTAATCTTTAGCCTAGAACCAAACATCCAACTACATATCACTGACCCAGGTATACAAGCCATATTCTTACCCCTTGCATCTCGGGATCACTGAGAGAATGGGATGTCTGATGAACTGGCTCCCAATTCCGAGATTCTAGGTTTATTAGTTTCAGTACCCCAAAATATCCAAAATAATGGATTCTCAAAAAAACTGGACATGAAAATAAGAGAGAAGCACACAAAGAATATATCTTCCAATAAGGTGACACAAAGACAGAGAACTGGGAGCCTTTCCAATATTGCTAAGGGCCAACTTTCCAATGCTAGACCAAGGCTAGGAATGGCTTGACCTAATGGTACTAACGTCCCAAAACCCAGGAAAGGGGACAAGAGAAACTCATTTAAAAGAAACTGTAAGTGTGATGGTAGTAGTTGTGTATCTGTGAGAGGAAAAGAAGAAGGACAGGCAGGGCAGCTAGAGTCCCCACATTCATCAGGTGCTACTGTAACTAATTCTTATTAAAATCCCAAAGCCAGCTGAACCTACCAGGGCACAAAGCTCTATTATCCTTCTCAATGCCCAAAGTGGTCAGCTCCACCAGCTCTTCCTCAGCCTAGGAGTGCACTGACCCTATTCTGGATCCAGAGTGAATAAGAAGCCACCACTTCAAAAGAATGCAGGCAGTAATAAACTGCACACTTCAAATGGGTTAATTTTGTGGTATCTGAAATATCTCACTAATAATAAGACTGAAAGGGAAGGGTCAGTTACTTCTTTACTATTCATTCATTCACTCAAGAACATTATTCCCATAACATGTTCCTTTAAACCATTTGGCTATATCATTTTTTTCATTGCTGTCATCTATTCCTAGCCTCTCAGCCACAGGTAGCTAAGAGGCCCTTATAACTCATGTTCATCTAATTCAGGTCACTTGGACCTGAATGAAAAAATTCTGTGTATAGGAGAGAACAGCTCAGAGAACCAGCTGTGCTTTTGTTTCCAATGAGGAATACAAGCTTT
Organism: Proteles cristata cristata; assembly: GCA_017311185.1. Lineage (NCBI taxonomy): Eukaryota > Metazoa > Chordata > Mammalia > Carnivora > Hyaenidae > Proteles > Proteles cristata. Next base: position 593,337 of record JAESUZ010003902.1, on the reverse strand, counting down.
GAAACCTCAGATCTGATCTGATCCCAACTCTGACACTTTCTTGATATGCAAACCTTGTACAAGGTACTCTCTGAGCCTCAGTTTCCTGAAAATGGAAATACCACCACCTACTCACTGAAAAGATGAAATGAGAGAACATAAAATTAGGTACGGTGTTGGTACATTATAGTCTTCGTTACTATTATTTACTACCCATGTTAATAATTATAACAATAAAATAATTCAGGCCCCCTCAGGAGATTCATGCCCTGAAATCATCTCTGACACTAATACAGCTCCTTATCAAGATGTCTGACCGCAGATGGACAGAAAAGGAACAGTTAAGTTTGAGCCAGAAAGCACAGGGAAGCAGGGTCAAGAGTCAGAAAGAGGGGGGAAAAAAAAGAGTCAGAAAGAGGGGAATACAGATCAAATCTTGGCCCCTTGTGGGTAGGGGAAGGTGGGCAGCTCTAGGGTCCTTCCCACCCTTCCACCCATACACCCAACCCTCCTTACTTGAGCACCTCTTCTCGACACTGTTTTTGGGGTGCGAAGCAGGCGATGGCCCAGACTTTGATCTCAATCCCATTGTAGAACTGTTTCCCCCGCATGTCCCAGACACCCTGATTAGGGGTGGCAATGGCCCGGTTCTGGGGATAGGCAGAGGGGGCGTCCAGGTGAGCCTCAGTAGAGCCAGATGAGCAGGAGAGCCAAAGCCCCTGGCAATATAACCCAACTCCCCCTACCATATGCCCCAGAGATGTTGTCTGGCCCTGACCCTGCTCACCCGGCCGCCGTACTGCAAGATGGGCGCCGGCAGCACTCGCCCTGTCACCTCCGTCATGTCATCCTTCACTTTGATCCCAAATTCCTGAATGTAGGGATCTAGGTTGTAGCTGGCATTCTTCATCTGTAAGACAAAAGAAGGGTATCTCAGGAGAGCAGCAGCTTGGCAATACTGCTCACCCTCTGGGTCCCAAGGAGAAAGCCCTGAAGGGCAGCTGGGGCTGGCAAGTAATAGCCCTAAAAAGGGGCAGAAAGTGGAAAATGAAGTAAGTGGGAATAGATAACACAGGGAAGTAATACAGGAGGGAAAAAGAAATAAGGAAGCCAAGTAGCTACAGGGTCAAGAAACAAGAGCAGTCCTATGGAATCCCAGGCAACAAATCCAGACTTGTGTTCTCCTGAGGATCCTGCCAAGGCAGAAAAGTATCTATGCTACCAGGGGCCCCAGTGACTGAGCAACCAAGCATACATTTCTCTGCAGCCCTACTGACCAGGCGGCTAATCTCCTCCTGTCTGTCTGGGGCCGACCTAGCTGTAGCCTTTATCATGGTCGAAGTCTGGTTGTCGGTCAACTTCTTAATGCAGCGCTGCCCAGCCACAATGTTACAGACCTGAGGAAACGAGAAGGACAGGTAGCTCTGGCTTGAGTACAGTCCACGCTGTACCCAGAGCCCCACAATAAAGGAAGAGACCTTGGCTGTCAGTCCTGGAAAGGGGACTGCAAAATCCCTTGTGCAGAGACAGGTAAGTTAGAAAATATTCACCTACAACCAAAGGCAATAGAGCCACTTTGTCATTAAGAGATTGGGATCCAGAGCCAGATCTGGGCCCAGGTCTCATGTTAATTGGGGAGAAGAGAAACAAACTCATAGGACTGTTTGGAGACTAAATGAAATAAAGCACTTAGAGGACTGAGTACAATTCTGGAACACAGTAAACACTCAGTAAACTCTAGCATAAATTATTATTTACCAAACGACCTAGTACAGAGCTCTTCTGAATACTAAAAAACTCAATATAAACAAACTGGATTCCTAAGGAGGTAGAAAGCTCTCCAATGGTGACAGGCAGTCAATTGCTTCCCTGCAACTCATTAGGAGAACTAGGGATGATTCTTAATGCTTGAGCCCCAGCCTACAGATGATCACTGAGCCCCTGGACTACAGCAATCACTGTCTCGGTTGGCTGACAGCATCTTCTGTTGGTGTGAGGAACATCCTGCCATGTGTTCCTCTGTTTGGGGCCCAAGACAACACAGTGGATTTCAAAAAAACTTTCTAGTAATGTGAAAGACTTCCATTCTCCAATATACTATATTCAGGATGCCATGATCAAGAAGCCTTTTTGGAGAGTAGAAAGAGCCTGTAGATTGGAAAGATTGAATATGAAGCCCAGCTTTGCCATTTCAAGGTGATATTACCTTGGGCAGGTCTCTTAACTACTCTCAGACTACGCTTCTTTAATTTCAGTCATCAAATAAAACATTAGCTGGGGTGCCTGGGTGGCTCAGTCGGTTGAGCATCCGACTTCAGCTTGTGTCATGATCTCATGGTTCATGGATTCAAGCCCTGCATCGGGCTTTGTGCTGACAGCTCAGAGCCTGGAGCCTGCTTCGGATTCTGTGTCTCCCTCTCTCTCTGACCCTTCTCCACTCATGCTGTGTTTCTATCTCAATAATAATAAACATTTTTTTAAAAATTAAAAAAAAACCATTAGCTAAGGGGGTTGTTGTGAGGATTTAGACAAAATGAAATGTGTAACTGGTTCCCAAAGGGCCAACACTATGTAAGTACTGGTTTTCCTTCTAATTTTCAAAGTTCATGATGAACACTGGTGGAGAAAATCATGATAAAGCCACCTGCCTTTAAAGTCCATATCCCAAAGAATACAAAATTAGTCAATTCAATTAATAAAAATCCAGGATTGTTGAATTCTTAAATTAAACAACAATAAAATCATTGAATTGTTAAAAATTACGAGGTTGCTCTCTTAAAAGCACCTTAAGGTTGTAGCATTCTTGACAGATGATTTCAGCTACAGAATCAACACTAGGAAAAGACTAAAGCAGGGGTGTGGAAAAATTGAAACCCTTGTGCATTGCTGGTGGAATGTAAAATGGTAACAGCCACTGTAGAAAACAGTATGGTGATTCCTCAAAAAATTAAACAGAGAATTATCATGATTCAGTAAATCCACTTCTGAGTATATAGTCAAAAGAAGTGAAAGCAGTGACTAAAATACTCTACACCTATATTCATAGCAGCATTATTCATAATAGTTAAAAAAGTGGAAACAACCTAAGTGTCTATCAATGAATGAATGGATTTTTTAAAAAAGTGATATATACATACAACAGAACATTATTCAGCCTTAAAAACAAAGAAAATTCTGACACATGCTACAGTATAATGAACCTTGAAGACATTATGCTAAGTGAAGATGCCAGTCCAAAAAAGCCACATATAATTCCATTCATATGAAATGTCCAGAATAGACAAATGCACAAAGACAGAAATAGATTAGTCGTTACTAGGGGCTGGTTGGTAAAGAGTAGGAATATAAGTGACTGCTAATGGGTATTGGTTTTCTACTGGGGATGATGAAAATGTTTTACAATCAGATAATGGTGATAGTTATACAACTCTGAATATACTAAAAACCACTGAATTGTACATTTGAAGAGGGTGAATTTTATGGTATATGAATTATACCTTAATCAAGTTATTCATTAAAATATTTTTTTAAAAAATCTCACCTGGCTATAAAAGTCTACATTAGACCCTGTACCTCTCTCTGAAATCACCCCTTACTACTTTTGCTCTCATATACCACATGCCAGCCACTATGGCCTTCTATTTCTCAAAAAAATCCAAGTTACCTGCTGCTTTAGAGCCTTTGTACTTATTATTTACCCCATAAAAGGTTCTTCCCTCAGGTTTTTACAAGGTTGGCTCTATCTCATAATTCAGGACTCAAATGTCTCCTAAAAGAGGACCTCCCTGACCACAATAACTAAAGTGGCTCTCCAACCCCCTCCTCCCTTACCTCTATCCCCTTAAACTATTTTATTATTCTTATACCACTTAACACCATCTGAAACTATCTTATTTATCAATTTATTGTCTATCTCCCCCTTCTAGAACGTAAACTCCATGACAGCAGGGACCTTGTCTGTCTTGTTAATCTCTATATTCCCAGCACCTAAAAGAGCATATGACACACAGTAGGAGCTCAATAAATATTTGCTAAATAACGATAAGAATAAAAATATACATTAATATATAAATTATTCACCTTGGAAACTAATGTTTAAACAAAAGTAATGTTAATTTGCTAACAATATATGTAACATAATTTGGCTTGCAGTAGATAGCCTAAGCTGGGATTGTCCCTGGAAACTCCTATTTACACCTCAAAAGAACATAGTGCCTTCCTCCCACTTTCCACGCATCATCAGCTATTAACTAAAGCCAGAGTTCTTGGGTTTGGGGATCTCATCTCCTCTCAACCTAATTCCCTCTGGCTAGTTCTAAAAGCCTAGGGGCATCTGGGTGGCTAAGTCAGTTAAGTGTCCGACTTCCGCTTGGTAGTCATGATCTTATGGTTCATGGGTTCGAGCCCCACATTGGGCTCTGTGCTGATAGCTCAGACCCTGGAGCCTGCTTCAAATTGTTTCTCCCTCTCTCTCTCTGCCCCTCACTCACTCACGCTCTGTCTCTCTCTATTCCTCAAAAATGAATAAATGTTAAAAAAAAATTTTTTTAATCCTAGAAGCTCACAGAAGGCTTGAGCTTTAGTCCCAGCTATCTGACTCCTGCAATGGGAACAGAGGAAGATGTCATTATAGGTTAGTGCTTCTCCAATTTTAATGTTCATGAGTCCTCTTTGGATTCTGTTAAAAGACAGATTTTGATTCAATAGTTCTAGGTAGAACCTGAGATTCTGCATTTCAAACAAGCTCCCACCCAGGTAGTATCTATGCTGTTGATCTACAGACCACATTTTTGAGTAGTACTAAACAATCAAGTAGTCAGCAGTAATTTCTCCACAGACATTTTGGCTAGTGTGTATATCCCAAATCAAATACAGCCCAATGGCTCTGAATTTGTATTCTATGACTTAAAAAGCATTACTATTCTTTAATTGCAGGATTTCAAAGGTATGCTGAAGCATAAAAATATGATCAATCTTGGGACTAAAACTTTTTCAAAAGGAACACATTGATCATCACATCGATAACATGAACAGGACTCATGTTATAGGTAACGTGCAAAATAAGGTATACTGACATCTCTAGGTCATTTAGGACCCCCAGCTCCAGAAAGGGTTAATAGAAATTAAAAGAACCTAAATGTGGGTATCTGAAATCTCTGTCCTGACCAAACTAATTATGTATTAAATAGTAAATACAGCTTTTACTTCTGCCTGGTAGTCCTAAAAGAACAGGAGAGCAAGATGAAGGGTAACGAAAGAACTAAGCAGGTAAGAATGAAGCCTACATTTCACTGAATGACCTCACACCTCTCAGAATGTCAATTTTCCTAACTTCAAAATGAGAATGAGAGACTCCAAATGGAAGAAAAGAGCTCCGATGATCAGTGTGCAGATACAATGCTTGTTCTCTAGCCCAGCCATTACTTGGCAGCCTCACCTCTAGGGGCAGGTAGGTATGCTTTTGTTCCTGGCCAACTTGCAGGCAGGGCAGGTGGGGATACTTGAGCTGAAGGTTATATTTCTGCTTGAAGTACTGTGCCACTGTGCACTCCACAGTCTGTCCACTCTCCAGCTGCAAGGGAAACCTGTTTGGGGGAAGGAAAGAAGGTGTCAGGGCCCAGCATTTAATCCCACCTCTTTAGACTTGTACAACCATGGGAAGTCCCAGACTTGGCTTCATCCTATCCAGCCTCTTTAAGCACTGCCACTCATGGGAAAGTAGGCAATACAGGGCTCCCAGAGTGAAGTCAAAGAGTAGAGGAAAGTTCCACAACAGTCAAGACCATATCTGACTCATCTACATGTCTAGTGCTGAGCATAAAACCCAACACCCAATAGGCACTCACAGACCAGTTAGTCTAAGGGTCTAAGGTCAAGAAGGTGGATGGAATGAGCCCAGGAACCTAGCTTTCTTTCTCAGGTGGAAGAGTAAGCTGAGAGAGATCCTAACATTTACAGAACTGAGGCAGCAGTCAGGGGAAGACTCCTGCTCTATAATAAAGGCCCAAGGAAGAAAGGTAGAGACCGAGAAGGTAAAAATGGTAAGGAGAGTATCAAGGATCTGGAAAGGTTGGAAGAGGGATACCAAACTCCCATATTTTATCTTCAAAAACTCAGGGCAAGTAGGGGAGGGCATAGGAAATGAAAGAATAGCTGACATATCAGCCCTCTTCCACCAATGGTATGGCTTAGAAGCCTGTCAACTCACGTCTGATGGCTGGCAGGGCGGCGGGTAACATTACACACACGGTATTTCCTCTTCATCTGTCCACAGTGGGTCACTTCCACCTTCAGGCCTGGGATACACACACCGCCAGTCAGGGCTGGAAAAGGCTGCTCATGCAACCAGGCTTGGCCTCTCCCTGAACATATCCCAAGGGGATTTCCTTTTATGATGAAAGAGAAAGTAGTGTTGTTTCCTTTCCCCACATGATTGGGTCCTCACCTTTGATCTCCTTGGTGAAGCGCACACGTTGAGAGTCTGTGAGGGGCTTGGGCTGCTCATCTATGTTCCTGATGTCCAGCACCTCACACATGAACTCAATCACCGGCTGCGCCTTATAGAAGGCAGTGGCTGAGACTGTGGGGACAGGGTGGGCATATCTCAACTTAGGTTCAATCTTTCAGTATAAATGGAGGCACTGCTCTTTACACCCTCTTCCTTATAGGGTATCAGGATGGGGGAGGGGTCCCAGGGCTTTAGGGATTAGACTAGGAGTGTGGTTGTAGAGCTGGGAGGGATGAGGCTGGGAGTGTGGTCACTGGACTTAGGGTGCCCCTGGCTCCATAGCTGTCCCCACTCACCATCAATGTTGAGCATCATCTTCCACATGGCAGGGCGCACAGACTGGTGAAAGCCGAACCAGACCTCGCGCCCACCCCCCAGCGGGTGGTAGTAGCCCTCAGGCGGTGAGAAGAAGGAGCGGCCCACGGGGGTGTACCTGGCAGGGACAGGCAGAGAACTGGTCCCTCGGGCACAGGCCCCCACCCTGTGAGGCATCCTGGGCACGGAGGAGCCCTGGCCTGGAAGGCAGGACACCAGGGCTTTAATTCCAGCTCTGATCCTTTACTAGTTATTATGACTGACCTTGTGCAAGTCTCTATCCTTTCTCTGTCCTGCAGGGACAGATGGGATGGAGGTCCAAAGATATCTAAAAGGGACAGGGCCAAGGCTTTAAACCACCTAAATGTATATGCATACCATTTGGCATATGGTAGGGCTTCAAAGAATGTTTTATTCAAAAGGCATACTGCGGGACCTTAGTATGTGCTCATTACCCCCCACCCCGCATAGCAGTTCTGCCACCACTACTAGCCCAGATACTAACTACACCCAGTACCTCATGGATGCCAGGTGCCTCATGGCCACATCCAGGGCTTGCACAGACTCCAAGGGAACAGGGATCTGGCCACTGACCAAGGCCTCATGCAGCATGCGCCAGCTGACAATAGCTAGCCACTTGATGGAGACCTTGAAGATTCGATCCTTCCCTTCCCCAGGGATTGTCACCTCAAAGTCAACCTTCAAAAGAAAGGAGTGAAGGACTGCCAATGCTTTCCCACAATCCAACATTCCTTGTGTTGCCCCATCTGTCCCCAACCACAAATATCTGCCAAGAATCTGCTCCTTAAACTGATAGGGGCTCACAGTGAAGATTTCAGAGGAAATTCAGCCCTTTAGTCTCTAGCCACCTTAGTTCAGTGCTTCTGCCCCTCTCAACCACACCTAGCAGGAAGTCCTTTAGGTCTATTTTAAGTCTAATCTCAGTCTGTTTGGGCAGGGACAGACATATAGAAAGCTAAATAAACATCAGTATCTACCCATCCCTCACCCTAATACACCAATACACACTTTCTCATCATAAAAGATGAAAAGGATTTTTGGACTGCCAGATTCTAATAGGCTTAAATGAGTTCTGTCCCACCCCAGACCCCTGACATGGGTCTAGTCTGACTCCCAACTTACCCGTTCATTGCCAATGGGCAGTGCTGTGACAGTGTAAATGTTCTTCTTTCCATCATACACAGGCTTGCGATCACCAAAGATCTGAGGCTTGAAATGCTGGACCATGTATTCCACCACTTCCCTTTGGGGAATAGGAGCAGTAGGTAGAAGCTGAGAGACTACTACTTCAAGCTCTTGGAAGTAATTCAATGTTCAGGTAATGTCCATGCCCTCCTAACAGCTACTCTAATCTCATCTACTCTATAGCAGTGCTTCTCAAACGTGGACATTCATATGAATCACCTGCAGATTTTATTAAAATGGAGATTCTAATTTAGGTCTAGAGCAAAGCCTGAAATTGTATAGTTCTAACAAGCTATCAAGGGATGCTTCTGGTTCTCAGAACACCAAGATTCTAAAGGATCTAAAAGAGTAGGTATGAGTGCCTTCTTTTTTTGTTTTTTTTTTTTTAAATGTTTTATTTATTTCTAGGAGAGAGAGAGACAGCGTGAGCAGGGAGGGTCAGAGAGGAGAGACACAGACTCTGAAACAGGCTCCAGGCTCTGAGCTGGCAGTCAGCACAGAGCCCGACGCAGGGCTCGAACCCACGAACCGTGAGATCATGACCTGAGCGAAAGTCGGACGGTTAACCGACTAAGCCACCCGGGCGCCCCGGTATGAGTGCCTTCTGAGCAGAGGAGGCAGCAGAGGAAAAAAGGGGTTACTCCCAGGGTCTATCTAGAATCAGGAACAGAATCCAGACAGCTCCAATCCCCAAGCTGACACATATAAAAGGTAGATGAGGGGTGCCTGGGTGGCTCAGTTGGTTAAATGTCGACTTTGGCTCAGGTCATGATCTCACAGTTCCTGAGTTCGAGCCCCATATCGGCCTCTGTGCTAACTGCTCAGAGCCTGGAGCCTGCTTCAGATTCTGTGACAACTACTCTCTCTGTCCCTCCCACACTCATGCTTTGTCTCTGTCTTTCAAAAATTAATAAATAAATAAACGTTTAAAAAAAAGGTGGGGGAGGCGCCTGGGTGGCTCTGTCGATTAAACATCCGACTTCGGCTCAGGTCATGATCTCACAGTTCGTGGGTTCGAACCCCATGTCAGGCCCTGTTCTGTTAGCTAGCTCAGAGCCTGGAGATAGATAGCCTGTTTCAGATTCTGTGTCTCTCTCTCTCTCTGACCCTCCCATGCTCATGTGCTTGCACACGCTCTCTCTCGCTTGCTCTCAGAAATAAATAAAACATTAAAAAAAATTTTTTTAAATAAAAAGGTAGATGAAGCAGAGATCTGAATTAGAATAGGAATAAACTACAGAAGAAGAACCCCATCTCTTTCATCTCTCTGAAGCCTCTAAAGACTTCCAAGGAGCTCTAAAGGCTCCTTCCACCCTGCTATCAACCTCATTATCATCTCTTTTCTCGGTTTTACTTCCTGTCCTCTGCCACTAAGATCCCAGAGTGTCCATCTATCCTTCAAAATACCATCCATCCAACTATCTAAACTGTTCACTTTCTAAACCAAAGCTCTTGAATATTACTGATAAAAAGACTCAAACTGTACATTGTAAGCAACTATAAGCACACGGTTTCAATCCCAATTAGGCTTTAGTGCTACCAAGCAATCTCTTTAATGTCCCTGATCATTTCCATTCCTTACAGACTGCCAAACTTTCTCCTCTACCTTCTAGCTCCAGAACCCATTCCTACCTCCAATCAAAAAGCAACTCTAAGGGTGCCTGGGTGACTCAGCTGGTTAAGCATCTGACTTCGGCTCAGGTCATGATTTCACAGTTTGTGGGCTGTCAGCACAGAGCCTGCCTCAGATCCTCTGTCTTTGCCCCTCCCCAGCTTGTATGCTCTCTTGCTCTCTCTCTCTCTCTCTCAAAAATAAATATTAAAAAAAAAACTCTAATTACTAAAAAGTATAGCACAAAATAGGCAAGGCTACCTTCAAGTTCTCAGACATATAAACAAACATATTTACATATGCACACCTCTTTTCCTATTTCTCCTTTCACACTTGAAATGTCCCTTCCATATATAATTTTTAAACATATGAATATGTTCAACTTCACGCATTAGAGAAACACAATTTAAAATTAGACCAAAACTGGAGCACCTGGCTGGCTCAGTCGATAGAACATGCAACTGACTCTTAATCTCAGGGTTGTGAGTTCAAGCCCCACAATGGGCAAGGAGATTACTTTAAAAATTTTTTTAAGAAAATAAAATTAGACCAAGATACAATTTTCTATTTATTATAATTCCAAGGGTCAAAAAATCCAATATACTGGATTGGTGCTGTTATGGGAAGAGGCACTCTGATACTTGGATGATAGGAGTATAAATTGGTACGACTTATCCTAAGAATACTGGTAATATCTCAAAATTTCTCTTTTTCTTTTTTAAGTTTATTTATTTAATTTGGGGAGGAGGAGGGAAGAGAGAGGGAGAGAAAGAGAAACCCAAGCAGGCTCTGCACTGTCAGCACACAGCCCGAGGTGGGGCTCAAATCCACAAATCATAAGTCCTGACCTGAGTGAAATCAAGTCTCAAATGCTAACTGACTGAGCTACCTAGGTGCCCCTCAAATTATTATTTTTAATTTCTTAATGTTTATTTTTGAGAGAGAGACAGCATGAGTGGGGCAGGGGTGGGGGGGGGAGACACACACACACACACACACACACACACACACACACACACACAGAATCCGAAGCAGGCTCCAGGCTCTGAGCTGTCAGCAGAGCCCAAAGTGGGGCTCGAACTCACAAACAGCCAGATCATGACCTGAGCTGAACTTGGACACTTAACTGAGACACCCAGTTGCCCCTCAAAATTTTTCAAAGTATCATGCCACTAATTCTATTCTTAGAAATTTATCCTATAGAAACACTCATATTTGAGTGCAAAACAATGTATCTATATTTAATAACATTCAACAGTTTCACTTTTGTAGCAAAAGTTTAGGCTAAACCTAAATGTTTCTCAACAGATTTATTAAATAAGTTATAATACATCTATTCAATGGACTATCTATAATGCTATGCAAAAGGCATATATGCATGTACTGATGTACATTGTTCAGTGGAAAAAAGCAAGGCGCAGAACAAGGCATATAGGATTTTATATTTCGTGCATTTAAAAAATGTTCTATATACACATATGCTTGTATACACATATGTAAATATATGGAAACATACTCAAGAATGGTATCAATGAATGCCTCTAGGAAAAGGGATTCAAGGACTAGAGACCAGGGTATAACAGGAGATATTTTTTACTTCTATTCTTTTTGTAATATTTTAATTTTTTAAAATTTGTATATATGTAGTTGTCAAATAATAATGAAATCAGTTAATCAGACAAAGAAATATTGCTTCTTCTACGGCTAATTCCTCCAACTATGTATCCTCTAATGTCTTCCTGACTTAGCAATGAGTGGGAACTTATTCCTCTCCTCTCTGTCCTCTACCTTTAGCCTTTTTCTCCGACAACTTCTTCTCCTCTGTTTATAAGCATATACATGTCTCATTCTTAAAAACTTTTTATTCATTCATTTTAACACTGCAATGTGCAACACATTATAGTTGACCCCTATAAATCCTCTCTAACCAACATATTTTCTCTCCCCTTGCTTCACTGCCAAACTATCTAGAAAAAGCGATCTGCTCTTACTATCCCTACCACATTACCTTCCACTTATTCCTCAACTGACTATAGATTAGTAGCTCAATTATTCTGCTAAAACTGCTCTACAAAAGTTACCAATTACCTCCGAATAGCCAAATTCAATGATATGTTTCAATGTTTACCTTACCTGTTATCTCCTCCTCAAATACTTCCTTGAATCTGGTGATACCATACTCTACCAGTTTTCTGGATCCTCTCAAGATTCTGAGACTCAGGAAAGTAATGACTCCTGGATTTAGTGGCTTAAATGTGTATCACTTACCGGTTGACTCTGCGAGGACACTTATCCGGCTTGATATCCACCTCGTAGTGGTAGACGTCAATCTTAGGAATATCCACCTCAAAGTAATTGGCCAGAAGCTTGATTGGTTTCCCCACAGTGCCAATGCCAGGCCGGCGAGGTGCCTGGAACACCTGCTGCAGGGGGGGCAGGTAGGCTCCCGCAGCTACAAGACAAAGAGGCTGATGAGGGTAGAGTCTGGCATCTCCTTACCATTCTGATCAAAGAAGGCACAAAGCCTCCCAGAAGAGGAACAGGAAGGTACAGGGAAAGCTTCTTTCTAGCCTACCCAACCCAACTGAAGGGTTCCACTGGCTCAGGCAATCCATGTCCCTTTTTTTTTTTTTTTAATAATGCTTCTTTATTTTTGAGAGAAGCAGAGAGAGCAGGGGAGAAGGAGAGAGAAAGAGAGACAGAGTATCTGAAGTAGGCTCTGCGCTGCTAGAATGGAGGGCTTGAATACAAGAAGCGTTAGATCATGACCTGAGCTGAAGTTCGACGCTTAACCAACTGGGTCACCAGGTGCCTCTCCATGTTCATTTTTTAAAAAACCTCTCTCCAGTTAGAAAATTATCTTCGTCATCTACCTTAAATTCATCAAGTGATTATTTAATACATTCCTATTATATGTCAAGTAGAGAAGCTAAATCTGACTCCCAAAAATAAAACTCTCTTCCTTATTTTAGATTAAGACACCTGCCTCCATCAGGTAGCTAACAGACCAAGAATTCTTGTCTTCTCTGCCAGCCAGATGCTCTCTTCACTCATCACCTTCCTGAACATGAAAGAGCAACATCTTAATGCTCATGTGCAATGTAGGTGGGAGGAAGATCCAAAGAAGGTCAGGCTAGGAGGATGTGAGGGGAGACAGTGTTTTAGAAAGGATTGAGGCCACTGAGTGGCTGAGGTTGGAGAGACAGAAAAGCAGAAAAGGCTTTAAGAAAACAGAGTTTGGAAACAAAGGAAAGGAGAGAGGCTGGAAATAGGGAGCTGACAAAGAAGCCACAATTAGAAGTCGGAACATGGGGCTCCTGGGTGGCTCAGTCGGTTAAGCAGTTAAGCGTCCAACTTCAGCTTAGGTCATGATCTCACGGTTTGTGGGTTTAAGCCCCGCCTCGGGCTCTGTGCTGTCAGCTAGCTCAGAGCCTGGAGCCTGTTTCAGATTCTGTACCTCCCTCTCTCTCTGATCCTCTCCTGCTCACGCTGTCTCTCTCTCTCCGAAATAAATAAAACATTAAAAAAAAAGAAGTCAGAACAGAAAGAAAAGAGGCTTGATCTAGGAAGGATGGAAGGCTGGAGTTAGGGCCTGGGCAACATATAGGTTAGAGTTGGGAGCTTGAGTAAGAAGTAAGGCTGCAGTTGGGGAGACAATGAATAAAAAAGTTCAAAAGAAGTTCAAACAGCTAGGGAATGAAGACCAGCAGAACACAGGAGAATGAAGCAAGAGTAGGTTAGAATAGAGGGAAGGAGAAGTGGCCATTAGCATGCTAGAGAAGAATGAAATACTTGTTCCCGGAAGGATAATACAAGGTGCTCTCCACAGCCATACCTCCTTCCACACAGAGGGCCCAGACAGTAGCAGAAGGGATCAATTTCAAGATAGAGTAGGCCCTTTGGGAAAAGACTAGGGCAAGGGCAGCTCCCACTACTTTTCCTTTCTTCCCACCAGCTAGCTTGCTGCCCCTGGTTTTATTTTCTAGCTTGAGGGGAAAGGGAGTAAAAAGGGAAACTGTTTAAGAGAAGCCTTTGTCCAAGCTACTATTGTCCTTGCCATTTAGAGGACCAGCCCAGGTGGGAGGAGAGAGGGATAAACTAGCCCAGAACCTCCCAACACCAGAGCTCTGCTTTCACAGTCAGCCAGGCTGGGGGGATGGGGCATATCTTCAGCTGGGGGTCAGGAAGAGGTCAGAACCATTCACGGGAGGGGCATGATTCCCAGAGCTAAGCTGCTGTGTCTCCTGATCACCTGTCAAGCCCAGCCCCACTCCGCAGACAGGAAAACACAGAAAAATGGAGGCTCAGCCTGGGGGAAAAAGGCCTTCAAGGACTCAGCTACATGGGGAAGGGAAAGCCTAACTACTAACCAGCACCTGGGTGCCTATACCAGAAAGAGCTGGACAGGAATTGCACACAAGCAATAGACTGATGCACACACATAGTGAGGCACATTCCTGTCATACACACCTATATACTTACACCTAGACAGTTTACCTTTATACGCATACCCCTCACCACCCTAGATTGTGTGAGTTATTCAAGAGCAGGGACTGTATCTTGCCTCCTAGCATATAGGAGGTGTTCAACATAGAGCCATTAAATGAATGAACAAACAGATCCTCAGACACACCACAAAGAACACACAAGCATACACAGCACACAAACACAAAACACCTGCAAACTGCTCAAAAACAATTATAAACCCTGCACAAGAAAAACATCCTGGTGGATGTTTGAGACACCCTTCCCCTCCCCAAGTTTTCACATTCCATTCACCTCCTTAGCCTCCCAGGCTGAATAATCGTTTATGGAGTCTTGGGAAAAAGACATCCCCTAGAGTTGGGGGCTGGAAAGAAATGATGGGGGATGGGACAGACACTCTAGCCTCAAAGGCCTCTATTCCCCAGAAATAGGACTACACACCAAATTCAGTCTTAGGCACCCTCCACTCCAAGGAGGCTTTGGGTAAACAGAAGAATCCCCACCTTCTCTTTCCTCCCCAAACTAGGGAGGCAGAAGGGAGAACCTCTCTCCCATCCCATCCCGCTGCAAGCCTTAGAGCTGTACAAAGTCCTCCCCTTACCCTACCCTGCCCCCAGCTTTTAGTCGGAGAAAGGGAGACACTTCCCTTCAAACCCAGACAGGGACAGACGGCCACTTTGTGATGCAGATGAGGGCCCCAGCACAGAGGACAAAGCTTGGGCCTTGGGGGAAAGGGGCGGGGCTCTTCCTTGCAGACAAAAGCAAGGAGGGAGGGGCCATGAAAAGGACACTCCTCCTCCCCCATCCCCAAGCAGCCCTGAGAAGGAAAAGTAACAGAGCTGAAAGGCTTGGCTCAGAGATTCCTTCCCTGTAGCTCTGAGGCCCACATACCTCCTAAGGAGCCAGACTGCCTATTCAAAACACAAACTCAAGACCGGAGTAGCCATCCAGTAAGCAAAGAGTAAGAGGCCAATCTCTCCAAAAAATAATTTGTCCACACATGAGTATACACAAATTATTAGATATCCACATAGGTGCTTAACCATTTATGTTCACACTGGAATGTGATTCAATTCAATTACTAAATGTATACTTTGTTTCAGGGCCTAGACACTCACTATTTCCACAGATAAATCAGACATTACCTCTACCCTCCTGGAGCTTCCAATCCAGTATATGTAAGTGAAACACATCTGAGCACAGAAAACACACCAGGACATAAGCCCAGTGAAGCCAGCACCAATACCTATACTTTTGTGTACTGTGTCCTCCAACTTCCAAAAGAAAAGTCTGGGACTAAGGAGCAGGCAGTTATAGGTTCCCACCATTCACAGCTTCCAGAATGAATTCCAATTACACCTTTTGATGAGGCAAAGCCTGTCCCACTAAGCTACAGGCAACTCTGAACACCAGGCTCTAGTCCCTTCCCAAGAAGCTGATCTCTTGTAACAAACAAAAAAGTCCATTTCTTCATCACCCCAGTGTCCATTACGAATTCAACAGGATGAAATCATTAGCAGTCTGATAGGAGTGCCAGCTCCCAGCAATACATCTGGTCCTCTGTGACCTACTCCTCTAGTACACACGTTGCCGCAAATAGTCTCCAGCCTAGAAAACCAGGAGTTTCTAGAATGGAGAAAGAAGCCTGAGGGAAGGAGGAAGTAGCTTTCTGAAGTCAGTTGCTCCCTGTACTCTACCTGAAGACATACCTACACAGAATTTACCAGATTGTTTTTGTTTGGGGGAAAGTAGTCACGAAGTACTCGCAGATCACTAGATGGATGACTTAAGTTGGTAGTAGCGATTTTCCTGAGGAGGTTAAGATCTGGCATAAGTGAGAATGATTCTTCCACCAGAAATGAAATTCATGTCCTGAATAGAAATCCTATTTCCACCCCTAGAGCAAATGGAAGGAGGTAGTGAAACAAGACCTAAAGGATTCCCAGATGAAGAATGCTCCTCTGATCAACGGGTAAGAAGACCTAGGACATAGGAGGTCCTACTACTCCACAGCCCATCCTGGAGACTGGTCTTCCTGAGGCAACCCTATCCCAGTTTCTCCTCTGTTTTCATCTCCTTTCTTCCTGATTGCTTGTGAATAAGGGAGAGTTAAGGCTACCACTTGGGACTCCCCCTCCCCCAAACAAAAGGTAAGCTTGGCAACTTTGGCAACTTTTTTACAGTTTTGGGGAGGCGGAAAGAGGAAAAAGAAAAAATACCCAGTGGGGAACAGAAGCCACAGAAATATAAAGTATAGAAAGACATTAGGCTATCACCTGAGGAGACATTTCAATGGAAAAATCATTATCTTTGGATTCAAAGATCCCATGTCTACAAAGTATTGGACTGCAAATGAGGAAACCAGGCAGACAACCCCTTCCAGGTAAACCTGGTCCTAGCCTTGATCCCTCAGTAAGGGGACACCTTTTCTAAGTCTTCTCTTCAGGGAGGACTCGCCCCCAGAACGTTGCCTTGGTCCTAGTCTTTTCTCATCCCAGTGGCATAAGGCTGCACTTTAGCAGTTTCCTGAAACACGTTCTTGGCAAATTGTGACTGAGGGTTTCCAGAATCTAATGTTAAGAGCCCCAAAGATAGGGAAGGGGATAATTTCCATTTGCACTTTGCCAGCTTAACCTTAGAATGCATCCCATCAGCAGGCTCCTTTTTCCAAGCCAAATCAGGGAGGGTGGGGGGGATTCAGGCAGCCACGCCCCCACCACTTCGGGCAGCCCCTTCAAGCTGCCACCTCCGCGCATGCTCAGGCGCCTCCGCTCCAGCTCCCCAGACTCAAGGGGGGGAATCCCGGGACTGGATCCCCACCCACCGCCCCCTGACCCTCGCCCCCGCGTCAGGCCCGGCTGGGGCGGAGCTCATTGCCCAGCTCTGGCGCCTTCTCCCAAGAGACAGTAGCCCAGCCCAGCCTGGTTGAGCCCCCGCCCCCTGCATGCAGCAGCACTGGGCCCATCTGTGTGACCCCCTCCTCTCCTGGACACCTGGAGCCCGTCCCCTGCCACCTGCCGGGCCTCTCCCTAGGCCTCCAGGGATCTCCGGGAGTCCCTATGTGCATGCAGGCCCTTCTCCCAGATTACTTCCCACACCTAGGAGTACATAGAGCCTCCTTTGATAAACGGCCCCCGTCTCAGGGCTTCCTTCACAAGGTTTCCCCCGGAACTGCACACAGCTACCTTCAAACTGGGCCCCCATCCCATAAGAGCCCCCCTCCTCACCCAGGAAACCTTCCCTCACTCGGAAATCCTGCTCTTCACGTGGGAAATCTCC
The DNA here is from genome assembly GCA_017311185.1 of Proteles cristata cristata. Taxonomy (NCBI): domain Eukaryota; kingdom Metazoa; phylum Chordata; class Mammalia; order Carnivora; family Hyaenidae; genus Proteles; species Proteles cristata. Next base: position 575,953 of record JAESUZ010003902.1, on the reverse strand, counting down.
CGGTCCTTGGGTCACGCACCGTTCCCCACTCCCGGGGGCCCTTACCTGCTCCCGAGGGTCCCGCTTCCATCCCATATACCCGTGCGGAGGTCAGGCGGCCCGGAGACTGGAGTCCAGAGTGAGGGGCCTAGGTACCCAGCACTCTAGCTGCTCGGGCTTCCGGGCCGGGCTCGGCACCCCCCCAAGCCCGGCCGCTCGCACCGCTGCCCCCGCAGCCTCCGTTGCCGCCGCCGCCGCGGAGCCTGCAGCAGCTCCCCCAGCAAGCGCCCGGCCAGCTGCCAGTGCGCAGGCGCGACCGCCAGGCCCAGGGGGCGGACGGGAACGAGTCAAGCGGGGCGCTCCGACGGCAACAAAGGCCAATGGAGAGGGGCGGGAGCACCGGGGACCCGAGGCAGCGGCCCCTGGCGGTCACCCATCGCCATGCAGCCTGGCGGGAGGGCTCCGGTAAAGGCGCCGCGGAATCGCGCGGAGCGTAAGTGGGGTGGAGCAGGGGAAACAACCTCCCCCCCCCGCCCACTCCGCCCTGCAGCAGCTCTGGCCCTGTGTCTTTTACCCAAACACGACAGGTCTCTCCAAATCTACACACAGCCTCCTCCCGTTTGCACACAACCACACGCACATTACAGGAACCACACCTCATTCCCAGGTCCCCCTCACACACTCAGAGTGCCCCATCACCCAGGGGCCCTGCCTCCCACCTCTCCTCCCAATCACCCTCATCCTTCAAGCCTCGGCTGCAAAGCGACTGCCTCCGCGAAGCCTTTCTCCGTCCCTAGTCAATGAACTCACTGACGCCACCCTCTCTTCCAGGCCGTGTGCTGGGCGCTGGGACCACAGATGCGAAAGAGACCCTGCCTACGCTGAAGATGTCACTGTCTCAACTTAAGCGTGGCTAGAGTTCTAGCTGTGGGACCTCAGAAGAACCTGCCTACACTTTTTCATCCAGAGTTCACCCCTGAACTCAATCTGCTTCTGCGCTCACCACATCACTTAAAATACTTTTTGTGTCAAAATTCAAAGGATAATTTTCAATTCTTATTTCTGCGTGGTATCTTGACACTAGCCTCTCCTTCCTTTTTGAACCTTACGTAGGCTCCATAATTTTCTGAGGTCTCCTATTGCCTAAATCCTTTTCAGTCTTCTTCAAGGACTCCCTGTTGCTTTTTTGCCCCACTATACAACAGTGTTCACTGTGGTTTCAAATCCAGCTCTCTTCTCATTTCTCCCTCTACCTTTCCCTTGAAGGTCTCATCCATTCTTATGGCTCAACTATCTCTCCAAATCTCTATCTCCAGCCACGTCTTAGACTCTCATTTCCAAGTGTATGCTGGACAGCTCCACCTGGATCTCCAGCACTTCACATGTGAGTCCAAAATCGAACTCTTTATCTTTCTGCCACAAATGTGCTTGTTCTATGCCTCCTTTCTCTACAAATGGTGTCTTCATCCCAGAACTGACAATTTCTCTCCCTTGTTTCTTGCCCCCATTCAGCTGTTCACCAAGTCCTGACATGCTTACCTCCTGACTTGCTCTCACATGACTCTGCTATTCTGAAGGCTCCTTGTGCTAGTGCAGATCCTTGGTGCTGGTTCATACCTTGCCAAAAGTAACACAACCACTTCCCTGCTAGTCTCACAGTTTCTGGGAAAATTTCTCCCATTCAGTTTGCTGTAGTTGAGAAGTGGTAACTTTCCTATATATTCAAATGTATTCACCCATATGTATTTTTAATGCCTACTTTATACCAGATACTGTGCAGAAGACTAGGAACTTAAGAGACAGAACATACCCAGTCCCTACCCATTGGGAGATTAATTTCTGACACCACAGTGTGCCCTGCTTCTCTCTAGCAGACGTTCTCAAATAGCAAGCATCAGAATCACCTGGAATGCTTGTTAAAACATAGATTGCTGAGCCCCACCTCCAGAGTTTGTGATTCAGTAGGCTTGGGTAAGACCCAAGAATGTGCATTTTTTTTTCAGGGTGCATTTCTAATAAGTTGCCAGATGAGGCTGATGCTGCTGATGTAGGAACCACACTTTGAGAACTACTGCTCTACAGTATAAAGAACAAAGACTCTAGAGCCAGACTGCTTTGGTTTTAATCCTGGTGCTGCCATTTTCTAGCTGTGTAACAGAGGGCAAATTACTTAATTTCTCTGTATTTCAATTTCCTCCTCTCCCATTTTAGGGAGTGAAAACAGCACCTACCTCATTGGGCTGCTGTTAATACATATAAAAAACTTAGAACAGTGCCTATAAGAATGCAGAAAAATGATTAGCCATTATCATAGTCACTGTCTGCCTCTTGCACTATATTCTAAGTTCCTGAAGAACAGGGACCAAATCAGATGCATCTCTGTCCCCCATTAGTGCCTGGCACAAGCTATGTCTCGAATGATCAGTAAATATGGGTTGATCTGAATCAAACAGATGGCTTCAAAACATCCTCAGAAATAGCAAGACCTTTGCCTTGGCACAACTAGCTAGAAGCTCCACATTCTATTAGAAAAGTTTGAATCCCGTTCTAAATACCAAGCTCAGACTTAACTTTGTAGTAAGGCATTGGTTACTATTGACCCATCTCCAAAGTGGCTACTGGAGTCAAGCCTGGCCTTGGCCTTTCTGCAGACAGTCTCCATCATCAGAGATTTCACTCTAGGCTAGGCAAAGTAGTAGAGTACAAAGGAAATACTCATAGTACTTTGGTATTTTTATGTAAACAACTTCTAGTAATTCCTAAGGTACTTTCCCAGAAAGTTATTGGGTCCTTGGCTATTTGCAGTTCAATCTTTGTTATCTCAGTCCACCACTAACTCACACTCAAGGGCCTCTGTTGTGTGGGCCAGAGCCCGGGTCTTATATACTCTATTTATATACCTTCTCTATGGCCACAGGTTCCTAGCCACAAAACAAGAAGAATGGCCTGGGGAGAAAAATGCATCACCATCTATAGTTTGCTCTTTTTATATTTAAAATGCAGTCTGGGAACAATGAGATCAAGGTATTATAACAGACATAAAACAAATCACATACCCCACTATCTGAAATGAATCACCAACTGCTCTTGAATGCACCATCTCTTTTTATCTAGGTTAAAATATAGGAGTGACAGGGTGGCTCAATTGGTTGAGCATCCGACTCTTGATTCCTGCCCACGTCATGATCCCAGGGTCATGAGATTGAGCCCTGAGTCAGGTTTCATGCTGAGCATGAAGATTCTTAAGATTCTCTCACTCTCCCTCTGCCCCTCTCCCCACCTCATGCACTCTCTCTCTCCCCAAAATAAAAAATAGCAATAAATAAAATATACATCTCATATATTTCAGGAGATAATTTTAAAAATCAGAAATTATGAACAGTAGAATTAATAAATGTCAACTGATAGTTTGAAAAGACTTATGAAATTGGTAGACTTTTTAAAAAGTATCTTTTCAGCAAAAATAAATGATTGGGACCTCATCAAGATTAAAAGCTTCTGCACGGCAAAGGAAACAACCCACGAAACTAATAGGCAACCAACAGAATGGGAAAAGATAGTTGCAAATGACATATCAGATAAAGGGTTAATATCCAAAATCTATAAGGAACTCACCAAACTCCACACCCGAAAAACAAACAACCCAGTAAAGAAATGGGCAGAAGCTATGAACAGACACTTCTCCAAAGAGGACATCCAGATGTCCAACAGACACATGAAGCGATGCTCAGCATCCATCCTCATCAGGGAAATACAAACCAAAACGACACTGAGATACCACCTCATGCCAGTGAGAGTGGCTAAAATGAGCAAATCAGAGAACACAAGATGCTGGCGAGGATGTGGAGAAACGGGCACCCTCCTACACTGTTGGTGGGAATGTAAACTGGTACAGCCCCTCTGGAAAACAGTGTGGAGGCTCCTCAAAAAATTAACAATAGAACTCCCCTATGACCCAGCAATAGCACTGCTAGGAATTTACCCAAGGGATATAGAAATGCTGATGCATAGGAGCACATGTACCCCAATGTTCATAGCAGCACTCTCCAACAATAGCCAAAACATGGAAAGAGCCTAAGTGTCCATCAATGGACAAATGGGTCAAGAAGATGTGGTTTATCTATATGATGGAATACTACATGGCAATGAGAAAGAATGAAATCTGGCCTTGTGTAGCAACATGGATGGACCTTGAGGGTGTTATGCTGAGCGAAATAAGTCAGGCAGAGAAGGACAAATATCATATGTTTGCACGTATAGGAGGATTAGGAGGAACTTAACGGAGGACCATGGGGGAGAAGAAGGGGGGAAATGGTGGGGAAAAGGGAGAGATGCAAACCATGAGAGACTCTTGAATGCTGACAAAAACTGAGGACTGATGGATGTGGGGGTGGGGGGTAGGGGATGGGCACAGAGGGGGGCACTTGTGGGGATGAGCACTGGGTGTTATATGGAAACCAACTTGACAATAAACTATTTGTAAAAAAAAAAAAAAAGTATCTTTTAAAGTTTATTTATTTATTTTGAGAGAGAGAAAGAGAAAGAAAGCATATGCACACAGGTTAGGGGCAGAGAGAGATGGAGACAGAAATCCCAAGCAAGCTCTGTGCTGTCAGCGTGAAAGCCAACACAGGGCACAATCCCATGAACTACGAAATCATGACCTGAGCGGAAATCAAAAATCAGACACCCAACCAACTGAGCCATCCAGGTCCCCCCAAAATTAATCTTTAAATGAGGTATAACTGACATACAATAAAGTGCACATATATAAAGTGTACAATTTAATCAGTTCTAACTTATGTGTCAACCTATGAAACCATCTTCACAATCAAGGCAGTGAACATATCTATCACTCTCAAATTTTAAAGCTTATCACAGAGATTTAATAAACAAAAGGAAACTTTTTACACAATGATACAATACTGAATTTGAAACCCTCAGTAAAATTTAAAATTACTTACTTTTTCTTTAAACAACGCAAAACATAGACTCAAAAGCAAGAACTAAGCAACAATTACAGAGGACGCTGAGAAAGTTATCAAAAATGACCAAAGAAATCTGGCCCAGAAGGTTGTTAAATACTTCCAACCATTCCTGAAAGAAATAAATCTGTTCCATGTTAAATGAATGGATCTAGGACATGGGAGAGAGGAATTTTCCTAATTTGTTCACAATTGCAAGTAAAGATCTTTATCTCTTATCAGATGATACTATAAAAAGAGATCTCAAGAATATGGATGCAAAAATTGCAAGTGAAATACTAGCATGTAGAATCTATAAGAGATTATTTAAAATTATGATAATAACAATAGCTTATTTTTTTAAGTCTACTTGGTAGAGTTTACCAAAGGTGATGCTCAAACTCACAACCCTGAGATCAAGAGTTGCATGCTCTACCAACTGAGCCAGCCAGGTACCCCAACAATAGCTAATATTAAGTATTTACTTAATATTAAGTGTCAGGTACTATTCCAACACTTCACATACGTTAACGTACATAATCTTCACAAAAATCCTGGTGCATTACAGAATAGGTAGGTGGGCCTGGGCTGAGAAGCAATAGGCAAATAACCAGCAAAGGCAGGTACTATTACTAAAAATGGAGACACATGTAAGTAATTTGCCCAAGATCATGCAACTTGCAACTAGCAGAGGCAGAACTTGAACTCAGTCTGGATGGCTTCAGGGTCAACACTCTTAATCACAACACTATATAACAGTATTAAAAGAAAAGCATATCACAAACATAATGGTAATTCAAGGATGGTTCAAAAATAAAGAAATACCTTAATATAACATGTATGTAGATTAATAAAAAAGAAACATTATTGTAATAGATAAAAATATTTTACAAATTTTAATACCCATTATTAATAAAATAATTCAAATCATGCATCCTTAACAAGATAATATTTTAGCTAGTGAAGAAGCAGTAGATACTTTCCCTTTAAAACAGGAATAAACAAAGTCAGTCTATACCACTAACACTATTTTAATACTGGCTTAGATATTCTAGCCAGTAAAGAGAGAGGAGGGACAGGGGCTGTAGAGAGGGAAATATAAACTTAGTATATAAGAAAATATCTTTCTTGTACCTGATGCAATTAGTACCAAGAAAATATACAGTCTTACTAAAACTAGTAAGACTTTATTAAGTGGAGGGGCGCCTGGGTGGCTTAGTCGGTTAAGCATCCGACTTTCACTTAGGTCATGATCTCGCAGTTCGTGGGTTCGAGCCCCGCATCGGGCTCTGTGCTGACTGCCAGCTCGAGCCTGGAGCCTGTTTCAGAGTCTGTGACTCCCTCTCTCTCTGACCCTCCCCTGCTCACGCTGTCTCTCTCTCTCTCTCCTAGAAATAAATAAAACATTAAAAAAAAAAAAGACTTTATTAAATGGAAAGATTCAAGAAAATAAGCAAAAATTTGTAGCATTCACTGGTGATACAAGTAATAACTAATTAGAAAATATAATAAAATATACAATTCATAATACTCAGAAATAAATTTAATATGATTTATTTGTGGTCTATGAGAAAATCTGTAAGCATCAATAAAGGACATATTAAAAAAGCCTGAGTAGAGAGACGTCAAGCTCCTGATTAGAAAAAGCAAATACTGGGGCACCTGGGTGACTCAGTCAGTTAAGCGTCCAACTTCGGCTCAGGTCATCATCTCACAATTCGTGGGTTCGAGCCCCATGTCGGGCTCTGTGCCGACAGCTAGCTCAGAGCCTGAAGCCTGTTTCAGATTCGGTATCTCCCTCTCTCTCTGACCTTCCCCTGCTCACGCTGTCTCTCTCAGAAATAAATAAAACATTAAAAAAAAATGTGGGGCACCTGGGTGGCTCAGTCAGTTAAACATCCGACTTCGGCTCAGGTCATGATCTCACAGTTCGTGGGTTCAAGCCCCGCATCGGGCTCTGTGCTAACAGCTAGCTCAGAGCCTGGAGCCTGTTTCAAATTCTGTGTCTCCCTCTCTCTCTTACCCTCCCCTGCTCACACTGTCTCTCTCTCTCTCTCAGAAATGAATAAAACATTAAAAAAAAGTTTTAATTAAAAAAAGAAAAAGAAAATAATGTAATAATGTCTGTTGGACCCTTGCTACTCCAATCCCAAGTTCTGAGGACTAGCATCAGGTATACCCACCCAATCCTAGAAATAGAGAGATAAGGATGGATTCTGGTCAGTCCCTACCCCTAAGAAGAGATAACTATATAGATCAGTGCTATCCAATAGAAATATCATGCAAGATGCATACACAATTTTAATTTTCCAGTAGCCACATTATAAAAAATAAAAAGGAAACAGGTGAAATTTATTGTAATAATATAGTTTATTCAACCCAAAATATTATTTCAACATGTCATCAATGTAAAATCATTAATATTTACATTCTTTTTTTAATAAAGTTTTTGAAATTTGGCGTGTATTTTACATTAATAGCACATCACAATTCAGAACAGTCATACTTCCAACTGCTTAATACATATGGCTAGTGACTATTATACCAGACAACACTGATGATTGTTTCAATGCAATTCTGGGTGTAATGACAGAGGCAACATGAGCCTCATGGGAACTAAGAAGATTTAACACAGTCTGGGGTAATCTGGGTAGGTTTCCTAGAAGAGATACCTACTTAAACAGGCCTGGGAGGGTAAGTAGGAATTAGCCGGGCAAAGTAAGGATGAGAGGATGGCATAATAAACACCATTAGTAGAGAGAATAAAGGTGAGAAATAGCCATATTCCAGGAACTATCACTAGTAATATTCTCACATAAAGAAGGAAACAAGAACAGTGAGAAGAGCCTAGAGAAATACACCATGCCCAAATCTGCCCACTCTCTCCCAGGCAGAAGCCAGAGGAGGGGCAGCTGGGGGAGGGACAAAAGGAGCTGTCCCTGGTTCTGACACCCAAGGCAAAGTCACAGTGCAGTTCCACTTAGATTCATAGTTCAGTTCCACTCAGGACGGAAGTGAACTGACCCACATGGAGGTCCCCAAACTCTAAACCTGGTCTAGCAGAATAGGAGGTCCTTTGGACAGGCTAACCCTGAATGGGCTGGAGAATCTTAAGAACACCCAAGTCTAGAAAGATTTCTAGGTTATCAAAGTCAGGTATGACCAGGAAAGGCATCCTCTCTGATATAAAATTAGATGGACATATACCATAACAAATGAATCCCAAAGATGGCAGTCAACCTGTGGTGTCCTGTCTTTAACCCTTAGAAAATGTAAAATAATAATTCAACTTTCAACCCAGAATCTATCTGGGTGGATGTTACCAAGCTGTTGATTAGTGGAAAGGCCACAGGCAGAATTAATTCCTATTATCTTCCTTCCTTCACTTTTATTAATCCATAAAGGAGCTTAATGGAAAAATATTTACAATAAATATAGTTTCAGTATATCAAAGGGCCAAGGAAAAGGGCAGCTGGCACAAGTAGGACTATGTAATTATCATTCTTTCATTAGAGTGTCAACACAAGGGGCCCCTGAGTGGCTCAGTCGGTTGAGGGTCATGACCTCACTGCTCATAGGTTTGAGCCCCGCGTCAGGCTCTGTGCTGACAGCTCAGCTTCAGATTCTGTGCTTCCCTCTCTCTCTCTGCCCCTCCCCCACTTGCTCTCACTCTCTCAAAAATAAATGAATAAATGTTAAAAAAAATTTAAAAAAAAAGAAAGTCAACACAGGGGAGCATGGGTGGCTCAGTTGGTTAAGTGTCCAACTTTCGCTCAGGTCATGATCTCACAGTTCATGGGTTCAAGCCCCATGTCAGGCTCTGTCCTGACAATTTGGAACCTGGAGCTTACCTCAGATTCTGTGCTTTCCTTCTCTCTGTGCCTCCCCTACTCACACTCTGTCTCTATCTCTCAAAAATAGACATTGAAAAATATTTAAAAGAAAGTCAACACAGAATAAAAATTATATACCCATGAATTTAAAAAATCTTATGGGGCACCTGGGTGGCTCAGTCAGTTAAGTGTACAACTTCAGTTCAGGTCATGATCTCATGGTTTGAGTTTGAGCCCCACATCAGCTCTGCGCTAATAGTGTGGAGCCTGCTTGGGATTCTCTATCTCTCTCCCTCTCTCTCTGCCTTCCCCCATGCACACATGCTCTCACCCTCTCTCAAAAATAAATAAACTTAAAAAAAAAAGTCTTATTACTTAATGATCAAGATATTGTGATAGAACTGATAACACTGGCATTTATACCAATATGATACTTTGGAAAGCAAACTGGCAATACTTATCAACAGTAATAATGATGTTTCTGCTCTTTGCTTTTAATTCCATCCAGTTACATACTGTAACACTAGGAATTATACAAACTTGATTCAAATCTCAGCTCTACCACATGAGGATGTGTGACCTTGAGCAAGCCATAGTTCCATTATCAACTGTAATTTCCTCATCTGTAAATACCTCAGAGTTGTGGAAGAATTAAATCAATTAATAAATGGCCAACACCAAGCAAAGAGCTTAGTACTTATAGGTGCTGAATACATGATAATTCCTATGATTCTCTGCTATGTTACCGGTACAGGTCCTTATTTTTTTCTTTTCTCATGGTTTTACTTTCCCTTATCAATTTTAAAAATAGTAAATAAAATAGAAAAATGAAGAGAAAAGTAAATGAAAACAGAAAATGAGCCACATCACATCAGGCTCTGTGCTTATAGCTCAGAGCCTGAAGCCTGCTTTGGATTCTGTGTGTCCCTCTCTCTGCTTCTCCCCCACTCATGCTTGTCTCTCTCTGTCTCTGAAAAATAAACGTTAAAAATTTTAATAAAATATGGAGGTTTTTCTTTAATAGGACAGAACTAAAACATCGGTCATTGGAATGTAAGTTGGGAGATAGGATGATCAGAGTTAATACATTCTAAACAAATTCTTTTGACATTTATTCATTTTTTATAGACAGAGAGAGACAGAGTATAAGCAGGGGAGAGCAGAGAGAGAGAGACACAGAATCCAAAGCAGTCTCCAGGCTCTGAGCTGTCAGCATTGAGCCCAATGTGGGGTTTGAACTCATGAACCACAAGATCATGACTTGAGCTGAAAGTCAGACACTTAACTGACTGAGCCACCCAGGTGCCCCTAGAGTTAGTGCATTCTAAAGCACTCCTATTTAGGACAAAGATAAAGGTGTAGTTTCACTTTAGACATTGGTAAGCATATACAGTAAAATGTCAAAAAAAAAAAAAAAAAAAAAGCTACTGCAGGGCACCTGGGTGGCTCAGTTGATTAAGCATTCAACTCTTAATTTCGCCTCAGGTCATGATCTCACAGTTCATGAGTTTGAGCCTCCACTGGCCGTTTGGAACCTGCTTGGGATTCTCTCTCTATCCCTCTCTCTCTGCCCCTCCCTGCCTCTCTCTCTCTCTCAAAATAAATAAATGAACATTTAAAAAGCTATTAAGAAAAGAAATGGAATAAAATAGAAATAGAGAACGTTCCAACCATGAGCCAAACACTTCTAGAATGATTAAAGAAATTGAGTCAGTAATTTAAAATCTTACCACAAAATGGAAATGTATCAAATGGTTTTTATTTTTTGAGAGAGAGAGTGAGCGCACGTGCACAAGAGCACCTGCAAACAAGCTGGGGAGTGACAGAGGGAGAGAATTTTTTTTAAGCTTATTTATTCTGAGAGAGAGAGAGAGAGAGAGAGAGAGAGAGAGCAAGCAAGCAGGGGAGGGATAGAGAGAATCCCACACAGGCTCAGCCCTGACAGGGTGGGGTCCAATGTGGGACTTAAACCCACAACCTTGGGATCATGACCTGAGCCAAAATCAAGAGTCAGACACTTTACTGATTAAGCCACCCAGGCACTCCAAAAAGGGAGTTTCTTAAACTGTTAAAAGATATCTATCAAAACCCTGTAGCAAACAATGTTTAAATTAGTAATACTACTGTGAAATTTTTCAAATATACACAAAATGAGAGCAACCAGCATAATGAATTCCCATGTGCCCATAATATATCCATCATCCAAATATAACAATTATAAAATACAAACTTTATTCTTAATAGTAAAACATCATAAATATTCTCTATAAAATCAGGATCAAGACAAATAGGCTCTTCCCTAGGCTCTTCCCTATGACAGCACTATACTGAAGAAGGTCTAGCCAGTCCAGTGGGGCCAAAAGAAAAAGGTCAGAAGACTAGAAAGAAAGAAATAAAACTGTTATTCATAGTTAATGCAACTGTCTCTAAAAAGCCCCAAATGATGTATAGATCTATTATTACATATGAGAAAGGAGAATACAGCAAGACTGATAAATATGAAATTAATATTCTTTAAAATCTATTACAGTAAAAATATAGTAACTTATAATAGCAACAGAAATAAGAAGGGACCAAGGCATCTGGGTGGTTCATTTGGTTGAGTGTCAGACTCTTGGTTTAGGCTCAGGTCATGATCTCAGAGTTTGTGGGATCAAGCACTGAGTTGGGCTCAGTGCTGACCACTCAGAGCCTGGAGCCTGCTTCGGATTCTGTGTCTCCCTTGCTCTCTGCCAATCTCTCACTCATGCTCTGTTTCTGTCTCTGTCTCTCTCTCTCTCTCAAAAATAAACGTTAAAAAAATAATAAATAAATACATATTTAAAAAGGGGGCATCTGGGTGGCTCGGTCAGTTAAGCATCTGATTTCTGCTCAGGTCATGATCTTATTATGGTTTGTGGGTTCAAGCCCAGCATCAGAGCCTGGACCCTGCTTCGGATTCTGTGCCTCCCTATCTCTCTGCCTCTCCCTGCTTATGTTGTCTGTCTGTCTGTCTCTCTCTCTCTCAAAAATAAATAAACATTAAAAAAAATTTTTTAAGATAAAAAAAAAAAAGAAAGAAGAAGGTACCAGGAAGGAGGGGTAGGGGCAGGTATCAAGGAATAAATCTGATGAAAGCTATATAAGATCTGTATAAAATGAATTACAAAAATTTTATTGAAAAACAGAGTTTTTTGGGGCATTTGGGTGGCTTAGTGGGTAAAGCTTCCGACCTCAGCTCAAGCCATGATCTCACAATCTCATAGGGTTCATGGGTTTGAGCCCTATGTTAGGCTCTGTACTGACAGCTTAGAGCCTGGAGCCTGCCTGGGATTCTGTCTCCTTTCCTCTCTGCCCCTTCCTTGCTCATGCTCTCTCTCTCTCTCAAAAATAAATAACAGTGAAAATTTTAAAACAACAACAGGTTTTTGGGTTTTGGGGTGGTTTTTTTTGTTTGTTTTGTTTTTTGCTAGGAGAGAGAGAGAGAGAGACAGCGTGAGCAGGGGAGGGTCAGAGAGAGAGGGAGACACAGACTCTGAAATAGGCTCTAGGCTCTGAGCTGGCACTCAGCACAGAGCCCGACGCAGGGCCTGAACCCACGAACCGTGAGATCATGACCTAAGCGAAAGTCGGACGCTTAACCGACTAAGCCACCCAGGCGCCCCAGGTTTGTTTGTTTGTTTTTTTTTTTTGAAAAAACATTTTAGAAGACCTAAGGGGCGTCTGGGTAGCTCAGTCAGTTAAGCAGCCGACTTCAGCTCAGGTCATGATCTCCCAGTTCATGGGTTTGAGCCCCTCATTGGGCTCTGTGCTGACAGTCAGAGCCTGGAGCCTACTTTAAATTCTGTCTCCCTCTCTCTCTACCCTTCCCCCCACAAAAACTAAATAAACATTTAAAAAATTAAAATAATAAAATAAAATAAAAAGTGGAAGAAAAAACTCTGCTTCTTGATAGAAAATCTCATTATTTTATTCTCAAATCCATCTACAGATTCAAAGCAATCATAATAAAAATTCCATCAAGTCTGTGTAACTCTGTGTTTTATAGCTTGAAAAGCTTATTTTAGGGGCGCCTGGGTGGCTTAGTCGGTTAAGCGTCCGACTTTCGCTTAGGTCATGATCTCGCGGTTCGTGGGTTCGAGCCCCGCATCGGGCTCTGTGGTGACTGCCGGCTCAGAGCCTGGAGCCTGTTTCAGTCTGTGACTCCCTCTCTCTCTGACCCTCCCCTGCTCACACTGTCTCTCTCTCTCTCCTAGAAATAAATTAAAAAAAAAAAACATTAAAAAAAAAAAGAAAAGCTTATTTTGAAATGTGTATAGATGAATAGAATCCCAAGGAAAGCAAAGACACTTATGAAGAAAAGTAATAAGGTGGAGGAATCTGTCCTACTAGATATGAAGTTTTATTACACGACTACAGTAACTAAAGACAGTGAGGTAGTGGCTTAGAGTTAAGTTGGCTTAGGGTTAGATAACTCTGTACTCTAGAAACAGACCCATGCATGTATGGACACAATACTGATGGAAGTGCCATTTCAGACCACCAAAGGATAATTCATCAATAATGGAACTTAAACAACTGATTATCTATATGGAAAAGTTAAAAATTAGAGACCTAGGTCCCTCTATACACAAAAATCAACTCCTGTGAAAAGCAAATTCGAAAAATGTGTAGGAAAAATATAAGTAACTTGAGAAGAGAAAGAATTTTTAAGCATAAAAAAAATCTAAAAACATACTAACCATTTTTTAAAAGATTATGAATTCAACTAGATTAAATTTTAAAACTTTAGTTAAAAGATTACAAAAAAAGCAAAGACTTGACAAAAACAAATATTTACAGTATATATAACCATCATACTGTAAGTACCCAATATATATTAACAACTCCTACAAATCAGTACGAAAAACAATTATATATATAAATTTTTCATTGTTTTGAGAGAGAGAGAGAGAGCAGAGGGAGGGAGAGAGAGAGAAACAGGACTCACCCAAAGCAGGGGCGGGGGGTCTCATGTTTTTCTTTTTTGTTTTTTACCCAAAGCTGGGCTCAAGCTCACCCAATGTGGAATCTGAGTCAAAGTCAGATGTTTAACAATTGAGCCACCCAGCACCCTTATATATTTTTTTATAATTTTATTTAATTTTTTTTGATGTTTATTTTGAGAGAATGTGCGTGCACAAGCGGGGGAGGGGCAGAGAAAGAGAGAGAGGATCCCAAGCAGGCTCCCTGCTATCAGCACAGAACCAGCCAGGCATCCCAATTTATATGTATTTTTAAAGGCAAAACTCATGAACAGCCATATCACAGAAGAAGAAACATGCAGAATGAAAAACCATATAAAAAGCTCAGTCTCATTATTAAGGCAGAATATACAAAGTAAAATCACAGCAAGACATCAACTGCACCCATTAAATTGGGTAAAACATACGGAGGAAGAATAATGAAATCTCTTAGATCCTCTTGCTGAGTGTAAATTGGTACAACCAACACACTATTTTGTAAAGCTGAAAATGTGCACACCCTACAGCCCAGCAATTTTGGTCCAGAGAAACTTCTGTTTTTGCCAAAAGCAGATATGCATAAGAATGTTCTTAGTAGCACTGTTTATAACAGCAGCATACTGAAAACACTAACTCCAACTATAGTAGAATAAATAAAGTAGGATATATATAAATCTCAGAAACATATTATTGAATGACAAAACAAGCTGTAGGAGAATGCACAGAGTAGGAGTCTAAGTAAAATTTAAAAATATGCAAAAGCAGGGGTGCCGGGGTAGCTCAGTCAGTTAAGCTACCAATTCTTGGCATCGGTTCAAGTCATGATATCACAGTTCATGGGTTTGAGCCCCATGGACGCTTCACATGGGTTCCACACTACAGGTCTGGGGCCTGCCTGGGATTCTCTCTCTCTCCCTATCAGCCCTTCCCTGTACTCTCTCTCTCTCTCAAAATAAATAAATAAAACTAAAAAAATATATATGCAGGGGTGCGTGGGTGACTCACTTAAGCGTTCAACTTTTGGTTTCAGTTCAGGTCATGATCTCACGATTCATAGGTTTGAGCCCCACATCCGGCTCTACACTGATAGTGCAGAACCTACTTGGGATATTCTCACTTCTCTCTGCTCTGTCCTGCCTCTCTCTCTCAAAATAAATAACCTTAAAAAATATTTTTTAGATATGCAAAACAGTTTTTTTTTAATATTTTTTTTATTTATTTCTAGGAGAGACAGAGAGAGACAGCGTGAGCAGGGGAGGGTCAGAGAGAGAGGGAGATACAGACTCTGAAACTGGCTCCAGGCTCTGAGCTGGCACTCAGCACAGAGCCGGACGCGGGGCTCAAACCCACGAACCGCGAGATCATGACCTAAGCGAAAGTCGGACGCTTAACCAACTAAGCCACCCAGGCGCCCCTGCAAAACAGTTTTATATGTGGGGCGCCTGGGTGGCTAAGTCAGATAAGCGGCTGACTCTTGATTTTGCCTCAGGTCATGAACTCACAGTTCATTAAGGTTGAGCCCCGAGTCAGGCTCTGTGTTGATAGCGTGGAGCCTGCTTGGGATTTTCTCTCTCCATCTCTCTCTGCCCTCACTCCCACTCTCACTCTCTCTCAAAATACATAAATATGAAAACACACTACTAAAAGAATATAATTATATGTATTAAACAACACAGAAAAGCAAGGGAATGGTAAACACAAATTTCAAGACAGCAGTTACATCCTAGAGATGAAAAATATGACTGGGTTTTAAAGGAACACATTTTAAAAGTTAAAGTTAAAAACAAAATAAAAGAGGGGCACCTGGGTGGCTCAGTTGGTTAAGTGTCCAACTTCAGCTCAGGTCATGATCTCAGTTTGTGGGTGTGTGTCTCACAGCCTCTGAGCTGATAGGCTGGAGCCTGGAGCCTGCCTCAGATTCTGTGTCTCCCTCTCTCTCTGCCCCTCCCTTGCTTATTCCCCCCCCCAAAAAAAATAAATAAATAAATATTTAAACGAAAAAGAACAAAATAAAACAGTACAAGGCCAAAACAACAAGTGTAAGTAATATTCTCCTTCTCTTTTTTAAAAAATTTTTAATGTTTTATTTATTTCTGAGAGAGAGAGAGAGACAGCGTGAGCAGGGGAGGGTCAAAGAGAGAAGGAGACACAAAATCTGAAACAGGCTTCAGGCTCTGAGCTGGCTGTCAGCACAGAGCCCGACGTGGGGCTCAACCCCACAAACCATGAGATCATGACCTGAGCTGAAGTTGGATGCTTAACTGACTGAGCCACTCAGGTGCCCCTCTCCCTCTCTTTTTCTTTTCCTTTTCTGTGATAAACTAAATGGTCAGGGTATTCATTATAGCATTCTTCTTAATACCATACATATGTCATAAATATTCTTTTGTAATTATCTGTGTGATCTTAGACAACAATTTAGTCTCACTGTGCCTCAGTTTTCTCATCTGTAAATCTTGGAAAAACAATACCCACCTCTATACAGATGTTGGGAAATTAAATTGTTTACTACATATAAAACATTTAGAGCAATGGGTCAACTTGATGTGTACACATTCACTCACTGCCTATTTTCAGTGTGATACTTCTTACCTCAATTATACTTAATATCTCCCAGACTAAGATTCCGTTTTATCCTCCCCAGAGAATAACCTTCAGACTTCTTTGAGGTTAGATATAGCCCAGATGGACAGTCAGCTAACTGCTGTAAAGTTGAAAAAGATCTGGGCAGATTTTTACCATTCTTTCAACCTATCTTCCCTTTTTAAGCCCCACCTTTATCTCCATATCCACAGGTTCTTGATTCCTCCAATTACTAACCTGTGTGTGTCTGTATCTCTGTGAGAAAGAGGTTGGGAGATTGAAAAGAAGGTGGTCTGAAGTTAAACTGGTTTGCCTTTTGGCTTTCTCCCACATCACTTTAGGATTTAGTTTTCTAGGATGTGCAAGTCAGCTACCACTGATGCATAGGATTTCTAACTTCCAAAAATTTGTTCCTGTTTTCTCCTCTCCTCTACTCTATGTCCTTATGAGTTTGTACCTTCTAAAAAAAAAATCCATTTATTATTATTTTTGTGGGGTTAGTTGTGGAAACAGGTCAATGTGGTTGTGTAATCCCCAATCCATAACCAGAACCCAGGTCTCACTCTTAAATATGAGGCAGTATAGAACAGTGGTTTAAGAACACATGCCCTAGCACATGCACCCCAATGTTTATAGCTGTGCTACTGACAATAGCCAAAGTATAGGAAAAGCCCAAATGTCCATGAACAGATGAATGGATAAAGAAGATGTGGCCTATTTATACTGGAGTATTACTTGGCAATCAAAAAGAATGAAACCCTGCCATTTGCAACAATGAGGATGGAACTAGAGAGTATTATTGCTGAGTGAAATCAGTCAAAGACAAGTATCATACGACTTCACTCATATGTGGAATTTTGTCATACAAAACAGATGAACCTAAGGAAGGGAAGCAAAAACAATATAAAAACAGAGAGGGAGACAAAATATAAAAGAACAAACTGAGGGTTGCTGGAGGGGTTCTGGGTAGGAGAAAGGGTCAAATGGGCAAGGGGCATTAAGGAGGACACTTGTTAGGATGAGCACTGGGTGTTTTATGTAGGGGATGAATTACTGGATTCTACTCCTGAAGTCATTATACCAAATGCTAACTAACTTGCATGTAAATTAAAAATAAAGAAAAAATTTAAAAAAGAACACATGCCCTAGACTGCCTTGATAAATATCTTTACCACTTTGAAGCTGTATTACTTTTATTTAAAAAGCTATGCAAGCTCTCATTGCCTTCATTTTAGCATTTATAAATTGAGGGTAGTGACATCTATTTCATTAGTTGTCATGAGGATTAAATAAATATTTGTAACAGCTTAGAAATTTGCCCTTAATGCTAAAGTACTCAATAAATGTTAGCTAATACTATTATTTGAGGATGCCTCAACATGAAGTCAGAGAACAAAACAAACAGTAAACACAACTCAAAGAAAATAGAGGCCACACAAAGGGAATGCAAGAAAACTACCCTCCCAATTGCATTTTATATTTTCAGAAAGATAAAAGATACGCAGTGATCAAACTACAAGGAGACTATAATGGGAATAATTTAAAGAAAATGTAAAAATAGTTAAAAACTTTAAATTCATACATTAAAGAAAAGGGAAAATTATCGCAGAAAGTAGAACAGCAGCAGCAACACCACCAGAAAAGAGAGTTGGAAAATAAAAGCGAAATAAAAGAAACTTAGAGGAACAATTCATTAGGTTCTACATCTGAACAATAAAATAAAAGCTCCAGTTTAGGAGAGAGCAGAAAAAAATGGAGAAGAAATCATCCAAGACCTAATACAAAATACTTTCTCAGAACTAAAAGGCACAAGTTCCCACAAAGGGGCCATTGTGTGCTCAGTACACTGAATGGAAAAGAAAACCCTTGAATAAGAGCACATGACGGTAAATTTTCAAAATTTCGGCGAAAAAAAAAAAGACAGCAATAGACAGCTTAGAACTTGCTCTCGAGGCACTCGGCACACCTTTTTGTTATTTGTCTGCTGTATAGGACAGCAGCGACAATGTCCTCACCGACACACTCAGCGCCAAATGCAGTGCCTCGAAAAGAGCAGGTGCCCTAACAGGACTCACTCCTACGGTGTCAATCTTGTGTTAATTTTCAAAACACGCCGACCCTCCAGCGCGGCTCGGAAATCCCTCAGTATTTGCGACGGGCAGTTCAGGGCTGGCAAAACCGCTGCACCAACCAGACGGACGAATCCCCAAATGGACACCGAATATTGTCTAGAATTTTCATTACGCTTGGCAAGAAAGGCCTCAAGGTCGGGAGTCAAAAGGCGCTGCATTTGAATCCTGGCTCCTAGAAGCTGTGTGACCGGCCACGACTCAACCCCTTCCACAGAAATTCACTGACCACCAGCCACGGGGCCGGGATGCATCTAAGGGACACGTCGGCTACAAACGCGAAACAATCCTTTTCACCCAAAGTTCTCGGTTGAATGGGGGAGACCAACGGGGATGGGGGTGGGGGGATAATTACCACAACCTCCCGACGCGCGGTTGCCCATGCTTGAGCCCATTTTCCACACAGCTTCAAAATATTAGTTCTAACTGAACACGGGTTATGCCACTTGCCTGGTTTGAGTCCTTCAATGGCTCCCGTGGGCCCTCACAATAAAAGGGCACCGAGTTTCGAGCAGGCCTCAAGCAACTTCGCAGCTCGCGCTTCGCTGGGCTTCCGCGCGCCATGGCGTCCTCTCACTAATGCACAAGGCCTCAGCTGTGCCAGGTCGCCCAACAGGGATCTGATTGGTGAATGTGGAAGACGGACTGAGCATGCGCGGCATAGCTCCGCCCCCGTCCCTAATTCCCGCTGCTGAGGTGTCCTGAAAGCTTGTGTTCTTGATTCCCCACACCTCACTTCAACTGATATTCAATATGATATTCAATAAACTGCACATATTCGAAGTGTGCACTCCGATGAGTTTTGACATAAGTATACACATGTGAATCTGTCACCACAATTAAGACGAAGAAATATCTATTCCCTTCAAAGTCTGCTCCCGCCCGTTTGTAATCCTGCCGCCTGGTTCCTCCTGGCCTTCCTGCCATCCCAACCACTGATCTGTTACTCTGTGCCATGGGTTTTGGTTTTCGACTATTTTATATAACCAGTATAAATTCTTTTTTTGGCTGCTTCGTTCACATACCGTAGTTTTTTACAATTTATCCATGTTGTATGGATATTCCTTACTTTTAACAGTGAAGAGTCTTCCATTATAAGGACATGTAACCATTTGTTTATTCATTCACATGTTGATGGACATTTGGGTTGTTTTCAGCATTAGGTCCTTAGAAATAAATAAGCTATGACAAAACCACTAATTCAAAAAGATACATTCAGTTCTATGTTTATTGCAGCATTACTTACAATAGCCAAATTATGGGAGCAACCCAGTGTTCATCCAGAGATGAATGGATAAAGATGTGGTACACACACACACACACACACACACACACACACACACAACACAGAGGAATATTATTCAGCCATAAAAAAGAGTGAAATCTTTCCGTTTGCAACAACATGGATGGATCTAGAGGGTACAATGCTAAGTGAAGTAAGCCAGAGAAGGACAATACCATATGACTTCACTCCCATGTGGAATTTAAGAAAACAAAGGGGGGAAAAAGATAAACAAACAAACAAACAAGAACCCCAGACTCTTAAATATAGAGATAAAAGCTGGCGTAGTTGCCAAAGGGGAGGTGTGGGGAGATGGGTGAAATAAATGAAGAAGATTAAGAGTACACTTCTGGTGATGAGCACTGAGTAATGTTCAGAATTGCTGAATCACTATATTTGCACCTGAAACTAATATAACACTGTACATTAATTATACTGGAATTTAAAAACAACAACAAATGAACAAATGAAAAGCTATTAATATTTGCCTGCAAGTCTTTTGGGCATTAACTTGAGAAAACACCTAGGAATGAAATGCCTGGGTCTTACAGAAGGTGCATAACTTTTAAAGATGATCTTCAAGAACTTTTTAAGAAGCAACCAAACTGTTTTCCAAACAATTGCATTATTTTATACTCTCACCAAAAGTATGTGAGGATTTTTGGTGCTCCACATCTCTCCCAAACACTTGGTATGCTCGGTCTTTCTAATTTTAGTTTTCCAGTGGGAGTGTGGTGGTATCTCATTGTGGTCTCAATTTACACATTCTTAATGACAAATTATGTTTAGCATCTTTTCAAGTGCCTATTTGTCATTTGTATATTTTCTCAGGTGAAGTGTCTGTTCAAATCTTTTAGTCATTTTTAAATTGGGTTATCTGTCTTGATAAATTGTAAGAATCCCTCATATATTCTAGATACAAGTTCTTTAGCAGATACATGCTTTGCATATATTTTCTTTTGGTTATGGCTTGCCCCTTCATTTTCATAGCAATGTTTTGAAAAGCAAAAATTTTTAATTTCCATGGACTCAAATTTATTGACTTTTTTTCTGTTATAATTGATGGTTTTTGTGTTATGTTTTCAAAATCTTTGCCAAACACAAGGTCACTAAGGTTGTCTTCTGGAAGTTTTATAGTTTTAGATGTTTTTAGCTTTTACATTTAGGTCTATTATCCATTGTGAGCTATTTATTGTATATAGTGAGAAGTAAAGTCAAAGTTCTTTTTTTTTTCCACAAGCCAATATAGTTATTGAAAAGATTGCCCTCATTACATTGTCTTGGCACTTGTGTTGGAAATCAATTGGCCATTTGTATGGGTCTATTTCTGGACTCTATTCTGTTTCATATATCTATCTTTATGCCAATACCACACTGTCTTGATTATTGTAACTTTATAATAAGTCTTGAGATCAGGTATTGTACTAGTTATCTATTGTTGCATAAGAATTGTCACAAATTTGGAGGCTTAAAATAACACATATTTATTATGTCACAGTGTCTGTGAGTCAGGAGTCCAGGCATAGCTTAGTTAGATCCTCTACTTAGCATCTCACAAGGTACAATCAAAACGTAGGCCAGGCCTAGGTTCTCCTTTAGAGGTTTGACTAGGAAAAAATATACTTTCCAGTTTGTGTTCTTGTTAGCATCATTCAGTTCATCGCAGCTGTATAACCAAGAGCTTCCTTTTTTTTTTTTTTTTTTTTTTTTTTTTTTGGCTAGCAGCTGGAGGCCACGTAGAGGCTCCAGAGACCCCTCAAAATTCCTTGCCACCCAACATGTTTAAAAGCAGTGGGAATGGGGTGTCTGGGTGGCTCAGTCAGTTGGTCGTCCGACTTCGGCTCAGGTCATGATCTCATGGTTCGTGGGTTTAAGCCCTGTGTCGGACTCTGTGCTGGCAGCCAGCTCAGTGCCTGGAGCCTGTTTCAGATTCTGTGTCTCCTTCTCTCTCTGACCCTCCCTGCTCACGCTGTCTCTCTCAGGAATAAATAAAACATTAAAAAAATTTTTTTTAAAGCAGTGGGAAGGGGGGTGGAGATAGAGAAAGAGAGTCACTTTAGAGTGAGTCGGCTAGCAAGACAGAGTCTTATATAACTTAATATAATCACAAATAATATCTTGTCACCATGTTCTATTGGTTTGAAGCACGCCATAGGTCTTGTCCACACTCAAGGGGAGGGGATTATACAAAGATCTGAGCACCAAGAAGTGGGGATCATGGGACCATCTTAAAATCCATCCTCCACAGGTAGCATAAGTTCTCCAGCTACGGTTTTCTTTTCAAATTTTGTTTTTGGCTATTTGAGGTCCTTTGCATTTCAAAAATATTTTTTTATTATTTATTTCTAGGAGAGAGAGAGACAGCATGAGCAGGGGAGGGTCAGAGAGAGAGGGAGTCACAGACTGAAACAGGCTCCAGGCTCTGAGCTGGCAGTCAGCACAGAGCCCGACACGGGGCTCGAACCCACGAACCGCGAGATCATGACCCAAGCGAAAGTCGGACGCTTAACCGACTAAGGCGCCCCGGTCCTTTGCATTTCAATATATATTTTTAAAAATCAGCTATAAATTTCTAGGATGCCTGACTGGCTCAGTTGGTAGAGCATGCAACTCTTGATCTCATATCATGAGTTCAAGCCCCATGTTGGGTGTGGAGTCTACTTATAAATAAATAAATAAATAGCCAGTTTACCATCGAATACTACATGGCAATGAGAAACAATGAAATCTGGCCATGTGTAGCAACATGGATGGACCTTGAGGGTGTTATGCTGAGCGAAATAAGTCAGGCAGAGAAGGACAAATATATGTTTGCACGTATAGGAGGATTAGGAGGAACTTGACGGAGGAACAAGGGGGAGAAGGGGGGAAATGGTGGGGGAAAGGGAGAGAGGCAAACCATGAGAGACTCTTGAATGCTGACAAAAACTGAGGACTGATGGATGTGGGGGGAGGGGGGATGGGCATGGAGGAGGACACTTGTGGGGATGAGCACTGGGTGTTATGTGGAAACTAATTTGACAATAAACTATTTGTAAAAAAAAATAAAATAAAATAAAGAATGAGTAATATTAAAAAAAAAAGAAACTAATTTGACGATAAACTATTTGTGAAAAAAAAAAATAGCCAGCTGTAAATTTCTACCAAAAGCCTGCTGAGTTTTGATTGGGATTGTGGTAGAGCTATAGATCAATTTGGGTACACATAACACCTAATGCTTTTAAGTTTTCTGATCCATGATCATAATGTATCTCTCTCTATGAAGGCCTTTAATTTCCATCAGCAATGTTTATTCTAGTTTTCAATATACAGATCTTATACATCTCTTCATCTTTGTTCAAATTTATCCCTAAGCATTTTATATTTTAGATGCTGTTTAAATGGGATTTTTGGAGATGCTGGGTGGCTCAGTTGGTTAAATCTCCAACTCTTGGTTTCATCTTGGGTCACGATCTGGCAGTTCATGGGTTCAAGCCCTGTGTTGGGCTCTGCACTGACGATGTGGAGCCTTCTTGGAATTCTCTCTCTCCTCCCACCACGACCGTGCTTGTTCTCTCTCTCTCTCTCTCTCTCTCTCTCTCTCTCTCTCTCAAAAGAAATAAACTTAAAAAAAATATATGGGACTTTTAAATATTGTTTTAACATTTTTTTAAATGTCTCTTTTTGAGAGCAAGAGAGACAGAGTGCAAGCAGGGGAGGGGCAAAGAGAGAGACAGAATCCAAGGCAGGCTCTAGGCTCTGAGCCATTAGCACAGAGTCCAACATGGGGCTCAAACCCACCAACTGTGACATCATGACCTGAGCCAAAGTCAGACCTCAACCAACTGAGACACTCAGGTGTCCCTTTTTTAACATTTATTTATTTTTGAGAGACAGAGAAAAACGGAGCGCAGGTGAGGAACGGGCAGAGAAAGAGTGAGACACAGAATCCAAAACAAGCTCCAGGTCTGAGCTGTCAGCACAGAGCCCCAACGTGAGGCTCGAACTCACAAACTGCAAGATCATGACCTGAGCTGAAGTTGGACACTTAACCAACTGAGCTTCCCAGGCGCCCCAAATGGGATTTTTTTTTGTAATTCGATTTTATTCTAAAGTTTTAATCACTAAACTTAGAAAAGAAGACTCTTGCCTTGTGTGGAAAACCAATGTTGTCCTGTGCTTGCTGTGACGGTAAGCATGTTAAATAAAGGGACATTTTAGCACTCCCATTTGCTGTCACTTCTAAGAAAGTCCTCTTATCCATGTCTTACCAGCAATAAAGCTGACATCTTGCTCCTTGTCCAACTATGTGATATCTATGTCCATTTTTCAGTTGATTCTGAACTGGTATAAAGAAGAGCATGTGATATATTAACCCCCCTAAAACCTCAACATCTCCTCCGTCTCACTGATGAAACCTACTTGTATTTCAAAACTCAGCTCAAGGCTTCCTGACTTCACGATAGCCTCTGATATTCCGTCCCATGTGTCCCTGCTTGAACTTCCTGTGATTCATGTGGCAACACTTAGCGGCTCTCGTTTGTCAATGTAGCCTTCCCTTTCCTCCTCCTCATCCACCTCCTCCTTCTCTAAACATGTAAAAGTCTCAGAAACATGAAGAATAACCAAGCTTTATTTATCTTCGTAGCCCCAGTGCCTAACACAATGTCATGCAGGCAGCTGGGATTCAATAAATGTTGCCCAGTGAATTATTATGACTGCAAAATGACATGACTCAGTCTTGAAAAAGGATAACTATTCATTATGTAATAATGAAATAATAGAAATACAAAATCTTACATGCATTAAGATTACAACTATACAGAATGTGTATGCACTGAAAGGTAGTGTTTGAAATAAACTGCCATTGTGTGTTGTACTTTTTTTTTTTAATTTTAAAAAGTACTTATTTATTTTTGAAAAAGACAGAGCACAAGTGGGGGAGGAGCAGAGAAAGAAGGAGACACAGAATCTGAAGCAGGTTCCAGGCTCTGCACTATCAGCACAGAGCCCGACACCGGGCATGAACCCACAAACTGCGAGATCAGAGCTGAAGTCAGACACTTAACTGATTGAGCCACCTTGGCACCCCTATGTGTGGTATCTTTTGTAAGAAGAATTTTAAAAGTCTTGGGGCGCCTGGGTGGCTTAGTCGGTTAAGCCTCCGACTTTCGCTCAGGTCATGATCTCGCGGTTCGTGGGTTCGAGCCCCGCGTCGGGCTCTGTGCTGACTGCCAGCTCAGAGCCTGGAGCCTGTTTCAGAGTCTGTGACTCCCTCTCTCTCTGACCCTCCCCTGCTCACGCTGTCTCTCTCTCTCTCTCTCTCTCGCTCGCTCAGAAATAAGCATTAAAAAAATAAAAGAGCACCAACTATATGCCAGACACTAAGTGCCAATTTCACAAAAACGAATAAGACGAAGTCTCAAGCAGGTTCATATAAAGATACCTAGGCCTTTTATAGTAAAGTGTTGAAAATCAAAAAGAAAGAGAGGATACTAAAAGCAGCCAGAAGAAAAAGTGCAGTTACCTTCTGTATTAATCAGGAATCTCCAGAGAAATAGAACTAATGGAAGATATATATATATATATATATATAAAATAGGAATTTTATATATAATAGGAATTATATTTATATAATTATATATGATGGGAATTATATTATATAATATATAGATTAAACTTATAAGTATAAACATATATAATATATAGATTAAACTTTTAAAAATTCTTATTTTTGAGAGAGAGCGCACAAGCAGGAGGAACAGAGAGAGAGAGGGAAAGAGAGAATCCCAAGCAGGCTCCACAACATCAGAGCAGAGCTGGATGCAGGGGTCGCACTCATGAACCATGAGATTATGACCTGAGCCAAAATCAAGAGTCAGTTGCTCAACTAGATGTGCCTCTTCTGTGTCTACCTTTTAAAGATTTGTCTCCCCTGGGAATCCATATTTCTTATTTCTTCTTGCCCTGAATAATCTTCCTGCACACACATAAGAATGGTTTTAATCACCACCTGTTTATTGATAACTCCCAAATTGTTTCTCCAGTCCACATGTACCACCTTCAATTCCAATTTGTCCAAAACTGAACTTACCACCTTCCACCTTCCCATAAATTACAAATTTTCTTTTTCATCTGTGTTCATTCTCTCAGTGGCAGAAACCCGGGAGTCCTGATTAGTCTGCCTTCTTCCCCACACTCTCTATGTCCACTTTCAAGTTCTGCTTTTTCTACTTTCTGAATATCTCTTGTGTTCATCTCTTCTCTCCAACTGCACTATCACTGCTCAAATTCCAGCCTCATCATCTTTTGCTTGGGCTATTACAATAAAACTCCAGCTTCCCTTCAGCAAAACTTCAGCTTCAACCCACCCACAACATTACTGGTGGCATAACTGATACACAAGACTATGCTATTCCCCTGCACCTATGGATAAACTCTAACCCTCTTAGCATGCCATTCAAGTCCTGTCCTGTCAGAAACTAGTGCTTGCCTCTGTTATCCAAACTTGTCATCTCTTCCTCCCTCACCCCTTATAATCTAAGAGTACTGAAATTACTTGTAATTCATCCAAATAATTCATGATCTTTTTTTTTCTCTTTGTAACATTGCCCATGATGAGAATTCTTGGAATGCGTTCCTCCACCTTGTTCATTTATAAAACTTGTATTTATTCATTATGAGACAGCTCATTTATCACTTCCTCTAAGAAGCTTTCCTTTATCATCTCCCAGCTGGGTTAGGAACCTCTCCAAGTGATCCCGTGGTTCCATATATACATTTCTCAAAGCATGTAACTTTCAAAGCTACTTTGTTACATGTATGGCCCTAAGTTTACAAATGAACCTTTCCATGGCCAGAACTCGTGTCTTTCATATTTCCTACTGCATAATAGGATCTCCAGAAATGTTTGTTAAACTTATTTCTTTTCTTTTCTTCTCCAATTTGCAATATAGATGCTACTTTCCTTATCTGCTTTTGTCCCTCTTCTCCTTACATATTTGTCACTAGGCTCTGGAGAATAAAGTCAACATAGAGGAAATCAGGGCCAAAAGATGGAGAGAGAGAGACACATGGCTTGTAATGATCAGTCTGTGCCACCCCTCCTTGCTGGTCATACCCACTAACACCCATGCACACACATAAACACACACATACACAAGAGTGGACACACTAGTCATCCTTAACTGGTGCACATCCACCAGTGACTGATTCAAGAATGGACGTGAACGTGACACATACAGTGGGGGACAAGGTAGGAAGGTCATTTAAACTTACCTGAAACACACCTAAGTAATGAAATTCCCATGAGAGGTATTCCATCACCCAAAGGAGGAGTAAAGGAAAGCATTTAGATAGACAAAAGTCACAGCTACCACAATCTATGTAAGGGAATAGTGTGTTTAGAATATCCTCATCCTCTCCTTGTTCAGCTGGTAAACTCCTACTCACCTATCCCCAAATTCACCACCACTGTAAAGTCTTTCCTGACTCCCCATAGCAAAAGTTGTTTCTCCTTCTAAGTTCCTGTCATTTTGTGCTCGACCGCAGGGATAATAATTAGACAGGCCTGTGCCATCCAGGAACTGTGTGTTATTTATCCTCTTTGAAGCGGACTCCTCATCTTTATAAAGGGAAGGCTGTTATCAACCTCAAAGGACTGTCACTGGGAGTAAAGTCACTATAAATTGACTGGTTATACTAGGCACTCAGATAACGTTAATCTCACTGACTCTCTTACCCCATGCTATATTGGAATGAACTCTTTGAAGGATTAAGTTTTTACTTTTCTATGTTCCCAGCATTTAGGCAGAGAGAGCTTGGCATGTACTGAGTTTGTGATAAATGTTTGACAATGGATAAATAGGTAGGGGGGATATTGTGCTGATGGAAAAAACAACTACCTGTAGTAAAGTGTGCTGTATATAGACCTGCTCCTCCGTAAACCATAAATTCCTTGAGGATAAGTACCATATTGTGGAAATCTCTGCATTATCCCTGCTGTGACTCACTCAGATGTAGTGAGAATTTTTTAGAGATTTGAGACTGGACGGCCCCAGGTTGGGGGAATTTCGGCAGCTCTTCCTCTGAAGTCAGTCTTAAACTATGTGGCCGTACTGCCCTCTGGAGATGGTAGATTTTTCTCAAAACTTTACTTAAATAGATCTTCCTGTTAAGAGCTATACTAAGAACCCTGATGAATCTTGTAAAAGTTTTCACATGTGAAATTCTGCTGAGAAGCTTTTCCAAAATCCCCAAGTATCAATTTCTAAAGATAGGGAGACCCAGGAGTTAAAAACACAAAGTTTCCCTTCTATTCTTTCTCAAACTTCTTAAATGGAGGAAATTGTTTTTAAAAAGCAACCATGTATGTTCCCATTACAGTATACTCCATATGTATTAGAGATTTGACAACAAAAAACAACTTTTGGCACAAGAATGCCAATTTATTCTCTTTTGGACACATGAACACAAAATATCCCTGCAGGCCAAAAAAAAAAATTGCAAAATTTAAACAACCATCATCTTGTCTCAACATGGGGATACCACCCCTCCCTTAATAGTTTAGAAAGTACCTCGTATTGCTAGAGACATACATCCAGTCCAGAGTTAATAAAATACATTTTAAAACATTACAGGTCTCACAGTATAGAAACCAAAATTACACCATTAGTCAAATGAACAAATGCAAACATTTTCAGCCACCAGACATAGAAAGAGCATGAATGTCAATAGCAAGGGATAAGAAAATGGTTAATCAATAGCAAGATCTTCCCTTTAATTTTACAAGGAAAAATCCTTGGAGTTGAAGCAGTATTGATACAATGCCCTCAGCCTCTACTTTCTTAAAATGAAAGCAGAGCTACCACCTTGCTATTGAGCAAGAAAATCTTACAGCACATCCACAAAGGGTTGCTAGGGCAGGGCAGAGAGAGTGAGACTTCTTAAACAGTGGATTGCCTTTTCCCGCAGGAAGGGGAGATAGCTGAGCCAAGTATGTAAGCTCTGATATAGGCTGGGCGTCAGATCCTAAAATACAGACCATATAGAACATGTCTGCTTGTAAATCATCACCTTTGGAAGCAGCAAATAGAATTTACAGTAAGAATGAATATGTTCTGCCTGCCCAGACTGCTGGCTGCATTAAGCCAGCTAGTTCACTTTATCAACCACTCAGGGTTCAACAGCTAACAACAGTAACAACAAAACATAATACGTTCAACATTTGGATCTTCACCATTCTCTTAATATCCCCCCGCCTTATCCCCTAATTGTTACTCTTTAGCATTGCTACATTTCAGTCTTTCATACCACATGACAGTGCCTAAACAGGCTGCATTTTAAAAAACCAAACAGCCTAAGTCTACTTCTAGAGAATGCACACCTCCCATTGATTGACACATGCATAACGATTCAGTCAGTCCCAAGGGGTAATCATATTCAAATTGTCAAGCCAAATTGAAACTGTGTATTCAGACTTGCTTACAATAGTATTGCGGCAACTGCGATTTTGCAGTGATTACCTCTTAAAGATTCACCGCCTCCCCCAGCAAGTTTTTTCCAATAATCCTAGTTCTTCCATATTTCTTTCCTTTCATCCAAAACTACAGCATTTGCCTCCTTAAAGGTACTGTTTCCTATAAAAATAGGCCTCCCGGCATTTCCTCCACCACCACACTGATTTGCCCCAGTGTTACAGGACTGACTGAGGTTGTACAAACTGTATAGTTCAAAGTCAAGCACATAGCCCAACTGCCGGCAAGTAAATCAGGGCTTCCCGGCATTCTGCCTCACTCCCTGCTCCATACGTGTCAGGAGATGGTGAGAAGTGACACTTTTGTGCATTATTAACAAGCAAGCAGGAGGCACTCAAGTGCAGGTGTGGTGCCTGCTGGCCAGCCAGCCAGCCACCAAGAGTCTTTTACATCCTGGACGCCAGTAAGTCCTCCTTCTCCTAAAGAAGCTTCTGTTTTTCCTCCTCTTGGGTCCAGGGTAGCCATGCTGAAGGGTATTTTCTGAGCTCTCCCTGAACAAGTGTGAATAAAAGCAGCAGCCAGCCCCTCACCATGTCCTGATTTGTAGTATCCAAGTGAGGTATTTGCAGAAAAGGAAAATCTTAAGAAATTAACATCTGCCATCTCTTCACACGCCTATGTTGTGCCTCAGTTACAGAGCTTGCTTTCATCCCACTATATGCAGAGAATAAAGATGTCTGCAGTCATCTTAATGAGCTACAGGACTCAATATATGTTATAAAACTCTCAGAGACCAGTCTCAGCAAACACTGGTGGCGCCACTGATCGACAGCACATGGAAATGTAAACTTCAATGTATTTACAAGCTTCTTTAAAAGACTGAAGAAAAACAGTGCTTTGTATTGCTGGGATTTTGAGAAGGCTAGTTTAAGAGATTTGGACCGGCTAATGAGTTCAAGCCAACACCCTTCACCATCAGATCCAGTGTTTCCCCACCAGCAGTTTCCAGACAGAGGTGGCAAAATCGTTTTACCACATTGTGTCTGTCTCTTCCCCCCAGCTCCTTCCTCAGCCATATGGAGTGTGGTTCTAGGGCTTCTATCCCCTTCTCCAGCTTTCACTTCTGAGGTTCCCGGAGAGAGAATCACAAGTCAGTAAAATTTGGGCTGGGAAACACTGGCCGTAACTATCAAGAATCTATGTAACTGTTGTCCATTCACAAAGTGTTATCTACACTAAATACAAAATACACTTTCCCCTACGTGTTCACTGATGCTTGCTTTAGTTCAGCTCCCTCTGTCTGGACCAAGAAAGGAACCCATCTCCTTGTGATAGGAATTTAGACTCTATTAAGAAAAATCAACTTTTTCTATAAATGCAGTTTTAGTTTAGTGAGAGGAGGGAAACCCCACCAAATACAATTCAGGTTGAAAAAGAAGCAAAAAAAATAATTTGCACTGCACATAATTGTGTGAGTAACCTTGATTCCCGGGATAAACAGTTTTAAATGCTGGTACATCTGTGCAAGTTGCAGCATCGCTCAATGTACCTTAAGGATTGGCAAAGCCCATCCAATAAGGAAGCGTCCTGGTTCTAGTTTATTTTAAAACAAAGTGACAGGACACCAACTGTGACTATAAAACAGATTAAAAATAATTCTTTAAAAAGTCATGGAAATATATGTCTTGTCTGACCAGTTTCAGATGTTGCCAGATTATGACCTATAAGAAAAAGCTGATAAAATCATACAGAAATCTCATCTAGAAAACTACATTGTTAGGGGGAGGAAGAAAAGGGACCTTAAAAAATGTTTATTGCCAAAGTTAATTTTCTATGAGAAAAGTTTAAAAATCATTTAGATCTAACAAACCACACAGCAGCATAAAATGGGCACTTTTGAAAACTTTGAAAAATACTAAAAGCTAATTTTTTTTTTCAAAGAGGGGGGAAACAGGAGTACTCTTACCATGGCAGTGTTGTCTGTCACTGTGACATGCATTACATCTGTTTGTGTTACACATTCACAAAAGTCAACCAAATAAGAGAGCTGCCTGTCCGCATCTGCAGCCAAACATAGTGCAATTGCCTGGCAGCCTGTACTTGCACAGCACAAGTCTGTAGAGATCAACAAGATAAAGTAGGAAAACTAATAAAACTCTGTAAAACTTTCAAAAATTAATGCTTGTTAAAGGCATTTACAGTGGCGAAGTCAGAAATCTCCATTAAAAGTCTATGGACTCCCCACAATTAAAACAGTTACGCTGAACTGAAGTAGATTGTTTGGTTTTTCTCTCCCACCTATGAGTACACCCCACTCAATGAATACAGAAAACAAGGAATAATCTTCCCTTATAAGACTAGAGGGATGCAGGGAACATCACAGCTAGCAAAATATTCCATAGAAACCTTTCTTGTAAAGTCCTTAAGGAAGTTCAGGCTGATCAGCCTTTGCATGATGAGGTAAAAATTCAGTCCAGTGCATCAGAAAAGATAATCTATGAGTATCTATTACTTTTAAAAAATGGCTCAATTTTGTTGATGCATCAGACAGTGCTGCGAAGTATAGATTCAGTGCAACTATTCCGAGCTGCTGGTAGAAGACCACCTGAAGTCAACTTGGCTCTCTCTAGAGGCGGTAGGCATTTGAAACAGTTTGAGGCTGCATGGGGTGTCAAACTGATTGAGTTCTTTTTCTGAGACTCTCAGGCAAAATACATTGTGTGCTGGGTATCGTGGTGAATCTGCACAGCCTTGGCCAAGGCCTGAGGATCCCGGCCATTGCTCTGTCCTGACACATGACTGCCTTCCGCGCTGCAAAGAGAATAATGCAAAAAGACTACTTCAAACTTCACATGTTTCAAATAGCACAAATAGTACTAGGTTAAAGAAGATCTTAGGCTCAAGCTGTGGTTCCTTAAATAATTTGTTATATCTCTCTAAACATAAGTTTGCGCAACTGAAAAATGCAATACAACTTATTAAATAGGCTGTTGTAATAATTAAATAGAATAATGTCTACAAAGACCCAATCCTTAACGGTGCTTACATTAGGACTTCCACTGTCTCCCACGTCTGGTCAAAACCTACATGTCCTTCAGGCTTCAGCCAGATGTCTTTTCCCTCAAAGAAGTCTTACCTGATTCCAAAGTTCAGATTAGAGCCACCTGAGACATACTTCCACAGAATCCTCTATTTTTCTTTCATAGTATTAAACACAATTGAAATTAAATTATTAATTGGATAGTTAAATGTTTCCCGCAGTAAATGTAAACTCCAAGAAAGCAGTGGCTTTGTCTAACTTACTCACTACTGAATCTCTGGTGCCTGGCACATGGTATATCCTCAATAACCACTTGATGAAAGAATTTCTGTGCTTGGAATAGTGCTGGAACATACCATGCGACTGTGCAAATGTTACTATGCCATGAGTCTCTTCTCATCCTCCCCTCACTAGCTATATGATCTTGGAGAGGTAACAATTCCTTTGAACTTTGGACTTTGAGGATAACAATAACAACTTCTGAACGTGCCTCTTAAGGGTGCCATGTATTATAAAGGGCTTAGTAAGCTGTAAAAAACACCATCCCTCTTCTGACTTAATTTATTAATTTTAGGAGCACCTGGGTGGCTCAGTTGGTTAAGTGTCTGACTTCGGCTCAGGACATGATCTCGCAGTTCGTGGGTTTGAGCCCCGCGTCGAGCTTTGTGCTGACAGTCAGCTCAGGGCCTGGAGTCTGTTTTGGATTCTGTGTCTCCCTCTCTCTCTGACCCTCCCTTGCTCACGCTCTCTCTCTCTCAGAAATAAATAAAACATTAAAAATTTTTTAAATTTATTAATTTTTCCACTTAATTACTTTACTACTTAAATTGTTAGTGCCCTTATCATCTAAACTCATAATCTTAGTCATCTCTTACTTCATCTTCTCTCCCATGTCAGCCAAATTAATGGTTAAGGATGGTCTATTTGATCCCTAAAGTAGCTTTTTACATCTAACAGTGACAACCTTGCTCTAATATACTTTCCTAGCTTCATATGCTTGAGCCAAAAAAAACTTGCTATTGTCTAAACATGTCACTTGGTTTCTCTTTGTGTCCATTGTTCCCTCTGCCTGGAAGATCCTTTTCTTTCCAGAGCCAAATCCCACCCATCCAGCTATGAAATCTTCTCTAACAAACTTTCTTCTGATGTCCCTCACCTATACTGCCTCAGGCTAATTGTCAGTTTTGTGTTTGCCTGTTTTGTTTGCCATACTGAAACAGAAAATCCCAGGAAGCAGGTCTTCCTCATCTTAGTATTTTTATTTTTAGTATCTAGCACAGTGCTGGGCACACAGTCAATATCTAATAAATGTGTTAAATGAATGAATGTATATTACAGAATGGAAGGTATAAAGCCACAGCTGGGCATTTTCCATAATAGTGTATTTTCAACTCTTACAGAAATAGACTTGCAATGGAATGTCTACTATTTAGCAGCTGAATTCAGACTTGGGGAAGAGCCCAGAAACTGCTACACTTCACAGATGGTCATTTGGAAAAGAAAATTAATGCAGATAGCTTGTTCAGCTATTTAATAGTCCTCAGTAACAGGTCAAAATGTCTGATTCTTACTGAGATCCCTATTTGGGGGTAAAAATGGTCTGGCACCCCTCCTCTCCCACACACTTGCCGAGATTCACTCTAGTGCGTTCTTTCAGATTGTACTGAAAGCAAAGTGAAATGTTCAGGATTTCTTCTCGCATGAAGTGGAATCCACAGGCCTGTGACTGCTCAGACTGGAGCCAGGACACTGTGCCAGCCACCTTTGAGGCTGATCAGGACCTAAACAGCACTGAATGCATTTTGTTCTAAGGGAAAACCACAGGCAGCTCCAAATTAGACTTTTCCCTTGGGCAGACTCTAGACACACCATGCAAGTATGAGCAAGCCTGAGCACTTCTTGGACCACAAGTCACATTAGAAGCTCTCAAAGGCACATGCGATTTTATTTGCTTCTTGAAATTTAAACCCTAAAAGGAAGTTTAGCTCTTCCAAAAGTTTTCTGTAGTAGCTCTTTTTTTTTTTTTAACATGTTGCTGACTCAGATGAAAAGAGATTTCATGGTGCCTGAGAAACTTGCCTGTCATGATCCTTATCCACCAGATGATACCTTGCCCGGAACGCTACAAGCCGGGCATAATATGCAGGAGCTGGAATGGAGACAGAGCGTGTGCACCGCACATAGGTGTGACACAGCTGGTAAGTTAGTAGCTGGAGCTCATCTGCGGTGAAGCAGTTGTCATCCCATAAGACCTGGTAATGTGAAGGTCGGCTGGTTCCCTGGAGAGAGACTTGTATGATTAATACATTTCTGACATGGGTTAATTACCTGAGAGGAGAGAAGAATTGAAATCCACTCCTTAAATTCAGAAGTATTCCTGCCTAGCACACCTACCAGCAGATACCCAGACGGAAAGGTAAAAGTTCTAGAATACAAGCATTGACAAACTGATGCATAGTGTTGAATAACAAGTCTACTCAAGCTGGTTGCTTGATTTGCAAACATCTCCTTATCAAGTCAAAGATCTGAACCAGCTTCCAAATTACCTGAATTCCTGCATGACTACAGAGATAAAAGTCAAACTCCGATGGATGTGTGATGGTGCTATCCACTGTAGTGCCTGCTGGTACATTGCCACTTTTCCCCACCTATCAGAAAAAAAAAAAAAAAGAGAGAGAGATGGGGAGGAGGTATAATTAGTCATCAAAATGCCAAACTGAGCTCAGGCCATATTTTCCTTTTATGTGTTAATTGGTAACAAGTTGGCAAACTGTTCTTAAGTGAACTTTTGAAAATCAGTTTAATTCAACATGTTGAATTTTCTGTAACTCTCCTTAGCCCAACCACTTTATCCTTACGTATTTTCCCAAAGAAATATACTCCATTGTTTCTCTAGGGGAATCCAGAGAAAGAATTATTTTATCTATGACTTTGGGTTGCATTATTGTCATCTATTTACAGATGCTATATTGGAATATTGATCTATTGGCATTGTTCACAGAAGGGGTGAAAAGACATTTGCAATGGATAAGCTTCCTGTGGAAAAAATTCAACTTTAAAAAAAAATGATTTATTTTAAGAGAGAGGGAAAGAGAATGAGCAGGGGAGGTGCCCCCCCTCCCCCCCAAAAAAGCAACTTTATTTCTTACTTGAAGTAAAAAAATATGCACAACTTCCATTAAAAGTTAAGATGAAGAGGGGTGGTTAGGTGGCTCAGTCAGTTAAGTGTCTGACTTTGGCTCAGGTCATGATTTCATGGTTTGTGAGTTCAAGCCCCACATTAGGTTCTGTGCTGACAGCTTGCAGCCTAGAGCCTGCTTCAGATTCTGTGTCTCCCCCTCTCTCTGCACCTTCCCTGCTTAAGTTCTATCTCTCTTT
Organism: Proteles cristata cristata; assembly: GCA_017311185.1. Lineage (NCBI taxonomy): Eukaryota > Metazoa > Chordata > Mammalia > Carnivora > Hyaenidae > Proteles > Proteles cristata. The sequence goes on along the minus strand of JAESUZ010003902.1, from coordinate 540,328 downwards.
CTCTCTCTCTCTCTCAAATGTAAATAACCATTAAAAAAAAGAAAACTTAAAAAAAAAGTTAAGATGAAGAAATATTTGTACTGGTACACCAGGCTCAACAAAAGTAATGCTTTTGGGGCACCTGGGTGGCTTAGTCGGTTAAGATTCTGACTTCAGCTCAGGTCATGATCTCATAGTTTGTGGGTTTGAGCCCCGTGTCAGGCTTTGTGGCTGACGGCTCAGAGCCTGGAGCCTGCTTCTGTTTCTGCCCCTTCCCCATTCGTGCTCTGTCTCTCACAGAAATAATAAACACTAAAAAAAAACATTAAAGAAAGAAAAAGTAATGCTTTGACAGTAGCAATAAAAGAAGTCACTGGCACTGTGGCTTACTGGCATTACCAGTAAGAGGGCACTGAAATGAGAATTAGAAAAACCAGGGTTTCAATTCCAAGCCTAGTCTTGCAACTACATACCTTGAACAAAGCATAACACCTTTGGGTTTTAATCAAATCAGCTATAAAAGCATCTATAAAACACTTCTAAAATTCTAAATTGTGGGGCGCCTGGGTGGCTTAGTCGGTTAAGCATCCGACTTTCACTTAGGTCATGATCTCGCGGTTTGTGGGTTCGAGCCCCGCGTTGGGCTCTGTGCTGACTGCCAACTCAGAGCCTGAGCCTGTTTCAGTCTGTGACTCCCTCTCTCTCTGACCCTCCCTGCTCACGCTGTCTCTCTCTCTCCTAGAAATAAATAAAACATTAAAAAAAATTAAAAAAAAATAAAATTCTAAATTGTAAGGTTCAATTACAGCCAAAGTTCTAAAATCAAACTTCTAGGAAAGCAGAGGGGAGAACTTCAAAAATGTATTTGCAAGTAAAGGAATTAAACTTTGCTACTTGGTCAATTTTCATCCTTTTGTGATATACAGCAGGGGTCCATATGAGGGAGTTTATTTTGCATAGAGGCATGAATTTTATTGGAGTTTATTTGGTTCTATTCTAACTACCGTGACCTTCAATTGAATTGTATACCAATGTGTACAAGAACATTAATGAGTATAGAAGAGTCTCATTCTATCAAATTCAATTATGGACTCGGGGACCTAGCTGGACAAAAGGAAATGTAACTGAGTTATAATAGTTCTTGCATTGTTTTCCAAAGTGTCTTCTTGAGGAATATTAGTTCTGCAGGATGTGTTTAGGTATTTTATGGTCAAACAGATCTGAGAAATACTGGGTTGAACCCAAGTTAAAATGGTTTTTCTATTGTAGGATTTCTCAGAAGCTTTATTCAGCAATGTATAATCTTTAAGAGGGAGATGGTGGATATAGTATTTCCCAAACTTATTTGACCTTCGAATCCTTTTTGAAGCAACTCTCTTGGAATCAACAGATGAGAATCTAAGGAGGTGATGCCCTCAGGAAAAAGGGATCCAGGCATGTTTAATTCAATAATTACTGCTTAAGCACCCATGTGCAAGGCTCTGCAGCAGATGTTGGGGATGAGAGACGGAGGCACGGAGAGAACTAATAAACTTGCACTCCTGCCCTTCATCAACACCATCTGCAATGAACTGTAATGCAGTGTGATAAGGGCATTAAAGAAGGCACTGGAAAAAGCTGGTGGGAGGAAATAGTTGAGCCATCCTTTATAGGATAAGCAGGAGTTGTAAAGGGGGATGGGATGAAAACAGGAAACACTCCAAATAACGCCTAAAGTCAGAAATAGATAAACTGTGGTTCAGCCATATGATGAATACTAAGGAATAAAAAGGAATAAACTGCTGATATACATGATAAACTTGGATGAATATCAAATGCATTATGCTAAGAAAAAGAAACCAGAACACAGGCTATGGTATCCCACATATATGTTATTCTGGAAAAAAAACAAAACAATAAGACAGAATGTCTGTCAATGATTGCTAGGGGCTGTAGGTGAGGGAAAGGGTTGACTGCAGAGGGCTTGGAAGAATGTGTGTGTGTGATGTATTGTTTATACCTTCATAGACATGGTGGTTACACAATTATATGCATTTGTCACAACTTGCAAAATAAAAAGGGTAGGTTTTACAGTATCTATGTTATACCTTAATAAAAATAGAAGGGGAAGTAAAGAGTGGGATGGATGTGGTCATCACATGGATTCAAACACACAGTGTGGGAAATGGATGGTGTAGGAGGGTATGGTGGAAAGATGAAACTAAAATGTTATGTTTTGGCTACCTTAGGAAAGCAAGAACACCAAAGGGAAGTATTTGGCAGGCAATGAGGGATAAATAAAGGTTTCTGAATAGTAGAATGGCAAGGTAAGATATGTATTTTTTTAAGAAAGCTCTACGCCCAATGTGGGGCTTGAACTTGTGTCCCCAAGATCAAGAGTCACATGCTCTACTGACTGAGACAGCCAGGTGCCCTGAGATCTGTATTATTTAAACATAGCCCTGATAGCAGGTGGATGGTGAATCTGTGAAGGAGAAATGCAGATGGGGAGACCACTAGGAGTCTCCTGCAATACAGAAGGTTCTGTTTAGGCCAGAGGGAACACACAAGGTGAAGAATTGAGATAAGAGATTTCAGGGCAGAATACAAGACTATTTGAGCAACTGAATATGGCGTGATAGGAAAGAAGCAGAGTTTAAAGGCAAATCGTAAGTTTCTAGCTTGGCTGAATTAATGGACAGTGATGCCAAGTCACAGAAGAAGAGGAAAATTGGGGGTGGAATAGGCTTTGGATGAGGATAAAACAATAAGTAGAAGGTTTAGACGTGTTTTACTTGAAATGCCTGTGGTAGATTGTATCACTAGTGCCAAATATTCCCATGCCCTTCCCTGGAGGAGGATTATATATCCCCACCCAATTAACTCAGGAGTGGCCATGTAACTTGCTTTGGCTGTAAAATGTGAACTGAAATGTGTAACTTCTGGGCAGAAGCCTTAAGAGCCAGCATATGGCTCATGTGTATCTTTCCCCCCCTCTGATGTAATGACTGCTGACGTTCAAGATAGATTCTTCTCTGTCAGCCTAGGTTCCAAACGGAGGACATCAGGGTCACAGCTGCAGCAGAGACACAGCACATGTGTAATATGAGCAAGAAATACATCTTTGTAAGCCACAAAGACTTCGGAGTTTTTTCGTTACAATAGCCTAGCCTATCTTGCCGATACAATGTGTACAGAACATCTAAATAAATGCGTCTGGTAGACAATTGGAGGTGAAGGTCAGGAACTGCATAGAGATGTTTGTGGCTGGGAATACAAATTTAGGAGTCTCTAAGCAAATCAATGAATGCAGAAAAGTGGGTGAGACTAAAGAGATTTCAAATTCAGAAGAGAAGAGGGAGAAAAGTGTGAAATGCCTGGAAACACCAGTGTTTGATGGACAGAGGAAGAGGGGTCTAAGAAAGCCTGGTTATACAGGAGGACAGTGAATCTGGAACGTCATACTATTGCTAAGGCAAAGAGGTTAGTGTAAGAACCTGACAAGATATCACTAGATTCGAAACAAGCAAGTCACTGAGCAAACAGCTTCAGGAGAATCATTGAAACTGAAGTCAGGCTACAGGGAATTGATTTAATATGTAAGAAGGTACAGATGGAAAGTCAGTTTTCCTCTAGAAGTTTGGTCATGAAATAAAAGAAAGATAAGCAGAGTAAAGGAAAGCTTAGTGGGGGGAAACCTAGGAAGAGTTGAGGAACTTTAGAGAGTGAGGCAAAGGAATCAGAGTTTTGAAAAACAATGCTAATTAATAGAGTGTTCCTTTAGGAACAAAAGCCCGGGTGGAGAGATCAGCCTCTGAGATGTGAGAGCATGGAGAGAAGAAAACACATTTCAGTACATTTGAAAGTAGAGGAGACGAAGCTGAGAAAACTCCTGCCTTCTAGATTTTGTTTCCTGGGGAAATAGAGGATAATCCTACTGCTGACGAGGTAAAGTGTTGCCAGGGAAGGCATCACAGATTGGGACAGAGAGTTGAGGAGGTTTGGAATACATGCTGTGGGGAACTGGAGGAACAGAGAAACTTCAGCCTCAAGGGCTGGCTGAGATTTGATACCACCAATCTGAAATATCATTCATCATTAAACAAATGACTTTCTTCTCAGCAATCTCTCTATTGGCCTGAGAATTGAAGCAAAGGAAATGGGTAAATGGACTGATCTAGAGTTGGAGACTGGCAAAAGGCATGTTTAGAAGACTGAATATGTTGGTAAGTGTCAAGGGAGCAGGGTGGACCAAGGATCAGGGTTATCAGTTATTGGAAAGTTAGGAATGACATGGATGGTAAAGAACAAAATGATGAGATAGCTTGGGTTTTAGGAAGATAATTCAGGTCCTAGAGCTACATGGACAGCAAGCTAACAAAGGGATGGAAAGGTGATGGGGGTGGCAGGGTATTCTGTGACCAAGGCTCAGGCAAAAGTTTGGAGAATCTGTATTAGAAGGGGTCTAAGAAGCACTCTTGAGTCAGGGTTTGGGTAATTCAGAAGACAACACTTAGAATCGGAGCTGATTGGTGGAACTGGAGCCCAAGGAGAAAACCTTGTTTTCCAATGATTCTGAAAACGGAAAGAAACAGCTTAGCCTTGGATTAGGGACAAAAACTAAGGGCGTACTAGAAAATAATGGGAGTGACCCACAAGATTGTAAGATTAAGCAGCAGAGAGAACTGGTCTCTGGGGTAGATCAGGGAAGGCCTGGAAAAGATGAAGAAATGTCATAGAAAATATCATAGAGGCAGAGTCACCCATTATTAAATACCCATAATTTGGCTAGTTTACACAATAAATAACAGATTATAAATACATTATACTAAATACCTCTTACCAAGTGCTAGGAATTGTACCCCAAATTAATATTCATTTATTAATTTAATCCTTATAACAACCCTGTGAGATAGGTATTCTTCTCATTACATTTACAGTTGAGAACATTATGGCTTAGAGAAGTTAACTTTCCCATGGTTAGTAAGTACGACATCATGAGCGTTCAAAGTGTGTATCCCAAGAATCCCATGCACTGATACAAAATCACATGGAAGAGAAATTCTACTTTATATCTTAGAACCATGCCTTAGGCATTGGTAACAAAAAGTAGCAATATGATAATAAAGTCCAGAGAGGGGCGCCTGGGTGGCTTAGTTGGTTAAGCGTTTGATTTTGGCTCAAGTCATGATCTCACAGACAGTGGGTTCGAGCCCCATGTTGGGCTCTGTGCTGACAGCTTGGAGCCTGGAGCCTGCTTCAATTCTTTGTGTGTGTCTCTCTCTCTGCCCTTCCCCTGCTTGCACTCTCTCTCTCTCTCAAACATAAACATTTAAAAAAATTTTTTTTAATCCAAATAGATAAAACATCCCTTTGGAGGTTGCCTGTATAACCGGAGCACGGCTGGTATGTTTTTGACCCCCACTTAACAACTCTCAAAGCCAGCACTTCTGTGACACAAGAGAAATACTCAGTCTTTTTTTTTTTTTTAATTTTTTTAATGTTTTTTATTTATTTCTAGGAGAGAGAGAGAGACAGCGTGAGCAGGGGAGGGCCAGAGAGAGTGTCACAGACTGAAACTGGCTCCAGGCTCTGAGCTGGCAGTCAGCACAGAGCCCGACGCGGGGCTCGAACCCACGAACCGCGAGATCATGACCTAAGCGAAAGTCGGACGCTTAACCAACTAAGCCACCCAGGCGCCCCGAGAAATACTCAGTCTTAAAACATGTATCATTCAGAATTTCATCTAAGTTCAACTGGAATTAATGTTTATTAACTTATTATTGCACTTCTGCTTTTAGGGAAAAAATGTATGTATGCCCATTTGAAAACATATTCACTTGTGTCAGATAATGAAGCTTATACCATGGTCTCTTACCCTTTCTGTCTTATCTGCACAGAAGAGTCGTGTGTGATGTCGTTTCTGCACCACAATGTAGGTTATTCCTGGCCGATAATCTTCTTCCAAGCTAATACATGCTTTCCGAATTGCTATTAGCTCTGGCCACGCTACCTAGGAGTTACAAATAGAATGGTGTTTAATTGAGAACTCACCTAAAATCTCTCAGATCTGATTTACCCAGAGTGGCAGATGGGAGGAAGCTCCATCAGACACCTAGAAACCCCGAAAGGCAGCTATGGGTAGTCAGAGTACCTGTTTCATTTGTCCCTCGGATACCCCTCCACGGTAATAGATGATCCGAGTGGGTTTGAAGCGTGTGGATTTGTAGAACTGGATCAGCAGCTCCCGAACCATGTTAGTAAGGTCCTGAATGACCTCCTGACTATAGAGGAGCTCCTGGGAGGTCTCCTGGCGGGAGGTCTGCACCCGAACGGTGGCACAGTACCGGCTGGGGTGCCCATCCATACTGCCAACGACAGCAGCAATGGAAGGCTTCTTCCCATCCCCTGCTGGGGGGTGCGTGACATCGGCTCCCAGGAAGATGACAGGCTGCTGGAACACCGAGGGCCTGCTCAGATTGAAGGAAACGCACAGATGAACACGTCTGTGTTTAGCAAGCTTACCAGACACAATCACAGATATAATCTTACAAAAGAGAACAAAGACCTGTGACCATTAGGTGAGAACTCTAAGGGCCATGGAGCGTCTGTGCCTCTCCTGCAATGAATCTGAATTGACTTAAGAAGTCAACATGGTTGAGGGACACCTGGGTCTCTCAGCTGGTTAGGCATCTGACTTCAGCTCAGGTCATGGTCTCGTGGTTTAAATTAAAAACTTTTTTAAAAAGAAGTCAACATTGCTCTTCTATAATAGCTGGAAGGTAAGAAGACCTGAGCTGAACTGAATAAAATCACTCTGTGTAAAGTGAAGACTTTTCCAGAACAAGCTCTTTTGGGATCCTAGTATTCCTACAGCAGACAGAAATGCAGAATGTACATGGAACTGGAACAGAATCCCCCAGTGCTCTTTGAATTTGGTTTATTTATTTATTTTGAGAGAGAGAGAGAAAAAGAAGGAGAGAGAGAACATGAGTGCATGCAAGCAGGGGAGGGGCAAAGAGAGAGGGAGAGAGAAAGAATCCAAGCAAGTTCTGAGCTGTAAGCACGGAGCCCCATGTAAGGCTCAAACTCGTAAACTGCGAGATCATGACCTGAGCTGAAACCAAGAGTTGGACACTTAACCAACTGAGCAACTCAGGCACCCCATTTTTAAGAATTTTTACTTACTTACTTGTTTAGTTATTTATTTTGAGAGAGAGACCTCAATGCTCTTTAAGATGTGAGGCTTAGAGAATTGAGTCTATCTACTTCCCTATTTTAATCTGTAGTATTCATCACTTATACCATATATTTAACTCAATTATTTTTTTAAGATTTTATTTTTAAGTAATCTCTACCCCCACTGTGGGGCTTGAACTCATAACCCTGAGATCAAAAGCCACACACTCTATCAACTGAGCCAGCCAGGCACCCCACTAAATTATTTTATTTATTGTCTACACACATGCACGCACAAACACACACACACACTCACACACACAAATATACGTTCCACAAGGGCAAGAATTTTGTTTTGATTTGTCTTGTTCATTGCAGTATTCCTAATGCCTAAACACTGCCTGGCTCAAGGTTGGCACTCAACAACTATTTGTTGAAAGAATTTATTTATTTGGCGATGATTTTTCTAAGAAGTCAAGGAGAAAAATATCATGCATGCTTCTCTGGCAAATTCCTTAAGATAAGGCTTGGAATTGAGTACTAATTCTTTAAGTATAATATAGGAGACATCCCAAGTCTTAAAATCTCCTATAATAGATACTAAAGAATAGATACCTCCATGAGGGCAGAGGCTGTGCTATATTTCTCTGTATGTATCATTATGCAACATGGGTCTGGCACAGAGCAGTACAACAGCAAACATATATCTATAATGTACATATGTGTAACATAGTAACAGCTTACGTATACTATGTACCAGTCACTGTGCTAAGCACTTTACCTGTATTGACTCATTTAGTCCTCAGAAAAATTCCATGAGGGTAGCACAATTATCATCTCAATTTTCTATATTTAAAAAATGAGACCAAAGAGAGTAAGATTGCCCAAGCTTACATAACTAGGAAGCAGTAAAGTTGGAATCCAAACCTTAGGAAGTCAGACACCAAAGTATGCACTCTAGGCTACTACAATATATTGTCTCAAATGTTTGAGGTGAAATTAAATGATTTCAGATTTTAGGTTAACTTCTCATATGGCCTGCATACCTCATCTACCAATGTTGTAAGAAGGATTTTGTTACGTATATTCATCCAAGGGAAAATTAAGAATTGGAATATGATTGTACAATAGCAAGGCACTCAAGTTCACATTCTTGTTAAGTATAGCGATGACTAATACCACAGCCCTAAATTTATCTTTTCAGGTGACTTTCACATACTGAATTTTACATGAAAAAATATTTTTAAGTTTATTTATTTATATTCAGAGAGACAGAGACAGCACAAGGTGGGAGAGGCAAAAAGAAAGGGAGAGAGAGAGAATCCCAAGCACTGGCAGTGCGGAGCCCGATGCAGGGCTCGGATCCACAAAGCCATGAGATCATGACCTGGGCCAAAACCAAGAGTTGGACACTTAACCAACTGTGTCATCCAGGCACCCCCACATGGAAACATTTTAGAGTTAACAAGTCAGATATTATTTCAATAGACAGAGAAACTACAAATTAATAAAATGATTAATAACCCCAACTAAAAATGGGCAAAGAACTAAACAAACCCATCACAAAAGAGGATATCCAAATAGCCAACAAACATATGAAATTGTGCTCAACATGATTAATCATTAGGGGGATGCAAATTAAAACCATAATAAGATACTATTACCTCCAAACAAAATGGTTAAAGTTAAAAGGACTGATACTACCAAGTGTTGGTAAGAATATGAAGGAACTTAGAACTCTCAGGGGAAATGTAAACTGCTACAACCACTCTGAAAAATTACTAGACAGCATCTATCAGTGATAAATACATGTATTCTCAATAACTTAACAATTCTGTTCTTGGATATATACTCAAGAGAAAGAGTATTTAATGTCTACCAAAAATATAGAAAAATTGTATGATGAATGTGTAAGAATATCTGTCAATGGTAGAGTAGATAAAAATTCTGTGGTGTATTCATATAATGAAATAATACACAACAGTGAAATAAACCAAATGACTACTTAATACAGTAACATGAATGAATTCTAGACACATAATGACAAGCAAAAGAAGATAGGTATAAAATATGACATGTAGTATGGTTCCATTTACATGAAGTTCAAAAATAGGCAAACCTAGTCTACGGTCAGTGTTTACTTTTGGGGGTTATCTGTTGGAAGGGGCCACAAGGAAGACTGACAAGGTGCTGGAAATGTTCTATATCTTCACATGAGTAGCAGTTAGATGGGTGCATTCATACATACATAAGAAAAAGTAATTGAGATGCATGTATGAGATTTATGTGCTTTACTGTGTATTATGTTACATTCAATCTTACGTAATAAAAGAGTGAAGGGAAAAAGAGTTCAGAATCTTACCTTTGATGAGGTACAAGCACATTGTTAATTCCTCCAAGCTTTGCATTTATCTTCAGGCAAAGGTTGGAAAGGGTTTGGGGTGAGGTCTTCACCACATTTTTTACCTGGACACACTGTGTGGCCATACCCAGAAGGGTATCTCCAACACGTTTCACCTCCGCTACAAGAATAAATCCATTAATTAATTTAACAATGTTTAAATATTCTCCTAATTACTAAGAATAGAGGGGAAAATCCACACAAACATTTACAGAGTGCCTACTATATACTGTACCCTGTGCTAGATGTGGCTGTTTCATTTGCTAAACCCCCAGGGCAATTTTACCTCTTCTTCCCTCCGGCAGGGAGGCCACTTGAAGCTAGGCCACTTCTTTTACCCTTGGATGCTGCCTGCCACTACTAACTCAGTCCTCTGAGGTTACTTTTTCCACAGGACTGGTCTGGCAAAGGAATCCATCTCCCAGCTCCTCCCTATCAGTATACATGCCAGCTTTTTGAGTTTTAAGTATTTTTTCCAATCCTCTCCCTCCTCCCCTCTAAGCACAGAGATAACCAGAAAGTAACAAAAGACACAACTACAGAGGGAGTTGAAGACATTTTGTAAAGTTCAAACAGTTGGTCTGTAGCTCCCAAATCCTTTACTCAGATCATAGTCAAAGGAACTTTGTATCATTCTTGTTTTAATAGATACAAACAGCTACTTTTCCGCAAATAGTAGATTCTCCCACTCTTCCCCACTCTGATATTCCTACATGCTTTTTATCAAACATTACAGTTTTTCCTGCTTTGAGGACTATGGTGGAATTGTACTGTATGCCCAATGCTCTTCCCCACTGTACTTCCTGGACCCCATTCTTTCTTCCTGCAAAAAGGTTGGGAAGAGCCATATGGCTGGTTGTGGTCAAGAAGTTGCAGATATTGGTGCACCTGTGCGGCTCAGTCTGTCAAGTGTCTGAATCTGGATTTTGGCTCAGCTCATGATCTCACAGTTCATGAGATCGAGCCCTGTGTCGGGTCATGTGCCAACCTTGAGGAACCTGCTTGGGATTCTTTCTCTCCTTCTCTCTCTGCCCCCGCTACACATTCTCTCTCTCTCTCTCTCTCTCTCTCTCCCTTTCTCTCTCTCTCCTCTCTCAACATAAATAAACTTAAAATTAAAAAAAAAAGTTGCAGATGTTAAGAGCCTTCCAGAGCCCTCTTTTCTCTTTGCCATGGTGCCAACAACATTCCAAATAGCAACTGCTGTGCCAATCTGGGTCCCAGAGTGAAAATAACATGATGACATGGAACAGAGGACTCAGTCTACCTCAATGGATACACAGCAAAAGCAAAAAAATAAATCTTTGATAATTTGAGACACTGAGAGTTTGGCATCTTTTGTGACTACAGCATAACCTAGCTTATCCTGACCTATTATTTGAAATCATCCCTCATTCAATATTAAAGGGATCCATACCATACACTGGTGTCTTCCCAGGCAAGATAACCACTATGAGCTGTAGGCCCACATATGTCATTTTCAGGTGTTTAAACATGGGCTCCACGCTGTCCGCACCCTGTGCGTACTTGCAGAAACATGGCTGACCCTGGATGGGCATTCCTGCATCCTTAGAGATTTTACGTAGCTGGTCAGTGAAACTCCTGTTAAAATAGAACCAGTGGTACAGTGCTTTCATTTCAGAGTACATTTCTAGCATTTATTTTCCTCTAAGATACTTCTTTCAGTTTTGCACATTCTTAGCCAAAATTAAAAACAAATAAACAAAAAATCCTTAACTGGTTGCCAAAAATGGGCTGGCAATTATGTCACTGCAATTATAATCCACAAAGAATCTGTTATTAATATTAAGCTATTAGATTATCATTTTGAATTCTTAAACAATTATGCCTCAGTTGGGCCCCAGGGACTAAAGAGCATTTCTGTTCAAAGGTGTTTTTAAACATTCAAGTCAATAATTCTGAACTAAAGAAAAGCAAAGTCAGAATTTCAGGTCATGTGTATTTTGGTAAGCCTGGCACAAGAATAGTTGGGTAAGCTTGTGTTCAACTGAGAATATGGAAACACAAATCAGTATACTTAGGATTACATTCAAACTTGTAATAGATTTGATTCAATAACAATATCAAAAGAAATAATCACTTTAAAAAAAAGTAAAATTCATTGTGAAGTATTATATTTGAGATTTGCGAAGTTACTTTAATATATGTATAAAGCTTTCCAAATAATTTCTTTTGTGCATTTGCCAGTATTTGTAGGATTCCTTTCTTTCATCCAGTTCCCTTTTCCTGCCTTGAGTTTTCCACCCTTCTTACTAACTTCCTTTCTATAGATAGCTGCATCTGTAAGACATACCAATGATCTTAGTCAGTGATCCTGTAATAAAACAAGCTCACTAGTAAATTATAATGATTAAAAATGGACTAGTTTTTATCTTAGCTGAAAAGATACAATTAATACCAAAGGAAGCTTCACTAAGAACTCAGAAGAGTTTGCCAACTGTCACTGCTTTGGTCTTGTTAGTCACAAATTTCTGCTCTAAATGTAAGGAAGCTGACTCAGATTCTTAATGGCATTCCCAAGTTTGCAATTTACTATAATACAAGGTCTTTTTCCTATAGCCAGATGGTGTCACTATAGGAGTCAGGGATTTAGTGCCAAGTGCACACAGCACATTCATGTAAAGATGGTATTTTCATATCTGGAAGGGATATTACTAAGCTGAAAATATGAAGATACTCACTTTAGTAAATCTTCCCTACATTGTTTCTGAGGCGCAAAACAAGCAACTGCCCAAACTTTAATTTCAATGCCAGCATAAAACTGCTTTCCTCGCATGTCCCAGACACCCTGGTTGGGTGTGGCTACCGTTTTATTCTTTAAAAAAAAAACAAAACAAAAAAGAAACAAAAGAAAAGAGAAAAGACATTACAATCTAAGGCCATTTTAATGTTGATGAGGGGATAAACAAAACTCTATTTGGAATTAGCCAAAAGACAAAAAGCAATACTGAGCAAAACTATGGGTAAATTCAGTGTGGTGTAGTGGAGAAACCCTGCGTTATTCTCTTTTTGACTGGTTGTTGGAAGAAGCTTGCTGAACAAAATGAAAAGCTTACCCGGCCTCCGTACTGCAGCATTGGTGCGGGAAGTACCCTGCCTGTGAGCTCTGTCATTTCATTGTGGACAACAATACCAAATTCTTTAAGGTATGGATCCGGTCCACCCACCATGCTGTTACTCTTCACCTAAGAAACAGGAAAGCCTGCATATATAATAAGCAAAGAGTAACTGTGCCCCACCAAGAGTTTTATATTTTCTTCTTTTCTTATCTTAAAGCTAGCTTATCTCGAAGACCATGACTTACTGACCAGTCTACTGATTTCTTCCTGTCTGTCAGGAGCAGATCTTGCTGTTGCTTTGATCATTGTGGAAGTCTGATTGTCTGTGAGCTTCTTTATACATCGCTGTCCTGCCACAATATTACAGACCTACCGAGGGGCAAAGAGAAATTTGTTTTCTGTAATGGGTTTCTATGTTGTAAGCCTTTGCTAAATTGTATCTTACATCTTCCATTCCCCAAAACATGAAAATGTTGTTACCTAGTAAAGCTATTTGCCCAAAACATTTTAGAAACTAATACTAAATTCTACCACTAGCCTAGAACATGATTTTTTTTTTTTAACAAAGAGATTGGCAGATTTGGCAACAGAAAATTCAGTTCAGCTCACCTCAAGTGGCAAGTATGTATGTTTTTGTTCTTGTCCCACTTGGAGACACGGAAGATGGGGGTATTTCAGCTGCAGACTATACTTCTGCTTAAAATACTGGGCTACTGTACATTCCATAGCTTGACCATTTTCTAGCTGTAAAGGAAAACTACAGGAAAGAATATCTTTTCAGAAATTTCTTCAATTTTTTTCTTAAACAAACAAACAAAAGCCTACTTTTCTACCTTGATATCAGTCACTTAAAAAACAAAGGCCAATTTTTTTATTTTATTTTATTATTTTTTTTAGATTTCACACCCAGCATGGCGCCCAAAGTGGTGCCTGAACTCATAACCCTGAGATCAAGACCTGAGCTAAGATCAAGAGTCAAGTGCTTGGGACACCTGGGTGACTCAGTCAGTTGAGCATCTGATTCTTGACTTTAGCTGAGGTTATGATCTTATGGTTTGTGAGTTTGAGCCCCACATTGGGCTCTGTGCTGGCAGGGTGGAGCCTGCTTGGGATTCTCTCTCACCCTGTCTCTCTGCCCCTCTCCTGCTCATGCTCCCTTTCTCAAAGTAAATAAACTTAAAATTTTTTTTTTTAAAAAAGAGTCAGATTCTTAACCAACTGCACCCCACACACAAGAGTTTTATTTGCTTAAGAGAACTTCGTAACATGAATATAATATAGTTATTGAGGCCAATTTCCAGATTCCCAAACCAGATCAAATATATGTGGGTTTGGAGGAAACAAGACTAAATACATGAAAATGAGGCTGTGTCAGGATATTTGATATAAACTGGGGAGTGTGATTTAAGAGGTTACCTTTCTTTGGCTTTTCCAGGGGACAAATTATCTCAAATATTTGGCACCAATACTTGGTAATAACTTTAATCTGCTTTCTTAACTGCTATAGCCCTACAAAGTAACAATGCAGTGAGGATCATCTAAGTGATATTAAAACTATGTGCTTTTAATTTGCATGCAAAGATCATATAAGCCTACAAATATAATTATTCTTATAGGGTCATGTGAGGTAATTAATGAAAAAGATACAGTTCTTGAAAAAAAGCTGCGTTTCTCAATAGTGACTTCATAAAGTTTGGATAACATTTTTTTCTCCTAAAGAATGAAGTCAATGGTATAATATGAGGAATACATGGAATATCATTTTCTAACTCTTAAGAAATTCACATCAGATGCATATGAGCTCTTACTGAAGAATTTAGTCATATCACACTGAATTAATATACCACATTTACCCAGAGGTCACTCTGAAACTTCTACTATCTAGAACAAAGCCCTCCTAGTGATTTTGATGTGCACTAAAATTTAAGGTTTTTTAAATTTATTATTTTTTAAACTTACTTTGAGAAAGAGAAAGAGCACAAGCAGGGGAGGGACAGAGAGAGAGGAAGAGAGAGAGAGAGAGAGAGAGAGAGAGAGAGAATCCCAAGCAGCTGCCACACTGTCTCACAGACCCTGACACAGGGCTCCAGTTCACAGACCATTGTGACCCAAGCTGAAATCAAGAGCCAGATGCCAACCAAGTCACATAGGCATCCTGATGTACACTAAAGTTTAAGCATTGAGAACCATGGATCAAAATTAAGTCATACTAGGATGACCAGGTAGCTCAGTCAGCTGAGCATCTCACTTCAGCTTAGGCCATGATCTCATGGTTTGTGAATTCAAGCCCCACATCAGGATGTCTGCTGTCAGTGGAGCCCACTTCAGATCTTCTGTCCCCCTCTCTCTCCCTGCCCCACCCCTACTTGCGTGTGCTCTCTCTCTCTCTCAAAAATAAACATTAAAAAATTGTTTAAAAAATAAAATAAGTCAGACTAGAATATAAACAAACAAAAGTCTACTGACTGAACAAAATAACATAGTTTATATATTTAAGTTCATGCCCCTTACTTTGAGGAGCCAATAATTATTTATATCAGATATGAATTTAAAGATCTTGATTACGAGAATAAAACTTACATGTAGAGTAAACTTAAAAAAATAAAAGCACTTGCATATATATTTTCTGACTATGCACAGTTCCCAGTGGAGTAGAAGCTGGATGATTAGAAAAATGAGATTGGAGGGGTGCCTGGGTGGCTCAGTCAGTTAAGCATCTGACTTCATTTAAGGTCATGATCTCACATTAGGCTCTGTGCTGACAGCTCAGAGCCTGGAGCCTGTTTCAGATTCTGTCTCTGTCTCTCTGCACCACCACCAACCGCCACCCCCCCACCCCCCCACCCCGCTCACACACTGTTTCTTTCTCAAATATAAATAAACATTTTAAAATATACAAAAAAAAATAAGATTGGAAAAATGGAAATGAATGAGCTGCTAGAGGCATGCCCTACATACTGACAGCTGGAAGAAGCAGCAGCTAACTACAAAGAGAAAAATCCAAACAAAACACAAAGCAATATTTTCCTATGACAGCCTTATATGACTTATAGGCCTTGACAAGCCCTTTGGGACATGCATTGAGAATTACAACAGTATAATAAATGATGCTTTTAATCATGACTCGGCATCGTTCTATAAAAGTTGATCTGTGTTTGGCAACCTTGTGTTTAAGAGGTGAAATAAATCGAACGCAAGAAATATGTTTTCCAAATGTCTCTAACAAAAATACTTAAAACAGTTTTTAAAGCTTTGGTGCTTAAAAGTGAGGATTTCAGTGATTTTGAGGATTACACTATGGGATGCCAATTTCTCAAATGATTATAGCAGCTTTCCTCTGTTACCAAAAAATGTTAACAGTATTATTTTAGATGTGGTTAACATACGTTTGATGACTGGCTGGCCGTCTAGTCACATTACAAACTCGATATTTTCGTTTCATCTGTCCACAGTGGGTGACCTCAACTTTAAGACCTGAAATTTTTAAAAAAGTCAAAACATCAGGTGTTTTCTAAAATCACAGTGATGAAAACAGGTTTACATCTTGTCTTTGGAAAGGCATGGCATTGTACAGGACAAAAGTTGCAAGGAAATGGGAACAACTTCATCATGTGCAGGTAAAAATTCTCAGCTAAGAAGAAAAACTCAGAATCCAGATGACTTAAGATGTGCAATCTACTTAAATTTATTAATTCATTCAATAAATATTTACTAAGCATCAACTACTCTGGTACTTATTATCAGATCTAGAGATAGCCCTAATGAAGCTTGTGTTCTAGTGAGAGAAGAAAGCTGATAACAAGAAGAAAAGAAATTCTAAAGGGAGAATAAATGAACTTGTGTTATTTTATTAAAATGGAAGCTTTATGTGGATAAGGCTTAGAGTGTCTGATATGTGCCAGCTACTGGGCAAGAAGCTTTATACATTGAATTGCCTTTAATTTTCACATCAACCTTAAAGATATAGATTATTATCTTTACCTTAGAGATGAATAAATTAAGACTCGTGGTGGTTAAGTATCTAGCCGAAGGTCCCACTGATAGAAAAGGCTGGCCTGGAAACCCAAATGTGTCTGACTCCAAGACTACTCCTTCCACTGTGTCAAGCTGCATTTCTGAGATGACTACCACAGTGCAAATACCTACCTCTGATTTCTTTGGTAAACTTGACACGTTGGGAATCTGTTAGAGGTTTGGTCTGTTCATTGATGTTCTGAATGTCTAAAACCTCACACATGAACTCAATGATAGGCTGAGCCCGGTAGAAAGCAGTCGCAGATACTAACAAACAGAGAGGAAGGATACTTAGCTTCGGGGAGAGGGAAAGCACCACACACACACAAAAAAAAAAAGAAAAGAAAAAAGAAAAAAAGAAAAAACAGACGAAAGGACAAAGAGTCAAAAGAGAATTCCACCATACCATCAATATTAAGCATCATGTTCCACATAGCAGGTCTCACAGACTGATGAAAGCCAAACCAAACCTCTCTGCCCCCTCCCAGAGGGTGGTAGTAACCTTCAGGAGGTGAGAAAAAAGAACGACCCACTGGAGTGTACCTGGAAAAATGAGTTTGGTGTTTCACAATCAAAAACTTGAAAGGTCTTTCATTTCTCTCTCAATTTTATAAGAAACCTGAAACCAAGTTTGAACTGTGATTTATGCTGAAACCTATCAGTAGTTCTGATGCAACCTACCAAAAAACCCCTGACATTTGTGGGAAAGAACTCAAATGAAGGTACTAACCTCATGGAGGGAAGGTGTCTTGTGATAACATCAAGTGCTTGTACTGAGTCATCTGGGACTTCATTCAAGTGCCCAGCCAAAGCTTCTAAAAGCAACTGAAGGCTCACAACTGATACCCACTGAACAGACACTTTAAAGGTTTGGTCTTTACCCTCACCTGGAAGTGTCACTTCCATATCAACCTAAGGGAAAAAAAAAATCATATTTACACGTACCTATTTACAAAGGCTGAAAGAAAGATCCCAGGAATACTCAATATAGTGTATGCATAAGGAGATTTAACATTAACACTTTCTGTAATTGCAAAACATTGGAAACAACCTAAGTCTCCATAAATAGGGGATAATTTAATATTGACTATTGTCCAAGTAATAGTTTGAAAATAAGGGTAATGCTACAACACGGATGAACTTTGAAAACATTATGCTAAGTGAAATAAGCCAGACACAAAGGGACAAATAATGTATGATTTCACATGTATGAGGTACCTAAAATAGTCAAGTTCGTAGAGGCAGAAAATAGAATAGTGGATACCAGAAACTAGAGGAAGAGGAGAGGGGAACTTAATGTTTAATGGATACATACTTCCAGTATAGAATGATAAAAAAGTTTTGGAGATCAATAGTGGTCACGATTGTACAACAATGTGAATATGCTAAATGCCATTTAATTGTACACCTAAAGATGGTTAATTAGGGGCACCTAGGTGGCTCAGACAGTTGAGCATCTGACTCTTGATTTTGGCTCAGGTCATGATCCCAGAGTCATGGGATCAAGCTCCACATCGGGCTCTATGCTGAGTGTGGAGCCCACTTAAGATTCTCTCTCTGTTCTCCTTCTGTCCCTTTCCTCCACTCTCTTTCTATCTCTGTCTCTCTCTCAAAAAAAAAAAATGGTTAAGGGGGGCCGGGGTGGCTCAGTTGGTTGAGCATCTGATTTCAGTTCAGGTCATGATCTCGAAGTTCGTGGGTTCGAGCCCTGCGTTGGGCTCTGTGGTGTCAGCTCAGAGCCTGGAGCCTGCTTTAGGTTCTGTGTCTCCATCTCTCTCTGCCCCCTCCCTCTCATGCTGTCTCTCAGAAATAAATAAATATTTAAAAATTTTAAATGGTTAAAAGAATAAGCTTTACATTATGTACAGACTACAACAATAAAAAGAATTTGAATTTTAAAAAATAATAAAATATATAAATATAAAAAATGGAAGGATCTCCAAAACATTGCTTTTTTAAAATATTTATATATCTGTTTGTTTGTTTATTTATTTAGAGAGATCGTGAGTTGGGGAGAGAGAATTCCAAGCAGGCTCCACACTGTCAGCACAGGGCTCGATCCCACAAACTGCAAGATCATGACCTGAACTGATCAAGAGTTGGACACTTAAGTGACTGAGCCACCCAGGTAACCCTCCCAAACATATTGTTAAATGATAAAGCAAATCATAGAATGATATGCAAACAAACAAGGTTATACATAAACATATGCATAAATAGCTAATGTACATAAAAATATCTGAAAAATACATACTAAACTATTAGAATAGTTTCTTCTAAAAAAGAAAATGGGATGAAGGGTGTAGGCAGGTGAGGAGGGTAGAAATCACAGTATTTCTAGATTGTGTAAGTAAATTCATAATGAGTATATATTTACATACTGCTTTTCTAATTTAAAAAATAAATTTGTAAAAAAAGTTATTATGGTATTACAAATACTTTCATAATTTAGATAATTTTTAAATAACTTTCTAAAATTTATGAAGACTCCATTGTTTAGATTCAGGTAACAAGTACTCTAGCAACGTGAAAAACTTGGAATGTATGTAAAGATGACAGAGTCAACCTAAATTCTAAAGCTAATCTCATCTTCAATTATCAATTCACTAAGGGACAAGAGAATATGGACCCAATAACAAACCTATCAACACTATGTGAAACAACTCTAAGAATTTAGTTGTCACGGGGTGCCTGGGTGGCTCAGTTAGTTAAGCACCTGACTCTTGGTTTCAGCTCAGGTCATGGTCTCAGGGTTCATGAGTTCAAGCTCCACATAGGGCTCTGCACTGACAGCATGGAGCCCACTTGGGATTCTTTCTCTCTCTCTGCCCCTTCCTCTCTTTCTGTCTCAGCATAAATAAACATTAAAAAAAAAGAAAAGAAATAAGTTGACATTAGAAAGGGAAACATTCCTGTCCTATGTAAATGACCTAAGTCTAATAAACATTTCTGGCTGTTAACACTTACCCTATCCCGTCCAATTGGCAGTGGATGTGCTGTGTACATGTTTCTTTTGCCATCATAGCCAGGCTGCCGGTCACCAAATATTTGCATCTTGAAGTGCCGCACCATTGTGTCTACTACCTCTCTTAACAGTAATGGAGAGAGTGGCAGTTAGCTTTGAGAAACGGTGAACAGTAAGGAAACTATCACCATACTTTAATTGAGTTTAAAAATATTTGGAAAAAGTAAGAGTCAAAGTTAGAATTGACTTCAGTAACTAAAAAATAGTTAACAATGGTCAACTAAAGAAAGGTAGCAGCAAGTGAGCAAAGGCAGCTATGAGATGATAAGAAAAGCAGGGAATAAAAAAAGAGCATAAAATTTATGGCATCCTCTCAAACTTGCTTTTCACTATCCTCTCTGATGATAAATATAGCCCTATGAGAATAACCTATCTTTGGCATCTAAGTTTGGCAGGAATATTCATAACCGAACCACGATAAGTTTGTTAGCAACTAAACATCCTCATTCAAGTATTATGGTTTCAGGAAAGAGAGTAGGCAGAAATTCAGAAATCTGAGGACCAATAAATCTAAGATGTATCCTACTCCAAGGAGTAAGTCAACCCCTTTGCCAAATGCTTGTAATTTTTTATTCTGTATACTGTCTCGCTTTATTCCAAAATGCTCCTGAGCAGTGTAGAGAAGGAAATGTAAAATATCCTCATTCCATAAAGATTACCAATGTAGTTTCTTTCTTTTTAGAATGAAAACCTTTCCCTCAATCAAGCGAGCATAGCTTTACTTCAGTGTTCTTGTATATATGCCAGACCACTCTGCATGCAGGTTCTAGTTACCTTGCAACTAGAGTATATGGTTTGAGATGGACAGATGAGTGTGTGAGCTTTTGGAATGCTAGAGTCAATGAAAGCTCTATATCTCACCAATGTCTAGTGAATGTTATATGTGGTAACTATATCTTAAAAGCCAAAACACATTACAACTAGCTAAGGCATTAATATTCTGCAAATAAAATCTGTGGCAAAAGACATAAACTCAATCATGCAACTGAAAACAATTGATGGAGAAATGCAGTATCATATATTACCAATTAAAAAAGTGAACTTAAGGGGCACCTGGGTGGCTCAGTTAGTTAAGCATCCAACTTTACTCAGGTCATGATCTCACAGTTCATGAGTTTGAGTCCCTCATTTAGCTCTGTGTTGACAGCTCAGAGCCTGAAGCCTGCATCAGATTCTGTCTCCCTTTCTCTCTGCTCCTCCCTCACTCATGCTCTGTCTCTCTCTGTCTCAAAAATAAATAAACACTAAAGAAAATTTATTTAAAAAGCTAACTTTAGAACAATACATTTTCATATTAGAAGGGTAATTTCTCATCTTATATTCTTAAATGATAACCATAGTTTTATAGTGAAGAGATATTTTCACCTCTGTTCTCACTTAATCTTTGCAAGAATTTGGTGAGAAAAATAGGTCAATGATTATTGTCTTCATAGTAAATAGAAAAAAAATATCACTTCACAGTAAATAGAAAAAAATCAGAATAGGCAAGTGATCTCACTGGTCACACAGTGAATAAGTAGCAGAGCTGCATGACCTTGGGCAAGTTATAAGAAACAGATCTGTTTCTTTTCATTTGTAAAATTATGAGAATCATAATACCTACCTCAAAAGTTTGCTGTATTAAGTAAATAAATATACATAGAATATTTATCACAGTGCTTGCCACACAATAAGCCTACTTACTCTGGTGTGCTCATGGACAGGACTCCAAGGATCTTCCTCTCTTCTGAATTATCAGATTTGTCCTTTTTACTGGATTATTTCCTTCAGCATACAGATATGCTATAATTTCTCTCATCTTCAAAGAAATTAAACTTCCTTGACCTGACTTCCTCCCCATTTGAAAATCCCATTTTCTCTGTTCCCCTTTGTGTCAAAATCCCTTAAAGTGGTCTCTAATTGCTCTTTCCCGGTCTGTCTTAAACCTTCTCCACTTCTCCACCAAAACTACTCATATCAAGGTCTCCAGTGGGCTCCACAATGCTAAATTCAGTGTTCCTTAAACATTAGATGATAAATTCTTCCAACTTAAAACACCTTCTTTCTTTGCCTCCTTGCTCTGCGCCAGTTTTCACCTATCCCAGTGGCCTCTCCATGCCAGCCTCTTGGCTAATACTTCCTCATCTTCCTAATTTTTAAATATTGGGGTGCTTATAGTCTTCTTTTCTCTTACAGTCTTTTTTTTTCTCTAACTACATTCATTTCCCATATAATCTTACCCAGCTCATGGCTTTACTACCAATATGCTGATGACCTTCAAATGTTTGTCACCAGCCTGGACCTCTCCCCTGAATCCAACTTCATCTATTCGACTTCCTACTCAACATCTCCACTAGGATGTCTACTAGACATCTCAGCCCTAACATGCCCCAAACAGGTCTCCTGATCTGCTAGCCCTGTTGACTTCTCCCATAGTTTTCCCATTCCAACAAATGGCAACTCCATCTTTCCACTTGCACAGGACAAAAACCCTGGGGTCAGTCATGACTCATGTCTTCACTCATATCCCATGTTCAATCCAAAAACTTATTAAAAATATCTTAGTTGCTCACCCCACCCCAATTCTTTGTTATCTTTCCCTGTTTTATTTTTCCTCATAGCACTTATCACCAATGAACATATAGTATGTTTTGTTTGCTTATTCATTTATTTTTGGTCTTCTCCCCTATTAGAATATAAGCTCCTCAAGGGTAGAAACTTTTGCCTGTTTTGTTCATGTTGTATTCCCAGAGCATAGAACAATACCTGGTACACAGTAAGCACTCAATAAAATATTCGTTGAATGGATTAATGGTAGCCATTAATACCATTTCTATTACAGTTGATTTTGGTTATATAATAGCCAAACAATTATGGGCTTGCATGAGATTAAACTGTACCAGAAAGCCATATTATTATGTATAAAAAGAAAAAAATCCAGCAGCATAAAATATTGCACTCGACACCAAGCGCATTCTTAGAAAGCAAGGATCTTAACATGAAGGATTGCTTGAATATGATGGCATCAAAACAGAAAAAAGAAAAGTAGGTTTTCTTAGCATTTTAAAGATATCTACTATAGGACTATGTCTTCACACTTGGTAAATTCCTGCCATACAGACCAAAAGGCTTAAATCATCTCATCCAGACCCCTCTTGGGTAATGTTAGAATTAAACAGAATTTCTCTCTGAATTTACTTTTTTCAGTACTCCAAGATGATTCTTCTGTCTTTACACTTACGTTTGTCTCATGTCCAATATCAATACTTAATAATAAAATTAATTTTCAGATAGTTATTTTTTTAAGATTTTATTTTTAAGTAATCTCTATATCTAATGTCAGGATCAAACTTGGTCTTGACTCTTAATCTTGAACCCTGAGATCAAGAGTCGTATGCTCTACCAACTGTGCCAGCCAGATGCCCCTGAATTTTCAGATAGTTCTAATTTCCCATACATACTAACGCTTCACTTATCTTTATTTTATTATTTGAATTTCTGCTACCATTGGACAATGAGAGTGACTTTCTCCTTCATTTGGTAAGTATTTACTGATTGGACAATAATGTATCCACACTCTGCTAGATTCTGTGGAGTATAACCAAGTATGAGACAACAAAGCTGCTATCAAGAAACTTACCATCTTAGAGAAAAAAACAAAGCCTACATGTTGACAGAATTTAGAGAACAACATGATACATAATAAATAAATTATATACATTTAAATATAGAAATCTACTCTTTCTAAACCTTACCTGTTGACTCTACGAGGCCGTTTTTCTGGTTTAATATCCACATCATAGTGATACACATCTATTTTAGGAATCTGAACCTGAAAATGATTGGCTAACAGTCGAATTGGTTTTCCAACAGTTCCAAGGCCAGGACGACGAGGTGGCTGAAACAGGCTGGACGGAGGTCCTGGAGAGATTGAAAGACGTTTGATGTGCTATTTGGTCATAAAGGATAATATTCCCTTCACGATCATGATGATGATGATAATAATAGACATAATTATTGAGATATTATTATTCACTGAACATACTCTGACATAAAGAGTTTGTGGTATCTATTAACCTCAGGTTTCTAGATTTCTAAATGTTTTGCCATGTTGCTATCATTTTGAATATGGGGGACATCAAAATTACATAGACAGTATGATGGACTCCTCTCAGATGTAGGCTACTATATAAAACCTCCTATGGACTTCAGTAGATCTATAGGTACACTTACAGAATTATGTGTATTTTTTTAAAAAGATTTTATTTTTAAGTAATCTCTGCACCCAATGTGGGGTTTGACTTTACAACCCTGAGATCAATAGTTGCATGCTCTATATTTGCACGTATAGGAGGATTAGGAAGAACTTAATGGAGGACCATGGGTGAGAAGGGGTAAAATACCGGGGGAGTGGGAGGGAGGCAAACCATGAGAGACCCTTGAATGCTGAGAACAAACTGAGGGCAGATGGAGTGGGGCGGGGAGGGGAAGGAGGGTGATGGGCATGGAGGAGGGCACTTGTGGGGATGAGCACTGGGTGTTATATGGAAACCAACTTGACAATAAACTATTAAAAAAAAAAGAGTTGCATGCTCTACAGACTGAGTCAGCATTTTAAAATTATATGCATTTTAAAATAAAACCGTCCCTAAACTCTAGGGACCGTCACCATGTTCAGGCTGGAGATGATCCATCCTCCACAAAAGACTTTATTCTTATAGTTTCTATGGACAGGAGGAGATTAACAACAGCTACATTTATTAATTTACTTGGTAATTTAGATACTGAAACAATACTAACTATGTTAGGCTTTATAACCTAGTGTTTTTAGAATCTGGACAATGTTTAATTGCTTGATCATAATGTCTAATTTATTAATTTATTACATGTCAACATACACTGAAGATTAAGGAAAAAGGGCAGGGGGTAGGGATATAGCTAAATATCCTACAATGCACAGAACAGCCCCTACAACAAAGAAGTATCCATCCAAAATACCAATAGTGCTGAGCGTGAGAAGCCCTGGTCTAGACACAGCAGTCAATCCAAATTATTCCATTGACAGTTTACAAAATATTCCACAAATAGAAAAGATTCTATAAGCTAAAGAAATTGCATATTTTCTTCCCTTCTCAAAAGTTTAATGCATATTATTGTATTAAATTCTCTAATGAGTTTTATAATAAATAACTTTAGCCATTTACCCAACTTATTTTTCCCCCAAACTCTCTCTCTCTCTCTGTTTTTAAAATCAAAAATCTATCAATATTCAGGAGAGAAGGATTTGAAGAAACACAGACTGGGTAATATTTGTCTATAGAAAACCTTACTTCTTTTTGATGATAATGTCAAGTAGACACTGGCCTAAAAAATAAACATCTTTTCAGTTACAAATAGGTGTTGAGTAAAGTGGGCTGTGATTACAATGGAAAATTACAACAGGTTTTTATTGCCAAGGCATTTTGCCAAGAACAAAGACAACTCACTAAGGAGAGAAAATTTTGAAGCAAGATGCAATTTTGGTTCAACATCACTTAGGAAAATCAAAGCAAACCTTTTAAAGAAATGTGTGTTGACAGATCTCCATATACCAAATTTTAAAGTATTGAAAATCTTCTCATAGGTTAAATTTATGGTTTATTCTTCCTCTAAATTCTACTCTTTCTTTTCTTTTTTTTTTTTTTAATGCTTTATTTCTAGAGAGAGAGAGACAGCACGAGCAGGGGAGGGTCAGAGAGAGAGGGAGTCACAGACTGAAACAGGCTCCAGGCTCTGAGCTGGCAGTCAGCACAGAGCCCGACGCGGGGATCGAACCCACGAACTGCGAGATCATGACCCAAGCGAAAGTCGGACGCTTAACCGACTAAGCCACCCAGGCGCCCCTAAATTCTACTCTTTCAAAACTCAGGTTAGTTGTGACTTCCTTTGGAAAGACCTTTTGGAAGGCTTCCAGACTGGAAGATGCATCCTTGGTGTACACAAGACCCTCTGTATAAGGGAGTACATAGCACAAGTACATAGAAAGAACGTGTTAAATTACTGTGTTGGACATTGGACTGTAAATTCTTAGAAGAAATGGACCTCCAGTTCACTGTTTCTTTGTCAATATCTAAGTTAGTAACTACAGCACATTGTAAGAATTCAATAAATGTTGAATTGAACAGTATAGGCATAGCTCATTTAATTGCACTTTATTGTGCTTTGCAGATACTGCGTCCTTCACAAATTGAAGGTTTGTGGCAACCCTGCACTGAACAAGGCTATTGGAGCTATTTTTCTAGCCACAGCACTTGATCACTTCATGTCTCTGTGTCACATTTTGGTCATTCTCACAACATCTGAAACTTTTTCATTATTATTATATTTGTTATGGTGATCTGTGATCAGTGATCATTGAGTTGATATTGTAATGGTTTTGAGGTACCACAAACTTTACCCATTGCGATAGCAAAGTTAGTGCTCGCTTCGGCAGCACATATACTAAAAAATAAGATAGCAAAGTTAATCCATAAATGTGTTCTGACTGCTCCACTCACTGGCCATTCCCTTCTCTCTTCCTGAGCTTCCCTATTCCCTGAGACAATACTGAAAGTAGACCAATTAATAACCCTACAATGGCCTCTAAGTGTTCAAGTGAAAGGAAGAGTCCCACATCTCTCACTTTCAATCAAAAGCTAGAAATGATTAAGCTAAGTGAGGAAGGCAGGTCAAAAGCCAAGATAGGCCGAAAGTAGGCCTCTTGTGCCAGTCAGTCAAGTTGTGAATACAATGGAAAAGTTCCTGAAGGAAATTAAAAGTGCTGCTTCAGTGAATATGTGAATGTCAAGAAAGCAAAACAACCTTATTGCTTATACGGAGAATGTCTTAGTGGTCTGGATAGAAGATCAAAACAGGGATGCCTAGGTGGTTCAATCTATTAGGTGTCTGACTTCAGTTCAGGTCTTGGTCTCACCATTTGTGAGATCAAGCCCCGTGTGGGGCTCTGCACTGACTGTGGAGCATGCTTGGGATCCTCTCTCTCTGCCCCTCCCCAACTATGTGCGCTCTCTCTCTTAAAATAAATAAATAAATAAACCTAAAAAAATATATATATATATCAAAACAGACACAAAATTTCCTTAAGCCAAAGCCTAATCCAGAGCAAGGCCCTAACTCTATTCAATTCTGTGAAGGCTGAGAGAGGGGAGGAAGTTGCAGAAGAAAAGTCTGAAGCTAGGAGAGGTTGGTTCATGAGGTTTAAGGAACCAAACCATCTCCTTAACATAAATATGCAAGGTGATGCAACAAGTGCTGATGTAGAAGGTGCAGCAGGTTATCCAGAAGATCCAGCGAAGATTAAATAAAGATGGCTACAGATTTTCTGTGTAGATGAAACAGCCTTATACTGGAAAAAGATGCCATGTAGGACCTACATAGCTAGAGAGAATAAGTCAATACCTGGCTTTGAAACTTCAAAGGACAGATGGATTCTTGTTAATGGCTAATGCAGCTGATGACTTTAAGTTGAAGCCAATGCTCATTTACCAATATAAAAATCCTAGGGCCCTTAAGAATAAGATAAGAACTACTCTGCCTCTGTTTCATTAATGAAACAACAAAGCCTGGATGACAACACATTTGTTTATAATGTGGCTTATTAAATATTTTAAGCCCACTGTTGAGATTTACTACTCAAACAAAAAGTTTTCTTCCAAAGATTACTGCTCATTGACAATGCACCTGATCACTAAGAGCTCTGACAGCCATGTACAACAGGATTAATGCTGCTTTCATGCCTCCTAACACAACATCCTTTCTGCAGCCCATAAATCAAGGAGTAATTTTGACTTTCAAGATTTATTATTTGAGAAACACATTTTGTAAAGCCATGGTTGTCATAGATAGTGATTCCTCTGATAGATCTGGGCAAAGTAAATTGAAAATTCTCTGGAAAGGATTCACCATTCTCATGGGGTGCCTGGGTGGCTCAGTTGGTTGAGCATCGGACTTCGGCTCAGGTCATGATCTCACAGTTCGTGGGTTCAAGCCCCGCATCGGGCTCTGTGCTGATAAATAGCTCAGAGCCTGAGCTTGTTTCAGATTATGTATCTCCCTCTCTCTCTGAACCTCCCCTGCTCATGCTGTCTGTCTGTCTCTCTCAGAAATGAATTTAAAAAAACATTAAAAAAAAAAAAGGAAAGGATTTACCATTCTTGATCATGAAGAACATCCATGATTCATGGAAGTGGTCAAAAAATCAACACTAACAGGAGTTTGAAAGAAGTTGATTCTAACCCTCATGGATGACTCTGAGCAGTTTGAAGGCTTCAGTTGAAGGAAGTAGCTGCAGATGTGGTGGAAATAGCAAGAGAACTAGAATGAGAAGTGGTGATGTGGCTTATCCACAGATGTGGTTAAATTGCTACAATCTCATGAAAAAACTTGAATGGATGAGGAAGGGGTTGCTTCTATAGTTGAACAAAGAGGGGAGCCTGGGTGGCTCGGTCAGTTAAGCATCGGACTCTTGATTTTGGCTCAGGTCATAATCTTGCAGTTTGTGAGTTTGAGCCTTGTGTAGGGCTCTGTGCTGACAGCCTGAGGCCAGCTTGGGATTCTTTTTCTCTCCCTCTCTGCCCCTATCCCCGGCTCTTCTTTCTCTCTCAAAATAATAAAAAAATATTTTTAAAAACTAGATGAACAAAGAAAGTGATTTCTTGAGATGAAATCTACTCCTGGTGAAAGTGTTGTGAAGATTGTTGAAATTACAACAAAGGATTTAGAATATATGAATTTAGTTGATAAAGCAGTGGCGGGATTTGATAGACTCCAATTGGAAAGAAGTTCTATTATAGGTAAATTGCTATCAAACATCACTGCATGCTACAAAGAAATCATTTGTGAAGAGTCAATTCATGTGGCAAACTTCATCATTGTCTTATTTTAAGAAGTTGCCATAGCCACGCCTAACTTCAGCAACATCACCCTTATCTGTCAGCAGCCATCAACATCAAGGCAAGACCTCACACCAGCAAAAAGATAACGACTCACTGCAAGCTCAGATGATGGTTAGTACTTTTTAGCAATAAAGTATTTTTTAATTAAGGCATGTACTTTTTTAAGACATAATGCTATTGCACACTTAGACTACAGTGTAGTGTAAACATGACTTTTATATGCACTGGGAAACCAAAAAAATCTTTTGACTTCCTTTATTGTGGTGGCCTGGAACTGAACCTGTAATATCTCCAAAGTATGCCTGTACCAATCACCTTTGTAGCAGCTCTAGATAGAAACCAAACAGAAACCCAGTCATTCCTAAAACACAGGAATTGACTATTATTTTTCATTAAAGCAACATATACAGTACATAATTTATACTAAAAATATTGCTTGGAGTCGAGTTCAACTTCTGGCATAGAAGGGAAATACTCTAGGGCACCTGGGTGGCTCAATTAGTTAAGCATCTCACTTAGGCTCAGGTCATGATCTCACGATTCGTGAGTTCAAGCCCTGCCAGCTGTGCTGGCAGCTCAGAGCCTGGAAACTGCTTCAGATTCTGTGTCTCCCTCTCTCTCTGCTCCTCCTCTTCTCATGCCTTCTCTCTCTCTCTGTCTCTCTCTCAAAAATAAATAAAAATAGGGGCGCCTGGGTGGCTTAGTCGGTTAAGCATCCGACTTTCGCTTAGGTCATGATCTGGCGGTTCGTGGGTTCGGTCCCCGGGTCGGGCTCTGTGCTGACTGCTGGCTCAGAGCCTGGAGCCTGCTTCAGTCTGTGACTCCCTCTCTCTCTGATCCTCCCCTGTTCACGCTGTCTCTCTCTCTCTCTCCTAGAAATAAATAAAACATTTTTAAAAATAGTCTATAAATAAATAAATAAATAAAGTTTTTTTAAAAAAGAAGGGATATACTCAAGGTGTGGTAAGACATTTAAAAACAAGGTAAGAGATAAATAATAAATAATAAACAACAATAGTCATACTGAATTAACCCAATGAAATCACGGACAAGTCAGCCCTGCATATTCCAAGGTACATCTAGGCAATCATTGTATTATAAATCCAGCTTTATGATAGAAATTCAGAAACAGAATTTTGGAGAAAATGACTTGCCCAAGGACATGTGACTTTGATTTTTAAATTGTGACTAGAATTTAGGTTTCCTAATTCCCAGTCCAGCATTTTTTCTTCCTCAATGTACTTCACAATCCTGTGGTAGCTATACCTCTCTGAAACACTTGGTACCAAAAGAGACAAAGGCAGAGGAAATGAAAGAAGTGGGGTTAATGGAGAAAGACAGATAGTGTGTTCCTTTCATTGGTAAGAGAGAAAAGCTAGGAGGTGAGTGGTCATTTCTTTGAATCAGTTTAGGAGATTTATTTAGAAAACTGTAATCTAAAATTTCCAAAAGCTGATTTCTTTAAATTTAGCAAACTAGTTACAAAGAAAATAAAGCACGGTGGCTACGGCAAAACCGAATTGTGTAGGTTTCAATCCTGGTTTTACCACTCCCTAATTGCATTGGGCCAGTTTTTTAGTTACTGTGTGCCTCAGTTTCCTCATCTATAAAATATGGGAAGTGTGGTAATAATAGCACCTATTTCATTAAGCAATTGTGAGGATCCTATCAGATAATGTATACATAAGGCTTAACACTGTACCTAAGAATAGTAAGTGCTCAATAAGTGTTAGCTGTTATGATTGTACTTGAATAACTGCTATAGTCAGTGCTCAAAGGTCCCTGGGCTTTATAATGGGAGTATCTCCAAAGTTTGGTGAGAAAGTCAGAAAATTACATTTTCTGAAAAAGAAACAAATATTACTCAACACAGATTAGATGAAGTCAGCCTTAAATGAAGAAGAGGGCAGGGCACCTGAGTGGCTCAGTGAGTTAAGTGTCAGACTTCAACTCAGGTCATGATCTCACAGTCGGAGGGTTCGAGCCTCATGTCGGGCTCTGTGCTGACAGCTCAGAGCCTAGAGCCTGCTTTGGATTCTGTGTCTCCCTCTCTCTCTAACCCTCTTCTGCTCACTCTGCCTCTCTTTCTCTCTCAAAAATTGATAAACATTAAAAAATATTTTTTAAAATGAAGAAGAAGAGAGAAATAGAGTAGGAGTCGGATGACCCAGACTCATCGGCATTTCACCTCTCAGCCTTAAGACCTTGATGAAGTCACTTCAGCTCCCTGAATCTCTTTACTCATCTGTAAAATGGGGCTAATGCCTGCCTCTCCTACCTCTCAGAGGATCAAAAATGAGCAAAGAGCTTATGAAAGCAGCTTCCAAACTGTAAAGCACTGTAAAAATAAACATTATTATTATAGCCAAAATAAATGTTAATCTGACTGAATATATTTCTAAGTTATTATTGCCAGAAACCAAAATGGGGTCAAGGGAGAGCACAGTAAGATTAAGAATGCTTCAGTGATTTTCAAGTGAGGAGGGCAGAAAGCACTAGACTCGGGTGTTTCAACAACTCTGAAATGCTTCTCTTGGTCCTAAAAGAGCCTGGATAAAATATCCCACAAGACTATCAACTCCCTTTGCTCCAATTCTATGCTCAGCAAGCAGCTTATTATTAATTGGGTTTCCAAGATACTGTGACACCAGAAAAGGAGTGTGCTAGACAGCAGACAAGAAAATATTCCAGTCAATAGGAAAGATCTAAGTGACATTTTAATGTATTCATTTTTATCTTTAAAATGTGATTGTTGAGAACTTTCCACAATCCTGAGTGAACTGGGTCTTCAAATCTGCAAAAGCTAAAACCAAGCAAAGAAACAAAGTCCCTAGACCATTCCTAACTCTACTGGGTTGATCTTTTCCATGAAATTCAGTTTGTACACAGTTACATAGTCTCTTCCAGCATCAGCTCATAAAATGCAACAGTTGTTTCAATTATGAATTACTAACCTGGAGGGAAGAAGAAACATTTGTGGAATATCTACAATGCATTAGTCTCCACAATAAGACTGCTCACATACATTATCTCATTTCATTCTCACAACAATCTTGCAGCGCATAATTATTATTACCCTCATTTTATAGATGAGGAAATGAAAGTTCAAAGGAATTAAGTATTTTGCCCAAGGTTATACAACTATTAAGTTACTAGATTGGATTTGAACAGAAGTCTGTTACATTTCTAAAGACATGATCATGCTTTTAGCCCGGGGGCATAGCTGAAGGAACCCAGCGTAATACTCAGACTGAGGTTTATCAAAATAATAGTAATGTCACAAAACCAATTTATTTTTAAAAGGCGTATGAAATTTGATTATGGGGGCCTTTAAAAAAATACTGTAAGCAGCCAATTAAGGTAGGGGTTAGTCATTCAGCTATGTAAACAGGTTCTAAGTAAACAAACCTGCCAAGTTTCCAAACTCAAAAGGCAAAGTGAATTTTGTATGCACTAAAAAAAAATGAAACTCCCTACCATTAAATCTACTATGTAGATAGGGTTTGATATTGAAGTGAATTCTATCACAGCCTCTAAACCGTGCCCTACTTATCCGCGGCATTAGAAACCTGTTGTCGCCTGAGGTGGGAGCACCAGGTTCCCAGTCTGCAGCACATTTGTTAGAACCTGGAACCGTTCCTTCAGTTTGGGCCAACTGGGGGAGATAAACTGAGGTCATTCATCAAGATGGGGAATTACAGTTTCCAGAGCACTTTCCCCTTCATTTGAGTCTCACAACCACCTATAACCCGGTTAGAAGAGAACTCAGGGCATTAAAGCTTATGCTAGAACGGGCTCGCCTGTCACTAAAATGCTAGCCCTTATCACTCCGGGACTGTCGCACAGAGTAACAGAGGCATAAGACCATATTTCCCAAGACTTCGGAGCCTAGGAGAAAGGGAGGGTACTTTGCCCCTTGGCCTTTAGGGGTCATAAGAAGTGTTTGGGCGAAGTTCTTCCTCCTTATCTGAGGGCTCTGGACTGTCTACCAGGGCAAAAAAACCCACGGGTGTGGCCCCATGCTAAGAATACCCCTGGCAGTTCAAGGGGGTCCCTCCCGGTCCAGTTCAGGCCAGGCCTCAGCTGAGCACCTGGCACAGATCATTCCTTCTGAGGCCCAAACTGGACTGCCTCAACCCTGGAGCCCAGACCAGTCCCACGAGGTTGGGTTAGGTCTCCACTCTACCTGGGGACCCGGATATCCATCCTGGGCCTGCCTGCCTCCCTTAGACCTCGAGAGCTGGCTCGTCTCTCCAGGCTGGGGCGCGGCCTCCGCCCCCCGAGGCCCGGGTCAGCTCCCTCTGCCTTGTGCTGTGGGGCACGGATCCCCTGCCCCCACGCCTGACGGCCCGAACCCAGGTAAGCAAGGGCCGATGGGGGACACGCGGAGCAACGGGCCCTCCCACCCGTCCGTCCGCCCACCAGTCCCGGGGCCGCGACCCGACCCCGGCCCGAGCGCGCTCCTCACCGGGTCCCAGCGCCTCCATGGCGGCGGCGGGGGCCGCCTCGGCCCGGTCCCCGGCGCCTCCCGCTCCGGGCCCCGCCGCCGCCGCCGCCGCCGCCGCCGCCGCGTAACGCTTGATCTCCGGAATATTGGCGCTGGGGGGGCGCCGCGGAGGCGCAGGCGCTGGGCAGGGGGCGGCGGCGGCGCCCGGCCCGGGGACAGGGACCCGGCTCCCGCGGCTCTTCCTGCCTCAGCGACAACAAAAACAATCCCCGCCGCCGCCGCTGCCGCTGCCAGCGGGAGCGGGAGCCAACGCGCGCCCGGCGGGCGGGGAGGGGGCGGGGCGCGCGCGGCCCAGGGTCCGGGCTCGCGGAGGGCGTGCGCGGCCCCGGGCGCCGGGTCCAGCGAGCCCGGCGGGGGGGGGCGGGAACGGGTGGGGCGGGGGCGGGCGCGCGCCCGGAGGGGGCAGTGCCCCGAGGACGTGTCGGATGCGCGCGCGCCCGCCCGCACTGTCCTGTAGTCCACGCCGCCAGGCCGGCAAAAGTCTGTGGGGGGCTTCGCGCGGTGGTCCCAGAGCCACCCGGCAAACAGTGCCCCGCAAAAGACCCGGACCCCAGAGCCCGCGGATACACAGACACAGTTCTCCACTTCTGTGGGTGGAAAGTGTCCTATGAGTCACGCCAGGCACCTCTACTCCTTCCTCTCCCCTCGGACCCCTTCTTTCTCCTCTGTCTCCTCTTTCTCCACCGTCCTGGGACAGAGAACACCACCAGGGTCAACACAGATGCAGTACTTTTCCTCCACTGCTTCATCCTAATCGCACTCCCGGTTGCCCTTCCTTCCCCATGCAGCCCGAAAGCACCCGGGAATAACCCACGATGCATGATGCATTCTCATTCTCTTACTAATCCCCACCGCAAGCACCTCTGGTCAGCAAGTCACCAGTCACTTCAGAAAGGCAAGTCTTGCTTTCTCCGTTGATTTCCTCTTAGCAGCCAAGAGCCAAAGGAGCTACACCGAGTCCGGGGCAACATGGCCAGCCGGGCAGGACCAGAGCCTTTGGGACCTTTAGCTGGAACTTGGAGTTTGAGAGCACAGCACTACAGGCCAAGAAGCAGTTTCTCGTCAGCGGAATGAGGGAGCCTTCTGCTCGCCTGGTAAGGAGATGCAACACGTATGTGCCGTCTTAGCTTGCTAGGGCTGCCGTCACAAAATACCACAGACTTAGTGGTTTAAACAACAGAAATTAATTTTCTCCCAGTTGTGGAGGCTGGACATCCAGGATCAAGGGTTGGTTTCTTCTGAGATCTCTTTTGTTGCTTGTTGGGCAAGCCTTTTCTCGTTGTCTTCACATGATCTTCCCTCTGTACGTGTCTATGTCAAAATGCCTTCTGACTATAAGGGCACCAGTTGTGCTGGATAAGGGTCCAAGTTAAAGACTTCGTTTTAACTTAATTACCACTTAAGAGACCTTTTCTCCAAATAGTCACATTCTGAGATAGTGGGGGCAAGGATTTCAACATATGAATTTTGAGGGGAACTTGAGTCAGCCCATAACATGTAAAATGAGATATTCATTTGAGCACCTACGATGTGCACCCAGACAACCAGGTAATCATTGCATGTAATGATTAAAAATGTTAGGGGCACACCATGGCCAGGCACTGTATTATGGACTTCACGTATCATTTAATCTTCACAACCACCTTTAAAGTAGGTATTTTTAAGGAAGGTAGTTGTACAGATGAGGAAACTGAAGCTCAGGGAAGCTAAGGAAGTCAGTCTCTGCATTATATGATGCGGCAGTGATGGATGGAAAAATTGGAATTCTAAATTCTGCATTCCAGCTCTGGCTGGTTCCATTCCTGACAGGCTGTGGAAGTGGGACTTTACAATAGCTGAATAGCTGATAGTGTATGCATTCCAGTTTCTTTCCATAGCACCATGCTACCTCTCTGCTAAACCAGATATTAAATGGAAACAATAATAGGGGACAGCAAGTTTGAAAAGGAGGAAGTTTTCACTAAATGAGCAGCCTGGTTTACAGCTAAGAGAGTAAGAAAAGCCAACTAGAGGTCAATCTTTGAGTTAAAGCTAATAGCCACCTCCCTTCTCCGTTCCAGGCTAAATTCATCCCACAGTTTAAACAGTGGTGGTGGCTTCCAGCTTGAGTTGAAGCTGACTTTCCCTCTTGCACTTCCTAACAAATTTCCCCCACATTCTATTTGGTACCCTGAGCAAAGACAATATAGCTTGTTTCCTGTACCGAAAATAGCCTTAGAAACCTAAGTATGAAATGTATTGACCCTGTAGTTCTGGTTGGAACTGCAGAACCTCAATCCCTGTGTCTCAGTCTGTCATTCTTGACCGCTCTGATCATCTACATTCTCATTTCCAAAGTCACTCTAGCACCCACTGACCCCTTTCCCAAGACCCTTCTGACTGAGCCCTCCCACACCAAAGGTCTGTAGTCAGTAACTCCCCTGAGCCTTGGCCTGTTCAGCAAGCCCTTCCTCCACTTCCTGCTGTGGCTGAGAAGAAGCCAGGCCCCAAAATACCACTTCCCTCTCAGCTCTTTCTGATGGTGGTTGCTCATTCTCCCGCACCCCACACAGGACACGGTGGGGGGTGGGTAGAGAATTAGCAATATATTTGCCCCCATTACCCCAAACCTTGAATTCTTAGTCTTATATTAAAACCACTTGTGGGGCACCTGGGTGGCTCAGTCAGTTAAGTGTCTGACTCTTGATTTTGGCTCAGGTCATGGTCTCACGGTTCAAGGGATCGTGTCGGGCTTCAGATTCTCTCTCTCTCTCTGTCTCTCAATAAGTAAAAAAGTAAATAAATAAATACTTTAAAAACAAAACAAACAAAGAAACTTGCCATCTGGCCTAACCACCACAGACCCTCCCTTGGTGGTATAATTAATTGAGCCGCTGGTCTTATGTTCAGTCCAGGCTTAGCTCCCATTATTATAAATCCTTGAAGTCAGGGCTTATGCCTTATTTGGGTATTCATGTTTGTGTTTCTGTTGCCTAACACATTATCTGGCACCAAGTGCCTGCTCAGGGAAATTTATGGGGTGAATGAATGAATGATCAAGTAATGTATAAACATCAGGAACTAGAAATTCCAATGGAGGGGCCTCGATGAAAAACTGAGTGACCTTCCAGCTTCTTCAGAGCACAGATTTTCAAATCTGATGACTCTGGGTCCAAATCTCAGTTCAACAACATACTAGCTCCAAGTACCTGGGACAAGTCCCGTCACCTACTGCTAAAGGAGTCAGTAAGGAAGACGTTAAATCATATATGTGCATGTTCCTGTGTGTCTGGCACAGGGTAAGTACCCAATAGTCACCAATGTTTTCCTCCCTTCCCTCCTTCCCTACCCCCCAGCCCCCGCTCAGCTAAAAGCTGCTTCTCTGCCACTCTCTTGCTATCCTTTGAGAGACAGAGAACCCAAGATCTCAACTCAGTCCAGTAGAGGGGAGCAGAACTGTCAGGGACTGATAGTATGTTAACACATCCTGTATGTGAGCCACCAGAGGACAGGGACTTGGCTCACCCATCCGGGGGTGAGAGCCAGAACACGCTCACTCAAGGTTTATGAATGGAACCAAACCTCTCAAATGTGTCAATGCTCCCCTGAGACCACATAGAGCCAGAGGGAGCCTCCCTAGTGGACACTGTACCAGAAGGCAGGACCCCAGCCCTCAGCGCTGTTTCTGACACTCCAACCCTTGTCTGGGCCCCTGCTCGCTTTTGATGTTTTGATTCCTGGCTTTCCTCGCAGAAACACTCCGCAAGTCTGGAACTTAGAAGTTGGGGAGGAGCTTCTTGGCAATTGATCAAGGGCTTTCACTCTTTTTTTTTTTAAGCTGGGAAACCCCTTATTCAAACAAAAATCTCAAGTGGGACTGAAGTGGAGCCACTTGGCTGAGGAGGAGAGGACCCTGCACCGGACACTGCTTGCCAAGAGACACCACCTGGCATCCAAATGGAATTTCTGCCCACCTGCTCCTACTCCACTGGCAGCCTTTTGCATTTTTTTTTTACTGGGATAAAATTCACATACCATAAAATTTGCCATATTACAGTGTAAATTTCAGTGGTTTTTAGTGTATTCACAAGGTTGTGCAATCATCCCCACTAATTCCAGCACATTTTCATCATCCAAAAAGAAACCCTGTATCCGTTAGGAGTCACTCCCCCTTCCTTCCTCTTCTCAGCCCCTGGAAACCACTAATTTACTTCCTGTCTATGTATTTACCTGTTCTGGACATTGCATATAAATGGAATCACACAATATGTGCGTTTTTGAATCTAGTTTCTTTCACATGCCGTAGTGTTTAGAAGGTTTATCCATGCATCAGTACTTCATTGCTTTTAAGGCAAATCTGTATTTCAAAGAATCTTTCTCTGCAGCAGATTTTGCACAATTACACTTGAAAATTGGCAGCTCAACTTTTTTGTTAGCTTTTTTGGCAGCTCAATAGGAAAGTTCAACTTTTTTTCCCCACATAAACTGCTCGCTTATTAGCATCGGTACTGCAGCATAACAGCTTCCAAGAGATATGCTGAGCTGCACGGATGTGGCAGAATGAGGCAAGGCTCAGGTGCATGGATGGTGGGCTGTTTCTTCCACCTGTTCTTGTAGCAGTCCCACTTGGCTGAGAAGCCCTGGATTGGGCTGACCTTCATGCTGAGCATCCAAAAACAACATTTTAAGCATGGTCGTACTGGAAATTTTGGCAAGACTTTTACTCAGTACCTAGATGTGTATAAATGTACATAAGACAAACCTAGTAAGCATGACCTGGGGAAATGGTCAGAAGTTGTATTGTGTTTTTGGCCTTGAGAGTAACAAGCGACTAGAATCTGCCATGGCAGCAGGCTTTAAAAAGACCCTTAAAAAGACACCGTCTCGACTGTGGTGTAGCACCAGCCAGTTCTCTGTACATTTGCTAGCTTGTAGTTTTCTACAAGACTGAGTAAACTTCTTATTTTCAGAAAGTGGAGGTCAGGTTTGTAACTTTCCTTGTACTTAATTGGGTAATGGTCTTTTCCACAAACCACTATCTACTTTGTGAACTGTTAGTCATCTTTTATTTGGTAAATTATGAAGTGGTGTAAATTTGTACAGTTCATGTATATTGATTGTGGCAAAGTTGGAAAGATTTTTGTTTTTTGGATGGGAAATTTTTCTTCTCTTTATAATAAATTGTTTCTTATCTTGGCATTAAAAAAATACTTCACTGCTTTTAAAGCTGATTAATATTCCATTGTATGTATGCACCGTATTTTGTTGATCCATCCATCAGTTGATGGACATTTGGATTGTTTTCATTTTTTGGCTATAAAAACGCTTCTGTGAACACCTGTTACAAGTTCTTATATGGATACATATAAGTTTTGTGTAAATATGTAAGTTTTCAATTCTTCTGGGAGTAGAATTGCTGGGTTATATGGTAACTGTATATTTAACTATTTGAGGAAATGTTTTCCACAGTGGCTATACTATTTTCTATTCCCATCAGCAATAAGTGAGGGCTCTAATTTCTCCACATTCTTGCCAATATTTGTTATTTTCATATTTAAAAAATTATACCTATCCTTGTGGGTAGAAAGTGGTATCTCATTGTGTATTTGGTTTGCATTTCCCTAAGGGGTGATGGCATTGAGCATCTACTTATGTGTTTATTGGTCGTTTGTATAACTTCTTTGGAGAAATGTTAATTCAAATCTTCTGTCCTTTTTATTTATTTTTATTTTTAAAAATTTTTATAGTTTATTTATTTTTGAGACAGAGAGAGGCAGAGCATGAGTGGGGGAGGGGCTGAGAGAGAGGGAGACACAGAATCCGAAGCAGTCTCCAGGCTTTGAGTTATCAGCTCAGAGCCTGATGTGGGTCTGGAATCCCCAAACTGCAACACCATAACCCCAGCTGAAGTTGGACGCTCAACTGACTGAGCCATCCAGGCACCCCAAAAATTGTTAATCTAAAAAAGACTTTTCTAATGCCTAGACATATCCAAAGGGAGGGGTTTTCAGGAAGTAGTGAGCTCCAGGCTCTGAGAGTATTGAAGCAAGTTTTAAATGATGAAAAGTTAAGATCAGATGACTTTTGTGGTTCTTTAGAGTCTATTAAGTTACTATGAAAATATTCATTGACTTATACGTTACTGAGGTTTTTTTTAAGCTTCCTTATTTATTTATTTTGAGAGAGAGAGAAAACATGAGTCTGGGGAAGCACAGAGAGAGAGGGGGAGAAAGAGAATCCAAAGCAGGCTCTGTACTGTCAGTGCAGAGACCGATGCAGGGCTCAAACTCATGAACTATGAGACCATGACCTGAGCTGCAGTTGGACACTTAACTGACTCAGCCACCCAAGTGCCCCAACTTACACGTTACTGAGTTTTTCAGCAACTATTTATTATTTGCTATGTGCCAAACCCTAGGTAGGCTAGGTAATGGGGACACAAGGATGAGCCAGAATGGCGGGGTTCCTCTCCTCATGCAGCTCATAGTCTAGAAGTGAGACTAACAATAAAAACAAAATAAACCAAAAGAATAAGATAATTACAAATCATTAAGAGAGTTGTAGAATAAATAAAGAAAATGAGATAGAGTACCTGGGGGGGATCATTTTAGAGAAAGGAGGAAATGATAGCCTCTCTGATATAGTGACATTTGAGCTGAGAACTTGTGGTTTTAAAACATGGCCACAAATGCTTTAACCTTTCACCCATTAAGAGGTGGAGTCTGTGTCCCCTCCCTTTGAATATGAGTGGGCTTGTGACCACTTTGACCAACAGAGAATTGCAGAATTGATGCTATGTGGCTTCCATAGTTAGGTCATAAGAGGTCATGCAGTTTGTACCTTGAGCTGCTGTACAAGAAGTCTGACTACCCTGAGGCCATCATGTTGGAGAGGCCATGTGTAGGTGTTCCAGTTGACTGTTCCAGCTAACACCAGCTTTCCAGCTATTTCTGCTGAAGTGCCAGACATATA
The DNA here is from genome assembly GCA_017311185.1 of Proteles cristata cristata. Taxonomy (NCBI): domain Eukaryota; kingdom Metazoa; phylum Chordata; class Mammalia; order Carnivora; family Hyaenidae; genus Proteles; species Proteles cristata. The sequence continues at coordinate 500,301 of JAESUZ010003902.1, read as the reverse complement.
AGTAAAATAGCCTCTAGATGATTCCAGCTACTAGCCATTTGAGTCACTCCTATCTATTTGAGTCTTGATAGATGAGGCTCCAGATGTTACAGAATAGAGACAACTATTTCCACTATTATATCTTTTTCATAAAATAAATTTTGTGTCCAATGTGGGGCTTGAACTCATGACTCTGAGGTCAAGAGTTGCATGCTATACTGACTGAGCCAGCCAGGGGCCCTCCACTATTATTTTTCTGAATTCTTGACCCACAGAATTCATGAGCATAATAAAATGGTTGTCTTTTTTTTTTAGTTGGGATAGAATTGACATAGAACATTATATTCGTTTTAGGTTTACAACATGCTTTTAATATTTGTGTATATTGTGGGCCACCTAGGTGTCTCAGTCAATTAGGCATCCGACTTTGGCTCAGGTCATGATCTCATGGTTCATGGTTTGAGCCCCACATTGAGTTCTGTGCTGACAGCTCAGAGCCTGGAGCCTGTTTCAGATTCTGTGTCTCCCTCTCTCTCTGCCCCTCCCCAACTTGTGCTCTGTCTCTGTCTCAAAAATAAATAAAACAAAAAAAATTTTTAAATATTTGTATATATTGCAAAATAATCACCACAATAAGTCTAGTTAAAATCTATGGCCACACATTGTTACAATTTTTTTTCTTGTGGTGAGAACTTTTAAGATCTACTGTCTTAACAATTTTCAAATATGCAGTATAATGTTATTTGTTATTTATTTGTTTGTTTTATTTGAGAGAGAGCACATGTACACAAGCAGAGAGAGAGAGAGAGAGAGAGAGAGAGAATCTTAAGCAGGCTCCATGATCTCATGACCCTGGGATCATGACCTGAGCCGAAATCAAGAGTTAGACATTCAACTGACTGAGCCACCCAGGTGCCCCTAAATACACAGTATAATATTATTAACTGTAATCGCCATGCTGTACACTATATCCTCAGGAATTATTTATTTTATAAATGGAAGTTTGATCCTTTTGACCCCCTTTACCCATTTCACACTCCTCTCCCAACTCTTGCCTCTGGCAAACACCAGTATATCTATTCTCTGTATCTAGAGTTTCTTGTTTTTGTTTGTCTGTCTGTTTTAGATTGCACATATAAGTGAAATCATACAGTATTTGTTTTTCTGACTTATTTCACTTAGCATAATGTACTCAAGCTCCATCTATGTTATCGCAAATAGCAAGATTTTTTATGGGCTGAATAATACTCCACTCTATATATATACAACACATTTTCTTTATTCATTCATCCATCAGTGGACACTTAGATTGCTTCCATGTCTTGATGATGGTAAATAATGCTGCAATGAATGTTAGGTATCTGTGCATATATCTTTTTGAGTTAGCATTTCATTTCCTTCAGATAAATATCCAAAAGTGGGTTTGCTGGATCATATGATACTTCTATTTTTAATTTGTTGAGGAACCTCATTACTGGTTTCCACAGTGGCTGCACCAATTTGCATTCCCACAACAGTGCACAAAGTCCTCACCAACATTTGTTATGAAATGGTTGTTTCATTATGCCATTAACTTTTGGGGTGATTTGATACCCACAATAGATAACTATAGTAGCAACAGATAAGTCTGTTTTCCTTTCCTTTCCCAGTTCTGAATCTCACTCCTACAAGTAAAGATGAGTGAAGACATGACCTAAGGGTTGTAAAGAGAAGGAGGAAAAGGAAGGCAATAAAAAGAAAGAGATCAGGGGAAAATGTAAAATGTGGAGGAAGAAGATGAGGAAGAACATAAGGAGGAAGAGGAAGAGCATGAAGAGGAAAAGGAATAGAAGAAAGAAAAGCCCCTACAATATCGAAGCAATGTGTGTGGTGAGGATGATGGTAGAGAGAAGACACATAGATTCTCTTCTTGAAGCTGTAGCCAGTGGGAAATATTGAAGGAAAGAACCTTGCCTCATTTATTTCCTCATCCTTAATATTTGTTTTTTTTGGGTATTTTTTTTGCAATTAAAAACGTTTAAAGTAAGTTTATTGTTATTAGCGGTAAAACTGACAGAACACATCAACTGATAGATTGCAAAGTAAAGGAAGAGAGAATTAAACAATGTTAAGGTCCAGAAGTTTAGAAAGTGAAAGATAATACACTTCCCTTAGTTTACATGGCCACAGCCACCTACCGGACTCCACCTCTTTAGTCAGAGTCGAATCTGAGAGGCCTGAACAAAATTAGGATGCAAGCCAATTCTTACTAATAAGAGTAGTGTATACGTGCCAACATGCTATTTTGTAGGGCATTCCAGGAAGGCAAATGATCTTAAATAGCCCCCCTCTTCCAGGACTGGATATTCTATCATTATTACTTCCACTTTTTTTTTTTTTTTTTTAAATCTCACTGTTTATTCCAAGCCAGCTCTTTGTTATTGTTTGGTTTTGTTTTTTTTTTTTCAACAAGAGATTCCATTTCCAACAATGGTTCCTTAGCCCTCCTTGACTCTCATCCTTACCCTCTCCTCTCCAGCCTTTTTCTTTACATCACAGAATGGAGACCAGTCAGAGTTAAAGCCTGGAAGACGCCCTCCTTTGAGCTACCCACTGTTCTCAGTACAGCCACCTACAAAATTGGAATTAACACTTCATTCCTTTACCAGTTCACATGGTGTTCTCTCTCTTTTTTTTTTTAACAAATAGTTTATTGTCAAATTAGTTTCCACATAACATGCAGTGCTCATCCCCACAAGTGTCCTCCTCCATGCCCATCTCCGTCCCCCCCACATCCATCAGTCCTCAGTTTTTGTCAGCATTCAAGAGTCTCTCATGATTTGCCTCTCTCCCTTTCCCCCACCATTTCCCCCCTTCTTCTCCCCCACGGTCCTCCGTCAAGTTCCTCCTAATCCTCCTATATGTGCAAACATATGATATTTGTCCTTCTCTGCCTGACTTATTTCACTCAGCATAACACCCTCAAGGTCCATCCATGTTGCTACACATGGCCAGATTTCATTTTTTCTCATTGCCGTGTAGTATTCCATGGTATAGATAAACCACATCTTCTTGATCCATTCGTCTGTTGATGGACACTTAGGCTCTTTCCATGTTTTAGCTATTGTGGAGAGTGCTGCTATGAACATTGGGGTACATGTGCTCCTGTGCCTCAGCATTTCTGTATCCCTTGGGTAAATTCCTAGCAGTGCTATTGCTGGGTCATAGGGGAGTTCTATTGTTAGTTTCCTGAGGAACCTCCACACTGTTTTCCAGAGGGGCTGTACCAGTTTACATTCCCACCAACAGTGTAGGAGGGTGCCCGTTTCTCCACATCCTCGCCAGCATCTAGAGTTCTCTGATTTGCTCATTTTAGCCACTCTGACTGGTGTGAGGTGGTATCTCAGTGTGGTTTTGATTTGTATTTCCCTGACCTCATCCTTAATATTTGGCAAATGGCACAAGACCTTGTACTTGTAGCCTGGAACAATTAACTGGAGCACCTACACACAGCTTCTCCAACATAGTGGCCTCAGGATAATCAGACTTCCGACATAGCTGCTCAGAACTCCCACACAGTGTTCCATGAGCAGAGTGGAAGCTTAAGTGGCCTTAGAAGTAGTATAGTTCCACCATACTCTATTGGCCAAAGTGGTCACAAACCCACTCATATTCAAGGGGAGGGCATGTAGACTCTACCTCAAAGAATTTATTGTTATACTTTAAAATCATCACAGTAGCTATGGTTAAGTAGCTTGGAGGGAGAGGAAGAAAACTGAATGCTAGGAGATTGGAGACTTCTTTAGTGCTTAGCTTCTCTTCTAGTTAGCCAGTCTGGTGAAAGAAATGAAGAGGGGAAGGAGGACCTGACTCGCTCAGTCATAGAGCATGAGACTCTGGATCTTGGGGTTGTGAGTTCACATCTCCTGTGGAGCATAGAGATTACTTAAGAAAAAAAAAGTGAGAGGAGAACATTCTAAGTTCTATTTTGGATCTGTTTAATTTGAAATTCCAATTAGCTACTTGAGAGGCGCCGTCAAAGAGGCAATAGTATATTGAAGTCTGGAGTTTAGAGTCCTGGTCTGGGCTGAAGATATAAAGTTGGAAGCCAAGGTAAAGAGGATTACTGGACATTTGTTAAAGATGGCAAGGCAGATTTTACTCAAGACAGGGGAGAGAGTCTGAGCTCAACTTTGAATACAGCAAAGACAGCCTGGGACTTAAAGCCAATGAGAGTGTAGGGGTCAATTTTACTAAGAGGAGACATCAAGGGGGATTCTTGATAAACTGGCTTAACAGGATTCTTACCTTTTAAAGACAAGCCAAGGATATGAGATATGAGAAAAAGTGTGATATGACCAGGTATCAGGGGTGGGAGAATTTTCGCCAAACTGATTTAACAGTATTCTTGCTAAAACTAAGAAGGCAGGCTGAGAACAGGGCCCAAGGATGAGGCCTAGTCAAAAGAGAACTCAGAGGAGACTATCTACAGCTAGGTCAAAGAGAGAATCTTCCTCAGCCATCAGGTGTTGAAAACCAAACCACCTGGAGGAGTGGCTGGCTCAGTGGATAGAGCATTCGACTCTTGGTCTGGGGTTGTAAGTTCAAGCTCCACATTGGGTATAGAGCTTACTTAAAAAAATAAATAAATAAAAGTAAAGAAAGAAAATCAAACCACTGGAACTGGATGAGATCACCAAAGGAGTGAGAAGACAAGAAGGCAGAGAATGGCATCCTGAGTCACTCCAAGATTTAGAGGTTGGCCTAACAAAAAGAAGCAAAGGAGACTGAGCAGCATCAGCCAATGAAGTAGAAGAAAATGAGGAGAGTGGTATATTATCCAAGCTAAGAAAAGGTGTTTCAGGAAGGAAGTGATTAACCATGGTGAAAGCTCCATAGAGGTCAATTAAGATGAGAACAAAAGAGAAGTGAATTTGACAAGCTAGAGGTCAATGATAGCTTTGACAAGAGTAATTTCAGTGGAGTGCAGAGGTTAAAAGGTTGGTTGGATTATTATTAAAGGTTAAGAAGCAGAGAAAACAAATATAGACAACCTTTCTATAAGTTTTGTTATAAGCAGGAGTAAGTGGAATGGTAGCTAAAGTGAGATATGCTGTCAAGAAGAATTTCGCTTGTATTTAGGTGCATTTTAAGATGAGAGGTCCTAAGGCATGTGAATTTGGTGATGGAAATGATTCAGTAGAGAAGAAGAAATTGATGATAGAGCAGAGAGAAGGAATTTGATCCTTGGGAAAGCAGAAGGATGTGATATAAGAATGTAGGCCCAAGTGAAAAAGCAAAGAATATGGGTTGTAATGCAGATCAGAACAGTTGGTAGAGGAGTGCCTGGGTGACTCAGCTGGGGAAGCCTCCGACTCTTGATTTTGGCTCAGTTCATGGTCTTGCAGTTTGTGAGTTTGAGCCCCACATCAGGCTCCACACTGACAGTGCAAAGCCTGCTAGGGATTCTCTCTTCCCCACCCGCATTCATACATGTTAATACACACACTCTCTCAAAATGAATAAATAAATAAACATTAAAAAAAAAAAAAAGAAGAGCTGATAGATTAGGTGGGAGGAAGATGAATCTCAATGAATTATAAATGAAAGTCATATGAAATTGAAGGGGGACCAGGTATGTTGGAAGTTTGAAGGGAGAAGAAAAGGTCACATTGGACAGTGGAAAGCAGAACTCGATCAGGGGAGTATAGCAACATTGCTGGACTGTATTGAGTCTCATTTAAGGTTTGTAGTCAGAAATTTCAGTTGGAAAACAAATTCCAGTTTCTGCAGTCATGTCCCGGTGCTCAGGTACAGACATGGACTACTCAGTTGGTTGGGTTTAGGAGGATTTAGAGTTCTGTCAGCGAGTGTAATGAAGAGAATGTGACAAGAGAATTATGAGTATTTACAATATTGTGATTGCAATGATGTACCATGGAATCTAGAATGAAAAGAACAGGAGGAGAGTGGGATAATTAGTGAAAAGTGATGATGTTGATGGATTAGGGGACTCCATGAGGTTCTGATTCAACACTAAGAGGTGTATATTGATTTCATTCCCTATGGACCAGAATAAAGGAGAAAAGTCATATGATTTTCCCTCCCAATAGATGCTGAAAAAGCATTCAGTAAAATCCCACACTCCTGTTAACACACACACACACACACACACACACACACACACACACACACACCTATTAGTCCACAACTATAAATGCATAGAAAAAGGTCAGTGTAGTTGTGCATTGAAGAAAAAGTTTTCAGACATTTGACTGAGTAAATGTGCAGAGTTGCCTCTGCAAGAGAGCAAGCAGCAACAGCAGCAGCCTGTGGATAGCCTTTATTTCATATTTTATTAGACTGAAGTATCAAAGAATATCAAAGGAAGGAGAGGACACAAAGGATCGTTAGACATTAGCCAGACATACATCTGGTGGCTACGTGAAGGCATGAAGGGAATGCATGTGGTTTCAAGGAATGTCAGAGAGTTACAGCAGATGTTGTATCTAAACTTTCCTTTAGGGGATCATGGGGCTCTGTATTTCATAATGCTATCGCATTCAACAGCCCAGAGACCAGAACATTGCTGACATTTCAGCCATTACCCATTTACCCTCCAGGACTTACAATACACTCTCTGGAAATAACTCCACAGGTCAGGGATTATATGTACAGATAAAATGTTAATAGTGATTACCTTTAATGAGGGAATTAAGAGGTAAAAAGAACTATACATTTTATTCTATATATACTCTTATTTTCATAAAATGTTTAAAATAAAGGTAATGTATTCATACAGTATTTGCATAACACTAAAATAAAGAGTAATAAAATGAAAGATAATTATAGAAAATTTGCAACAGGGACACCTGGGTGGCTCAGTTGATTGGGTGTCCAACTTCGGATCAGGTAGTGATCTCTGCAATTCGTGGGTTCAAGCCCCACGTCCAGCTCTGTGGTGACAGCTCAGAGCCTGGAGCCTGCTTCTGATTCTGTGTCTCCCTCTTTCTCTGCCCCTCCCCTGCTCACGCTTTGTCTCTCTCAAAAATGAATAAATGCTTAAAAAAATCAAATCAGAGTGGAAATATTATTAAAGTAGTGTGTGCTCATTGTTTAAATGTTCCATACCTCTTCATCTCAAGTGTCTTGCACCCCCAAAGCAATCATTTTTAGCTCTTTTGGGTGTTTCTTTGGATATTTACCACCATATTTTGAGGTAATGTGCTTAGAACAGTGTTCAATTAATCACTAAAGCTGTCTAATGACTATTGCAGAAGATGTTACTTTAATACTATTAGCTATATCCCCATCTCTCCTTCCATTTTCCCAATACAGTTATATTACATTTTTTGTTAAAATTTTGCTTTATATTTTTACTACTGAATAAAGCATCCAAGACCTCCTCCCCCTCTTATCTATCTATCTATTGGAAATTAGTTCATGAAAAAGATGACATTTCAAACTAGAGGGACTGGAGGATGAGGGAAATTTGGAGAGGTTGTAAACTTTCAGCCATAAGATGACTAAGGTCTAATGAACTAATGTAAAACATGATGATTATCATTAATAACACTGTGTTATATAATTAAAATTTGCTCTGTGCTGACAGCTCAGAGCCTGGAGTCTACTTCGGATTCTGTGTCTCCCTTTCTCTCTGTGCCCCTCCCCCTCCAGACTCCAAGCTGTCAGCATAAAGCCCAACGCCAGGCTCCAACCCTGAACTGTGAGATCAAGACCTAAGCTGAAGTTGGACGCTTAACCAACTGAGCCACCCAAGCATCCCTATTAATATTTATTTATTAATAAATTGACATTAATTAAGACGAGGAAGACTTTGGCAGGTGCACATTCTTGAGGGGGAACACCAGGAAGACATTTTGAAAACATTAGTTTTGAGGAGCCTATTAGGCCACCAAGTGGAGAAGTTGAGTAGATATAGATACACAGTCTGGAGTCAGGGTAGAGATCAGTCTAGAGATATACATTTGGGAATCAACAGAAAATAGACATTATTTAAAGCCATGAGGCTGGATAATATCACTAACGGAGTGAGTGTAGATGTAGAAGAAAAGAGATCCTAAGACCAGGCACTCTCACATTTATTTATTTTATTTTTATTTTTTTTAATGTTTTATTTATTTCTGAGAGAGAAAGAGACAGCATGAGCAGGGGAGGGTCAGAGCGAATGGGAGATACAGAATTTGAAACACCCTCCAGGCTCTGAGCTAGCTGTCAGCACAGAGCCTGATGTGGGGCTTGAACCCACAAACCATGAGATCATGACCTACACCGAAGTGGGATGATTAACCAACTGAGCCACCCAGGCACCCCGGCACTCTCGCATTTAAAGGTCAAGGAAATGAGCAAGACTTAGCAAAGGAGATTGAGAAGAAGTGGCCAACAGGTAGGAGGAAAAGAAGGGAAATCTCAGAAATGAAGGGAGACAAGTATTAGTTTCTTATTTTTGTTTTAGTCTCCTTCATTTATTTTGGAGGCTTTCATCAAATGTTTGCTGATCCTTTTTGTCCATTCACATTGAAGAATCAGGTATTAAAAGATCGATTTGAATTCTGTATCCACGTAGGGAATTTGTCATTTGTAGAAGCTACAACTTAGGTCTCTGAGGCTTTTCAGTCTCTCCAGAGAAAATTTCCCTACTTTCATACCTAGGGAGGGATGAGCCTAGCTGCCAAATAAGGAGATTAGGGGATGGGGACAGAGTAGACAGAGAAGAAGGTTTTCTCTTTTTCAATATATACTATAATGAGTTTCCTTTCTTCTAGTAAGGCTCCTCTCTGGTTCAACTGCTCTGCAGACTAACCCTCTAGACCCCCGCAAGGGAGGGTCTGTCATCTCACAGGTGCAAGACTATAGATGGACTTGAAGGGCTGGTGGATCATAGAAACTTTCATCCAGTTCTCTTGTCTTCAACCCATTGTTCTCCCTGGGTTTTTCTTCCTAGGTTTCTGGGTCCTCTAGTACTGAGCTTAGCTGGCGTTCTGTGGCAGGAAGTGCCTTGCTTCTCATTAGCACCACCTCTGCAGACACTTGGTATGTATCTTTCTCAGCCCTGCTAATTTTTCCACTTGGCTTTCCATCTTTTTATCCTCTGATGCCTCCTCTCCCACTCTCTTTATCCTTGTGGGTTTATTCTGGTTTTATTCACTTGCTGTCATTTTTGTGAAGCTCCAAGAAAGAGAAGAGATAAACATATGTGTTCAAACTACCAGTTCGCCTTCTCAACAACAGTATTTTGATATCACCAAATGCATAGCAATTTTCTAAGTTCTGGGACCAGAATTTTAGGAGAGATGTGAGTTCTTCCCTGGAGAAGACACATTCTTTAGAATTCTTGGTGCCTCTGGTCTCCTAGAGTATCTCTTGTTTTCTTTTTTTCCAGAAGTATTTCTGCCTGGCCAATCCATCTACTTTCCAACTGTCTGACTGTGGAGACATTTACTACTTGCCAAGGCGCCAACTCAGGTTGACTCCTCCATGTTGTCAAGACTTCTATGTCCATAATATCCACACGTGAGAAGTATATGTACAACTATATTAAATCCTAGAAGTGATGGTAGTCATAAAAAAGATTCTCCAAGTTATACGGGGCAAATATTTGGAAACTTAGGGCAGAGAGTATGTATATGGAGTGGGTAGTGGCAATCTGAGCCACAAATTTAATTTATATTATTGCCCACAAAATATGGTCTTAGGATGAGACTAGTCTTGCTATATCCATTACATGATTCCGTTTTGTTGTTTAATGGTGTGAAAGGAATTAGCATTTATTTTAAGTGTCTAATGCATACCAGTCAGTTAGTTAGGGATCTGAACATATACCATTTCATTTAATCATGACTTCATTTGGGGAAAACTGAATCTGAGAAAAGGGAAGTAACTTTCTTGCAGTTACACAGCTAATAAGTGGTAGAGCAAGCATTGGAACGAGGATCTCTCTGATGCCCATACCCAGATTTGTTCCTTCTGACTCCTGCCTCACCTCGGCCTTAGCAATAATCTTGTCATTGATGTTCCTGTCTCCAGTATTTATCTTTTCAGTTCATTCTCTAGACTGTATGTAGCAAGATGAACTTCCTGAAACACATTTCTACCTTCACTTAACATTGGTTGGTTTCTCTTTGGTAATGTGGGTTCAAATTGTTTGGTATTTAATGGTGGCAAGAATCAATATGTTATGGGATCTTGGGCAAATCATCTTCCGTTCCATACTGACCCAAGCCAATTTGCTCATTTATTAATTACATTATACTAATAAACTATTAATTATTGAGTGGGTTTATATTTTGGTTGTTGTTATTGCAAAGGTAGAGGGGCAGAAATCAGTAGCCTCCCACAGTAAGATATGGATTACATGTTCCTTTCTCAAATCTTACCACCAACTGGTGTGTTATAATGAAAGCAAGTCTTGGACTGAAATCTGCTACTTGCTCAAATATTTATTAACAAGCAAGCAAAACCAGTCATACAACTTGTTAGCTCAATGAAGTCATAGCTCCTGATCTTTATAGACACACTGCCAAACACTTGGCATGAAAGGTTTATTTTAAGTAAATAAGATGATATTCTAGGAGCAGAGTTTATCTAAACCTGCTAGTCAGAATCAGGTAACAGAATCCCCCACCAAATGGGAAGAAAATAATTGAGTAAGTCCTAGGCCATAACATCACTCTAAAAGAACCTAGTTGTTGGGAGCACTAGGTCCTTATATCTTGGTTAGGGAAGGTTGAGAATGCTTGTACAAAAAATACTATTGCCCAAATCACATATCTTGATGCCACACATTTCACTGATGAAAAACTGTATCTAACATCTAACCATATTTAACAGCTTTCTAGTGGTGATTGGAGATAAAGGTAGTTGACCTCTTATAACTGCTATTGGAATGCAGACTATTGATTAGAATTTCACAGATACTAACCACTCCTAAAGTGTATTTCTTATTAGGATACTCCATTGTTAATAGCTTCCAAGGCTTACCCTAAAACTAGTTAATACACATGCATATCAAAGTTTCTAATCTGAAATATTTTAACACCTATTAACATATAACATATTTTATGTTAAATAACATAAATTTATTATTAAATTAAATAACATAAAATATATGATTCAATTATATTACATAATATCATATTATAAGTCAATTACAGACATAACACCTTCTCTAGGGTTCATTTTATTCACATGAGGAGATAAGATGAACTGACTTCTAAAGTTTCTTCTATGATTCTATAAATGGAATTTAATGCAGTTGGAAGGATCTGGGTTAGGATTAAGAAAAGACTTATTGATAGTTGGTAGAGGGTCATCATCATGAAACCTCTTTTCTAGAACATTGTCGTGTTTCCTTCAAAGGATTTATTTTTCTAAAAAATCAAGCACCCCCCACCCAGTAATAAGCTTTTTAAAATTGAGGTTTAGCTGTGGTGCCTTGGTGGCTCAGTCGGTTAAGTGTCCAACTCTTGATTTTGGCTCAGGTCACAATCTCATGGTTTATGGGATTGAGCCCCGTGTCAGCCTCTGTGCTGACAGGAAGAAGCCTGCTTGGGATTCTCTCCCTCCCTCTCTTTCTGCTTCCCCTCCCCCCCACCCAGCTTTCTGCCCCCACTCATGTTCTCTCTCTCTCCCTCTCAAAATAAATATTTAAAAAATTTGTGGCATAGGGGTGTCTGGGTGGCTCAGTTGGTTAAGAGTCCAGCTCTTGGTTTTGGCTCAGGTCATGACCTCATGGTTTCATGGTTTTGAGCCCTGTGTAGGGCTCTCTGCTGACAGTGTGAAGTCTGCTTGGGATTCTCTCTCTCCCTCTCTCTCTGCTCCTCCCCAGCTTGCACTGTCGCTGTCCTTGTTTCTCTCTCTCAAAAAAAGAAAAAAAATTTTTTAAAAATTTGTGGTATAATTGACATATAACATATTAGTTTCAGGTATACAGTGTTATGATTCAATATTTGTATGCTGTTGAGCTTTGAACAATATGAGTTTGAACTGTGTGGGTCTACCTATATGCACATTTTTTTACAGTAAAGTACTGTAGATGTATCTCTCTTATGATTCTCTTTTTTTTTTTTTTTAACTTTTTAAATGTTTTATTTGGGGCGCCTGGGTGGCTTAGTCGGTTAAGCGTCCGACTTTCGCTTAGGTCATGATCTCGAGGTTCGTGGGTTCGAGCCCCGCGTCGGGCTCTGTGCTGACTGCCAGCTCAGAGCCTGGAGCCTGTTTCAGCCTGTGACTCCCTCTCTCTCTGACCCTCCCCTGCTCACGCTGTCTCTCTCTCTCTCTCCTAGAAATAAAAAAAATATATATTAAATGTTTTATTTATTTCTGAAAGAGAGACACACACAGAGTGAGCAGTGGAGGGTCAGAGAGAGGGGGAGGTACAGAATCTGAAACAGGCTCCAAGCTCTGAGCTAGCTGTCAGCACAGAGCCCGACATGGGGCTCGAACCCATGCTTAACTAACTGAGTCACCCAGCAGCCCCTGTGGTGAGAACTTTTTTTTTTTAATTTTTTATGTTTTTATTTATTTATTTCTAGGAGAGAGAGAGAGAGACAGCGGGAGCAGGGGAGGGTCAGAGAGAGAGGGCGTCACAGACTGAAACAGGCTCCAGGCTCTGAGCTGGCAGTCAGCACAGAGCCCGACGCGGGGCTCGAACCCACGAACCGCGAGATCATGACCTAAGCGAAAGTCGGACGCTTAACCGACTAAGCCACCCAGGCGCCCCTGTGGTGAGAACTTTTAAGAGCTACTCTCTTGGGGCACCTGGGTGGCTCAGTCGGTCGAGAATCTGACTTCGGCTCAGGTCATGATCTCGTGAGTTTGAGTCCCACATTGGCTCTCTCCTGTCAGCCTGTCAGCACAGAGCCTGCTTCAGATCTGTCCCCCTCTCTCTGCCTCTCCCCTGCTTCCTTGCTTACAATCCCCCCCCAAAATAAATATTACAAATATAGATCTACCCTCTCAGCAACTTTCTTATATGCAATACAGTATTATCAACTATACTCACTGTGATGCACATTACATTCCCAAGACTTATTTATTTTATAACTGGAAGTTTGTGCCTTTTAACTCCCTTCACCCATTTCAAACACCCTCCACTCTTCCTCCCCCACGTTGGGCGAATACCCATCTGTTTCCTGAACCTATGAAATCTATGAACTTCGTTTTTAGATTTAGACCTCCCATAAAAATGAGGTCATATCTTGTTTATTTTTCTCTGTCTGACTTTTTTTTCTTAGCATTGTGTCCTGAAGGTCCACCCGTGTTGTTGCAGATGGCAACATTTTATTCTTTTTTATGGCCAAATGATATCCCATTGCTGGGGGTGCACATATCTTTTCAAGTTAGTGTTTTCATCTTCTTCAGATAAATACTCAGAAGTGGAATGACTGGATCATATGGTAGTTCTATTTTTAATTTTTTGAGGAAGTGGCTGCAACAACAGTGCACAAAGCTTCCCTTTTTTTCTCCACATCTTCACAAACACTTGTTATTTCATAAAAGAAATCTTTTTGTCTTTTTGATAATAATCATTTTAACAGGGGAGACGTGCTATCTGATTGTGGTTTGCTTGGCATTTCCCTGATGAGTAGTGATCTTGAGTATCTTTTCATGTACCTGTTGGTGGTCATCTGTATGCCTTCTTTGGAAGAATTTCGGTTCAGATTCTCTGCTCACTTTTTTAAAAATTAAAATTAAAATTTATTTTTAAAGTAATCTCTCTACCCAAGGTGGGGGTGGAACTCACAACCTGGAGATCAAGGGTCACATGTTCTACCGACTGAGCCAGCCAGGCACAACTCTCTGCTCATTTTTTTAAAATGTCTTTTCTTTTTTTTTTTTTTGAGAGGGGTGACTTTTTTATTATTTATTTTTTTAAACTTTACATCCAAGTTAGTTAGCATATAGTGCAATAATGATTTCAGGAGTAGAATGCAGTGATTCATCCCCTACATATAACACCAAGTGCTTATCCCAACAAGTGTCTTCCTGAATGCCCCTTGCCCATTTAGCCCATCCCCCCACCCACAAGTCCTCCAACAACCCTCAGTTTGTTTTCTATTTTTAAGAGTCTCTTATGTTTTGTCCCCCTCCCTATTTTTATGTTATTTTTGCTTCCCTTCCTTTATGTCAATCTGTTTTATATCTTAAATTCCACATATGAGTGAAGTCATATGGTATTTGTCCTTCTCTGACTGACTTATTTTACTTAGCATAATACCTTCTAGTTCCATCCACATTGTTGCAAATGGCAAGATTTCATCCTTTTTGATTTTTTTTTAATGTTTATTTATTTTTAGGAGAGAGAGAGAGACGGCGTGAGCAGGGGAGGGTCAGAGAGAGAGGGAGTCACAGGCTGAAACAGGCTCCAGGCTCTGAGCTGGCAGTCAGCACAGAGCCCTACGCGGGGCTCGAACCCACGAACTGCGAGATCATGACCTAAGCGAAAGTCGGACGCCCAACTGACTAAGCCACCCAGGAGCCCCGATTTCATCCTTTTTGATTGTCCAGTAATACGCTATTGTGTGTGTGTGTATACATATATATATCTCACATCTTTTTTATCCATTTATCTGTCAATGAACATTTGGGCTCTTTCCATGCTTTGGCTATCGCCGATAGCACTGCTTTAAACATTGGGGTACGTGTGCCCCTTCGAAACAGCACATCTGTATCCCTTGGATAAATACGTAGTAGTGCTATTGCTGGGTCGTAGGTAGTTCTATTTTTAACCCACTGAGCCACCCAGGCACCCCAAGGGCAGTTATTTTTAATTTTTGGAGGAACCTCCATACTGTTTTCCAGAGTGGCTGCACCAGTTTGCATTCCAACTTCTCTGCTCATTTTTAAATCAAGTTGTTTTGTTTTTACATTGAGTTGTATCAGTTATTTATTATATATTTGGGATATTAACCCCTTATAGATATGTGATTTGCAAATATTTTCTCCCATTCAGTAGTTTGCCTTTTCATTTTGTTGATGGTTTCCTTGGCTGTGCAGAAGCTTTATGGTTTGATATCATCCCACTTCTTTGTTTTTTCTTTTGTTGCCTTTGGTTTTTGGTGTCAGATCCAAAAAATCATCACCAGAAAACAATTTTAAAGAGTTTACTGCCTATGTTTTCTCCTAGGAGTTTTATGGTTTCTTATATTTCAGTCTTTGATCCATTTTGAGTTAATTTTTGTGTGTGGTGTAAGATACGAGTCCAGTTTCATTCTTCTCATGTGGCTGTCCAGTTTTCCTCACATTATTTATTTATTTAAAAAAATTTAAATACAGGGGCTCCTGGGTGGCTCAGTCGGTTAAGCGTCCAACTTCAGCTCAGGTCATGATCTCATGATTTGGGAGTTTGAGCCCCGCGTCAGGCTCTGTGCTGACAGCTCAGAGCCTGGAGCCTACTTCAGATTCTGTGTCTCTCTGACCCTCCTCTGCTCACACTGTCTCCCTCTCTCCCTCCGAAATAAATAAAAATTTTTTAAATTTTTTAAAAATAAAAAAATTTAAATCCTAATATTATTTATTAAAGAGATTGTCCTTTCCTGTTATTATATCTTTGGCTCCTTTGTTATAAATTAATTGGTCATATATTCACAGGTTTCTTTCTTTCTAACTTTTTTTTTTTAACATAAGCTCTATACCCAACCCCAGTGGGGTTGAGCTTACAATCCCAAGAGCAAGAGTCACATACTCTACTGACTGAGCCAGCCAGGCGCCCCATTTATAGGTTTATTTCGGAGCTCTCTATCCTGTTACATTCATCTATGTGTCTGTTTTATGACAATACTACACTGTTTTGATTATGATAACTTTACAAAATAGTTTGAAACCAGGGAGTATGATGCTTCCAGCTTTGTTCTTTCTCAAGATTGCTTTGGTTATTTAGGGTCTACTCTCTAACCCTTTATCATCCTTTATTTCTCTTCTGGAATGTTTATCACTCACATTACACACTTATTTATTAAATATCTATCTTCTTCTACAAGAATATAGCCCCTGGAACAGCAGAAACTTTCTTTAGAATTGTATCTTCTATGTCTGGCCCCTGGAGATCAGGAGGTAAGAGCTTGTTTGAATTATCTGTTGCTGTATTACAAACCCTACTAAAATGTAGTGGCACGTTTATTTGCTCATAATTCTGTAATTCGGCTAGGCTTAGTTAATCATTTCTTTTCTTGGTGTCATCTTTGGTTATTCATATGGTTGCATTCATCTAGTGGCTCGATAGGGCTGTGTGGTCCAAGATGGTCAAGTCTAGCAGTTTACTATTGGCTGAAGTGCCTTGATTCTCCTCTCTTTGGCCCATACAACAAGATACTTTGGGTTTCTTAAATAGTAGCCATGGTATTCTAACATAGTGATAGTAAAAGCTGCAAAGCTCCTTAAAGATTAGCCTCAGAAGCTATATATACAATGTTACTTTCACTATATTTTGTTTATCACTGCATGTAACAAGGACAGCCCAGATAAGAGACCTGAGAATTAGATGG
Organism: Proteles cristata cristata; assembly: GCA_017311185.1. Taxonomy (NCBI): domain Eukaryota; kingdom Metazoa; phylum Chordata; class Mammalia; order Carnivora; family Hyaenidae; genus Proteles; species Proteles cristata. The sequence goes on along the minus strand of JAESUZ010003902.1, from coordinate 483,838 downwards.
GAAAGGATACAAAAAGCTCTGATTATTCTAGCAATGCATCACAATGCTCAATAAAGGTTTGTGAAGTGAATGAGCAACTGTCTAAGTTCCATGTTGCATATTCAAGGTCGGCTGTGATTCCACTTCCCCGAGCACAGATTTCATATCTTTCCCATAGCACTCATCACAATCTGCTCTGTAATTTATTTGTTTGTGTGTGCATGGTTTATTCCTGTATATTCTGTGTATCTAGCAGGAAGCCAGGCTCCAAAAAGACACTCTGTAGATCCTTCTCAAGGATTGCTGAATTTAATTTAGCAATCTCGACATTCTATTCCCTACCTTCTACTGCATCATTATGAAGTCACTGGTTAAACAATTCTCTGAAAATTTTACCATCATTCCTGTCTCAATGCTGCTACCCATTCCATCTTCCCAGCCTAAAATACACTCCTTTGGTGTGCCTGGCCGGCTTAGTCAGTGGAGCATGAGACCTTTGATCTCAGGATTATTAAGTTCAAGCCCCACATCTGTAGACATTATGTAAAAATAAAATCTCGGGGGCACCTGGGTGGCTCAGTTGGTTGAATGATGGACTTTGGCTCAGGCCATGATCTCATGGTCCATGGGTTCGAGCCCCATGTTGGGCTCTATGGTGACAGCTTGGAGCCTGGAGTCTGCTTCAGATTCTGTGACTCTCCCTTGCTCATGCTCTCTCTCGCAAAAATAAATAAACATAAAATTTTAAAAAATAAAACCTTAAAAAAAAACCCCAAACTCTCCATCTTCCTCTATGTTTATTTCAGTGTTTCTCACTGACGTTTAGCAACATTGGCCCTACCCTCTAAATTTCAGTAAAGGTAGGGTCATTATGAAAACTGTGATAAATCCCCTGGTTGAGTCACTAATAAAACCATCCTTTGGGCCTATAGTAGGAACAATGTTGTTTTGTCTGTCTAGTACCAAACAGGTTCTGGCTTAGGAAGTGTTCTTTCTCCAACTATATTATGCTTGAAGGACTTACTGTATTCCTACAAGATTCTGCCTTTCTAGGTACAGTCGAATGATCTGACATGTCTGAAGTACGCATTAGCCTGCCCATAAGTAGGTGCTGAAATTTAATAGAATATAAGAGTGGAGCAGATCCCCTTTGTCCTTCTGTGATGGAATCCCCTATCCTAGACATACATATAGGGGCCCAGTCTTCTTAAACTGAGGAATATGTGATTGAGGTATAATTGACCAAGTGCCGAGGATGCTGATGTCCAAATAAACACTCTTGGGATCACCAAGCCATTAAGTATCCATAGGGCTTTAGGGGAGGGTTGGGTCATGAAAATACTTGGGTTTTTTAAAAAATGACGCCAAAAGCCTGAGGAAAAAAAGACTGAATAAAGCGGGGCAGAGGAGTTTTTCTTATACATTTTCTCCCCCCTGGGTAAGTAGCCAGAAAGGAAAAAATACATGACTAGAACACAAAAAGCTGTTGAGTTGAGGTTCTGGGTACTACATGGATAGCAGTTTGGAAATGGAATAGAGAGATGGGCCTGTGCCTGGGGAGTGCCTCTTCAGTTACCAGGAAAGCTAAAAGAGAGAGCTCCAGTTTGGACAACGTGTCAACAGGGATGACCTAGGAAGGGGAAACCTTTTATTCTACATTTTAACCAAGTTTTGTGCCAAGCTAAACAGAACCTGTATTTGAATTAATTATCTATATTCTCAGTTTTGATGCATTGCCCCATAACTGGTCACTCACCAATCCAGAAATGGGGGAGTCACCAGAGTTTCATTGACTCTGCTGTCCCTCACCCTTCAAGATAAATCATTCAACAAGCTGTCCTCCGTTTTGTCTCCTTTTTTCCCAATCCATCTCCTCCTCTCCATTGTTACTACCATTGACCTAGTTCAGATCCCTATAATCTTCCACCTAGACAACTAGTCTTCTTGTCTCCAGTCTAATCCCCTTCCAATCCAGCCTTCATACCCTGCCAGAAGAATCTTTCTCAAACATATCTAACCATGTTTTTCTCCTTCTTAACCTCCATGCCCACCCCCAGCTGCCCACTTCATATTGTCTAAAAACTGAAGTCTAAACATAGCACTCCTGACTTTTTGTTCCCTGTTTAACTTTCAGCCTTCATTCTGGCCATTCCCCCCTCCCCCTAACACATACCCTGAGCTCTAGTCATACTGACCTACTTACAGTTCCCCAAACACAACATGCTTTATCAAGCCCCTGTGCATACCTCAAATGCCTTCTTCTCTCTGTACTAGCCTAGAGAACTACAATCCATCTTTGAAACTCAGTTCAGGCGTCCTCTCCCCCTGGCTTACCCCAGGCGAAGTCAGTTGCCTTCCTCAGGGCCCCACCACTACTTAGACATACTTCTACTATTACGCACGAATATTTATCTGCCTCTCTCCAACAAGCAATGGGAGTTTTCTGAGAACAAGACTAAATTTTATTTATCTTTGTATTCATGTTTAGAATAGGCTCAAAATAGATGCTCAAGGTCTGTTGAATGATTGGATGAATATTTGATAGGTACTTAAGCTTGCCAAAAGTTGCAGTAAAGGACCTTTTGCGTACAAAAATAGTTGATGGTGTGCATGCTGTCATGCCTTGGGAAAAGGCCCTGATATTTTTTAGGCCACAGTATTTTAATCATTTATTCAACAATCATTTAGTAAGCACCCATTACGTGTCATGTAATGGCCTGGGCCATTTTTATTTATTAATTTTTTTTAACATTTGTTTATTTTTGAGAGACAGAGAGAGGCAGGGCATGAGTAGGGGAGGGGAAGAGAAAGAGAGAGACACAGAATCTGAAGTAGGTATCAGGCTCTGAGCTGTTTGTTAGCACAGAGCCTGAGCCGGGGCTCGAACTCATGAGCTGCAAGACCATGACCTGAGCTGAAGTCGGATACTCAACCAACTGAGCCACCTAGGTGCCCCAAGTCCTGTGCCATTTTTGAAGGTCACGGATACTTACATCAAGCCAGAAAAACAGCCCTTGGCCTCTCAGCAGGGCACTCTCCAGGAGAAGCTTTAAACTGCATGGAATTACAGTATGAAATTATTTTTGAAAGCAGATTCTTTCTAAAGAATGATAAAATTATCTCACCACACCAAGGAAAAATTTAAACAGCTCTTTGAATAATTTTAAAATGAAAAAAAATTTGTTTAGAATAGAGTGGCTACAGGCAATAGATAGAATGACATGACTGAGACCTGCCACACGGTGGCGGTGCTTCTCCAGGGATAAAGATTGAGCTGCCTAGGACTTTAGAAAAAGAAGCCATTTCTCACACTTAACTCCAGAGAAATAGTAGTACTAAAACTTAACATGGGAGTCTTCTCAATTTTCAGAAAGAGTGAAATAAAACAAATAATTAACCAACTTTTCCCTCTAAACTTTCATAAGCCTTTGGAAACAGCTTTTGTTTGTCTGCCAGAGAGCAATTGTAAATACAACCTTGGAATAGGCTGACCATGTTAAAATCCAGTGGCTTATTTTTTCATAGATATATAATCTCAGAATTCCTTTTTTGCTTCTTTACTTTATTGTTTTTTTAAGTCTATCGATTTATTTTGGGGAGGAGAGAGAAAGAGAGAGCATACCCAGGCAGGGGAGGGGCAGAGAGAGAATCCCAAGCAGACCTCATACCATCAGCACAGAGCTGGATGTGAGGCTCAGTCCCATGAAGCAGGAGATAATGATCTGAGCTGAGACCAAAAGTCGGACACTCAACTGACTGAGCCACCCAGGGGCCCCCAGAATTCCTGTTATTTTTATAATGTTTATTTACTTTTGAGAAAGAGATCACAGTGGCACAGGGGCAGAGAGACAGAGGGAGACACAGAATCTGAAGCAGGCTTCAGGCTCTGAGCTGTCAGTGCAGAGCCTGACACTTAACCAACTGAGTGAGTCACCCAGGTGCCCTCAGAATTCCTTTTTTTATATTGATTTTATGTGACATAAGGATAGATACTAGCAATGAAAATGTTTCCTAATTTCTATGACTAGATTAGGTGTGGTCAGTACTGCAAAGTATTTCCTGTAGAAATACTTCCTGGTAATCTGCCAACTAAACCCATTTGAGATTCAGTCTGATCTGATTGGATTGGATTCAATGTTTTCTATTTTAGAATAAGAAAAACAGGGGGCGCCTGGGTGGCTTAGTGGGTTAAGTGACCGACTTTCGCTTAGGTCATGATCTCGCGGTTCGTGGGTTCGGCTCCGCGTCGGGCTCTGTGCTGACTGCCAGCTTGGAGCCTGGAGCCTGTTTCAGTCTGTGACTCCCTCTCTCTCTGACCCTCTCCTGCTCACGCTGTCTGTCTCTCTCTCTCTCTCTCCCTCTCCTAGAAATAAATAAAACATTAAAAAAAAGAATAAGGAAAACAGGATAAGAGAAGCTAAATGACTTACCTAAATTTACAAAGCCATTTATTGGACAGGTTTAGGCTAATCTCTGCAAAGTGAACACCCCAGAGCTTTCTCTTGCTGTCATCTATCAACTTCATAAACAGAGCTTGTTGGATGATTAACCTTGAGAGTCAAGGAAGAGAGAGGAGTCAAAGTGACTCCCAGGCTTCTCAACTGGTGAATGATGGATTATGGTGCCAACAACCAAAATTGAAATTGTAGATTGTTAATTCCACATACAGACTCACTTTAGATCAGCACAGTTAAATAGAATAAGGTTTCCCCTTCCTAACTCACCCATTCCACTCATTGTCCAAATCAGAGCTTTCTATGTTTTTCTGGTGACCGAATAGGTGTTTTTCAAAGAGAACAAAATGCTAATAAGTTCTGAAAATGCTAATATCAGGACTATTATCTCATTTATTCACTTCCAAAGAGAGTTCAAGAATAATATAGTTGTTGGGGTGCCTGGGTGGCTCAGTCAATTAAGTGTCTGGCTTTTGATTAAGCATTTGGCGCAGGTCATAAGCACATAACTCACAGTTAGCGAGATCAAACCCAGCATCAGCCTCTATGCTGACAGAGTGGAGTCTACTTGGGATTCTCTCTCTCCCTCTCCCTCTGTCTCTCCCTCCCCACTCTGTCTCTCCCTCAAAATAAATAAATGTTTAAAAAAAGAATATTCTACTTATTAAGTGATAATATTAGTTCAACAAATATTGACTGATTTCCTTACGATAAGCCAGATATATTCTAAGCCCTTGGTTCTCAAAGCATGGTCACCATACTAGCAGCACTAGCATCATCTGGGAACTAGTTGGAAATGCAAATTCCTTTGCCTCACATCAGACATACTGAATCAGAAACTCTGAGAGTGGGATTTAATAATCCTTTTTTAACTAGCCCTTCAGATAATTCTGATGCATGCTCAAATTTGAGAACAACTTTTCTAGATAGTGAGGATATGATGTTAAAGGAAACAAAGTGCGTATCTTCTTGGAGCAACAATATACAAAAAGCTAAAAATAAAATTGCAGGGATGCCTGGATGGCTCAGTGGGTTAAGCGTTAGACTCTTGATTTCAGCTCAGATAATCTCAGTTCATGGATTCGCCCCCGTGTGGTGCTTTGTGCAGACAGCCCATATCCTGCTTGGGATTCTCTCTGTCCCTCCCACCCACTCTTCTCAAAATAAATAAATAAACATTTAAATAAAATAAAATTACAGGCAGAGGTTTTCTTGGAGAAACCAGAACATGGGATAGAGGGAGAATGTAGAAGGGACTCAGTCAAGATCTCTCTGAAGAGTTTGAGCTCTGGAGTCTGAGCAGGATATAAATATTGGCTCCACCACTTACTAGCCTTTTAAAAGTTTAGTTCCCTGCTAAAATGGAGATAGTATAACTTACTTACAAATTTACTCTGAAGATTAAATAAGATGTTTGCAAATTTCTTGCAACTGTTTCTGTCACAGGGTAAGCCCTTAATAAATATTAGCCCTCAAAATATGAAGGAGGAATGCTATAGATGTATATTTGTAAATCATCAATGTAGCAGTTAATAGTAAAGTGGGTGAAAACGTGGCTAGGCAGATGTTAGAGAAGAGAGTGGATAATGGGATCTTGTTGGGGGTGGCAAAAGTGGGTTGAGAAGTGGTGAGGAGGTAAAGAAATAAAGACGAATAAAGAGAAATTTTTATCTGAACCCAGCTAAAGCTGTAAACTTGGAAGAAGAGGCCAGTGGATAAAGTAACTATCCTGATTTGCCTGGAACTGAGATTCTTGGAGGTGGGATTTTCAGTGCTAAAACTGGGAAAGTCTTGGGAAAATTGGGATGAGTTGGTAAGTGGATAGGGTCATGAGAGTGAAGTGGGGATGGTAGCTACTGTGCCTTTCTTTCTTGGTGTCCTCTTATCTCCTTCCCACAGTAATCTTGTAAAGTACCTTCCAGGGGCTTGATTCAACCAGGAGCCAGAGGGCAAGGGAGCTTGGGTAATGCAGTGGGGAGAAGTTATTCTTTGCTGGACAGAGCAGGATAAGGAAAGACAGAGAATGGATCTGGAGGGGCAAAAAGATAGTAACTAGCAAAGTGACAAGGGATTAGAATTGTCTGGGATTAGTCTGACTCCAGACCTTTTATTCTTTTTCCTGCCTTGTCCAAAGAGTCTAGAAATGGTATGGGTGAGTGTTTTCTGCATCCTCAAATTAAATTTGAATAAAATTATAGAGGTTATCCAAAGATATTATTTGGTATCTGAGCAGCCCACAAAACTGTTCAGTTGCGTGAATGCTATGTATACAAGAAGGAGCAGGTAGGATTTAGCTGCTCCAGAGATGGAGGTCCTGGAGAAAATCCTCACAGGTGCCTTCGGTTGCCCTGGGATCTTCTTCCAGCTCACTTCCCCCGCCTGGAAGCCGTACTCCGAAAATAGCGCTGTGGCAAGGGTCAAAGGTTAAAGGCCACAAGTCGCCTGGTACCACCTTGCAAAGCCAGAAGGACTGACGGTCTGGATGGTCTGGCAGCCGGGAGAAACCCAGCCTAGTTTAGGTTCTATCGACGCGAGGAGCCGAGACCCGCCAACCTTACTCAGATTATATTCTCCCGGCTGGCCAAAGGTGCTTCGTGATTGGTAGGACGGTGTGGGGGCGTGGCCTCATGTAGAAAAACTCCTTCGGATTGGTGCAAATCGTTAGGGCGGGGCCTTCACTCTTGCTGGGCGCGAAAGCTCGAACACTGTTGCGGGGTTGGAGACCGCGGAGCAGCTGCTCCCGGGCCAAGGGAACCGGAGACCTGCTCCGTCACAAGCGAAGCGCTGGGGAAGCCGGAGTCATGACGGGCGAAGTACTTTCTGAGGTGGGTTCGTGCACTTACAGCCATCCGCGGCTGCGGAGGCCTGGCTCCGAGGGGCGGGCTGGGGTAGGGGTCGAGTCGGGCGGAGCTGGTCGCGGAGACTGGGAGGGCTGCAGCTCCCGGCGGCGCGCGGCGCGCGGCGCGCGGCCGGGCCTGGCGGGATGGCCCCTCGGGCTCGCGACTCTGCGGTGCCGTCCCGCGCTGGGCTTCCCGCGCCTGTGTGCGCAAGGCGGCGTCGCTTCTGGTCCCTTCCGCGCGCGCAGCGGGCCGCCCAGCAGTTCCTCGGCCCGCCCCGCCCGCCCGGCCTCCTCTTTGGCGCGTTTCCTGCCGCTAGAGTTCTTCCTTGTCCAGTCCCCCAAAAGGGAGGAAGGTCGGGGCCGACCTGGGCCCCTGGGATGCGGGGCGGGGTTCTCCGGAAATGGACGGCGGCAGCCTCTGGGAGTTGAGAATTGGATCTGCAAGGGGCCTGTGAGGTCATCCAACGTGACCCTGAAATAGTGTCGAGCCCTCTCGACTGGTGGCTGCTTGATTGCTGGCAGGATTGGGCATAGAAGCATCTGTTTCCAGACCCATGTTCTTTCCTGGGGCCGGGACTAGGGTGCCGGGACTAGGGTGGGACACTAGCCTTGGGAGCAAAATTTAAGAGGCCCCCCCACCCCCACCCCCCGCCAAACTCAGTAATTAAGAGAATGTTTTAATACAATTTTTAAAAATAAAAGTTGAAGCAAAAATTCCATTATTTGGTTTTGAACAAAATATCAGACTTTTAAATAAAGACAAGATCTGACCCTGCGCATGCACTACTCCACGTCATGTGCCTATAATCCTGGCCCTGGTTCCAGTAAAACTTTATTTACAAAAATAGTAGGCTGACCTCATGAGCCATAGTTTGCCAATTTGATTTTTTTTTTTAACGTTGTACTATTGTCTTGATTACTAGGGTTTTTGAGACTTGACTCTGTTCTTTCCCTGTTCCTGGCCCTGACTGTGACTGATAACAGGTATAAATTGCACAGAATAAAGTGGTTAAAGCATCACCATGTATTGAGTTATGTGGTTATCTAAACTCGGTTTCCACATCCACAAAGAATCATACTGCTTTGGATTGTTGGGAGAATCATCAGCACATAGGTGATGATCCTCAGTGATTCCTCAATACCTGTTATCTTGGTTATTATTTTAATAATTATACCAAACATTTAAAACAATTTAACAGTTGTTAGAGAAGCCATTAGGGTGAGTAGTGCCCTACTTTATTACAGATATTAATATCTACCCCCTATTGAATTGATTCAGAGCCCTAAGAACACCAGGGATGTAAGAGACCTGGCCTCTAGGGTCAGCCTGGTCACTTGACTGGTCATGTCACCTAACACACCCATCCTACTTATACTTTTTACTGGTGATTTTTTTTTAATGTTTTATTTTATTTATTTTTGAGAGAGAAAAAGAGAGAGGTGGGCAGAGGCAGAAAGAGAGACAGAGAATCCAAAGCAAGCTCCACACTATCAGCACAGAGCCCTGTGCAGGTCTCAAACCCAGGACCTGTGAGATCATGAGCTGAGCCAAAGTCAGAAGCTTAACTGACTGAGCCACCCAGGCACTCCTACTGTGACCTTTAAAATGGTTTTATTTGGGGGGCGCCTGGGTGGCTTAAGTCGGTTGAGTGTCTGACATGTGCTCAGGTCATAATCTCACAGTTTTAGGTTCAAGACCTACATCCGCCTCTGTGCTGACAACTCAGAGCCTGGAGCCTGCTTTAGATTCTGTGTCTCCCTCTCTCTCTGCCCCTCCCCCTGCTAGCTCTCTGTCTCTGTTTCTGTCTCTGTCTCTCAAAAATAAATATAAGTCAGTCAAGAGAAAGACAAATATTGTATGACTTTACTCATATGTGGAATTTAAGATACAAAACAGATGAACATAAGGGAAGGGAAGCAAAAATAATATAAAAAGAGGGTGGGGCACAAAAGAGAAGAGACTTAAATATAGAGAACAAACTGAGTGTTGTTGGAGGAGTTGTGGCTGGGAGGATGGGCTAAATGGGCAAAGGGCATTCAGGAAGACACTTGTTGGGATGAGCACTGGTGTTATATGTAGGGGATGAATCACTGGATTCTACTCCTGAAGTCAGTGCACTATATGCTAACTAACTTGGAAGTAAATTTTAAAAATAAATTAAAAAAATAAACATTAAAAAAATTCTAATGGTTTTATTTGGAATTTTCAAACATATGAACATAGAAAGGCTGTATAATGAACCTATTACCTAACTTAAATAGTTATCAAATCATACCAATCATGTTTCATTTATAGCCCATCCACTTTCACCCTTACTGGAATATTTGCCTTAACCGACTGAGCCACCCAGGCGCCCCCTCACTGGAATATTTGGAAGCAAATTCCAGACATCATTTCATTCAAAAATATTTCATTATGGGGGCGCCTGGGTGGCTTAGTTGGTTAAGCGTCCGACTTTCGCTTAGGTCATGATTTCGCGGCTCGTGGGTTCGGCCCCGCGTAGGGCTCTTTGCTGACTGCCAGCTCAGAGCCTGGAGCCTGTTTCAGTCTGTGACTCCCTCTCTCTCTGACCCTGCCCTGCTCATGCTGTCTCTCTCTCTCTCCTAGAAATAAATAAAACATTAAAAAAAATTTATTAAAAAAATATATTTCATTATGTATCTCTAAAAGATAACTGCTTTCCAAAACACGTAACCACAAATATTACTGCATCTAAAAAGCTTAGTATTATTGCTTAATACTAAATAGTGTTCAGATTTCATTGACTCAGATGTATACCTTCTGTTTATTTATTTTGTTTTATTTTAGAAAGGCAGAAAGAGTACGTGAGCTGGGGAAAGGGACAGAGAGAGAGAGAAAGAGAGAGAGAGAGAGAGAGAGAGAGAATCTTAAGAAGGCTCCACACAGCATGGAACCCAACACAGGGCTCGATCCCACAACCCTGGGATCACTACCTGAGCTGAAATAAAAAATCCGATGCTTAACCAGCTGAGCCACCCAGGTGCCCATCTGTTTATTTGTATCAGGACCAAAGTCTGCATATTGTATGGGGCACCTGGCTGGCTCAGTCTGTAGAGCATGGGACTCTTGATCTTGGGGTTATGGGTTGGATGTAGAGATTACTTAAAAAAATAAAAACAATAACAAAGTGCATACTGCAATTGTTGGTGTGTGTGTGTGTATGTATGTATGTATGTATGTATGTATGTATCTTATCCTCTGTATAGGTCTCCCTCCTTTCCTTTCTCTTTTTTTCTTGCAGTTCACTCTAAAAGAAACACATAATTTGTCTATAGGGCTTTTTTTTCACATCAGGATTGCAATTCTGTGATGTTATTTAACATGTCATTTGGATATACTGAGAAGCAGTTCACACAGAAAATGTATAATAAATGCTTGATTCTTTTTATGTACCATTACTCAAAATGAAGCATTGCCTCTATAGTATCCTTCAAAGGTGAACAATGAATTTTTGGGTTTTTTTGTCTAGTAATTCTTAATGTCATCCCTTCACTGAACCATTGTATTGATGTTTTCCTTACTTCAGCCTGTGGATCCTATGATGATTTGTGTATCATTATGTACTCAGAGCTTTCTGTCACCAGCTGATTAAAGGAAAGTGTGTTCTCATTTTCCAGGTTCACCTAGAAATCAGTGATCCAAAACTTGTCTCACAGGAAGAAGCAGATAGTCCTTCAGACAGTGGACAAGGCAGCTGTGGAACAATTGTGCCCTTGAGTGAGGAAGGTTTGTAATAGTAATTTTATTTTTAATTTTTTTTAATGTTTTAATTTTATTTATTATTTTTTTAATGTTTTATTTATTTGTGAGAGGGAGAGCAGGGGAGGGTCAGAGCGAGAAGGAGACACAGAATCTGAAGCAGGCTCCAGGCTCTGAGCTAGCTGTCAGCACAGAGCCCAACGCGGGGCTCAAACCCACAAACGGTGAGATCTAACCTGAGCCAAAGTTGGACGATTAACCGACTGAGCCACCCATGCGCCCCTTAATTTTATTTTTAGAAATAGAATGTGTGGGCCTGGGTCATAAGTAGATTAGATTAGTTTCATTATTTTCTTGATTCTTTAAATTATTAATGCCTGACCTTATTGTTTATCTTATTTATTATAAGAGCAAAATTATAGTGCATGTACCCTTTTGAAATTAACCATTTCTGTTATATTATTAAATGTGTAAAATGTCTAGGAGCTACCGCATTGCATGGTTGAAGGCATTCATCCTTTAATAAAAGGATTTTTAACACCTGCCAAAAGAATTAGAACAACTTTACACTTTGTAAATATATATAATTACATTTCTCAGTAAGAGACATTTTCAGGGAAAATGGTTCTTAAAACCTATTTTTAGATTTGCTTTGCTCTCATCGGTTCTTAGTGGTAGTTACATAATTCCACAAGGTGACATAGCACTTGGGTAATTGGATGTTTTTTAGGAGTAGGGGGACTAGGAGGAGGACCAAATAACAGTAGACCTCTGAAAAAAATTATATTTCCTCCAGATTCAGATGAAGAGATATTTGTGAGTAAGAAATTAAAAAGCAGGAAGCTGCTACAAGACAGTGATTCTGAAGGAGAGGACACAAATGTCTTTCCAGAGGACACTTATGAGATCATCGAGGATGAAAATAAAGAGAACTTATATGCCAGAAAAAATGGAAAAGTCAGAAGGATTTACAAAACTCTGGCAGACAGTGCTGGAAGTGACATTGAGGAGTCCTTGTATCAGGAAAATCTTGAAACTCAGGTGAAGCCTTGCTTAGAGCTGAGTCTCCAGTCTGAAAACTCCGTGGGCTTTACAGTTGACAGAAAGATTTCTAAAAAACCCAAACATGATAAAGAAGGAACGGAAGGGAAATCAAAAGTAAAATCAAAGAGAAGACTTGAGAAAGAGGAAAAAAAGACGGAAAAAATCAGATGGCTAAAAAAGAAACAAACCAAAAATGAGGTATATTTAAAAGAATAAATTTGTTCTGTTTTTTTTTTTTTTATGTTTTTTATTTTATTTTTGAGTGAGAGAGAGAGCAAGCATGAACAAGGAAGGGACAGAGAGAAAGGGAGACACAGAATCTGAAGCAGCTCCAGGCTCTGAGCTGTCAGCACAGAGCCTGCGGCTGGACTTGAACTCAGGGTCAGACGCTTAACTGATGAGCCACCCAGACACCCCCAAATTTGTTCTTTCTAAGGCAGATTAACATCTTAGCAAAAATTGATTTTAGTTCTTGAGGTTTCTGCACTCAGAATATAGCCTTGAGTTGATTGTTTTGCGTTGAGGGTAATGAGGTACGTAATTTAAAACTTGTTGGTCTCATTCTCCATTTTGGATACACAGAGGATAAATGGATTTCTGATTTTCTTTGCAAGCACATGGAGTATTGCTGCTTGTTATCTGATGAAAATGAACTTTCAGAGGAGTATTTTTTTTAGGCATCCATAAGTCAGAAGTCTTGTTTGCTAACTAGAAAAACCATCCTTTTATAAACTGGCTGTTTGATAAGTATTTGAGTTTTCAAAAGTATTTATTTTTTATTAAGTTAGTTTTGGACAGTGGCATAAAATCACAGCATAGACTTGAAAGGATGACTGTGGGTAGGAACCAGGGAGAATGTTCTAAAATGCTGAATATTTGTCTACTAATATATAATGGTCTTTTTATATATAGCCTGGTTCAGATTACCTTATGATATTGTGAAATATTGGAATTTGAGTGATTGGATTTTGCTTTGTCTTTATGCATTGTCCAGGAGGATGATGTGAAACAGCCATTTAATGATAGTGGCTGTCTTCTTGTGGATAAAGACCTTTTTGAAACTGGATTGGAGGAAGAAAATAACTCTGCGTTAGAAGATGAAGAGTCATTAGAATCAATACGGGCAGCTGTGAAAAACAAAGTAAAAAAGCACAAGGCAAGTAAAAGATGATTGTAAAAGAGCTAACCCACTGCTTCTAACCTTTGCTTTATTTTCTGATTTAGTGTTGGAGCCATTTTTTTAAGAGAGAAAGAGCATTTGAACAGGGGAGAGAGAGAGAGAGGGAGAGAGAATCTTAAGCAGGCACTGAGTGCAACACAAGCCTCGATCCCACAACCCTGGGATCATGATCTGTGCTGAAATCAAGAGCTGGAAACTCAACCGACTGAGCCACCTGGACTCCCTTAAAATTTTTTTTTTTTTTTTTTTTAGTGTTTATTTTTGAGAGAGAGAGAGAACAAGCAGGGGATGGGCACAGAGAGAAGGAGAAACAGAATCTGAAGCAGGCTCCAGGCTCTGAGCTGTCGGCACAAAGCCTGATGGCAGGGCTCGAACTCATGAACCATGAGATCATCACCTGAGCCGAAGTTGATGCTTAACCGACTGAGCCACTCAGGCGCCCTTGAAACTTTTTTTTAACTCAAGAAAACATGTGGCAATTGATTTTAGTTTTTTGGCTGTTAATTTTGGAATCAGAGAGTACAAGTGATAGACATGCTAACTTGTATGGGAGCTAGTATTTTAATTATCCTCATAGCAATGTTAGGGTAAAAAAAAGTGAGCTACTTTACATTTCGTAAGAAGCAAGTAAGTAATGGGACAGAGGTATACATTTATAGTCCTGTGGTCTCTAAGAAATAAACCTAAAGTGTTTATGGAAGGGTATCAAAGAGAAGCAGCAGTCAAAACCTCATTGTCCTGAGTGTTTGGAAGCAGTTCTTGCTGAGATTACCTTTCGCTCCCTGGGAGTCATTGTCCCTCCTTAGGGAAAGATGAAATACAGGAGTGTAAGAAATAAGGGCCCAAGCTTCATTTGAGGCAGGAATTTTTTTTCTAGGCCTTATGGGATGCTGTATGTTTAAAACTTTCTATATGATAATTAATTGACTTTTTTTTTTTTTTTTAATGTTTTATTTATTTCTAGAGAGAGAGAGAGACAGTGTGAGCAGGGGAGGGTCAGAGAGAGAGGGAGTCACAGACTGAAACAGGCTCCAGGCTCTGAGCTGGCAGTCAGCACAGAGCCCGACGCGGGGCTCGAACCCACAAACCGCGAGATCATGACCCAAGCGAAAGTCGGAGGCTTAACCGACTAAGCCACCCAGGCGCCCCAATAATTAATTGACTTTTAATCAATATAGCATGATGTGATGTTGCAGTACAAAAGCAATCTTTTGAGTAAGCAACATCTCTTATTTGAGTTTAATTTTTGTTCATGGTTTTCAACTTGTAATCTTCTCTTTTAGAAAAAGGAGATATCTTTGGAGAGTGGGGTCTATTCATTTGAAGAAGAAACTGAGTTATCAAAAGGCACCATACGGAAGGTGGGATAGAGCTCTGTATGTTGTCATGTTGATTTCTTTCCCCAAGAGTTGTGAATTTCTGAGGAATAAATCTTTTATCAAGTCTATCATTTTCCTGGTACCCATGGTATTGCTTTGTGTATAGTAGGGACACAAATACAGATTGTATTGAATTAATTCTATGTTATCAAATGAATGATCTCCTACTGTGTTTGTTTATTTTTTAATTTTATTTATTTAATTTAATTAATTTATTTTATTTTATATATAAAATATAAAATATATATAAAATTTATTTATTTTAATTTTATTTATTTAAATTCAAGTTAACATACAGTTCAGTATTGGTTTCAGGAGTAGAACCCTGTGATTCATCACTCGTAACACCCAGTGCTCATCTTCCTTAATACCCATCACCAATTTAGCCCATTCCCCACCTACATCCTCTCCAGCAACAAAATACAGTTTGTTTTCTGTATTTAAGGGACTCTTATGGTTTGCCTCTCTCTCTGTTTTTATCTTATTTTTCCTTTCCTTCCCCTGTGTTCATCAGTTTTGTTTCTTAAATTCCACATGAGTGAAATCATATGATACTTGTTGTTCTGTACCTGAATTATTTTGCTTGGCATAATATACTCTAGCTCCATCCATGTTGTTGCAAACAGCAAGATTTCATTCTTTTTGATTGCCGAGTAATGTTCCATTCTGTGTGTATACATTGTGGGGGGGTGCATACACATACATGTACATACACAATATACAATGTACATACACAGACATATACACATACCACATCTTTATCCATTCATCAGTCGATGGACATTTGGGCTCTTTCCATAATTTGGCTATTGTTGCTAGCACTGCTATAAACACTGGGGTGCACATGCCCCATTGAATCAGCATTTTTATTATATCCTTTGGATAAATACTTAGTAGTTTATATTGTACTAACTTATTAGTGCTTACTATTCCCTCTCCATCCTCTTTTCTTGGACAGGGCAAACTCTTGAAGGATGAATGTCTTTCCGGATAGTGGCATTAATGTACTTTCACTCTTTGTTTTCTTTAAGGAAAGGAAGGCAGCCAAATTAAGTAAGGAGGCATTAAAAAAACTGCATAGTGAAACTCAGCGCCTTATTCGAGGTAATCTAAACCAGTATAGTAACTTTGTGGCAAACCACAATATTTCTTTGTAAGCTCAACTTGGATATTGGGAAATTTTTTTTAACACTCGTAATATGTATTATAATACCAGGTTTAGAATTGATCTTGGTGAGGGGCACCTGGGTGGCTTGGTCGGTTGGGCGGCTGACTTCAGCTCAGGTCATGATCTCACAGTTCGTGGGTTCGAGCCCTGTGGTGGGCTCTGTGCTGACAGCTAGCTCAGAGCCTGGAGTCTGTTTCAGATTCTGTGTCTCTCTCTCTCTCTCTCTGACCCTCTCCTTAACGCTGTCTCTCTCAGAAATAAATAAAACGTTAAAAAAAAAAAATTAAAAAAAAATTGATCTTGGTGAATGGCCATTGTTTTTTTTTTCCTTAAATGTTTATTTATTTATTTTTTTTTTTACAAATAGTTTATTGTCAAATTAGTTTCCACATAACACTCAGTGCTCATCCCCACAAGTGTCCTCTTCCATGCCCATCCCCCTACCCCCCAAAATCCATCAGTCCTCAGTTTTTGTCAGCATTCAAGAGTCTCTCATGGTTTGCCTCTCTCCCTTTCCCCCACCATTTCCCCCCTTCTTCTCCCCCATGGTCCTCAGTCAGGTTCCTCCTAATCCTCCTATACGTGCACACATATGATATTTGTCCTTCTCTGCCTGACTTATTTCGCTCAGCATAACACCCTCAAGGTCCATCCATGTTGCTACACATGAATGGCCATTGTTCTAAAGCCCTTGGAACATAAGTATAAACAAAATTTTCAAAACTGTATTAGTTGTAAGGAGGGATGGATTTTTTTAATGATTTTCTGTGGACCAGCAGCGTCAGGATATGGGAACTTTCAAACGTATAAGGTGTTAGGTCCCATAGAAATTCTTTTATTTATTTATTTATTTATTTATTTATTTATTTATTTCTAGGAGAGAGAGAGAGAGAGACAGCGTGAGCAGGGAAGGGTCAGAGAGAGAGGGAGTCACAGACTGAAACAGGCTCCAGGCTCTGAGCTGGCAGTCAGCACAGAGCCCGACGCGGGGCTCGAACCCACGAACCGCGAGATCATGACCTAAGAGAAAGTCGGACGCTTAACCGACTAAGCCACCCAGGCGCCCCGTAGAAATTCTGATTCAGTAGACTTGAAGTGGGATCCAAGAATCTGTATTTCTTATTTTATTTATTTTTTTAAATGTTTATTTCTTTTTGAGAGAGAGCATGATCAGAGGAGGGGCAGAGAGAGAGAGAGAGAGACAGATGATCAGAAGTGGGGTCAGCACTGATAGCAGAGAGCCTGACATGAGGCTTAAACCCATAAACCACGAGATCATAACCTGAGTCTAAGTCGGTTGCCCAACCAACAGAGCCACCCAGGTGCTCCAAGGATCTGTATTTTTTATTTTTTTATTTTTTTTTAATGTTTTATTTATTTCCAGGAGAGAGAGAGAGAGACAGCGTGAGCAGGGGAGGGTCAGAGAGAGAGGGAGTCACAGGCTGAAACAGGCTCCAGGCTCTGAGCTGGCAGTCAGCACAGAGCCCGACGCGGGACTTGAATCCACGAACCGCGAGATCATGACCTAAGGAAAAGTTGGACGCTTAACCGACTAAGCCACCCAGGCGCCCCAGGATCAGTATTTTTTAAAAACTTCCTGGATCAGTTTAATTTCACAACTAGGTTTTTATTTTATTTTATTTTATTTTATTTTTATTTATTTATTTATTTTTACTTTTTTCAGTGTTTTATTTCTGAGAGAGAGAGAGAGGCAGCGTGAGCAGGGGAGGGTCATAGAGAGAGGGAGACACAGAATCCAAAGCAGGCTCCAGGCTCCGAGCTAGCTGTCAGCACAGAGCCCTTTGCGGGACTCGAACCCATGAACCGTGAGATCATGACCTGAGCTGAAGTTGGACGCTTAATCAACTGAGCCACCCAGGCACCCCCACAACTAGGTTTAAAAGCCACTGGTCTCCAGAGAATTCTTTTGTAGTTAGATCCTGTCTTTACTAAAGCCAGGATTGTTTTCTATTTCTGGTGATGGCTTTCACTGTACTGTTTAGTTGACTGAACATGAAGTGACATTTCAGAATATACAGTATGTGTATTTGCTTGTTTTGTTCCATTTTGTAGAGTCTGCACTTAATCTTCCATATCATATGCCTGAGAATAAAACCATTCATGATTTCTTCAAACGTAAACCCCGACCCACTTGCCAGGGAAATGCCATGGCGCTACTGAAGTAAGAATTCTTTTTCCTTGAGATTATAATTTTCGTAAACATTCAGTTTTGTAGCAAACATCTGGTGTAAAGAAGTTCAGAGTCCTCAGTCTCTTAAAACATATAATGGATTCATTATGTGCTGAGATGAGAATTTCACACTTAGGATAATTTTCAACTTCAGCTTATTTTCCTTCTATAGGTCATCTAAGTATCTGTCAAACCTTCACAAAGAAGCCATAGATACTGCAAATAGAAGTGAGATGAATAATGACCACCATAGCAAAGATCCTGAGCATACCACAGGTGTGGGCCATGAACTGGAAATTAACACACTTCCTGCAGTTTCAAAGGAACCCCAGATCGCTACTGGATCAGACGAGTCTTACAGTAAGGATTTAATGGGAAGTGAAGAGCTAGAACTTCAGGAGAAACAGAAGCAGAGTGATGATAGACCTCCACCTGAGGACAGCTCAGTGGCACAACAGGAATCCAGCTTCCTTGGGAACGAGGACAGTGAGGTGTGTCAAGCTGGAGGGCTTATGGCACCTGAACCTCAAGCCCTGGAGGGAGAAGGCAGCCTGGAAAAAACAGAAGACGCAGATGAGAAGGTGGAGCCCAGGCAGCAAACTAAATCAGTAGTTGCACCACCTGAAAAAGCGAGGAGATTCACTCTGGATAGACTTAAACAACTGGGAGTAGATGTTACCATTAAACCTCGGTTGGGTGCTGATGAAGACTCCTTTGTAATACTTGAAGAACCTGAAACCAACAGAGGTAATCCTTTGAGTTGTGGGGAGCCTCCAGAGTGATTTGTTCTGGCAACTTTTTATTATTTGCTACTATCGGGAATAAGGAACACAGGAGAAACCAATAACTGCACCAGATCTTGCTCTATAGGTGTGCCAGATATGGGTACAATTCTCTTTAGATAAATTTGGCATGGCATCAGGATGTTCTCAACCTTGTTTAAAATGGAAATCTGTTGATAGGTTAGTATACAAAAGAAGTACATTGCTGTCATGTTAATGCATGACATTCAAAAAAAGCATTATTCATGTTTTTACTGTTAAAAGAAAACGTTTTAGTTCAGTAAATTGTCTGCAAGACAATTTCTTTTTTCCCCCAGTCATTTAATAAATACTAAACTATCCACGACATGGAAGGTTCTGTAGGGCAAACCAAGAGAAATGTGACATTTATCGTACATTTAAGCTACTTACACTTTGTAGGGGAGATAAGTGTGCAAATAGTAATTCAAGAGAGAAAGTGGAAAGTCAATGAGCATGTATCACTGATAATTGGAAAAATGAAATGAAGAAAAGGGAAAAATAGTCTCTGCTGAAAGAAACATTTAGAATAAAGTGCTATGGTAGTTTAAAGGAAGGATAAGTTTCTCCCAATAGGTGGTTAAAAGAAGACTTGAAGAGTAGGTGGATGTAATTACTTGTTCACTGCCTTTCCCCTTATGCTTTGAATAGGGATCTTCTGGCTTGTTCCCTACTCTATCACCAGCGCTTCCGCAGAGGATGACACATTGTAGGCATTTATATTGGATGAGTGATGAATGAATGAATGATCCTTCAAGACAGAACTCAAGTATTACCATATTAGGTAGATTTCCTGACTACTAGGTAGAATTGGATGTTCCCTCCTCTGCATTGAGGCAGTTTGCCATGGTAATTAAGAGCTTAGGCTCTGTAGCAAGAGCAAAGTTTGAATCTGGATTGTGCTATTTACTGTTTAACTTTGAGTATGCTATTTGACCTCTTTGAGCCACTTTTTTTTTTTTTTTAAAGGCTATCTGGTTCTCAGGGCTACAGTGAACATTTGTTGAGATCATGCATAGAAATGGATAGCATAAAGAAGCACTCACATACTGGCTCCTCCTTCTGTTATTAGTGAAATTATATTAAAACTGTAACAGCTTATGGTTGGTATCTTGTGTGTAAAATATGCCCAGTGAGTCTTTGTTGATTGAATGAGTGGACTTTGTGGAAGTGGAGAGAAGGACATTCTTGGAAGGGACAGAAAGAGTTCTGCATGGTACTATTGGGAGGATGTGTAAGTCAGTCTGACCAGAGTAGGAAGTGGGTTGGAAGGGTTGTGTAACAGAACTAGCATAGATCCATTAGCAAAGAAACAGGAGATTTTAAAGTTTATTTATTTATTTTGAGAAAGCACACAGAGGAGGGGCAAAGAGGGGGACAGAGTATCTGAAGTGGGCTCAGAGAAAGAATCCCAAGCAGGCTCCATGCTGTAGTGCAGAACCCAACATAGGGCTCCATCTCATAAACCATAAAAGCATCACCTGAGCCAAAGTCAAGAGGTGGTTGCTTAACCGACTGACCCACCGAGGTGCCCTGAGATATTTTTTTAATATTTATTTTATGGGAGACTGCAAACAGAGGAGGAGCAGAGAGAGGGGACAAAGGATCTAAAGTGGTCTGTGTGCTGACAGGCTGACAGCAGTGAGCCTGACTCGAGGCTCAAACTCACGAACCATAAGATCATGCATGACCTGAGCTGAAGTCGGACACTCAACCGACTGAACCACCCAGGTGCCCCCCTGAGATTTTTGTTTGTTTGTTTGGGCTCGATGTTCTCTAAATAGTCCTGGACTAAGACAGGAAAGAGAGGAAATCTTTTTTTTTGAGTACCTGCTGTATTAGACATTGATAGATTCTTTATGATTGTTCTTAATTCTCATGGCTCCTGGTATTATTTTGCAATGAAGAGATGGCGACTTGGAGAGGTTGGATAATTGTTCCAACATTACACTTGGCTTATATAGGGAACTAGCACAGTGCCTGGCACATAGTAAGCATTTGTTTTTAACTCAGAATATGTATTCCTTCAGAAATAGTATTCGACATGAAATTTGGGTTTCCAGACCAGTCAGTTCCATAATATGTATGAAGTTAGGATCAACTTTTATTTATTTGTGTAGTGAACTTTTATGTAGCATGGTGTTAGATGCTGTGTATGCAAGACATAGTCCCTGCTTTCAAGGAAGTTAAAGTCTAATAGGAGGAAAGGCAGGCAAACAGACCATTATACAACTGGATGAGTACCTGTTGTGTATACCCTGAGCCGAGAGAAAGAGTACCTCACTTGGAGTACCTCATGGAGAGTCAGGGAGGCTTCTGAAAGGAACTGATACCTGAGCTGATTCTTGAAAGCTGAATAGGAGATAACAAGGTAGAGAAATGAGGGAAGGCTTTCTTGGTGGAGGGAACAGACTCACAAAAGACCCAACAGAGACGAGAAAGCATAAGGTATCCTGACGAGCTGGGGTGAAAATTGCAAGGGCACTGGGGACGGGCAACTAGAGAGGCCAGATCATGCAGGGCTTTTAGGCCATGCTAGGAGCTTGGACTTTTGTCTTTTGTTAGTAGAGGACCACTGAAAAATTTTTAGCAAAGGAAATGAATCAATCAGATATTCATTTTGGGGACAATCTAGTAGCTAGTATGGTGGACACATTAGAAGGGGTTAAGAGTAAAAGCAGTAGGAAGATCTTAGTTTTAGTTTCCTTAATCTCCCATAGAGTAAGTAAGGTTTCCATGAGAAAAGAGTATGTAGATCCAAACTCTGGGATACCAGAAATATGTGACTTCTGCTTCCTGCAATAGTGTAGGAATTAGTCTCTGCCCTCAATTCCTCTACTTTCTGGACAATGAACAATGGGAATGAGAACAGTTTGAGATTCAGGCTGCTGGTGGAAACCTGAGTTGGAGCAGAGACTTTTCACTTAGAGAGGACATGAAAGGAGCTAGCCAAAGACTGATGGAGGGAGAGGAGCCTGAACAGGGATCCTAGGGTGAGGAGGGAGATCGTTGAGTAATATAGTAAAGGGCAAGGAAAGTAGGTGCCCTGGTGCATAGGGGATGAAGAGCGTTTTTAAGGGCCTGGCTTTCTCCATAAGAATGAAGGCAACTCCTCTGCCTCACTATCATTTTAGGTCCCAAGTAACTCTTCCACATCCATTTCTTTAATTCTGTTGGTGCCAATAATGACTTACCTATTTCAGTTCCCTTTCCACTGCCACTCTACCCATTGCTTCCAGCCTTATTGAACTGCTATAAAAGAGGATACAAACCTACATCTTCTCTGCCTGCATTTTTGTTTGTAATATAAACATACCATCCTTTGGTATTGGACTTTTGCTACTAATAATGTTAGGGACTCAGAATGAAAAGGCTTCCTTCCAGTCTTTCTGTCCCCTTCTAGGAAGGAAAAACCACATCTAGATGCTAACCACAAAATACTAAAATATGATTCAAGGGCATTTTAGAAAAAGAACCAAACTTGAAGTGTCCTGGATATTTTATCATGGAAGAGAAGGCATCCGTCAACCCCAAAGGAAAATCTTTTCTCTTTCTTATTGTCTGCTCTCATAAAACAAAGCTCACTAGGGTGTGATGTAAACAGAGGCAGTAGGTGATGGTGCCAAGTAGCAGCAGCTGAGAGAGAGAGGAGAAGGAAATTCTGAGCTCTAGCAGTGGAGAAGAGGGGAGAGAGCCCCTGTTGCCATTCGACCACCGAACTTACCGCTTCTGGTATATATATTCCCCTTTGTATGCAAGTTGGGTATGTGGTTCAGAGACCACCTGTAAGTGGAATTTCCTTTCTGATTATACTGATTATACTGGTTTAACAGTTTCATCAACAGACTTCTCCAGTTCTGCTGCTGAGTTACATCACTGACTGGATTGATCGTCATTTTTTTCCTTTTTTAAATTGACCTTGCCCATATTTAGTAAGGTTGCTGTTAAATAGTAAAATGTTCAAAACAGGAAAACTTTCAAAAGAGGCTGAAACCTATGAAAAATTAAGCCATTGAATGATTGATAATTATGGTGTTTGTTCCACCAGGTTACTTTTTTTTTTATAAGAATTGCACACATTTAGAACTTCAGTTGTAAATTTCTAACCTAAAATGATATTTGAAGTATATTGAGGAAGAATAATTGCAACATTTCATTTGTTTGAGTTAAGCTACATGAAATAGACATAGGTGTTAGTAGCAAAGGAGTTTTTGGTGTCTAGGCATAACCACGCCCTCCCGCCTCCCCCAACCCCCACAACTTTGTTGAGCTTAAAAACTTAGCTTATGAAGCTTTGTTGAGCTTAAAAACTTAGCTTATGATTCTTCACTGGAATCCTTTTTTTTTTTATTTTAAGTTTATTTATTTAAATTCAAGTTAGTTAACATACAATGTAGTATTGGTTTCAGGAGTAGGACCCTGTGATTCACCACTTACATATAATACCCACTATCATCCCAACAAGTGCCCTTTATAGTGCCTGTCACCCATTTAGCCCATCTCCCCACTTACCGCCCCTCCAGCAACCTTCAGCTCTCTGTATTTAAGAGTCTCTTACCGTTTGCCTACATCTCTGTTTTTATCTTCTTTTTCCTTCCCTTCCCCTATGTTCATCTGTTGTTTCTTAAATTTCACATATGGATGAAATCATATATTTGTCTTTCTGTGCCTGACTTATTTTGCTTGGCATAATACACTCTAGTTCCATTCATGTTGTTGCAAATGACAAGGTTTCATTCTTTTTGATCACTGAATAGTATTTTATATGTATATATACACCACATCTTTATCCATTCATCAGTCGATGGACGTTTGGGCTCTTTCCATAATTTGGTTATCATTGATAGCACTGCTATAAACATTGGGGGGGGGGGTGCCCTTTCGAATCAGCAGTTTTGTATTCTTTGGATAAATACCTAGTAGTGCAATTAATTGCTGGGCTGTAGAGTAGTCCTAGTCTTAACTAGAATCTTGAAGAAAAGAGTTTAAGCATGGCATACTGACATACTGGTTGGCATTTGGATCTAGAACTGGAAGCCTTGAAACAGCGTTTCTGGAAGCATGCTAATCCAGCAGTGAAACCCAGGGCTGGTCAGAAGATAAATGTGAACATCATAGTGAAAGGCCTGGGCACTGACGGAAGGGAAGAGCTAAAGGCAGATGTGGTGCCTGTGACTTTGGCAGCTGAGAAGCTGGATGGAGCAAGCCACACAAAACCAGGTATTTGAGTTCATGTTTTTGTTTGCTTGCTTTATGCTTTGTACACTGGCAGGTCTTTATGGCTACTGAAGACTCTATAGTGAAAAGTTCTAAAATCTTTTTCCTTGGACACTTTGGAGATTGGATAGCAGTACCTCTGGCATGACTTACATGTAGCATTGCTTAGATGTGGAGGTTGATAAGATGGCTTTATTTCCAATAGTTTTTATGAATATCCATTGTAGAAAATACATAGAATAAACAAAAAACCTCTGTGATCCTCTATCAGAGATAACTTCTATAACTGTATCATGTATCCTTTTAATCTCTCTTTGCATGTGTGTATATACATGTTTTGAAAAACAAACAGGGGCGCCTGGATGGGTCAATTGGTTAAGCTTCTGTCTTCGGCTCAGGTCATGACCCTGTGGTTTGTGAGTTTAAACCCTGCATCAGGCTCTGTGCTGATAGCTCAGAGCCTGGAGCCCGCTTCAGATTCTGTGTCTCCCTCTGTCTACCCCTTCCCGACTTGTGTTCTGTCTGTCTGTCTGTCTCTCTCAAAATAAATAAATCTTTAAAAATTTTTTTAAAACTAACAATAGGGGTGCCTGGGTGGCACAGTTGGTTGAGTGTCTGACTTCGGCTCAGGTCATGATCTCATGGTTCGTGGATTCGAGCCCCGCATCGGGCTTTGTGCTGACAGCTAGCTTAGAGCCTGGAGCTTGTTTCAGATTCTGTACCTCCCTCTCTGACCCTCTCCTGCTCACGCTGTCTCTCTCTCTCTCAGAAATAAATAAAACATTAAAAAAAAAACAACAATAATGTAATCATATCGTGCATTCTGCTTTGTAATCTGGTCTTTTGTTCTAACAATTGTTCTCAGATGTCTGTTGTACTTTGAAAGTACAAGTAACAGGGGCACCTGGGTGGCTTAGTTGGTAAAGCATCCGACTTTGGCTCAGGTCATCATCTCATGCACGGTTCTTGAGTTTGAGCCTCACATTGGGCTCTCTCCTATCAGTGCAGAGCCCACTTCAGATCCTCTGTCTCCCTCTCTCTCTGCCCCTCTCCCACTCATGCTCTCCCTCTCTCCCTCAAAAATAAACATTAAAATAAAGAAAGTACAAATAATATATCACATAGAAAAAAATTAAAACACTGAGGAAAAAGTATGAAATGAAAAATTAGTCTTCCTAAAGGCAACTGTTAACAATTTCTTGTTTGTCCTTGGAAGAAAATTCCTATGTGTACTCCATTATAAGTGTGGGTGTGTGTCAGAGAGAGACAGACAGACATTGTCTGTCTTAGATACTTACTTTCTGCTAGGCACTGTTCTGGGTGCTTTACCGTAAATAACATTAGTATTCTTATTTTGTATATGAGAAAACTGATATACAAAGAATTTAAACAATTTGTGGGGCGCCTGGGTGGCTTAGTCGGTTGAGCGTCCGACTTTCGCTTAGGTCATGATCTCTCAGTTCGTGTGTTCGAGCCCCGCGTCAGGCTCTGTGCTGACTGCCAGCTCAGAGCCTGGAGCCCGTTTCAGTCTGTGACTCCCTCTCTCTCTGACCCTCCCCTGCTCACGCTGTCTCTCTCTCTCTCCTAGAAATAAATAAAAAATATTTTAAAAAAATTATTTAAAAAGAATTTAAACAATTTGTTCAGGTTTGCACAACTCATAAGTAGTAGAACCAGTAGCCTAATCCAGACCTCCTAACTTCAGAACTCAGATACACATTGTATTGCTTTTGAGATTTTTTTTTTTTAGCTGCATATTCCATTGTGAGACTATAACATGATTTGTTTAACTATACTCCTGTTAATGGACATCTTGTTTATTCTAGTTGTTGGCAGTTGTTGGTATTTCATATAATGTTGCACCTTAGTATCAGATATATGTTGGTTTATCTGGATGCAGAATTCCTTATAGTGGAATCATTGAGTCAAATTTTGATATATATCATCCTGTTCTTCAAAATAGTTGCACCAGTTTACACTCTGAATCACAATGTATGAGTTCTAGTTCTTGATTTCTCCTGTTAATATGTCAAAAATGTTATCTCTTATTTTGATTTATATCTCTTTAATTAGAAATGATCGGGGCGCCTGGGTGGCTTAGTTGTTTAAGCGTCCAACTTTCGCTTAGGTTATGATCTCGCAGTTCGTGGGTTCCAGCCCCGCGTCGGGCTCTGTGCTGACTGCCAGCTCAGAGCCTGGAGCCTGTTTCAGTCTGTGACTCCCTCTCTGACCTCCCCTGCTCACGCTGTCTCTCTCTCCTAGAAATAAATAAAACATTAAAAATTAAAAAAAAAAAAAAAAAAAGAAATGAGATTAGGGGCATCCGGCTGGCTCAGTCAGTGTATATAATGCACATAAGTCTTGATCTAGAGGTTGTGAGCTCAAGCTGCACATTGGGTGTAGAGATTACTTAAAAGATAAAACCTTTAAAAAAGGAAAAAGAAATGAGGTTAAGCATTACTTTTAATTTGTTCACTAACCACGTAGGTTCAATTTTTCTGTGAACTACCAGTTCATATTCTTTGCCCATTTTATTCATTTTTTTTTTAATGTTTATTTATTTTTGAGAGAGAGAGAGCAGAGACAGAGCATGAGTGGGGGGCAAGAGGGGGGTGACAGAAAGAGAGGGAGACACAGAATCCAAAGCAAGCTCCAGGCTCCAAGCTGTCAGCAGAGTCCAACGTGGGGCTCGAACCCACAAACAGTGAGATCATGACCTGAGTGAAGCTGGCCTCTCAACTGACTGAGGCACCCAGGTGCCCCTTCCCATTTAGGGGTGCTCGGTCTCCCTCTCTCTCTGCCCCTCCCTGCTTGCTCTCTATCTCTGTCTCTCAAAATAAAATAAAGACTTTTTTTTTTTTTTAAATTTAAAAAATGAATAAAACTTTTTAATGTTTATTTATTTTTAACTTTTTTTTTTCATTTTTTGAGAGAGAGATAGAGTGCAAATGGGGGAGGGGCAGAGAGAGGGGGAGACACAGAATCTAAAGCAGGCTCCAGGCTCTGAGCTGTCAGCACAGAGCCCAACGCTGGGCTTCAACCCATGTTCAGTGAGATGATGACCTGAGCCAAAGTTGGACGCTTAACCAACTGAGCCATCCAGGTGCCCCAATGATTATTTATTTATTTTTCAAATGTTTTATTTATTTCTAGGAGAGAGAGAGAGAGAGATAGCGTGAGCAGGGGAGGGTCAGAGAGAGAGGGAGTCACAGACTGAAACAGGCTCCAGGCTCTGAGCTGGCAGTCAGCACAGAGCCCGACGGGGGGCTGGAACCCACGAACCGCAAGATCATGACCTAAGCGAAAGTCGGACGCCTAACTGACTAAGTCACCCAGGCTCCCTGATTATTTATTTTTGAGACAGCATACGCACAAACAGGGAGGGGCAGAGAAAGAGGGAGACAGAAGATCAGAAGCAGGCTCCGTGCTGTTAGCAGAAAGTCAGATGCAGGGCTCGAACTCACAAACTGTGAGATGATGACCTGAGCCGAAGTCAGACGCTTAACTGACTGAGCCACCCAGGCGCCCCTTCTTTTTTTTTTTTTTTTTTTTTTGTATAGGTAAATTTATCAATGCTGTCCTTCATGGTTTCTGGGCCAGAGACTTTCAGAGTCTTACTCTTTCACCCTTTTTTTGACCTCTTTCATAACTTTTGTAATCTCTGTGTAGCATATTATCCAAGGGTGTAGAACATAAGTATGAAAGTTCTCTTTAGTTCATAATAGTCCTTATTTGTTAAGATAACAACAGCCTCCAGTAATAAGATCTCTGATTTTCTTTTTGAGATATGACTGGAACACTCCTGGGGTTGCCTGAAGTGCACACTTCCATTACTGTAGTAGGTAGTTGATCATTATGTCTAAAGCATTTTTTCCTGTTTCTATTCAGGTGAAAAGCTTCAGGTGCTGAAAGCTAAGCTGCAGGAAGCAATGAAACTCCGTAGACTTGAGGAACGCCAAAAGCGCCAAGCTTTATTTAAGTTAGATAATGAAGATGGATTTGAAGAAGAGGAAGAGGAGGAAGAAATGACAGATGAGTCTGAGGAAGATGGAGAAGAGGAGGAAGAAGGAGATTTAGAGGAAGAGGAGGAAGAAGAAGGCAATCAGGAGGTTTCTGACAATTATTTCATTTTGTTATTTGTTCAGGATGGATAAGGGAAAGATAAAATCAGATTTCATTAAGAATATGGGAAGCAGCACGTTCAATTGTATAAGAGATTTTAGGGGCAGAGAGGGTGTAAGTAGCTCACAGGTACCGAAGTCTTTGTGCATTCAGTTCTGTCAGCACCTCTGGATACCTGCAGCTCACAGAGCCCTAGCCTTAGTTTCTACTTGTTAGTCTCTTTACTGAAATAGAGGGCTAAATGGAAATGGCTTTCTATTAATAGATGACTTTTATTTTTGTTTATTTAAATTTTCTCTATTCAGAATGAAAAGCAGTCTCAACCTTGGTTGGGTTGAGGTCTGGAATAAATTCCTAGGCAGGCCAAGACCTTCCTAAGTTAATTTCTTCCTTCGTTGAGGTTGGATGCCGTTGTATGTATACTGTAGTATGTTGTTGTTCCATACTCCTGTCTTCTGTCTAGCTAAGATAGATGATGATGGAGATTTTGGTATTAGAAAAAAGGGAACCCTTCCCCCCCCCTTGTTTAAATTGTTTCAAAGTCAATTTGGAGGAGTTGGTTCATATTTATCCCTGGGTAAAAAAAAAGAAGAAAGCAATGGCTGAACTGGGTAGCATATCATAGTCTATGTTTGGTTTAAGGCCACTAACTAGTTGTCCTACATTCTCAGGCTAGTTATTTAACCTCTCATTGCCTCAATAAAATAATAATTTAGTGGAAAGTTATATTAATGATAATAGTTAGACCAAGCCTTTTTCGGGTTTACCTTTTTAGATTTACAATGTGACCTATAAGCAAACAGCCATACATGATGCTAACAGCATATCTGCTTTTAAAATTTTTTACTTTGTTTTTGGTGACATGATCGATGAAGGTTGCAGAATTCCTTCTCGGTAGTGAAGAAATAGAAACCAAAGATGAGAAAGAAATGGATAAAGAAAACAGTGATGGCAGTAGTGAAATTGGCAAGTCAGTTGGCCTCTCTGTCCCCAAACCTCTGTCATCTGACTCTACCTTACTTCTATTTAAGGACAACTCTTCCAAGATGGGGTAAGTAATTCTCTTTAGGGAAAGATAAGATTCCCTTGGGTTTGCCCCTCTTGTTAGAAGCAGAAACAGATAAACAATTTACCTTCTTATTTTGTAGTTACTTTCCTAGTGAAGAAAAATCAGAAACAGATGAAATCTCAGGCAAAAGGCCTAGCAAACTGGGTAAGTAGTGACTCTTGTGTCAAATTTGACTTTTCTTAGCTCCTCTATTTTTGAGTTAAGAACAATTCCATAAAATCCATTTTTTTTTAAGCTCTAGTGGACTTTGCACTGTCTTACTTGTGGCAATGAAAGGAACTTATGAATTAGAAGATTTTTCTTGGTTCTGTTTTTGAAAACTTACGTTCAGTTTCTTTATTGTTGACCATAGACATACACTAGGCCCTTAGTAGTGTGTGTTGAATGAGCGAACCATGAAACATTTCAATCATATGTAGATGAATGGAAGATGTGTACAGGATTGGATAACGAAGAGAATGATTGTAGGCATTAGGCAGGGTGAGACAAAGATGGAAACTTTCAGGTGTCACTTAGCTCAGAGTGAAAAATCTTGATTGTATAATGCTATCTTAGTACTATAATTTACCTTCAACTTCATGTTTTAGAACATAGAACTTGAGAGATTTGCCTATGGATGGATGTTACCTGACAGCTTTCATTCTCAATACTTCTTCCTAAACAAACCCACCTTATTTCTGGAATCATGTACTTAAAAATGATTTCTCTTTCTTTAGATGAAGATGATTCATGCTCGTTACTAACAAAGGAGAGCAGCCACAATAGCAGCTTTGAGCTGATTGGCTCCACAATTCCATCCTATCAGCCTTGCAACAGACAAACAGGCCGTGGGACTAGTTTTTTTCCCACAGCAGGAGGATTCAGATCTCCTTCCCCTGGGCTATTTCGAGCCAGTTTGGTCAGTTCAGCTTCTAAGGTAAGATGGTAATGGTTTTCTAATCTCCTCCCCTTTTGCTTCCCACACTGCTGAATAAAGTGTGTCCAGGCCAACCAACTCCCACCACATTATGTATGTTCAGTTTAAAGAATCCACCCCCTTTGTGTATTAAAAACAATCCTCATCCAGTGTTCTTACTTTCTTGAAGATATTTTTCTTTTTTTTTTTTTTTAATTTTTTTTTAATGTTTTATTTATTTCTAGGAGAGAGAGAGAGAGACAGTGTGAGCAGGGGAGGGTCAGAGAGAGAGGGAGTCACAGACTGAAACGGGCTCCAGGCTCTGAGCTGGCAGTCAGCACAGAGCCCGACTCGGGGCTCGAACCCACGAACTGCGAGATCATGACCTAAGCGAAAGTCGGACGCTTAACCGACTAAGCCACCCAGGAGCCCCTTGAAGATATTTTTCTTTATGCTTATCTTGGCTATGCATTGTCCTAAACTGCAATTGCCTGAGAGTAGATGAAATATTACAAATAGCAACTTCTGTTGTTGTCATGACAGTGAATGACAATTATAAAACGTTTTGTTTTTGTTTTGTTTTGTTTTGGTGCCAGAGTTCAGGAAAGCTGTCTGAGCCTTCACTTCCCATAGAGGATTCCCAGGATCTGTATAACGCCTCCCCAGAGCCTAAGACACTTTTCCTGGGAGCAGGAGACTTCCAGTTCTGTTTAGAAGATGACACTCAGAGCCAACTGTTGGATGCAGATGGGTAGGTAGTTTTATGTTTCTGTGGGTGGGATAGTGCTGGGTACTGCTTAATTTTGTTTAAAAATAAAGTAAGCTTCTGTCACTCCATCTGTGCTTTCTCTTCTGAGAAAGAGAAGGTGTACAGATCATTAGTATTATATTCTGCAAGTCTGAACAAAATCTCTCCAGAAAATAAAATGTAAATAGTCTTTGCTAGCATTCTCATCCTTCGATCTCTCCCTTACTTGAAATGCACAGTTCTTATAAGCGCATCAAATTTTCCTGTATCCATTCTGCCGTGTGTAGGTTTGTTGTGTGGGACTGAGGACTGAGGGACCTGTGACACATTACATGGACATAACACCAAGTTCTGTCCTGGCACCGTCTAGAGCCAAAAATTATCCTTTACCTTTCAAGTAGCATTTATTCTTTTATTAAACTCCCTCCCTTTTCAGATTATCCTAAGGCTTCAGTTTGAATCCTTTGTTTTCTGGTTTGGGATTCAGCTTCTAAGTTCGGTTTTAGAAACATCAAAATTTTTCACCCACTACTTTGTTTTTTCCCTAGAGAATTTCTTATATTCTTCATTATGCTTGTAGGTTCTTAAATGTTAGAAACCACAGGAATCAGTACTCAGCTCTGAAGCCTCGATTGCCATTGGCCAGCATGGATGAGAATGCCATGGATGCTAACATGGACGAACTATTGGATCTGTGTACTGGAAAGTTCACATCTCAAGCTGAAAAAACTCTGCCCAGGAAGAGCGACAAGAAAGAGAACCTGGAGGAACTTCTGAATCTTTGTTCAGGAAAATTCACTTCTCAGGGTAAATATCCAACAGAGAATATCAGGCTTGCCATAGCCAGATATCTTAAGTCAGTGTCCTTAAAAAGAAGCCCGTTACTCTTGGGTGGAAAGTTCACAGAAAACAGGGCTGTAATGGATTCTTGTGTGCAGGCTGAATTCTTAGCTTCTGATATTTGATCCCTTACTTTCTTAAGGTGGTAAAATGTCAGCTTAAGACTGCTTTAGCTTTTGGAGTGCCTGGGTAGTTCATTCAGTTAAGTGTCCAATTCTTGATTTTGGCTCAGGTTCATGAGGTCAGGCTTTGTGCTGACAGTTTGGGATTCTCTGTCTCTCCTTCTTTCTCTGCCCTTCCCCCGCTTGTGTGTGCACTCTCTATCTCTCTCTCAAAATAAATAAATAAACATTAAATTAAAAAAGGCTGCTTTAGCTTTTGCCATGTGATTTCTCATTTATGGCTAATATGTATGTAAAGCTTAGAAGAGTGTTGGTGTGTGGTAAATTTCATATAAACGCTTACTTATTTCTACCTGTATGCTCCTTTCTCCCTGATGCTAGAATGTTAACTCTAGAGTTAACATTCTAGGAGCTGGGATTTTTGTTTTGTTACACTGCTGTATCCCTGGTGCCTGGCACATAGTAAGCACTAAATAAGGATGTGTTGAATGAATGGATGGTGAGCTCTTTTTGGCAAGCTTACCTTATAACTGTATTGAGCTGGCATGGCTTTAGATGGCTGGGTAAAGAGGATAAAGCTGTTATTTCTGGGTGACAACTCTTTTTCTTTGTTATGATGTAGATGCCTCTACTCTGGCTCCATCAGAATTAAATAAGCAAGAAAAAGAGAACAGTTTGGGTGATCCCATGGAAGAAGCCCTTGCTCTTTGCTCAGGCTCTTTCCCAACAGACAGGTGAGTCTCTGATTGGAAGGAACTTTGGAAGGCCCAGTCTTCTGGTAAAATCCTGGGGTCTGCAGTAATGAGTCATCTTAGGAGCTTCATATCCTGTCTAGAGTCTTGCCGTGTGTTTGAGTCTCATTTGCAAAGTAAAGAAATTAAAATGCTTTCATTTAGTTGGTGGAGAACAGGGTTAAAAAGGCAAGAATAGAGACCTAAAGGTAAAGCTGGGAGGCAGACAGTATAGACCACCAGGTGCTGCTTATTCTTCCAGCTCTGATCTGTTGTGGTAATGGTCCAGTCAGGCTTGTGTCTGCCTTCTCCTTGAGCAAGCGAGTGATCCCATCTACACAGTCCTCCTACAGCAGCTCCACTCCGGGTGGTCTGATGGGAGTTCCAGACCAGTGTTGTCTCCTGGCACATTGATATAGTAGCCAAGTTTATTGGTGCTGGGGCTGTCACAGTTAGTGTGACTGGCTCAGGGGCTGGCACTGGAACAACATTTGGCAGTCTGATCACTGGCTATGCCAGGAACCCGTCTCTGAAGGAGCAGCTCTTCTATGCAGTTCTGGGCTTTGCTGTGTTTGAGGACATGGGGTTCTTCTGTTTGATAGTCGCTTTCCTCATCCTATTCGGCATGTAAGAGTCCATGGGGGTCACTTACCTGTCCCTGCTGCTTCAACTTCAGGCCATGCCTGGTGCTAAAAGTGTGCTGAGCATTACCATTAAACACAATATTTCTCTAAAAAAAAAAGCAAAAATAAGCACATGAAAGTGTTTAACATTAATATTTAGGGAAATGCAAATCAAAACCACAGTAAGATACTACCTCACATGCATTAGATGGTGACTATTTAAAAAAATAAAATAACAAGTATTTGTGAGGATATGGAGATACTGGAGCCCTTACCCACTGCCGGCGGGAATGTAAAGAGTTGAAGCTGCTATAGAAATCAAAATGGCATTTCCTCAAAAAAATGAAAATAAAATATGATCCAGCAATTCCATTTTTAAGTATATTCACAAAAGAAGTGAAAATTGGGTCTCAGATATTTGTACACCCATGTTCACAGTAGCATTATTTATAATAGTCAGAAAATGGAAGTATCCCAATGGATAAACAAAATGTAGATACACACACACACACACACAGGAATATTATTCAACCTTTAAAAAGAAGGAAACTCTGACACCTGTGAAAACATGGATGAATCCTGAGGATATTTTGGTAATTGAAATAAGCCCAAACTATAAATACCATAGGATTTCACTTATATGAGATACTTAGAGTTGTCAAATTCATAGAGACAGAAAGTAGAAGGGTTATGCCAGTTGGTGACGAGAGGGAAGAGTGGAGAATTGTTGATTAAAGGACATAGAATTTCAGTTTTGCAAGATGAAAGGAGTTTGAGAGATTGCTTGCACAACAATGTGATTATGTTGTGTGTGTTATATTACAATTAAAATGGCAAAGTATCGGGGCCCCTGGGTGGCTTAGTCGTTTAAGCGTCCGCCTTTTGCTTGGGTCATGATCTCGCGGTTCATGGATTCGAGCCCTGCGTCGGGCTCTGTGCTGACTGCCAGCTAAGAGCCTGGAGCCTGTTTCAAGAGTCTGTGACTCTCTCTCTGACCCTCCCCTGCTCACGCTGTCTCTCTCTCTCTCTCTCCTAGAAATAAATAAAAATTAAAAAAAAAAAAAAAGGCAAAGTATCTTATTTCATGTTTCTTGAAGAGGTTATTGGTGCTAATAAAATATTTTCAGTTCCTAAGTTGGTTGACTCCTTATAATTTGGTTCCAACATCTTATTATTAATTTCTTGATTTGCATTTTAGGGAAGAAGAAGAAGAAAAAGAAGAAGAAGAAGGGGAAGAGGAAGAATTTGGAGACTTTCGGCTTGTCCCAAATGATAATGAGTTTGATAGCGATGAGGTGAGTTTGAAGGGAACAAAGTAATCATAACTAAACTCTATGTATTGCTTCTGTATGTTTTTTTTTCTAGTCTGAGTTCTTGAGAATTCTAAGTTCGGCATGTTATTAGAAGCAGTTTCTTAGAATGAGATGTTTGGGCAGAAGTTTATAAATCATATTTTAGTTGAGGTCATGTTTTATCCTATTTAACTTTGTGTGTGATACTCTGATTTTTCAGGATGAACACAGTAACTCTGATAATGAAGATCTGGCACTGCAAGACCATGAAGATGATGATGAAGAAGAGCTCCTGAAGCAATCTGAGAAGTTGAAAAGGCAAATGTAGGTGTTATGTCTATTCCTTCCATTGCTAGAGAATGTTCTAACAGTTAAGTTGTAGCTTGCCACTGTTTTACCCAAGTTTGCTGGGTATTGCTTTTAGTAGTTAACACAGACTAAATAAAACCCATTCGTATGATATCTCTTGAGTATTCAGAGATGGTTACGTACTCCTTGGTGATTTCTAGAAATATCCCTAGTTCCTACTGTTATTTCTCACATGACATTGTTTCCAGACTCCTCATGTACTAGGTATTCTCTTTATCCTCAGGTGTGGTCTGACTACTGCTGCGTGTATTGCTAAACCACATCCCTTGTTCTGGATGCATACTGCTTATAAAGTAACCAGAGATTGTAAGAACTGAGTCACTGTAGATCCTGAGGATCTAGTAGACAGCTAAAACTCCTGGGTCTTTTTTTTTTCCTGTTAATTACTGTAATTTTAGGTTTTCCTCATCTTAGTCTTGGGCAAAAGGCTTTCCCACTTATTTTTCAATGCTTTGCTGTTCTGATCATGAAAGTAAATCATTTATTTTATTTAAAAGAATACAGAAATATATAAATAAAAAGTCCTCTGTGTTCACCATTCAGAATATTTAATGAAAGTGTTGATGGTAATTATTGCTTTATAACCATTTTTATGCATATATTTTCATATAGTTGAGATCTGTGCATTTTTTTTAATGTGTCATTTTGCATCTTGCTTTTTTTCCCCCACTTAGGAGGTCCATAAGCTTTTCTCCATAATGTTAAAAATTTTATAAAGACCATTTTAATAGATATTTAGTATTATATTGTATGTGGCTGACTTTTCGAATTCACATATAGGATATTATATTGATCCCTACTGATTTAATTATTGTTTCTAGCCCATCATTCCATTCTATTAAGATCAGTTTGGGGTTCTAATTCATCACCTGTCAAATTAACTATCTCATACAGCTTTGGGTCATCTATAGATTTTTCTAAGGCAGTGGTTTTTTTTGTTTTTAATTTTTAATGTTTATTTTTGAGAGAGAGTGGAGGAGGCACAGAAAGAAAGGGAGGCACAGAATTTGAAGCAGGCTCCAGGCTCTGAGCTGTCTGCACAGAACCTGACGTAGGGCTTGAACTCATGAGCTGGGAGATCATGACGTGAGCTGAAGTTGGACACTTAACCGACTGAGCCACCCAGGTACCCCTAAGACAGTGGTTCTTAAACCTTATTTAACTAGAGTCCTTTGTTCAAATGAAATCTTAGAAAAAATGACAGCTAAAAGTTGAACTGCTCAAAGTGGGAAGATTGGGGAACTTAGTGGCTGGTAGCCCTTGAAGAAATTCCCCAGGTAGCCTAGGATTTAGAGAAACTCAGCTTAAAACAACAACAACAACAACATAAGTCTTTAATAAAAATCAGCTTTCGGGGTGTTTAACTTCAGCCTGGGTCATGATCTCATGGTTTGCAAGTTTGAGCCCTACATCAGTCTCTGTGCTGACAGTGTGGAGCCTAGTTGGGATTTTCTTTCTCTCTCTCTCTCTCTCTCTCTGCACCCCCCTACCACTTGCTCTCTATCTCTCTCTTAAAATAAATAAAAATAAACTTAAAAAAAAATCAACCTTCAGAAAGCCATCAAACTTCTGCTAAATTATGACCATAGATGACAGTACTTTGAACCCAAAGTGAAAACAGATTTGTTCTCAGTCGGAACTGAAGTCACAAAAACTAACTAGTAGTGGCTTTGGTTACCAGTAACTCTGAGCCTTAGTCATAGCTCTAACTTGGAGGTCAAGATGTGGTATCTGTAAGAGAGCCCACTCTATTACCTTTCTATTCCATACTGTCTCTAGACTGTCTCCTAACACTGGTGAGCTTAAATACAGAACAGAATAATCTGAACTTTTGACAGTTATGTTTCAAATGTATAGAGGAGATTGGGAGTTCTGACTTGAAAGAACCTAACTGAATCCAGGCTCTACTACCTCCTAGCTGACTGACTAACTTATTTACTCTCTGATTCTCAATTCATTCAGCTGCAAATTAAAGGAAATAATAGTACTCCCTACTAAAATAATGCCATAATACTTGTAAAGCACAATATATTATTGGCACACAGTATATATTAAATGATATACTTTAAGTATTATCAAAATGTATTATTATAAATTTAAGCTTATTATTATTAGAAGTGGCTGTGTTCTGTTTTTCCCAGTGTATACACAGTCTGTGTATGTATTCATTTTTGCATTTTCTAATCTTCAAAATTATTTTCTAGGAGATTGAAGAAATACCTAGAGGATGAGGCAGAGGTGTCGGGGAGTGATGTGGGAAGTGAAGATGAGTATGATGGGGAAGATATTGACGAATATGAACAGGAAGAAATTGATGAAGTACTTCCTTCTGATGAGGAGCTGCAGAATCAAATCAAGAAAATACACATGTCAGTATCCCAACAAGTCCTTCTGAGTAATGGGATGCTTCTTAAGGCAGGCCCTATGACCAGCCAGAGTGGTCCTGGTTTTGAACACCATATTTTTCCTGCAGGAAAACGATGTTGGATGATGATAAGCGACAGCTACGTTTATATCAGGAGAGATACCTTGCTGATGGGGATCTGCACAGTGATGGTCCAGGACGAATGAGGAAATTCCGATGGAAAAACATAGGTATCTTGTTGCTTTTAGAAATAAATTGTACAATGTACATGTTTGTCCAGTTTAAGACTGTGAGTGGAAATCAAAGCTATAGCAGTCTATTGTGGAGGAGCCGGCTCTAACTGTTACTTTTTATTAGCGGATGGGACAAGCTTGTGTTGGTATATGATAAATGATGAGTTCATTTGTATCTGTCCAGGCACCTTCTCCTATGGAGATTGCAGAATGTTGATAGCCTTAACTCTTTGCTTTAGATGATGCTTCCCAAATGGACTTGTTCCACAGAGATTCTGATGATGATCAGATTGAAGAGCAGCTCGATGAGACAGAAGCCCATTGGAGGAAGGAGAGAATTGAAAGAGAGCAGTGGCTTCAGGACCAGGTAGGAAGTCTGCAGGAAAGTTGCCTGTTCTGACTCTACTTTATAAGGAGAAGACCCACTCACCTCGCTTGTCAGGATAGTTTTGAAATCTTGGACAACTTATTGCTGTCCCTTCTAATACTTGAATTTTCTTTTGTGCTTTGAGAAGATTACCATGGGCAGTTCAATTCATGTTTGTTTGTCCAATATCAATTGTTTTGTCTAAATCAACAAAGGTCGCAAAGAGGAAAACAAATGATATCCCAGGTCCAGGCTATGCTAAGTATTTTGGGGAGTGGCAGACTTCTTTCACTAGTGTCTGATTTTTATTTTCAGGCACAGCAGGGGAAAATTGCAGCTGAAGAAGAAGAAATTGGGGAAGACAGTCAGTTTATGATGCTAGCCAAGAAAGTTACAGCCAGAGCGCTACAGAAAAATGGTGAGCTCTTGGTTCTCCTCTGGGTCCAGTCCCCTATATTGTCAGTGCTGGAGCCTTGGAAGTAACTCCAGCCTTCAAGGGCTGTTGCAGCTCAGGCACGGGACTTTGTCTAATGCTGTCTTAAAGGGGCCCTTCAGAGATGGGAAAAGACTGTTCTTGGATCTTAGACTATTAGACAGTAGACATTGTACTTGTGAGTATATGTAGCTGGTTTTACTTTATCTCTTAAAGCAGCTCAGAGTAGGAATTCTGGCTTTTTTTAAAAAATAAAGTTTTGGGTTTTTTAAAAATGTTTATTTCTTTTTGAGAGAGGGAAGGAGACAGAGTAGGAGGTTGGCAGAGAGAGGGGAAGACCCAGAATCCAAAGTAGGCTCCAGCCTCTGAGCTGTCAACACAGAGCCCAATGTGGGGCTTGAACTCATCAACGGTGAGATCATGACCTGAGCCAAAGTCAGACGCTTAACCAACTGAGCCACCCAGTCGCCTCCAGAGCTGAGACTCTTAAAGACTATCCTGTACTCTTGTCACTCTTGTTTTTTCTTATTACTGTTAATGATTTGTCGACATTCAACTTGGGTGTCTATCTTCTTGGACCCACTTAATATAGTTTAAAGTCAGAGTTCCTAAGCTTTATTTTAGTTATAGGCTTCATAGCTTGTTTAGTTTACCCAGGTTTGCCTAGAACAAGCTTCTTGTCTTTTCTTTTCAGCCAATCAAACTGTGGTTATTCAAGAACCAAAGTCTTTACTCAGAAATCCTTTTGAAGCTATCAGGCCGGAGAGTGCTCACCAGGTTGGTTGGGGACTTTGTTAGCCTAATGTCATAATCTGCAAGGTTATATAGGTCCAGGTCAGGCTAAGGGAATACTCTGTCATCTCATCATCATTGGAGGGGCAGGGGGAAGTGGCTGCAGGAAATGAAAGTAGATGTCAAAGGAGTTTGCTGTTTCTTTTCTACTTGAGTGGGGTAGAAATATGTCCCCTAAAGACCTGGGAAAGGCAAGGAAGGACTGACTTCTCATTCTTTCCTTGACATTGGGATTTGATACTAAGTGACTCTTCTCTTTTCAGCTGAAGACAGGCTCACTGCTAAACCAGCCCAAAGCTGTGCTTCAGAAACTGGCTGCCCTCTCTGACCTCAACCCCAGTGCACCCCGAAATTTAAGAAACTTTGTCTTCCACACACTTTCTCCTGTTAAGGCTGAGGCAGCGAAGGAATCATCTAAGCCTCAGGTAGGGAATTTGAGGATTTATTTGATGGCTCTCCACACAAGATTGATTGATTGATTGATTGATTGGTTTATAAATTGAAAATATAGATATTTCTGGCTTAAAGGCTTATGCTGCAGTGTTAATCTTGCACTCCCCAATAAGGTATAAGAGGACTACTACCCCCAGTAGGTAATCAGCTTTGAAACTTTCCTGGAAAGTTTATATTTCTTTCTTTTTTTTCTAAACTATGAGTTCCTAAAGAGCTAATTGAAGGTAAGTACTTGTATGAGGGTCTTGAGCTGATCCTGACTCTTTCTCTGCTCTCTAGGTAAGGAGAAGGGGTCCATCTTTAATCACATCCCCTTCACCCAAGCGCCTCAAAACAGATGATAACACCGCAGGATTGAAGCAAAGCATCTTCAGATACTTGGAAAGCTAACACCATCAGGGCTGATGGCACCTATATTGAGACTGCTTGAGAAGTTTCTGGCATTGAAGGTTGGAATCAATGCTCATGTGGCTGATCGCTGTCCCCCTTCCTTCATAATCAGTGCATTAAGATTACAGACAGAGATTCCAGTTCTTTCCACTGCATGGCTCTGGACATCTTTTTCCTTTCCTAGTATTATTTCCTGGGTTGGCCACTAATCTTAATTTTGCAGTGTTTACAATGTTAACTCATGGGTACTTAGGCGAAGGCTCACCTCCTCCAATTATATATTTGACATTTTAACCTAACAGCCTCCTAGGTTGATATCTCTGCGAAAGGGGTGGTTAGAGGAGGAGGAGGAGAAGAAAAAATGTGGCATTACAGAAAATAGCAGAAAACAGTGAATGTTGATGCCAGAATGAATTCTTCACACCCCAAGATGTGCACCACGGTCACCTAGACTCTGAAAGAGAGCCTTTGAGGACCTGGGAACTAACAGAAAGGCTCTTAAATTTGTCTTGCCCCTTCTGTTTTCCTGTGTGCCTCTTCCCTAGGCAGCCTCAACTTTCCAATTAACATTTGCTTCCCTTATGATAAGGACTCAGTTGGTACCCAAGTCAGAAAGACCTTGGCCCGAATTTTCTGGACTACAAGGATGAAGATAAGAGGTTACACCCAGTGTCTGTCCACATTACACACCTGATGGGGAGTGCAGAGAGCTCTCTCCTGGGACTAAATTCTCAACGTGAAACAATGTTGCTCAAGGACCTTCCTTCTCATCCTGACAAAAAGAAATATAACTTATTTATTGCATTCAACTGGGTTTA
Source organism: Proteles cristata cristata (assembly GCA_017311185.1). Classification (NCBI taxonomy): domain Eukaryota; kingdom Metazoa; phylum Chordata; class Mammalia; order Carnivora; family Hyaenidae; genus Proteles; species Proteles cristata. The sequence continues at coordinate 443,204 of JAESUZ010003902.1, read as the reverse complement.
TTACATTGCCCTGACCAGAGGACAGTTTAATATGTCATTACTTATTTAGAAAGAAGACCACTATGGAGTTTATAATCAAAATATTGTTGAAGATGATTCCCCCCACTGTCAGTTTTCCCTGAACAATCATGAGGCTCTTAGAACTTTAGGCAGATATTCCCCCCTAAGAATTGAGTCACTGCTGCTTTGGAAAAGCATTCCATGTGAATACTGTGGTTTCAGAGCTGGACTTGAGAAATTGGATGAATTGTGCCAGTTTTTTATTGGCAGAGGGAAACATCAATTTAATTGCTGGAATTAGGATGTAGGTTTTCTACAATTGTTTCTAATACACAAGATGCTGACTTTGAGAAAATTTGTATATTTGTAATCTTGTAATGGCGAAAATGTATATAAGGATGTTTTAATATGTATGTAGTGTTTCAATAAATCTCAATGCCTAAAGCCAGAGTTTGGCATCCAGACTGGGTGCTCATTCTTAGGTCAGTACCTGTCTAATATCAAGGAGCATTATTTTCAGACTCCCTCCCTCCCAGGGAAGCCATCTGGGTCTAGAGGGAGAGAGGCTGGGCAGTCGCCCCTCTGTGGCCTCTCAGCTCTGGTGAATTGATCACATTCACTCCCGAGGTGGTTTGGGTTCAGTATAGGTGAAAAGAGTTTACATAAATAGTACCTGTTGCTATAACCCTTTGATTGGCAGCTGTGGATCCAAAATGAAAGTTAATGCCCCTTCCTTTGAGTTTTTTTTTTTTTTTTTTTTAAAAGAGAGCAAGCAAAAATGTGAGTCGGGGAGAGGGAGGGGCAAAAGGATAGAGAATCTCAAGCAGGTTCCATGCTCAGTGCAGACCCTGACATGGGGCTTGATCCCATGACTCTGGGATCATGACCTGAGCCAAAATCAAGAGTTAAGATGTTCAACCACTTGACTGACTGAGCCACCCAGGCACCCTCCTTTGAGCTATTTTTTTTTTTTTTAATGTTTATTTCTGAGAGAGACAGCATGAGCAGGGGAGAGTCAGAGAGAGAAGGAGACAAAGAATCTGAAGCAGGCTCCGGGCTCTGAGCTAGCTGTCAGCACAGAGCCCAATGTGGGGCTCAAACCCACAAACCGTGAGATCATGACCTGAGCCGAAGTTGGACACCCAACCAAGACACCCAGGCGCCCCATCCTTTGAGCTTTTTAAATAGTGCCCAGACAGGTAGCATTTGCCTTGGAAAAGAACTGGGAAGGAGGGCTAGGTATTTCTCCCCTCTTCTTTCCCATATCCTTTTTGAGGAGAGGGGTGAGGAGGGTTGTAATTGATTGACCAATGAGGATAAGAAAAGCAGTTCGTTAGAAATCTAGGGAGCATATATGGTTTCTGTTCTAGGCTCTAGAAAGAAAGCACTCTCTGCAGAAAGAAAAGTTGAGTCTTTTTTTTTAAACATCTATTTATTGTTGAGAGACAAAGAGAGACAGAGCATGAGCAGGCAAGGGGCAAAGAGAGGGAGACACAATCTGAAGCAGGCTCCAGGCTCTGAGCTGGCTGTCAGCACAGAGCCCGAAGCGGGGCTCAAACCCATTAACTGTGAGATCATGACCTGAGCTGAAGTCAGACGCTTAACCGACTGAGCCACCCAGGTGCCCAAAAAGTTGAGTCTTAAGCTCTGGGTGTATAGCTGTTATAATGCAAGCTAAGCCTTCATCTTGCTAACAAGATTGAGCAGAGAGTTGCATCCTGACTCATATGCCTGTGCCCCAAACAATGAGCCACCAGCTTTAGCTGTGTTTTAATGAAACAGGCCCCAGGCCCTGCTGCTATGGCTCCTGCTAGCACTCAGCTCAGCTACCTTGGAAATGGCATATCTGGAGGGGTAAGAGCCCATGCATCTGTGAGATAGATGTGCTCAATGTCAGCCCTTTTGCATCGTAGTTCCACACTGTGGGGTAGGGACACATGGCATTTGCTTCATGTAAACAGGATCTCATTAATTCAGTCCATGGTTGCACAAACTGTTCTAGGGCCTCTTCCATAAAACATCAGGTTCTGTTCACCAAAGTACCATAGGGACAAGCTGCCCAGCTCCCTGTGCAATTCCCTCATCTCAACGGCTCCATAAACTGTACCCTTTGAGAATTTCTAATGGTTCAGACTGGACATTTTTGATCTCTGTCCCCTGCACTTGTTTAATAATTCATGGGACTTCCTGTCTTGAGATTTTGTTTACCCAGGGATAGGGAGAGTATTTCTGAGAAGAGTGTCATACTATCTGATTATATTATACTTAAGTTAGTATTCTGTCTTATGACTTGCATTCTTTTTTTTTTTTTAGTATAGGTTTTATTTTTAAATGATTTCTACACCCAATGTAGATCTAGAACTTAAAACCCCAAGATCAAGAGGCACATGCTCTACCAACTGAGCCAGCCAGGCGTCCCTCTACTCATTCTCTGACACATGGCCTGGAATGTAGTGTTGCCTGGTAAAGGTTGAATGAATAATAAGACTACACCTTTCAGAGACTCCATATATATATAAAAATATATATGAGGATAGTAATTCCTGCCTGTCTCAGAGTTGCTGTGAGGCTTAAGTTGGAAAATATGTGAACGTATTATGCCAAGTGCTACGCTACTCTTGTGAGCATAGATAAGAAATTGCCATTGTCACAATCCTATTGTTTTGTAGAAAACTCCTTAAAAGGCCCATTGTCTCATAAGCATCTCAAATGTGTGATCTTAAAATGCATCTTAAAAATGTGAGTTTCCTTGGGGTGCCTGGCTGGCTCAGTCAGTGGAGCATGCAACTTTTGATCTTGAGATTGTGAGTTTGAGCCCCACATTGGGCCCAGAGCTTACTTTAAGGGGGAAAAAAATGTGATCTTCTTTCCTTCTAAAAATCTGCTCTTACTCCAGCATTCCTCATCTCAGTAAAAGGCATTTCATAAACTCAGTCACTCAGGCTAGCCCAAAAGGCATTCTTTTTTTTTTAAGTTATAAAAATTCTATTTCATTTCATCATTCCTTCAAATCTGAGTTGAAAAGATTTTCTTTTTGTTGTTGTAATTGGCATATAACATTATTAGTTTAAGGCATATATTATAGTGATTTGATATTTATATATATTGTGAAATGATCACCATAGTAAGTCTAGTTAACATCTAGGACCACACATAGTTACAAGTTTTTTTTCTCGTGATAAGAACTTTTATGATCTACTCTCTTGGAAACTTTGAAATATGCAGTGCCATATCATTATAGTCACCATGCTGAATATTACAGGTCCATGACTTACCTAATTTATAAGGCCATTCTTTTTTTTTAATGTTTGTTTATTTTGAGATAGAGAGAGCATGTGTGAGAGCTAGGGAGGGGCAGAGAAAGAGGGCATGTGCTAGAGCTAGGGAGGGGCAGAGAGAGAGGGAAAGAGAATCTCAAGAAGGTTCTGCCCTGGGATCATGACCTGAGCCAAAATCAAAAGTCAGACACTTGACCAGCTGAGCCACCCAGATGCCTCCCCAACACACCCTTTCTTAAGTTTTTATTTTTAAATAATCTCTACATCCAACGTAGAGCTTGAACTCAACCCCAAGATCAAGAGTCACGTGTTCCACCAACTGAGCCAGACAGGCTCTCCTACAAGGGCATTCTTTTTTTTTTTTAATTTTTTTTTTTTTAATGTTTTATCTATCTCTAGGAGAGAGAGAGACAGCGTGAGCAGGGGAGGGTCAGAGAGAGAGGGAGTCACAGACGGGAACAGGCTCCAGGCTCTGAGCTGGCAGTCAGCACAGAGCCCGACGCGGGGCTCGAACCCACGAACCGCGAGATCATGACCTAAGCGAAAGTAGGACGCTTAACCGACTAAGCCACCCAGGCGCCCCCCTACAAGGGCATTCTTGATATCCCCTTCCTTCCAAAATCAGTCTCCAGGTCCTGTTATTTCTTCTTCCAAATTGCATCTTGAGTCAGCTGTCTTCCAGCTTTGTAGCCAATGCCGTATTCCAAGTTTCCATAATTCTTGCTGGGGTACTGCAGTAGCCTCCCCATCCCTCTCCTAGTTTTGCTCCCCTTCAATCCAACCTATGCATAGCAGTTAGAGGGTAACCTTGGTGTAAACATAAATTGGAAGATGCTACGCCGTCATTTAAAACCTTATGATGTCTTCCCTTGCGTTCAGAATGAAGTTCAAGCTCCTCACTGCCTACAAGGCCCTCTGTGATATAGCTCTGTCTCTCAACCTCCTGCCTACTCTTCCACATCAGGGCCTTCCAAAGTGTTCTTCCCTTTTCCTGATATGCCCTTCTCTCCACTCTCCATCTTTGTTTGGCTAATGTGTAAATTTCCAGATGTTAGCTTAGATCTAACTTCCTCTGAGAAGTCTTCCATTACCACCCCTTTCTTAATCAGTTTATGTTTGCTAGTTTTCCTTTTGGATCTTTTATCACACTTTGCCACCTTAATATTTGCTTATGTTTGCCTCCCCCATTAGACTAAATTCTGCAAAAGCAGAAACCGTATCTGTTTCATTAAAAAATGTAAAGAAAGAGGTACCTGGCTGACTCACTCCATAGAGCATGCAACTTTGATTTTAGCATTGTGAGCTCAAGCCCCATGTTGGGTGTAGAGTTTACTTAAAATCTTTAGGGGCACCTGGGCGGCTCAGTCAGTTAACTGTCCAGCTTTCGCTCAGGCCATGATCTCATGGTTTGTGAGTTCAAGCCCGATATTGGATTTTCTGCTGTCAGCATAAAGCCTGCTTTGGATTCTCTGTCCCTCCCCTGCTTGATCTCTCTCTCCCTCTCTCTCAAAAATAAACACTTAAAAAATAATAAAATAATAAAATCTTAAAAAAGTATAGGTGCTGCCATACCTGGCATATAGAATTACTCAATAAATACTAATTGAACAAGGAGTGGTTTGAAGCCTGGAAGAGCTAATGGTGAAAAGCTTGGAGCTGCACTGCATATAAAGCAGCTTTTCAGTGTGGGATAGATTAGAGATGGTAACTGTGTGAAACCGTTAAGTCCTTGTTCTACAACCTATAAGTGGCATGACCTTGGATAATTGTCTTTGAACTTTTTTCCTCAACTGGAAAATGAGGCCAGAGTGATATGGCTTGGTCAAGCTCACAGGGTTCTAGTTAGGATCAGAGGTACAAATTAATGTGAAATGTTTGAGCACGTGTAAGAGGCTGTACTAATGCCTACTAGCCCATTGCTGAGGATGGGGTGAGGCTCATGCCTCATTATGGTCTGGCTGAGTAGGGAGGAGAAGCCACGCCTTTCCAGAGCCACCAGCCTGTGGTGCATGGGCTAGCTCTGTGCTGGGACCCATGGGAGCGGTCGGGATGAAAGCCAGCTGTGCACCTGGACTCTTGCAGCAAGCTGGGGAAATGGGCATGGCTTTGTGGGCGGCCAGTGTCACCTCAAATTTTACCTTTTGAGACGTTGGTGCTGATCTATCCCTAGTAGTTGTATTGTCTGTCTGTACTATCCACATCCTTCCCATCCCCTCTTTCTGTCCTCTCTTCTCTCACCTTAAAGATTTTCATTTTCAGCTTATTGATCTAGTTCTTCCCTGTGGTGGGATACATAATGGGAAAAAGGGGTTTGAAGTAACTACAGCCTAAGGGTGATCGGAGGAAGCTATGGGGCTGAACACCTGGGTTCTTTCCTTTCATTTCAGAAAGAGCCACAGTCTGTTGTTCTTGAAGGCTGGTAGGCTCTGGGTGGGGGTGAAGAGGCAGCTCCCAGCTCCAGGCTGCAGAATCACTGGGCCTGGTCTAAGGGATGGAAAGTGCTAGGGCAGGGTTGGGAGTGAGTCATGGTGCATGTTTTTCAGCCCCTGTCTTTCAAAGGCTGAGGGGAGGAAAAAAGCTGACTGCCCACCTCTCTGTTTGTCTTGTCTAATTTAACTTACGTTATTTATCAAAGAGACAGGTTATTTGGAAAACCAGATGGACCCAGGCAAAAATCATCTGGGTTTTCCAAACGTGAAAAATTAGGTTCTGGGGGCCCAGGAGGAAAGGCGGGCGTGTGTGAGTGAGTGAGTGAGTGAGTGAGTGAGTGAGTGAGTGAGTGAGTGAGTGAGTGTGTGTGTGTGTGTGTGTGTGTGGTTGGGAGGAGGTGAGGAGTTTTGACAGTACTTTTTGTTTCTCTGTAGTCAGACCCAGAAATTGCTCCATAGTATCCAAGCTTTCCCCCTCCCTGCCCCACCTCATCTTCCTTCAAGTTCTTTATGATTGGAATCTAAATGAGAAAACGAAAATCTTTATGTTTGTGGCTGGGAGTGCTTGGAGAACTCTCAGCCATGAGAACCTGTCAGGGCTAGAACACAACAGCAGCTGACAGCTTCCTTTATCTCTCCAGCCCTCACCTCCTGCAAAATTGGTAGCTTAGCAAGAGCTACAGGGTACAGAGAGATTTTAGGAGCAGAAACCTCCACCTCTTATCCCTTCAAGGTTATCCCCACATGATCACACAGATCAGGAAGTTAGATATTAGGGGTAGAACTCAGCCTTTCATGACTTTCTAATGCTTGGATGGCCTAAGAACACTGGGGATTCAGAGTGATCTATCTATTCTTTAAATATCCAGGGAAGGAGGTAGTTCTGTAGCTACAACCAGGAATTTTTTAAGCCCATACTTCTGTTACCTCTGGAGAGAAACATTGTTAGAAAGGGACTCCAGCAAGAGGACATGGATGCAGGACTCCATGTGATGGGGAGATACTCTGTCTAAAAGCAGAGAGAGAGCCATCCCTCTACATACACACATGCACCCACACAGGACAGCCAGGACCCTTTGTGGCCCAAAGAACCTTTGATGGCAGCAATAGCACTTGTCCCATTGTGTCAGTTTTTAAAATGTCACTGGACTATGAAAGCCACTTAATAACTTGATCTCATTGGAATAGTCTAAGCTAATACTAGCTCCAGAGTTCTGAGGATTAAGTAAGGAAAACATTTGTAGTGTCTCCCTCTAGGCCTGGCATATCGCAAACCTCAGTGAATGTTGAACGAATGAACCCATGAATTCGATCATTAAGGCTCCCTTGACCATTTCCAAAGATCAGTTGCTTGAATAACAGACTTGCAGGCTGTCCCCATTGAACCTGGAACCTGAGGCATGATCTAACTGTGCCTCTCACTTAACACAAGTTTAATGAATATCCATGGTGTGTGGGGTAGACTGTAATGGGCTGCCCTGTCCCCCTTTGAGGAAGGCCTTGTTGTTGCAGTTTCTGGGAGCATTGTCTACAGACAGCCTCCCATGGTCAGCCCCTTTGGGGATTGCCTTGACAGCAGAGAGCCTCTTGCCCAAGATCATGCCACTTTCCAGTATGTAATGACGGAATGTAAAGGGCTACCCATCTCAGCTCATTTGGGGACAATTCTGAAGGGCTATCCAACCTTTCATAGTTCCCTGAGGGGTTGACTGAGGCTATCAAAGACCTGAATGGTAGTTCAGCTCCTTTCCCCTCCCTGCCACAGATCTTGATCCCAAGGGTACTTTGTAATAAGCATCCTGCATGCTTAAACTTTTCTGCCTCCTGGGGTGTGCTAGTCCTGGTGGCCAAAACTTCAGAAGAGGGTAGGACAGACTCCTTTGCAGTTAGTTTCCAGACGGTTTCCAGCATTGGAGTTGTTGACACTGTCTTTTATGCCCACCAGAGGGCAGCAGCAGCATAGCAATTGCCCTGCCTGTCCTGTGAAGTGGGCTCTGGGACTTTTCCCTTTGACTTCCCATCACTACTGTTCAGTATTAGGAGGAGTACCCTCCCTTAGTGCGTCTACCCTCCTGTCTAAGGGAAGAAAACTTTCTGAAACTCTCAAGGCTTTAGATTTTGTCAGTCTCAAACTACCTCCCTCCTGCCTCAGCACCAAAGGCCAATCTGTCTTCCTATTGCAATCCCTTCCTGCTCCTCAGCGGCACAAACTTCTTGCCTATGATCTCCCACCTCTCCACACTTGCACCCACAATAGATTTGTTTTCTGTGTGACAGGGTAATTATGAACTTGGGGCCAGGAGGCCCAGGGGCCAGTCTGAGGATGGTCACTTCAATCTGGTGCTCCCTGTTCTGCTAACGTTATTGATTTTTGGTTTTATTTATTATGATGATTTTTTCTTTCGATCAGACCCTGGTGACACATGAGATGTGGAGGCTAGAAGGCAAAAACAAATGTCACAATTTAGCTTTTTTTTAAAATTTTTAATGTTTTTATTTCTGAGAGAGAGTGAGAGACAGCGTGAGCAGGGGAGGGTCAGAGAGAGAGAGAGACACAGAATCTGAAGCAGGCTCCAGCTAGGTCAGCTAGCTGTCAGCATAGAGACCAGCGCGGGGCTCGAACCCACAAACTGTGAGATCATGACCTTTGCCGAAGTCGGACACTTAACCGACTAAGCCACCTGGGTGCCTCACAATTCAGCTTCTTGAAACCACCTACCCACCAACATTTCTTTAAGATCTTTCTTTTAATTATCCCCCCCCCAACGTGGGGCTCAAACTCGCACCAAGATCAAGAGTCTCATGCTCTACTCTTAGTCCTCCCCCCAACATTTTTTTTAATCTACTGGTTTTAGCATCTCTGCTTACCTGTCTTCATTCCATTCCCTCATCCCCAAAGTTCTACCAAAGATTGTAACAGGAATCAGAGCCAGATGTGGCTGGAGGATGGTGACTGGGGAAAGGCGTGGGGATAACAAATAGGGCACCTTCTGTTAGCAGTCATTAACTTACCTAGCAAGCCTTTATTGCACCCCCTTTACTTACCAGTTATTTCCAAGCTGAACCCCCAACTCCCTGCTTCTTTTTCAGTCCTTCCCCTGGGGCAGTCCTGAGATAGGTCAAGCTATGTGTCATTTTCTTTTTCTGCATCAATATCTCTAGCTGTGAAATGGGTTTGAGAAAAACCTGACCAGGAAGCTTTCAGAGACAGTGAGGTTGAGATTGGGTGGAGCCAATTCACAGAGCAAGGCCGCCAGACTTTCAGGCTACCCAAGGCCTCCCATAATGTCACACTGCACTCTACTTGCTGGTGGAGAAGAGGAAGGGCACACTTCAGGCGAGACATCACAAGGGGGAGGGGGCACTCTGAACTGCTGTGATTGCCATGGGAATCAGCTGAGGCCAAGGGCGATTTGTGGGGCCACGTTCCCCCAGCCTGTTTTTCTGCGTGTGCCGGGAGAATGAATAAATCATTGTTCAGGGGTGGGATGCAGCTGCCGGGCTCCACCCCTCGGCACATGCCCCGACTCCAGCTCCTCCATTGAGGGCTGCTGGAGCAGAGAGGTTTATACACCCAGCTCCCCAAATCCTATTGAGGCCTCTCCCTCTGCACGAGCCGCCGGCTCCAAGCCCATTCAGCCTGGCCCTTTGTGTTGAGGGTTAAGTGGTTACATGTGGGGGGCACCCAGAAAGGGCCTGTCAGGCCCTGAAAGGCTGTACAGATACGGTGCCCTCCTACTGATGAATGGGTGGGTGGAGGAGTGGTGGGCGGCCAGAGGGTGTGGTGGGGGAGAGGGCATGGGGATTATGGAGCCCACAGAGGCAGCTGCTAGGAAGGGGGTGGAACAGGCACTCCCTCCTCTCAGTCCTCCTTCTGATCAGCTTCTCTAGCTCAGTCCCTCTGTTGTGGGCTGTCGGGTTTCCCACAGCCTAGGGACCTCAGATTTGGCTTTCTGGTCTCCTGGTGGAAGAGGCCATTTACCACTTGGGTGCACTAAGGAGAAAGGGTCTACTTTCATTCTCCAGTTACTCCAAAACAGCCCCTAATTTCCCTTTAGGGGAGGCAGGGATGGTGAGTGGAGTCATGTGTCTCCTAGGTTGTTTTTTTTTTTTTTTAGTATTTTTTATTTATTTCTAGGAGAGAGAGACAGCGTGAGCAGGGGAGGGTCAGAGAGAGAGGGAGTCACAGACTGAAACAGGCTCCAGGCTCCAAGCCAGCAGTCAGCACAGAGCCCGACGCGGGGCTCGAACCCACGAACCGCGAGATCATGACCTAAGCGAAAGTCGGACACTTAACCGACTAAGCCACCCAGGCGCCCCAATGTGTCTCCTAGGTTTTTATGGTGAAGGGCATTTGAAATTGGGTCCTGACCAAGTTTTAAAAGCTTCCTGCAAGCCTTTTCAGGAGCCATTTACTATAGAGGGTTTAGGGATGAGACAAGATCTCACACTGGGTATACTACATAGATTTGGGGGGGCGGGGGATGATTCCAAGGCTTAAAAAAAAAAAACTTTAAAACTTCAGATTTGATATACCTCCACCCTCATTTTAAAAGCTGAGAAAACAGCCATATTGGGGGTGGGGAATGGACATGTCTTACCTAAGTGATCACACAGCAATTTCTTTCTTTTTTTTAATTTTATTTATTTTGAGAGAGCGCATACACATGAGCAGGGAGGAAGCAGAGAGAGGGGGAGGGGTAAAATCCCAAGCAGGCTCTGCGCTGTCAGCACAGAGCCCGATGCATGGCTTGAACTCATGAACCATGAGATCATGGACCTGAGCTAAAACCAGGAGTTGGAAGCTTAACCGAATGAGCCACCCAAGTACCCCAGAAAATTCTTGATAGAGGAGGGTGGCACTTTACCTTTAAAAGGCAGCAGGGAAATGGATGAACAAAACAACTAGGTCACCAGCTTTGTAGGCCTTCTTTCCCAAGATGAGCAAATTCTGGGATGATTTCCTTTTTTTTTTTTTTTTTAAATGTTTTATTTATTTCCAGGAGAGAGAGAGAGAGAGAGACAGCGTGAGCAGGGGAGGGTCAGAGAGAGAGGGAGTCACAGACTGAAACAGGCCCAGGCTCTGAGCTGGCAGTCAGCACAGAGCCCGACGCGGGGCTCAAACCCACGAACCGCGAGATCATGACCTAAGCGAAAGTCGGACACTTAACTGACTAAGCCACCCAGGCGCCCCACCTTTTAATCTGCCTTAAGGAGACTCTAGTACATCAAAGGTCCTCCAAGGCTCTGCTTAGCCCTGGGAGTCCAATGTTCACAATTACAATGTTATTTAACAATGTTCAGGCATATTATCTTTATTTAATCTGAAAAGTTTAAAATGATTTGCCTAAGTTTCCAAAGCCATGTGGGGAAGTTGACAGATGATCTGAGCTCAGGGAAGGAGAAGAAAGCAGGCGGCAATATAGCTTGTCCTCCAACACTAGATGCCTGTGCTTTGTTCTGACATGGAAGCTTTGGAGGCTTGCTCGGTTATTTCTCTGCTGCCCACAGGGTGAAGCTCAAGTTCCTTGAAATGACGGTCAAGGCCTTTCACAAGTGGACCAGCTTTATCCTCTAGCCTCATCTCCTACTTCCATTTCCCCTTAAGCTCCAGTTACCCTGGCCACACTCTGAACATCACACCACATACAGTTTCCTCTGCTTTTCTCCTGCTTTTTCTGGGTGAGCTTCTATTCATCCTTTAAAGCCCCCTCTGTGAAGGTTTTCCTTACCTTTTTTGTACTCATCGGTTTTTCCTTGTAGCTCTATTGTAGGGCCTATCACATCGTATAGCCCACTCTTGTCTATTTCCCTTTCTCGACAGGGAGTGGCACAAGGCCACCACCAGCTCTGATTCTGCTCTGAATCCCCAACATAGCACCTGACCAAAGTGAGCACTTTGTGCTGAGTGTGAGTGAATGAATAGGAAGGAAATAAGTCTTTGAGACTGAAACACCTTGATCCCACCTCTTTCTTCCTGGGAGTACTGGCACTGAGAAACTTTTCACCTATAGAGGAAGGCACTCTTATGCCTGTCCTATTTCCTGGGATAGGAATACCTCTCATCTCCCTTGTCTCCTTGCCTGGCACTCCAGGCCCTTTAGGACCTAGAACTGGTTACTCACTGCTAGCCTCTCTTGGCTCTGACAACTTTCTGCCTGCCAGGATATCTACCCACTGCCCAGGGCTGGCCTATTTGGGCTGCTACTAGCCATCTCTAGTGATTTCTGCATCCCTGCCAATTAAGTCCCTCTAACCTATGTAGCTGGGTGGATATAGCCACGAATACTGTCCTACCTGGAATAACTGATTCCTTGGTATCCTGACTGCAGAAACTTCTGGTCACTGGATCACGGACATCTATACATCTGCTTTTCTGTGATCATGCAGACATAGACACCTCTGCCTTTCTAGGGTTTTCTGTTCTTAAGGCTCCCAGCTTTCTGAAAATTATGGAGTGGCCAGGACCACTGTCTGAGCACTTACTGCATTAATTACACAGTGCTAGAGTAGCCCATACAACTTCACCCTTCACTAAGAGAAGAGAGGCTACAATAATATGATGCTGTTGGAATTCACTTGACTTCTCAGATATGTTATTTAGAAACATGCCTGTTTGTGTGCTCCCCTGCAGAGTACAACAGAGGCTTGAAGTCAACAGTCAGTATATAATTCTTTGTCATTTGTAGCTAGAATTCATATGAAGAGGCAGAGGTAGGTGTGGCATATGAGTGTAACTAATGACTTTCTTGAAGAGTTTGCTTCCTGTCTCTGACGTTCTAGCTTCTACAGGTCAGGAGGTTTCAGCGTCTAGGGAGAAATGATTCTAACTTGGGAACACTGAGATGATTCTACTGCATTTCAAAGGAGGTCACAGTGTAAGCTGGATTGCTAATGGCTACCATGGGGAAACAGAGATGCTACTCCTTAATGAGGGCTGAGAGGTATATGAGGGGGACCCCTGGGTCACCACCTTGTGCTCTTGTATTAATCAGGATTCTTGAGATTCATTGCCAGTGAAGGAAATTCCACTCAAGGTAGGCTTGACAAAATAAAGCCCTTTTTGGAAGATATAGAAAGGCCTCAGGAAACAGGGACCGGAACATCACCAGGACTTCTGTCTTTTGTCTCTGCTTCTGTGTGTAAGCATCATTTCCTCCTACTCCAAACTGACTTCCACTTGGCAGGGAATGTGATTGCTGAAGCCCTGCGCATACATCTTCCTGGGTTCATCTTCCTTTTATTTCAGAAACTCCCAGAGAAGGACTCTAACACACCTGGAGTGGGGTTCTTATCCCTGAACTCACCAGGCTCCCATTTGACCTACATGGTTCTAGCTGGGAGAGATGGAGTCCACAACAGAGGCAGAGAGCAGCAGCTCTGGGCCCATGAACAACATCTGACATGGCTGTATGGCACAGGAAGACCTGCATAGGCACTCCCCCTCCCCCAGGCTCAGAGCCTCTAGGAGTGAGGATTTGGGTCACTTCATTTGGTCACCTGTCTAAAGGCAACGGGAACTTGCAGTGGGTACGGGAAAAAAGAGACTACTTAGGTTTCAGCATCTGATGTAGAAATGGGGCTGAGGTCTAAAAAATAGCAAAAGATGAAGTAGGGGACTGGGCACCAGGGTGGCTCAGTTGGTTAAGCATCTGACTCTTGGTTTTGGCTAAGGTCATGATCTCATGATCATGTTCCAGCCCCACATCGGGTTCCATGATGACAGTTCAGAGCCTGCTTGGGATTCTCTCTCCCCTGCTCTCTGCACCTCCCCCACTCACTCTCTCTCTAAATAAATAAACTTAAAAAAATATTTTTAATGGAGTAGAGGATAAAAGCAAAAGCAAGAGATGAGGGAAAGACAAGAGGTTTTTTTTTTTGTAATGTTTATTCATTTATTCTTGAGAGTGACAGAGACAGAGCATGGGGGCGGGGAGGGGAGTTGTAGAGAGACATACACACATACACACAATCCAAAGCAGGCTCCAGGCTCTGAGCTGTCAACACAGAGCCTGATGCTAGGCTTGAACTCATGAACTGCAAGATCATGACCTGCTGTGAAGTGGGACCCTTAATCAACTGAGCCATCCAGGTGCCCAAAAACAAGAGTATTTTAAAATGTATTATGTTTTGGGGTGCCTGGGTGGCTCAGTCAGTTAAGCATCCTACTTTGGCTCAGGTCATGATCTTACAGTCCGTGGGTTCTAGCCCCATGTTGGGCTCTGTGCTAACAGCTCAGAGTCTGGAGTCTGCTTCAGATTCTGTGTCTCCCTCTCTCTCTACCCCTCCACCACTCACATTCTCTCTCAAAATAAAATAAAGACATAAAATTTTTTTTTAAATGTATTATGTTTCGAAGATGAAGCCATAGTAGTTTTGTTTTGTTTTTAATGGTGGGAGGACATGAAGGAGGTGTAGCCAATTGCTTGGTTTGCTTGGTAAAGTTGGGGTATGGAAGGGACCTCCTAGAATCTCATGTGTGTGCCCTAAAGGCTAAATTTGTCCTCATCTCCCTTCTAGGGCTGCCTTAGGAAATAATTTAAGAAGTCCTAACTTTCCTGACAGCAGCCAGTTCTTTCTTATCATTAGAGTCAGCATCAACTCCATCTCTATTCTCTCTGATTGCAAACTGAATCCCCAACCCTACACATTTCCTCCAAGAAAGAAGGGAGTGAGGGAGATAAGGCTTCAGGAACTGTAGGGACTGAGAAGATCTCACTGCACAGACACCATGGAGGAGTTCTTTGCTCTTCGGGGAGGAAGGCGCCAGGGCCTGCATGCAGGACATGAGGACCAGCCCTGTCCCAGACCAGATATTCTTTCTTTTTTTATTTTTTATTTTTATTTTTTTACAAATAATTTATTGTCAAATTAGTTTCCACATAACACCTAGTGCTCATCCCCACAAGTGCCCTCCTCCATGCCCATCCCCCCCGCCCCCCCACATCCATCAGTCCTCAGTTTTTGTCAGCATGCAAGAGTCTCTCATGGTTTGCCTCTCTCCCTTTCCCCCACCATTTCCGCCCTTCTTCTCCCCCCTTGGTCCTCTGTTAAGCTCCTCCTAATCCTCCTATACGTGCACACATATGATATTTGTCTTTCTCTGCCTGACTTATTTCGCTCAGCATAACACCCTCAAGGTCCATCCATGTTGCTACACATGGCCAGATGTCATTGTTTCTCATTGCCATGTAGTATTCCGTGGTATAGATAAACCACATCTTCTTGATCCATTCGTCCGTTGATGGTCTTTCTTCTTTTAAAACATAGCTTTCATGGTGGCTCCTGGGTGGCTCAGTCTCATCCCTACTTTTGATTTTTGGCTCAGGTCATAATCTCACAGTTGGTGAGATCAAGCCCTGCAGTGGGCTTTGCGCTGACAGAGCAGAGCCTGCTTGGGATTCTCTCTCTCCCTCTCTCTCTCTCTCTCTCTTTCTCTCTCTCTCTGACCTTCCCCCCTTGCTCTCTATCTCTCAAAACAAATTAAAAAAATTTTTTTTAAACTCATAGTTTTCATTAAATGACTTTAATGAAACAAGCACAAAATTAATATATCATTTCAAATTGTAATTGATGCTATGATGAAAAGGAACCAAGTGCCCTAGGATAATATAAAAGGGGGAACTAATCTGGTCTAGGAAGTCAGAGGAGAGGAGCTGAAATATGAGTAGGTTGAGAAGGGGAAGAGAATTTTAGGTAGAGGGAACCGTGTGTGTAAAAGTCACGTGGCAGAACGGGGTGTGAGGTCCAATTGCAAGAACGGAGGGCAGAGGATGAAGCTGGAGAGGTAGTCAGGGGGGGATGCTCAGAACCCTGTGGCTGCTGCCTCAAGGATGTACCCTGCTGGAGGGAAGCCATTTGAAAGGCTTTAAGCTGGAGGCTGGTGACATGATTAGATTTTCATTTTGAAAATGTCACCGTATCTGCAGTGACGCAAAGCGATCCGAGGGAACCAGTGGGAAGATAAAACCCGACCCGGCAGGCCTCGGTCACGGCTGCAGGAGGCGGGGGAGTTGGTTCCGGCGCTCAGGCTGGACCAACAGCTTGCAAGGTGGAACCCCGAACCGGCCCACGTGGGCCCGGCCGCCCCGCCCCGCCCGCCGCGCAGACGCCGCCCGACTCTGCAGTCCGGGCCTGGGGCTGGGCGCGCCGCCTGGGAGCCCCGCACCCCACGCCCAGCCCGAGTGGCCGCTCGGGCCAGGCCGAGGGATCCCCCTCCCCTCCGCAAGCCCCGAGAGACGAGTTCCCGCTGCGGGGCCCGCGGGAGCAGAGCCAGCCGCGCCGGGGCGGGCGCGTCCAGGCAGTGAGTTGGGCCAGGAGGGGAGGGTTGGGGGGCCCGGCCCCGGGGCACGGCTGGCAGGGGGTCGCAGCCTCCGCCCGGCTGCCCCCTGTGGGGAGTTTAGGGAAGGATGGTCTCTATCTTCTGTCTCCTAGGGAGCGGGGGGAGGGCGGTGGGGTGGGAGTGGTGTCTTCTCCCGCAGGGCTACGCAGGAAGGGAGGCCGCTTCCCCAACCCTTAAAGAGCCACCTTCCCCACTTACCACACTTCGGGCCGACTGCGGATTAGCTTGGGCGGAAGCCTGATCCTAGGGTGTCTGGGTTCCCATTTTACCATCTCTGAGAACCGTGTGAGCCTTAGCACCGCAGCACCGCATCTCAGCTTCCCTTGCGGCCCCGCCTAGTCTGGGAAAAAAGAAAACATTTGGGCCTGGATGGTTTCCAAGACTGCTTAGTGGGATGGGAGTAGGTAGGTCACTTAAGGACCGTCTCCATTCCCCCGAGGCCTTTGGCTCACTACTGGATGTAGGGAGGGTCCCTGCCACCTATAAAGACCTCCGAATCCCTGCTATACTTACACTATCCCTCACTCTTCATGATTCCCCATTTTTCTAATCCTAGTCATATGTAGTCAGTAGAAACCTCTTGTTAATTCAAACCCTAATTTTGGCAGAATTGTTATTAGGGAGGAAAGAATGGTGTGATATGCCCTCCCTCTGGGGCCTCTGGATGGAGCAAGCTAGGGGAGGGGCACAAGATAGTAGACCCGGAGGGAAGAGGGAAAGGTCAGAAGAGAGGCTCTTCAATGGAGATGGGGGTGGAGCAAGAGGGGTTGCCCACTGTGGTTGAGGCGGCAACTGGAGCCATATCCTCTAGCCCTGGGCTTGAGCAGTAGCCTCTTGCTCCTGTTGGCTTCCTCTTCTTGAGCATAAATAGCCCTCTGCAGCCCCCTCCCCCATTCACTCTCACAGCAACTATGTTCTGATACCTGCTTAGTGCAGGAATATGACAGGATATATAGAGGAGCTCCGTGTCTAGTCAGGAAACCAAATGTATAAGCTGCTATTAGAACATAGTCCCAAAACAAAACAAAAAACAACTAAATAGACATTTACTGACCATCAGCTATGCACAAGGGTCAAGAAACATATGAACAAAACAGTGAGCGCTGGTGCAGTGGGTACCCAGGGAAAGGCATAGTTAACTGTGCTTATTTATGTGTGCTGGGGCATTGGGGAGAACTTCAGGAAGGCTACAGAGAGGTAGGGATAGGACAGTGCGTTTTGAAGTACAAAAAGGAATTTGCTGGGTGGAGAAGGGAGGAATTTACAGGGGAGGGGGAGGGAAGATATTGTAGGGCAAGGGAATTGTAGGAAGAGAACAATGACATATTCTGAGATCTCCGAGCAGTTTGGGGTTCTGAGAGGGGCTGAGCAGCAAGAGGCAAGTCTGGAGGGGGGAGCAGGGGCCAGCTGAAGCCTTGTAGGCCATGTTGAGGGTTAGTTTAGGGAGGGCACTCAGAGCTGTGACCAATCAAGTTTACATTAAAAAAAATTTTTTAATGCTTATTTATTTTTGAGAGGGAGACAGAATGTGAGTGTGGGAGGGGCAGAGAGGGAGGGAGACCCAGAATCCAAAGCAGGCTCCAGGCTCTGAGCTGTCAGCACAGAGCCTGACACAGGGCTCGAACCCACAAACCGTGAGATCATGACCTGAGCTGAAGTCAGATGCTCAACTGACTGAGCCACCCAGCCACCTCTCAAGTTTACATTTTTAACTGGAGGCAGAGAGGTCAGAAAAGGCTGCAATAGTCAGTCAGTACAGGTTTTTAAGAGGAAGAATTGTCAGCATTTGGTGGCCAATGAGATGGGGGAAGGAAGCTGAGTGAGGAGACCAGGATGCCCTCAGTTTCTGGCTGGAGTGACTGAATGGAGAGTGGACCATTTTTCTGAGGATACTGGAGAGGGAGAGCTGGTTGGGACATGTAGAATTTGGGGAGCCTATGGTTGGTTGCAGAGTTGGATAGCAGTTGGATCTCGGCTGGAGACACATTTAAGAGTCACCAATACCTGATGGTTCTTGAAGCTACAGCAGAAGATGAGGTCATCTGGGGGAGATGAGACAGCCTGCTGCAGAGGGCTGAGGGGAAACCCTATGCAGGATACTGCAAATCAACAGAGAGGGAGGAGCAATACCACAAAGGGAGGTGTCACCAGAGGGAAAGGGACTGAGAAGGAGCATCCAGGACCCCCCCACCCCCACCAACACGCTGCCTTGCCCCACAGCTAGGTTGCCACAACTTCAGGCACCCCACCCTGTCCTGCTCTGACTCATTCTTATGCTTCTTTGCAGACCAGATGTTTGCCATCCAGCCAGGGATAGCTGAGGGGGGCCAGTTCCTAGGGGGCCTACCTGGAGTATGTCAGCCTGAGCTCCAACCAGACAGCAACTCCAACTTCATGGCGAGTGCCAAAGATGCCAATGAGAATTGGCATGGGATGCCAGGCCAGGTGGAGCCCAGCCTGATGAGGGGCTCCTCTGAGTTGCCCTCTGACAACCAGGCCTTCCAGGGCCCTGGACTCCCCGAGGGGGAGGTCCGCAGCCCACCAGAGGGGGCAGAAATCCCCAGAGCTGAGCTGGAGAAGATGACCGGCGCCAGCATGGTCTGCTTCCCTCTGGAGGACAACGGCTATGCCAGCAGCTCCCTGAGCACCGACAGCTCCAGCAGCAGCCCTGAGCCTGCCTGTGGGACCCCTCGAGGCCCGGGCCCTCCAGATCCCCTTCTGCCCTCAGTGGCCCAGGCTGTGCAGCAGCTGCAGGCTCAGGAGCGCTACAAAGAGCAGGAAAAGGAGAAGCACCATGTGCACTTGGTGATGTACCGTCGCCTGGCCCTGCTGCAGTGGATCCGGGGCCTGCAGCACCAGCTGGTTGATCAGCAGACCCGTCTGCAGGAGAGCTTCGACACCATCCTGGACAACCGAAAGGAGCTTATCCGTTGTCTCCAACAAAAGGCGGTCCCATCCAGGCCCCAGGACCAGGGCTGAGGGTGTGCCTCCACAGGGGTGCAGGGGTATATGTATATATTTGTAGGCATGTGTGTAGTTGTGCACAAGGAAGTACATGATTATTTGCTGGTGTGAGTGCAGGTAAGCGTAAGTGGGTATGTATGTGTTATCATGTAGGCAGAGAGGTCCGGGCATGTGTGCATCACCTTATGTGTGCTGTGTGTACACACGAGCTAACTTATGTGCACGTCTGTGTATGTGTACATATGTGTATGTATAGCATGTATGAAAGAGGGAGTACGTTTGTATGCATGAACCAGGTATCCAACAGTGTGTATATATGTGCATGAGTGAGGATATATATGCAAAAGGTGTGTGTGTGCATATGAATGAGTTTGAGTGTATAGGCTTGTGCCGGGTGTCTGTGAGTGAGCCCTTATGTGTGCAGGCCTTTGTGTGCAAGTCCAGGCATGGGAAGGGTGTATTAGGAGCATGGATTTGCAGGCCGACTCACTAGCAGGTGTGTGCAAATACATACTCGGTTGCATATGTGGGGCATCTACACCCTGTGTTACCCATTGTCAACCCTAGCCTTTTTTTCTCCACAGGGTCCAAATGCTCCCTGAAGAGAGGGCTAGCCTGCAGTCATTTATCTGAGGGTTGTACTGATCCACCCTCCTGGGATTTCCCAGGTCACCTCTCCTATTCCTTCCCATCACTCCTCCCAGACTTTGCTCTGCTGAAGCTGTTGTCCCTGATGGTGGATTTGCTGTAGGAAATGTAGTGGCTGCTCTGGCCTGCCATGACTTTGTGGGCAATTGGTAGAGAATTAGTATGAGGGAAGGCAGCTGGGGGTGGTAATTGACATGTGGCAGGGATGGGGGATGGGATCAGAGAAGATAAAGAACTGCCCCTCGTGAACTCTGCCTTGGGGCACATGGGAGATGGGGATGGGGGAGAGGATAATGGCAGAACCCTGTGAAGAATAAGAGAGTGGGAATTCTAAAATATCAGTTTGAAGCAAACCACACTTTTCCACAGCAAAGGAGTTGTTGCAGACCCTATTGATTTAAGTTTCTGATGAAAGCGAATGTGTGCTTATAAGCTTGCAAGGAATCGGCATGGTATTCCAGGGCTATTGGGGAAAAAAAAGTCTGTTTCCTCTCTGTGCCCCTACTTGCTG
Organism: Proteles cristata cristata; assembly: GCA_017311185.1. NCBI lineage: Eukaryota > Metazoa > Chordata > Mammalia > Carnivora > Hyaenidae > Proteles > Proteles cristata. Next base: position 423,032 of record JAESUZ010003902.1, on the reverse strand, counting down.
TGCCTCTCTGGCTTTAGCAACACTGGACATCAAATTAGGCTGGTCTGTTTTTCTGAAATCAGGCTGTCTGGGCCCAGAAGAGCCATAGTCGGCTTTCCAGGGTAATGGGGTGGGGGCAGTGTCAGCTGCCCAGCCTCTGGAAGCTCTTAGCATGCTGGGTCATAACCCCTTCTGTCACTGCATGGCCCTTTAAATGGCGGTTGAATTGGAGAGTGGGTGAATTTTGGGGAGAACCAAGGACTAATGTAGCCAAGCTCTCTGCCTTGCTTTTGGGAGCCATGAGGATGCAAGATCCTGATGGGTGAACAGAGGCATGATACTTAGTCTCTTTATCTGCAAAATTGGGGTCCTCTTAAGAGTTCTATCCCTGACGGGTGGGTGGGTGAAAGGTACAGGGAATGAGGCTGAAGCAATGGTCCTGGGGACTTTTGTGTCTAGCCCTTGCATGTTGACTATGAACCTGGCCTCTGGACCAAGCCATGGTGAATAAACTGGGGCAGAGAAATGTATTTCTTGAGTTTGTGTTTCTATTCTACCCGTTGTCTGGTGGCCTCTTTTCCTTGCCATCTGAGCTGCCTTTTTGGACTGGGACCTGGGCGACAAATGTGGGGGATGTCACTGAGGAGTAGGTATTCAGCCTGCTTTGGCTGATAGGGGTGGCAAGAGGTTTCTTCTCAGGGGCCTCTCAGTCTGACAGGGGAGACTTGGCCTGAGAGCCCCACATGGGATTGTTTTCATCCTAAGGCACCTTTGGACCTGAAGATGGGGGGAGGGGGAGTGAGTAGGCATTGATTGTGATTGATTGTGAGGAATACATATGCTCCTCCCACACACTCCTATTCAACCCTGCCGTAGAGCCACCACTTCCCTGAAGGGTGCCTTGACTGCAAAAGACTGAGTTAGGCCCCTCAGCAGATTCTGACACATATGTATTTATAATACATGTATATGACTTCAGATATTTGCTGTGCCAATCTGGACTAGACTTATTTCACATTGGTTTGTGTGATGGCTTATTAATTAGTTTCTCAAATTTCATTATTTGTATAAAGAAAGGTTATCTATTGCTGCATGATCAGTTACCCTCAAACTTAGCAACTTAAACAATACACACTTGTTATCTCATGATTTCTGTAGGTCAGGAGTCTCTCACAAGGGTGTAATCAAGGTGTCCATCCAGGATCTGTGCTCTATTTGTTGGGAGCATTCAGTTCCTCGAGGACCATTGGCTGGAGGTCACTTTCAGTTCTTGCCACGTGGGTTCTCCCAATATGACAACTTGCTTCATCAAAGCATGGAAGCCAAGAAAGTGATAGGGCACTAGCAAGACAGAGGTCATGATTTTCTGCAACCTACTCACAGAAGGGACAGCCCCTCAATGCTGCTATATTCTATTGGTTAAAAGCAAGTTACTCAAAGGGAGGGTATTATACAAGGCTGTAATTACTAGAATGTAGAGGCTGTCTACCACAAAAGGCACCTTTTGTTTATTTAAGAGAGAGAGAGCACATGCACACACAGTGGGAGGGGTGGTCTGAGGTGGGGAGGGGAGAGGGAGAGAGAATCTTAAGCAGGCTCCTTGCCCAGAGCACAGCCTGACGCGGGGCTCAATCTCATGACCATGAGATCATAGCCTGATCCAAAATCAAGAGTTGGAGGCTTAATGCACTGAGCCACCCAGGCACCTCCACAAAAGGCATTTTTTGATGGATTATATAAGGGCATATTTTATTGATTGTTTTTAATCATACAAGTAAAAATTATGTTCTACTTATGTAAATTGAAACATTTCAGAGAAATCTAATGTCTCCCTCTACTGCTCCCCAACAAGATGTATATTTTTTAAACCTCATAAAGTGTACTTTTCATTGAAACAGTGACCCAAGGTTTTAATAATTTTTGTCATGATCTCACAGTTTCGTGGGTTCAAGCCCCACATGGGCTCTGTGCTGACAGCTCAGAGCCTGGAGCCTGCTACGGATTCTGTGTCTCCCTCTCTCTTTGTTTCTCCCCTGCTTGTGGTCTGTCTGTCTCTCTCAAACCAACAAGCATTTTAAAAAATGAAACAATATTGAACCCGTTTTAACAAATTCCACTTATTAAGAGATGTTGTTATAGCAAAGAGCTATAGCTAAATTCGAATAATTAAAAATTAGTCAAAGGAACCTCATTTAAAATGGAGTTGGGGGTGTCTGGGTGGCTTAGTCGGTTAGGCGTTGGGCTCAGGTCATGATCTCATCCCTCATGAGTTCAAGCCCTGCATAGGACTCTGTGCTGACAGCTGAGCACGGAGCCTGGAGCCTGCTGCAGATTCTGTCTCCTCTCTCTGCCCCTACCCAGCTCTTGCTCTGTCTCTCAAAAGTAAATAAACATTGAAAAATAAATTTTAAAATGGAGTTGGGTGGCCAGAAGGGGGAGCCCTCACCCCCATCACTCTTAGTCAATTGCAGAACCAACAGGAAGGGACAACCTTGCATTCCCAGCAGGAAGAACCCTGTATTTTACTACCTAAGCAGGAGGAAGACAGGTTTTCTCCTTGCCTGGCAACAGCCCAGCCAATGAGAGACTGTTATAACTCAGCCAGCGATGGCCTCTATACTTCAAACTCCCAGGTTACTCCAATGAATTTTTGTCTATAATAGCTCCTCCCAATCCCCCCCCTTTCCTCTATAAAAAAGCATTTTTCTCCTTTGTTCTCTGGACTTGCCTATGGTTTGCTGAAGCTTGCTTATTCTGGATTGCAATTCTTTGCTATCCCCAAATAAACCCATCTTTTCTGGTAAAATAACTGACAGTTTTATTTTTAAGGTTAACAACTTTAACCATGAAGATTTCTAACAAGGAGACGTCAATTCTCAGAGCACAAGATAGTGAATTTTTAGAAGGGGCTCTTTCCTAAATGTGTGAAAGCTCTTCTGGGCATAACCAGCAGTTAAGAACATAGACTCCGAAGCCAGACCCCTGGATTTGGATGTTGGCACCATTGCTTACTGTCTCTGTGACCCTTGGGTAAGTCAATTAAGTTCTCTGTGCCTCAGTTACCTTATCTTAAAATGGAGACAATAGTAGTAACTACCTCATAAGGTTGTTATAAGTATTAAATGAATATATAATATTCAAAAAATACTTAGAACTCCACTTGGCACATAGTAAACTGCATTAATGTGAGTTATAAGCAGTGCTTTTGTGATGCACACTTACATTTTTCATTAAAAAAATCAAATTTTTCCTTAAGAAAATTGAATCTAAAATTTGAAAGTCATCTTAAAGGAAAAAAAGCTTTTAAAAATATAGCTGCTTAGGCGCCTAGGTGGCTCAGTCGGTTAAGCTTACAACTTTGGCTCAGTTCATGATCTCATGGTTTGTGAGCTCAAGCCCTAAGTCGGGCTCTGACAGCTCAGAGCCTGGAGCCTACTTCAGATTCTGGGTCTCCCTCTCTCTCTGCCCCTCTCATGCTCGTATTCTGTCTCTCTCAAAAATAAGTAAACATTTTTTTAAAAAGAAAAATACTTGTAAAATAAATAAATAAATAAGCTGCTTAATATTCCTTTCCTTAAAAGAGCTGAGTCTGAGCTAAGTAAAAGATAAAGCCAGACCAAGAAACCAGTGTGGTGAATTACATGGACCCTTGCCAGTCACTGAAGGTCTAGGGGCAAGCCCAGATCTTGGTGTGGTAGGAAGTGAGAAAAGAAACTGGGCAAGAGCAGAGTTAGAGCCATAGCCAGGCCAGCAGAGTTTGGGGCAGGGAAACTGAGGCAGGACCCCAATGGGTGCTGTTGTCCATCAGGTGGGCTGGAGCTGCTGACATTGCTGCTGTTACTTCCTATGTGGAGCAGACAGGGTCAAAGACTCTCTAGACTGCCTCCGTTTCTTCACCTGTGGCAACTGTACAGTCCGAATGAGGAAATGAACCTGAAGATGCTTCGTATGCATTAAAACACACAAGGCCTGTGGAGCCCTCCTCTGCCCTTGAGCAGGTCGTGCCTGAGCAGGCAGATGAGACTTGCATCCCAAGACTAATGCACAAGCCTCTCTGAGCCTAGGATAGGGGAAACTGGGCTGGCCCTCTGTGCAGGTCTCTGCCAGAGACTTTTTTTTAGAGAGGTTGTGTTAAATTATTTATTTGAGAGAGAGGGCAGGGAGGGGTAGAGAAAGGGAGGGGAAGGGAAGAGACAGGGAGAGAGAGAATCTTAAGCAGCCTCTACGCTTAGCTCGAGCCCGACAAGGAGACTTGATCTCACATGATCTCACATGAGATCATGATGGTGAGATCATGATGTGAGTAGAAATCAAGAGCCGGATACTTAACTGACTGAGCCCAGGTGGTTGTCAAGTAATTGAGTGGGGATTACTTAGGCCCTGGGACTGTGAGGGGAGTAGGGAAAGTTCCTGGTCTAGGGAGGGGATTAGCTACCTTCCCCTTCCAGCCAGAATGGAATCCCATGACAATGAGCAAGGAAGTTTAACTAGGTTTCTGGTGCTACCTGAGGAGTCTTGCTTAGTAGGAAAAAGGAGGGATGAGATTGGGGCTGAGACCCAGAGACCCATAGAGGCAGGGCACACAGCATAGGCCTAGGCTGGTGCCAGGGACAGGATGAGGCATGGAAAGGATTGGCAGGGAGGCAATGCAGGGCTGGGTCCTCTGAGCAGAGAAGAAAGGGCTAGTTCCACAGAAAGCTTTCTCTCCTAGGAGAGAAATAGGTCATCTCCGTTAAGTGTGGCAGAAGGGATGGGATTAAAGCCTGGGGTACAGGGAGGCAGGGAGTGAACTGGGAACTGAGGAAGAGTATAAAGAGTTGTGGGAGGCTTCAGAATGTGGTGGGTGGGGCCCCCAGCCTCATCAGGGCTGTGTGGTGGCTATCTCGAAGGAGATTGAATGCCCCCTGGTGGCAGCCTGTGACCTGTTTACCAGCCTGTTTCCTTTTTTAAAATTTTTATTTTATTATTTTTTTAACAGTTTATTTTTTATTTATTTCTAGGAGAGAGAGAGAGACAGCGTGAGCAGGGGAGGGTCAGAGAGAGAGGGAGTCACAGACTGAAACAGGCTCCAGGCTCTGAGCTGGCAGTCAGCACAGAGCCCGACTCGGGGCTCAAATCCACGAACCGCGAGATCATGACCTAAGCGAAAGTCGGACGCTTAACCGACTAAGCCACCCAGGCGCCCCTATTTTATTTATTTCTAAGAGAGAGGGAGACAGCATGAGGAGGGGAGGGTCAGAGAGAGAGGGAGACACAGAATCTGAAACAGGCTCCAGGCTCTGAGCTGGCAGTCAGCACAGAGCCCGACTCGGCTCAAACCCACGAACCGTGAGATCATAACCTGAGCCGAAGTCGGACGCTTAACCGACTGAGCCACCCAGGTGCCCCCAGCCTCTGTTTCCTATAAGCATCATGCTTTGGGATCTTCTAATAATGGGTTAAACAGGTGACAGGAACAGGAAAGTGATGAAATCTGTGAGCACCTGATCTAGTAAGGTTCCCTGGAAGAAGTTCCTAGAGGATGAGTAGAAGTTGAAGCAACAGAGGATAATGATTTCTAGTGTAGACTAGACCCAGATGTACTGGATCCTCCACTTAACTAGCTGTGCCTCACTTTTCTCAACTGTCAAACGGGGATAGTTCGTATTTCTCTCATAGGATTGTGTGATAAATGAGTTTACACATGTAAAGGGCTTACACCTGAGCCTGGCACAAAGGCGCAGTCTGCAAATGTGAGCTGTTTGTTATTAGCTGACTAGCAGAGGATGGGGAGGCATCAGAGGTAGGAGATGCAGCTAGGCCATTGTACTGTATATTAAAAGCGTTGCTAAAGGACCTGGAATCCCAGACCCACGAATTTAATGAAACATTGGTGGTGAGGAGCACGAGATGGGGAGGTTCTGGGGTCTGAGTCAGACGTCAAATCCACAGGCATATACATGCCCACACCCACCAGGCACCCCCAGACACAGGGGTACCAGACCTACACCTGTGCAGGGGCGCGCCCGCGCGCACACACACATGCACACGCAAATTCACTCACACTCAAATGTACACTGCTGCCCATAGACCCACATGCATCCTTCCCCCCCCCTCCCCACCCCCAACCAGTCTCAGAAATAACACTGCACCCAGCCTGGGGAGGCGTCTACATTCCTGCAGACCCCGGAGACTCTCCCAGCCCCAGCCGGAAATGTTTCTCCTCTCCAGGCCTGGAGGCTTCTCTGGCCAAGCCTTATTCTTGCACTGTTCCTTCCTCCAAACCCCCAGGCTCAGAACCGGTCGATCCTCTAATCGCTTCATTCTCATTTATCACCAGTAGGTTTGAGGAGAGATTCATCTGGTTATGGGACTCGCGGGCGGCACGGGGGAGGTGGTACGCGAGAAAGGGGGGCGGGGTACTCGCTCTAAAGTCAGGGCCGGGGGAGGGGCTAGATCCCCGGAGGGGACAGGGCTCGGGTCATTGGATGAAAGCAGTCCGAGTGCCTCGGGCGTTGGGGGTGGGGGGCGTGACCTTGCCTCGTACTGGGGGGCGGGGCTGTTCAAGGTGGAGCTCCAGTGCTCCGCGCTGGGGTAGGAGAGGGCTGGAGACCAGCGTTCAGCTGGTGTTCAGCGGCCCGGGCGGGGCTCGCCCCCCGAAAGGCGCAGACAAAGGGGCGGCCTCCCCGGAGCCCGGCGCCTCACGGAGCCGGGGCTCTGCACAAAGCGGGGGGCGGGTGGGGCCGAGCCCGCCCCACGCGCCCGCGCGCCCCGGACTGCTGATCCGCACGACTGGGAGCGACGTTTCCTGCGCCTAATCCCAACAAGCATGAAAACGGCTCGGGCCGGCGCGCCAGCAGGCCCTTTGTCCGGGCTCCTCGAGGGACAGCTGCAGCCGGGGTCCCTCCCCCTCTTGTGTCTCCTCCCCGCGCCCCACTCCGCCCTCCCCACTTCAGCTGCCCGGACGGCCTGGAGCCTTCCAGGGCTTTCGCCTCGGGCACTTGGGCGCACAAAAGGGGGGCAGCGCCCCTAATCTGGGGGAGGGGAGGATTAACCCCAGGGTCTGCAGGGGGGGCGGGGCCGAGGGGGGAAGAGCAAAAAGGGGCTGCGGGGTGTGTAAGTGGGAACACAGGTGTGGGACCGAACCTGTGGGTGCAAGAGAGCGGCCTGGCTCTGCACGCCTTTTAGACTCCCCTAGCCAGCCCCTAGCAGTCAGTATTCAGACAGCTCTCAGGGCAAGAAACTCCCTTGATGCTCCCCTGGGCTGTCCTGGGACCTCTTCCCTCCACACTCCTCCTGGAATCTTCCACTCTGTGACTTCCCCCACCCGCTCCTTGGGACTCCTTCCCCAACCTCTGTCTCCAGCTGGGCCTCTGCCTCCCACCCCACCTGCATATTCAGCTGGATACCTCACTGGACACCTCCACCCAGATGCCCCATAGCACCTTAAACTTCCTGTGTCCAAAACTGAGCCCATCTTCTTCCTACCCACAAACCTGCTCACTCCACTCAGTCATCTGGGGCCCTCCTGGTCAATCAGGCTCTGGATCACCAAGTGCTGGGCTTGGCTTCCCAAGCACTTCTCCAGGACTTCTGGTCCAGTTCTTCCCTTTCATTCACCACATTGCTCTGGAGTGGGCTTCTATAGGACTCCTCCAATCTAAGATCTTTCAGAAACTCTTCAGTGACTTGACCTGCTTAGGTTGGCTTGCAAGACCTTCTCTGGTTCCTGCATACCTGCTGTCCTGCTCTATCCCCAGGGTCTGGTGTTCTCCAAGTTACGGTCTAGTCCACAAGGACCTTCCTCAAGAGCCTTGATGGAGATTTTTCCCTTTCCGGAAAGGGAATGAAATTGCTGTCTTGGTTTTGTTGCTCATAGAACCATCCTTCAGTGCCCCAAAGTCCAGGGAACTACAAGACAGTGGATGAGTGAGGGAAGCCAGGCTCTTCAAAGATGGTGTGTGCCGCTGGCCCAGCCTTACCCACACAGTGTCTGCTACATGCAGGGCTCTTTCTGGCCATTGCGGCTACAGAGGCCGCTTCAGATACGTGAAGCCCCAGAGATGCTGGACACCCTCATCTCTGTCCCAGATCCCTCAGGATGGGTCATATCCCTGGTAGACCTAGAACCCCACAGTCTGCAGGCGTATCTGTGTCACTCTGCTGTCACCATTGTCACCAGACACCTCCTCCCAGGCCCCGCCAGGAATCTGCCTCCAAGGTACTCTTTATGTCCTCATCTTAGTCACAGACAGGAAATGCCTGCATTGAACAAATATTTATTACTGTCCACTGTATGCCAGACTCTCTGCTAGGCACCGGGGACCCAGATGAATCAGAGATGGCCCCAGCCTGCGGGGATTCACAGTCTAGATCCAGGGAGACAGATTCAGATATGAGGAATCAAGACTGCAGTGTGATAAGCGCTAATAGACGTCTGTACACAGTGCTATGGAAGCACTTTCCAGAACATGTTCAATAGACAGGAAGTGAAAGATTACCACGATCCGGTGCCTAGGTGGCTCCATCAGTTAAGTGGGTAAGCGTTCCACTTTGGCTCAGGTCATGATTTCATGGCTGGTGGGTTGGAGCCCTGCTGCAGGCTCTGTGCTGACAGCTTGAGGCCTGGAATCTGCTTCAGATTCAGTCCCTTTTTCTCTCTCTGCCTCTCCCCGTCTCATGCTCTGTCTCTCTCCTTCAAAAATAAGTAAACATTAAAAAAATAATTTAAAAACGATTACCATGATCGTTAACTGGACTCCTTTACTGCAAGGCTCCCCTGGATCTTTACTGTGCCAGTACGTGATGTTAGTTCCTGAGAGGAGAGCAGCATGTGAAAGGGCTTCTCCAGCTTGTTTGATCGTGGAACCCTTTTCTCATGGGTCTTCTTATATAGACTGAGTTTTCCAGAGATCGCATTTGGGAAACACATTGCCATTGGAACCTAGAGAATGGAGAGACTGATTCTGTGTCTGGGGTGGAAAGAGGAATGAGGGAGGTAAGAGGGGATCAAGAAAGAGCTCATAGGTCTGCCTGAGTGGCTCAGTTGGTTAAGCGTCCAACTTCAGCTCAGGTCATGATCTCACAGTTTGTGGGTTCGAGCCCTGTGTCAGGCTCTGTGCTAACAGCCAGCTCAGAGCCTGGAGCCTGTTTCACATTCTGTATCTCCCTCTCTCTCTGACCCTCCCCTGCTCACACTGTCTCTCTCTCTCTCAGTAATAAATAAAACGTTTTAAAAAATTAAAAAAAAGGGGTGCCTGGGTGGCTTAGTCGGTTAAGTGTCCGACTTTCGCTTAGGTCATGATCTCGCGGTTCGTGGGTTCGAGCCCCGCGTCGGGCTCTGTGCTGACTGCCAGCTCAGAGCCTAGAGCCTGTTCAGTCTGTGACTCCCTCTCTCTCTGACCCTCCCCTGCTTGCGCTGTCTCTCTCTCTCTCTCTCTCTCCCCTAGAAATAAATGAAAATATTTAAAAAAAAAAAAAGAAGCAAAAATACACTGTTAAAAAAAATTAAAAAAAAAAAGAAAGTTCATAGAGGAGCTGTTATCAATTTGGAGGATGAGTAAAAGTAGGTGAGGAAAAGAGCATCCTAGAACAAGGGAAGGGGGCTTGCCCTGCGGAGGCAGGAACCCAGGGCCTCTGAGGGTTCAGAAGCACGGCGTTGCTCCAGAGACACAGGAGTCTTGGAGGCAGCAACTGCAGCGAGGGAAGGGGCTTTGTCTGTACAACATTATGAATGTTCAGCTTGGCCTGAGACATCACGTCACTTCCTGAGATGCTAGGCTGTATAATAAGGTCATTAAAATATCCCACTTGTCTGTGGGCCAGACATACCTGTGTCCTCAGGTAGACCCAGGACCTTCACAGTTTGGGTGCATATGGGGTAGTAAGGGGTGCAGACTGGGAACCCCAGAAGCCAGTCCTCTATAAAGAAGAGTTCTGTGCCAGGGTCACTGGGCTTCATCATGGGGGCCTACAAGACTCCCTCAAAAGGCCCTGCTTTGTGTTACCTGAATTTGGTTTTGTTTTTTTTTTAATTTCTTTTAATGTTTTATTTATTTCTGAGATAGAAAGACAGCATGAGCAGGGGAGGGCCAGAGAGAGAGGGAGACACAGAAACTGAAGCAGGCTCCAGGCTCTGAGCTGTCAGCACAGAGCCTGACGTGAGGCTTGAATCCACAAATTATGAGATCATGACCTGAGCTGAAGTTGGCCACGCAACCAACTGAGCCACCCAGGCGCCCCCTGAATCTGGTTCTGCAGGAACCCAATATAGGCTCCCTCCAGAACATGCAGGTGTCTGCAGACTCCTGGGAAGAAGCCTAGAGCTTCTTTTCTTTAGTCGTTCTGGCAGCTTTCAAGGCCACCGTGCTCTCCCCTATTTTATTCTTACTGGCAGCCACGTGTTCTTCCTGTCCCCCTGCAGCCAGTGCCTCCTCTAACCCAGACACCATCCTTTCCATCTCACTTCTCTCCTGCAGCCCAAACCATTTCTCTAACAACTACAAGAGAAAGAAGAAACTGGAGGAGGAGACAAGGGGAGGGGTTGGGGGAGGAGCAGGAGAGGGTGCCCATAGTGTGCTTACTTTGTGCCGGGGCAGGCACTGTTCCTGGCACTTTACACATGTTAACTCATCTAACGCCCACAGTCCATAGGAGAAAGATACTATTACCATCCCCATTTTGTGAATGAAGAAATTGAAGTCCAGGGGTGTTGAGCAACTTGCCTAAATTCACACAGTTGGTGGGAGACAGAGCTGGAATTCAAACCCAGACAGTGTGGCTGCAGGATCAGTGCCCTCACCGCCTCAACCTCCACACTGCCCCACCTCCATCCCTCACCTACCTATGTGAATATCTTCATTTCTCCCACCCATATCCCCACCCTAGTCTCCATGCCCAAATGCCATCATCATTCTCTCCTAAGTGCATTATTCCCACCCAACTAACTCCATGCCCAGTTTCATTCCATTCATCACCAGCACCCCCTCGACATTCCCATCTCTATTCCCTTTCTCTTCCCTGTACTCCATAGGAAACTGGCTTTGCAGTCTGTTCTCAAGTTCATTAGCCCTGTGACCCAAGAGATAAATTCACTTAATCTTTTGGAGGCTTAGTTTCCATGTCTGTTAGAAGAGGGGAATGAAAGCAAGTACCATCTACTTTACAGGATTAATGTAAGTATTAAATAATGCTCTTGAGAAGGCTTTATAAATTGCAAAATATTTTACAGACCAATATGCTGGGTTTTTTTGTTAATTGGCCTTGATATTATTTTTCACCCTTTCTAGAAGCAAATGTTTTATTTCAGTAGTTGACCGTTTGTTTTCTTTTTTATTTTACGTATTAAAATTTTTTAATGTTTATTTTTATACATATTTTAATTTTTTAAATGTTTTGTTATTTATGTTAGAGAGAGAGAGAGAGAGACAGAGCATAACAAGGGGAGGGGCAGAGAGAGAAGGAGACATAGAATCTGAAGCAGGCTCCAGGCTCTGAGTTGTCAGCAGAGAGCCCAGTGTGTGGCTTTAACTCATGAACCACGAGATCATGACCTGAGCCTAAATTGGACACTTAACTGACTGAGACACCAAAGTTCCCTGTTTTCTTTTTTAAATGTTTATTTATTTTGAGAAAAAGAGAGAGAGCACAGGAGGGGCAGAGAGAGAGGGAGAGAGAATCCCAAGTAGGCTCCATGCAGAGCTGTAAGTGCAGAGCCCAAAGCGAGGCTTGATCCCACGACTGTGAGATCATGACCTGAGCTGAAATCCAGATTTGGATGCTTAACTGACTGAGCCACTCAGGCACTCCAATTGATCATTTGTTTTCTAAACAGTGACATTTTTGTACTGTTTTGGAATTAATTTTAATGGTAACCTTCATTGTTTGTGATTAATAATTTTTAAAAGAAAAGGTTGCTTTTGTTCACAAGGTTGGGAATAGTTTCCACAGGAGATTCTACTTTTAGTATTCCTAAACATAGAATGATTGTGAATGAAGGTGCTGTAGAACAGGATGGAAAGGAGGTGAGATCAGAATGGGGAATGAGGACAGAGCAGTGGATGGGAATAAAGTAGAGGTAAAAAGCAGAGAAGAGTTATGGGTGAGAAAAGAATGGCCTACATGTTTCAGGCCTTCCAATGTGCCATATCTCTATTATCCCATTTTACAGGTGAATAAACAGAAGTACTTTAGGTGGATTCCATTTCTGGCTAGACTGATCCACCACTCCACATTCTCACATTCTTCCTCCAACCCAGACCAAGAAGAAACAAGATTACAGACTTCTTGCCTGAGAACAGGCTCATCTGTACTCAGAAAGGGTTCTGTAAGTTAGGGAGCATCCTCACAAATCCACCTAGGGCTAAGTTCTGTGAAACTGAGCAAGAAAGAGGGGGGAGGGACTTGCAATTGAAATAGAAGAGAGAGGAAAAAGTGAAACCATGTGTTTGTCTCATGGTACAGCTTTACAGTTAATGCTCTAGATATTTAAAATTTTCTTTAACTTATTTTATTTGTTTATTTATTTTTCAGTAATCTCTACACCCAACATGAGGCTCAAACCAATGACCCTGAGACCAAGAGTCGATTGCTCTTCTGACTGAGCCAGCCGGGCACCCCTGGAGTTAGTGCTCTAAATGACTGTTTCCTGCTTCTTATGAGAAAATGGTGGGAAGGGAAGGTGCTATTTATTCTGCTTCCTGTGCTCAGAGTGCCTGGAATCTTCATACAGCCTTCCAGGACTCACAGACCACCTTATCCCTGAATTCCTTCCTATCCTCAAACTCACAGGTAGGAACAGACTCCTTTATTGATTTCCTGCTCCCTCCCCTTCAATTTGCCTCAGGAACAATGATCACCTTCATCTCCATAAATGAAACTTTTTCTTTTTTAAATGTTTATTCCTTTTTGAGAGAGAGATAGAGAGAGAGAGAGAGAGAATGAGTAGGGGAGGAACAGAAAGAGAGGGAGACCCAGAATCCAAAGCAGCCTACAGGCTCTGACTGTCAGCACCAAGCCCAAGCTGGGGCTTGAATCCATGAACTGCAAGATCATGACCTGAGCTAAAGTTGGACACTTAACCAACTGAGCCACTCACGCACTCCTCCATAATGAAACTTCTTTTATATGAGACACTCAGATACTCCCCTGATTCTCTTTCAAAATTTTAAATATTTTTTAAATTTTATTTGAGAGAGAGAGAGAGAGAGAGCGCACGTAGGAGAGAGGGGCAGAAGAGGACAGAGAATCTTAAGCAGGTTCCATGCTCAGCATAGGAGCTGATGCAGGGCTCGATGCAGGGCTCAGTGTAGGGCTCAGTGTGGGCTCCATCCCACGACACGACACTGGGATCATGACCTGAGTTGAAATCCAAATGAGCCACCCAGGCACCCCGTCCCCTAATTTTAATAAGCTCTTCTAGTTTGTGTGTGGGGGCATGTGTGCATGCATATGCATTTGGGGGATGGTGAGTCAATGACTATGCACTCATCTAACAGATGAGAAGACTGAGGTGGGGAGACGAGAAGGCAGATTTTTCTAGCTCACTTGGAAATGACAAAGTACCTTATTGAGACTCCTAGTACCTTGCCTCGTCATGATATTTAAGATTTTTCAAATCACTTTCAGTTCTGTTATTTGGCTATAGCGCAGGTGCAGTGCACCCCATTTTTCAGTGGTGGAGCTACAGTCAAGGACAAGCAGTGTTAACTGACCTTGTGACCTAATAAGTCCCTCACTGGTGAGGTGGGAATCTTTAGGGTCCCTTTGGCCTTATAAACTCTGCCCAGAGAAGGAGAACTACCCTAAGGAGTTCCTTACATCCTCTAAAGGGCAATGAGAATTCTGTAGTTTAGGGACGCCTGGGTGGCTCAGCCGGTTGAGCATCTGATTTTGGCTCAGGTCGTGATCTAGTGGCTTGTGAGTTTGAGCCCCAAGGCGGTCTTGTGCTGTCAGCCTGGAGACTGCTTCGGATTCTGTGTCTCAGTCTCTCTCTGCCCCTCCCCCTTTCTCATGCTCTTTCTGTCTCTCTCAAAAATAATAAACATTTAAAAATTCTGTAGTTTATAGAACCCTTTCCCTCAATTTTCCCATTGTTTTTCCACGACTATACAGAGACATAGGCATTATTATACCTTTTTATAGAAGAGGAAATAGAGAGGTTAAGTGATTTGCATAAGGTCGGACACCTTGTGTTGAAGCAGGGACCCTGTTCATTCGACTAATTACTCAGGAACAGGTCTTGGTAGAATCCCACGCAATAGCGGGGCAGAACTGACTGGAAAAGCTTGCGCATGCGAGCAGGGAGGGTTGCCAGCTCAGTGGAAGTAGTTTGGCATTTGGATAACTCTTTGAGTGCACTGTCCTAGGTGATGCAGGGGCACACTTTAGCATCCCTGTCCCCAGAAATGAAATACGAATAGGACTGCCTACGCAATGTCGAGGCAACCAAGACATCTCTCTCCTATTTTTAAAAGCCTCCTAAATTGTGGTATTCCCCCTGCCACCCCATCCCATCCGACCCCCAACCCCACCCTAGCCACTTAGAACCGCTTAGACACAGGGCTACTGTCTCAGTTTTGGACCTCTCCCTCGGGCTCTCAGCAAGAAAGTGTCAAGAGTTACTGAGGCTTGAGCCCCAACTTGCTTCTGAAGCCTAAGGAGGCTATTCCTTTAAGGAGGCTGGTTCCCAGGACCAGGGTTGGGGGGGGGGGTGATGGGGGGTGGGATGGGGTGGTAGGAGGAGGGGAGAGAAAGGACCCCCCCCACTCCCCTCAGGCCTTACCTAATCGCCACACTCTGCATTATTACCCGCCTAACGCAGCGTGCTTTTAAATAAAATATGCAAAGATTTCCCTCTCAAATTATCTCCCCAGGCGAGCTAGCTCAACTCCAGCTTGTTAATGGAAAAAATGCAAATAGGGCCTCCCACCTCTCTGCTGCAGCCCCTAGGCTCTGGACAGCTAATGTGATTTCCTTCTTTTTGGGAATTTCTGTTTCCATTGAAACCATTTTTGAGGGGGGCAGGAGGCTTTTCCCAGGTGCCATCCAGAGAGTCTTAGAAGGGAGAGAACAGCTCAGGTTGAAGTTTGAGGAAATCATTCTTTTAGGGAGCCGGGCTCTTTCAAAGCCTCATTTTCTTCATCTGAGGTCTCAATTAGTCCCTCCTAAGGCTGCTCTGAGGCTGAAGGGCAGTGAAAGACTGGGGCCCAGGGTAGGTGCAACTTTCCTGTTTAAACCTGCTTTCCTTGGTGGATTCAGAGATGGAGAAAACAGGGCTTCTGCCCTCATGAAGCTCACAGTCTAGCAAGAAAAGGCAAAAACCAAAAAACAAAACAACAACAAAAAACAACCGAAAAACCAAAAAACACAAACCCAGATCACTTCAAAATTTAAAAGCAATTATAATACACTGTAATCAAGCAACCAAAATCAATATCATCATAGTGAGACAAATGGCCTCTACCTCCTGGTATGAAGCCTGGAGGACACACTGTCATCTAGGGAGCATTCCTGCAAAAAGATGCAGAACCTGAGGGATGCAGAACCAGAAACCATCAGACAAACCCCAACTCAGGCTAGGAAACAGGCAGGCGCTCTTTAGAAATACCGATGTAATGAAAGAAGAATTAACTTCCAGATTATCATGCAGTGCATGATTCTGGGTCAGATACTAGACTGGAAAAAAAATCTGTGAAGGATGGCATTAAGACATTTGACAAAATGTGAATATGGATTGTATTATACATATTTTATCCTGTGTATCTTAAGTTTCTTAAATATGATCAACATATTATGGTTATATAGCAGAATCTCCTTGTTTGGGTGCAATAAATGTGGAAATGTATAGGAATGAAAGATTATGGTATTCTTAGATTAGTCTCAGATGGTTCAGAGAACAAATGTGGCAAAATGCTAAAAATTGGTGAATCAGGTGAGAATTTTAGTGCTGTTCATTGAATTACTCTTGCAACTTTTCTGTAGGTTTGAAAGTTTTCAAAATGGGAAGTTGAAAAAAGAAATTTATTATTATTATTTTAAAAGGATGCTTAGAATGAACTTAAAAAATTTTTTTTGAATATTTTATTTATTTCTTAGAGAGAGAGACAGAGACAGAGACAGAGACAGCGTGAGCAGGGGAGGGTCAGAGAGAGGGAGATACAGAATCTGAAGCAGGCTCCACGCTCTGGGCTAGCTGTCAGCACAGAGCCTGATGTGGGGCTCGAACCCACGAACCGTGAGATCATGACCTGAGCTAAAGTCAGACGCTTAACCGACTGAGCCACCCAGGCACCCCAAGAAAATTATAGTAGGTTTTTAAAAAACATGATGATGATACCATAAGTTTGATTTTTAAAATCCTTATCTTTTAGAAGATACTTGCTAAATAAAACATTTTCAGATGACATAAAATGATCTATATTACTTGTTTAAAAATAATTATAGAAAGAGACAAGTATTTTTTTTTTAATGTTTTATTTATTTCTAGGAGAGAGAGAGACAGCGTGAGCAGGGGAGGGTCAGAGAGAGAGGGAGTCACAGACGGGAACAGGCTCCAGGCTCTGAGCTGGCAGTCAGCACAGAGCCCAACGCGGGGGTCGAACCCACGAACCGCGAGATCATGACCCAAGCGAAAGTCAGACGCTTAACCGACTAAGCCACCCAGGCGCCCCGAAAGAGACAAGTATTTGAGAGCTCAGATGAAAACAGATTGGCTGTAAATTGATAATTGAAATTGCATGGTGAGCATATCCTCTTTTGTTTTTCTTGTATTTGAATTTTCTATTATAAAAAGTGTATCATTGGGGTGCCTGGGTGGCTCAGTCGATTAAGTAGCCAACTCTTAATTTTGGCTCAGGTCATGATATCATAGTTCGTGGGTTTGAGCCCCGCATTGGGCTCTGTGCTGACAGTGCAGAGCCTGCTTGGGATTCTGTCTCCTCTCTCTGTCCCTCTGCTGCTTGCTCTCTATTTCTTAAAAGAAATTAAAAAAAAAAAAAAACTTAAAAAAAAATTACAAAAATTTTTAATGCTTATTTCTGAGAGAAAGAGAGACAGAGCATGAGCAGGGGAGGGACAGAGAGAGAGGGACACACAGAATCTGAAGCAGGCTCCAGGCTCTGAGCTGTCAGCACAGAGCCTGAGGCAGAGCTTGAACCTGTGAACTACAAGATCACGACCTGAGTTGAAGTCAGAAGCTTAACTAACTGACTGAGCCACCCAGGCACTCCAGTATTGTTTTTAAGAAAAGCAATTACAAGAAATATGAGTGTCAGGAGAGAAATACAGGTCTAGTAGGTGAACAGAATCCAGTCAATGGGCTTGGAGCATGGTTTTTAGAAGGGAGAGTGGTTAAGCAGGTTTTGATGGCAGCCAACTTAAGCAGGGGTGAGGTAAGAAAGAGCTCTCCAGGGCACTAGTTCAAAAGGTAGAAGAGTGAGACCTGGGGTGGTGGGATTTGTAGGATGTGAGGATAAGGCAAAGAGGAGAGGCCGGGTGGAGAGAAGAGAGATGGAGCTAGAGAGAACCATGCCTGCCAGGTATGGGCTTGGGTATTTATCCTGAAGCCAGTAGAGAGCTTTTAAGCAGGGAAGTGACAAGATGGGATTTATAACCGAGAAAGACCACTCCAGTGCTTTGTGGGCTGATAGAAAGGTATGAAGCTGGAGACAGTTGGAAAGTGCTCTCCCTTGAGTTAGATGAAGTCACTTCCCTCCACCAAGCCTTCCTGATCTCCCCAATTAAGGGATGAAGCTTAGGTGCCAGGTTTCAAACATGAAACCAACCTATCCCCCAAAACCCAGATGACTGTCTCCCATTACCACTTCCCTTTGCCTCCATCATCACAGGAAGCAGGATGGCTGATGGTTAAGAGTTCAGATTCTGGAATGAGGCTGCCTGGAGTCAAATTCTACTTCTGTCCTTTACTAGCTGATAAACTTGGGCAAATTTCTTTACCACAACTTTCTCGTATATAAAATAGGGGTGGTAATAATATTACTTAGTCATGGAGAAGTTGTGAGGATTAAGTGCACTGATGAGTGTCAGTTGCTTAGAACAGTTCCTGTCCTGCAGGGAAGACTCAGTAAGTCCTCGGTACCCAGGACTGTCCCAGGAGGATGCCAATGGATGGAAAGGGAAGAGAAAACAGGTTCTTTGTCCTCAAAGATCTCAGCTTTACTGGACAGATGGAACACAGATCGAAAAGCAGTATCAAATCACTGTATTATTGCATTATTTACAATCTTTTATACAACAGGAAATGACCGAGGTCCATCAGTATGGGAATGGCTAAAGAAATTGTGACATCCAGTAATTGGAAAATTCCCATTTTATCATATTAGGTAAAAATGCCAGAGGCAAAATTGAAAATGTCATGTGACTTCAGCCATATTTTGGAAAGAGTAGAGAGGGAAAAAAAAAAACACTGACATATTTACAGTGATCACCTCTAGATGGTGCTATTTGGGTGTGGTTGAATTTCTTAAAAATCTGTTTCCAAAATATCTAATGATAAGCATGAATTACATTTATAATGGGAACATTTCAACTTTATTTTGTTAAAAACATTTCTTTTGGATACAAATGAATAATGGTGAACATCATTAGCCATCAGAAAAATGCAAATCAAACCATGATGAGATGTCACTTCATACCCACCAAGGATGGCTATAACCAAAACAACAGATAATAGCAAATGTTGGTGAGGATGTGGAGAAATTGGAACCTTTGTGACCTGTTGGTGGGGATGTAATATGATGCAGTTGCTTGGAAAACAATCTGGCCGTTCCTCAAAAGGTTAAAACGGAATTACTATAATTCCACAAGCCACTGATTTCACTCTTAGTACATATATTCCCAAGAGAATTGAAAACATACATACAGACACACACACACACACACACACACACACACGCACACACACGCACACACACACACACACAAAACACGTACAGGAATGTTCACACCAGCATTTTCCATAATAGCCCAAAGTGGAAACAACCTTAAAAAAATTCCGACTGAATAAATTTAAAGATCTAATTGGCTTTATTTAATGATTCATGAATTGGGCAGCATCTCATCTTAGCAGATAGAAAGGCGCTCCAAGGAGCTGTACAAAATGGAAAATTTTATAAGCAGAAGGAGGTGGGGTAAGAAGAAATTCCAGCTGAAACTGAGTTGGGTTAGGTATTAAGTCTTGGTTGCTGATAAAGGCTTAGCACCAGTGATTCCATTTTGAGCTTGCTGTTTCTTTTTTAACAAACCCAGGTATCCAATAACAGATGAATACAGAAACAAAATGTGGTGTAACTATACAATGGAATATTACCTAGCAGTAAAAAGAACTAAAGCACTGATACATTTTTATTTATTATAATTATATTACATTATATATCATATTATATTATGTATCATATTACATTATATATCATATCATATAAAATAAGGCCATCAACTACAAAGTTGTAAACTAGGGTTGTAGGATTATTTTTTAATCTTTTTTTAATGTTTTATTTATTTCTGAGAGAGAGAGACAGAGAGAGAGAGAGAGAGCAAGCGAGCATGAGCAGGGGAGGGTCAGAGAGAGAGGGAGACACAGAATCTAAAACAGGCTCCAGGCTCTGAGCTAGCTGTCAGCACAGAGCCCGACTTGGGGCTCGAACCCACGAACCGTGAGATCATGACCTGAACCGAAGTTGGAGGCCCAGCTGACTGAGCCACCAGGCCCCCTAGTGTTGGAGGATTATTGATAGCTGGTGGTTACTCCATAATTATCATGTAAGAGGGGTTTCAGATAGCATTCTGGTGGAAGAGAGTGGATCTTGGAATTGCATTTCCATAGGATTTTATATACTAAGCAAATAATGTTGTCAATATCCAAAATGAGGAGGAGATTATGGTGAAAGAAGAGTAGATAAAAATATCAGGAATGACTCTTCTTTTCTCTAATACGAGGACCCTTAGCACACTGGTGTATTTCCTTTCAGATTGTTTCCCCTATCATATTTTCTACATCACTGCAAACATAATGTGTAAGCATGATAAATCCCAACTTTGTTTACTCAGCATTGCAGTAATCATTTTCCATTCTGTTACATTGACTATTTGACCATTATTTTTAAAATAAAAAAATGTGGGGTGCCTGGATGGCTTAGTCGGTTGAGCGTCCAACTTCGGCTCATGTCATGATCTCACAGTTCATGGGTTCCAGCCCTGCATCGGGCTCTGTGCTGACGGCTAGCTCAGAGCCTGGAGGCTGTTTCAGATTCTGTCTCCCTCTCTCTCTGACCTCCCCTGCTCGTGCTATCTCTCTCTCTCTCAGAAATAAAAAAATAAAATAAAAAATGTTTATTCATTTTTGAGAAAGAGAGTGCATGTGGGGGAAGGGCAGAGAGAGGGAGACAGAGGACCCTGAAGTGGGCTCCATGCTGACAGTGGAGAGCCTTATGTGGGGCATGAACTCATGGAACTGTGAAATCAAGGCCCGAGCTGAAGTCAGAGGCTTAACCAACTGAGCCACCCAGGTATCCCTTGAACATTATTTTTAATAATTTTGTAATGTTACATAGAACAAACCACAACATACTTAACTCATCCCCTATTGTTAGATAGTTAAGATGCTTCCAATTTTTTTTTACTATAATGAATAATGCTATAATTAACATCTTTGTTCATATTTTCCCTCATAATTCAAACTATTTCTTTGGGATAGATTCTCAGTTAGGATTCCGGGATTAAAGGGCCTTTATTGCTCTTGAAAAATGAAGACATCTTTGCAATTTAATAAATTCAAAATCACCAGTTTTTAGATATAATTGTATATGTAACTAACAAAATATACTTTGTTGTTATATATATTACAGTTAACAATATATTATTAGAACAGTTATTTTTATTTTCCTTGTTCCTTTTCTCTTTCCTTCTTAATTTCTGGGGAGGCTGAGTATCACTGTCTTTTTAAAAATTTTTTTGAATGTTTTTATTTATTTCTGAAAGAGAGACAGTGTGAACAGGGGAGGGTCAGAGAGAGGGAGACACAGAATCTGAAGCAGGCTCCAGGCTCTAAGCTAGCTGTCAGCACAGAGCCCAACATGGGGCTCGAACGCATGAACCGTGAGATCATGACCTGAGCCAAAGTCAGATGCTCAACCGACTGAGCCACCCAGGTGCCCCACACGCTCTCTTTTTTTTTAAACAGTATCCCAGTAAAGCTTCCATGCAGCAGCTATTCTGTGGTAAGTGGCTCTATCCCCTGAGTCTGTTGGAAAGTGATTGAATTCCAGTGCTATAACAAGGTTGTGAGGGCCTGAACCAGGTCCATGGTGGTGGGGAAGGAGGAGATGGGGTTGAATTCAAGAGACTTTAGGCGAAGTATAATATCCTTTATGAGGTGTAACAGTTGGATGTAGGGTAAAGGAGAGGAGAGAGAGCTGACTCAGTCTTGATAAGCCTAAGAATTTGGTAATAACATGAGAGAACCCAGAAAAGGAGCAGGGGCAGTTCAGTCTGGGTATATCAAGTTTGAGATACCCAAGGATGTCCAAGTGGTCCCTGGTATAGCAGATACTGTGGTATATCACCCAGATCTTTCTTTCAGGGCCAAAACACTCATTCCCTCATCCTGGAAGTGTTAGTGGTTGAGGGCTCTCAGCTGAGTCCCTCTCTGTATTTGTTCCTGTCCTCAGCTGAGGAGGTCCAAGTCAAACTGCCTTCCTAGGCAATCAACATCAATGACCAAAGTGGAGATATAATGGCCAGGCCCTCTTGTTCAAGGCAGGACAAATCTGAAGGCGTCCAGATTTCTGAGCTCATTATGGGATTGGTGGTGGCTTTTGTTTTGACCATTCAGTTCCTTCATCTGCCCAATTCTCCTTCCTCCCCTCCCCCATTGATGCTGATCCCAAGAGTACTCCCCCCAAAACTTCCTGCCTACAAATCTCCATCTTGGAGTCTGTTTTTAGGGAACAAATTCTATATAGTTAGAAATACATATCTTGGCTTGAGAGGAAAGTTTGTTTGCAAGAGAGAGATTTGGGGACCATTTGTCATAGGAAAGATGGTGGATATGGGGCTGTGGAGTGAGATGATGGAAGATGAGGGGCCCCATGAGTCTTAGAGAATGAAGGCCTACACAGAGGGGCTAGGAAAAGGAAGAATAGATAGAGAAGGGAACAGAGACACAACAATGTAAGGTGGAAACTGGTGTTTTCAGGAAGGGCAGCCAGTCAGGGTCTCTTGGAGTTTGACAGAGTCCAGGCCACTTTTATTTATTTGAGGATACAGGTACATTAAAACATGTCTAATACCAAAACAATGTGCTTTAAGTGTAGTATAATTTAAATGCTTCCATTAATAAATTCATTATTTTAATTCTAGTATTAAAATATAACGAATTTGTGTATAATCTCATTGGAAATACAATTTAAGGGGCACCAGGGTGGCTCAGTCGGTTAAGCATCCAACTTTTGATTTCAACTCAGGTCATGATCTCACAGTTCATGAGTTCAAGCCCCACATTGGGCTCTGTGCTGGCAGTGCAGTCTGCTTGGGATTCTCTCCCTCTCTCTCAAAATAAATAAGCATTTAAAAATATTTTTAAAAAGGATATAAAATTTAAAATAGACAATTCAGGCTCCTCATGCATATGAAGCCTGGGCCAAAAGTCTCTTGTGGCCACTGGTTGTCCCACATTCCTCTGCACTAAGCCCTGCAGTCAGCAGAGGCTAGCTTGGTTGGAAATTGGAAAACGAAAACAGAAAATAGAAAATGTTCATGAGGATGTAGAGAAATTGTACTCTCTGTGCATTGCTGGTTAGAATGTAAAATGGTGTAGATCTGGGGAAAACAGTATGAGTTCCTAAACTATTACGTGGAAAATTACTATGTGATCCAGAAATTTCATGTCTGGGTAAATACCCCAAAAAATTGAAAGCAAGGATTCAAACATGTTCATAGCAATATTATTTTTTTTTTAAAGTTTTAATGTTCATTTATTTATTTTGAGGAAGTAGGGAGGGACATAGAGAGGGAGAGAGAAAGAGTTCCAAGCAAGCTCTGTGCTGTCAGTACAGAGCGTGATGTGGGGCTTGATCTCATTAACTGTGAGAGCATGACCTGAGCTGTAATCAAGAGTCTGATTATTTAAAAAAAAGCTTTTTTTAAATATTTTATTTATTTCTGAGAGAGAGAGAGAGAGACACAGCGTGAGCAAGGGAGGGTTAGAGAGAGAGGGAGGTACAGAATCTGAAGCAGGCTCCAGGCTCTGAGCTGTCAGCACAGAGACCAACATGGGGCTCGAACCCACGAACTATGAGATCATGACCTGAGCCGAAGTTAGACACTTAACTGACTGAGCCACCCAGGCGCCCCATAGCAACATTATTCACAGCTGCCAAAAGTGAAAGCAACTCAAGTGTCATCAACGATGAATTGATAAGCAAAATGTGGTACATACACATAATGGAATATTAATCTGCCTTGAAAAGGAAGGAAATCCTGACATGCTGTAGCATGCATGAACCTTGAGGACATCATGCTAGGTGAGAAAAGCCAGTCAACAAGGAACAAATGCTGAATGATTCCCCTTATGTGATGTACCTAGGATAGTCAAATTCATAGAAAGTAGAATGATGGTTGCCAGAGGCTGGGGCAAAGAGAGAAATGGGGAGTTATTATTTAATGAGTATAGAGTTTTATTTTGCAAGATGAAAAGAGAGTTTTAGAGATGGATGGTGGTGATGGTTACACAACAGAGGGAATGCACTTAATGCCACAGAACTGTATCCTTAAAAATAGTTAAGATGGGGGGCACCTGGGTGGCTCAGTCGGTTAAGCAGCCGACTTCGGCTCAGGTCATGATCTCACAGTCTGTGGGTTCAAGCCCCATGTCGGGCTCTGTGCTGACAGCTCAGAGCCTGGAGCCTGTTTCAGATTCTGTGTCTCCCTCTCTCTCTGACCCTCCCCCACTCATACTCTATCTCTCTCTGTCTCAAAAATAAAATAAATGCTTAAAAAAATAGTTAAGATGGTAAATTTTTTTGTTATGTATGTTTTACCATACATGTAAAAGTGAACAAACAAACAAAAGTGATTACCATGAGCTCCATTCTTGTATACCTGTTATTGACCTCTGCCAGGGACTCATCAGAGCCAAGTGACCTCATGCAATCCATACTCAGCAGCGTCACAAGCAAGTGGCACACAAGTTACAGCCATCAGAGCTTAGGAATGAAACTAACTCTGTAGGTGATGTGCTTTACAAGTCGTGATTGAAAAATTAATTACTTGGGGCGCCTGAGTGACTTAGTCGGTTAAGCGTTCGACTTTTGCTTAGGTCATGATCTCGCGGTTCGTGGGTTCGAGCCCCGCATCGGGCTCTGTGCTGACTACCAGCTCAGAGCCTGGAGCCTGTTTCAGAGTCTGTGTCTCCCTCTCTCTCTGACCCTCCCCTGTTCACGCTGTCTCTATCCTAGAAATAAAATAAAAATATTAAAAAAAAAAAGAAAAATTAATTACTTGTGGTTGGTGACTAATAAAATAATTATACTCGGGGCGCCTGGGTGGCTTAGTCGGTTAAGCGTCCGACTTTCGCTTAGGTCATGATCTCGCGGATTGTGGGTTCGAGCCCCGCGTCGGGCTCTGTGCTGACTGCCAGCTCAGAGCCTGGAGCCTGTTTCAGTCTGTGACTTCCTCTCTCTCTGACCCTCCCCTGCTCACACTGTCTCTCTCTCTCTCTCTCTCTCTCCTAGAAATAAATAAAACGTTAAAAAAAATTAAAAATAAAATAAAATAAAATAATTATACTCACTGCAAAAAAAAAAATCTACAAGTAACAAATGTGGACAGCTTAAATCAGGTGTTGCAACATACCTCAAGTTCAGATTTTGGGAGAATTCACCTCTTTGCCTTGGGTGATTTGTGCCTTTTGGAAAGAAAGGGAAGAGCCTGAGCTCTTGTCAGTGAACTTGACAGCCAGTGGTGACTGGAAGGAAGTACAAAGATTGTTATATTATCATCATGGGCTATGTGTATGGTGTCCTAGAGATGTACAGTCTGCAACCTGCACAGCCATTCTGAGTTCCTTGAGTGGCAGGCAGTGAGTTAGAGGAACATGTAAACACCTCCTCAAATCCTCAGAAATACGTGGGAGAGGGGACAGACTTCCGTGGTCACCCAAGATCAAGGCTGGGATTATTATTATGTGCATGCAGGCACAGTATTACATTAGAGAATCTCCAGCGCATGTGTGAGCAAATGTGTATGAATGGACACAAGGCCTACTCCCTTCTCCAGCAGGTGAGAGCAGAGGGAAGGGCTTTTTCCCCACTGCTAGGAGCTGGGGGTGATGCCCTTGGCTGTTATAACGGTGTTTGTACAACTCCTACAGGTGTAGCTGTTCCTCCAGACAGATGTGAACTGTTATGAGCTGTGAGGGCTGGAATGGGGTCCTGAGATGCTGACCTCAGCAGCAACCCGGCCTCTCCTTGGCTCAGAAGTTCAGGGCAGCCTGCTTCTTTTGCCCCAATTCCAGGATCAGGGAAGGAAGACCCATGGCAAGAGTTAATGGCTCTGCACTTGGTCAGTGTTCTGGGTTCGGGTCGGGTGAGAGGGCACTGAGGAGCCTTCCCATGCTGCAGAGCTGGGCCTTTTCTGAGGCGCGGAGCTGGGGCTCCAGAGGCTTGGGATTCTGGCCAAGTGCCTGCTTATGTGTCGGGCACCCGGTCAGTCTCCCAGTCTTGTTCTTGGTACTCTAACCCTCCTCACCCCACTGCCCCCTCGCCGGAGATGAGGCTGGCTGGGTCTCTCCAGGCAGGTGCGTGGAGAAGGGCAAAGCCCAGGGGAGAAAACAACCCCATTCCTTCTCAGGACCCTCTTTGTCCCTCTTTACAATCTCTTTCCTGGGGGTCTTTTGTATAAATGGAGTGAGAGCCAGCACAGAATAAGCCTCTGGCTCTTCATTAAAGGTGTGTGTGTGTGTGTGTGTGTGTGTGTAAGGAGAGAGACCTGTGCTGAAAAATGAACGTGTCCCTTTTCCAATTTCCCCACAGCTCCCACCTCCCAGGCCCTGCTCATCTGTGCAGGTGGACCCCGGGCTTATCATTAAGTCTCCGTCTCTGACACCTCTGCGGCTTCTATGCCTGGGGCACCTCTGCCTCCCCTCTCCCTGCCCCTCCCCGTTAGCTTCAGCGCCAGACAGCTCCCCACCCCCCACCCACATCCCCAAAGCTGCCCCGCCACCCTAGTGCCAGCCCTCAGAAGCAGCCCTTTACAAAGTAACTCCCCAGCCCCTCTCCAACCGTGGCACTGAGCCCGAAGATAACAGGAGGAGAGAGAGGAAGGAAAAAGAGGAGGAATACAGAGAACATAACCCAGTTTAGAAAGATTGAGTTTAGGAAGAGGAATGAACTGGTCAGTCCAGCTATTTCATTTAATTAATTAATTAATTAATTTAACTTTTAAAAAAATGTTTATTTATTTTGGAGAGAGAAAGAGGGAGACACAGAACCTGAAGCAGGTTCCAGGCTCTGAGCTGTCAGCACAAAGCTTGGTGTGGGGCTCAAACTCACGAACTATGAGATCATGACCTGAGCCAAAGTTGGATGCCTAGACGACCGAACCCCCTGGGCACCCAGTCCAGCTATTTTATACTCATCTACTCACCTAGTCATCTGTCCTCTGCTTGTCTGTCTCTCCAACTTCTCTTTCTGTTTTTCCTTTGATCTATTACTTGTCATGCACTCATTCTTCCATGCATTCATTCATTCTTCATCTACTGATCAAGTCCCAGTCAAAGGGAACCACAAAACAATTTACATATCAGAAAAATTTCCAAGCTGCACTTTTGGAAACATTTACTTTCACCCAGTTCTTATACTCTAGCTTCCACTCTCTGCCCAAGGATGGTTTGTACCTACCCCCTTCTTTTATTTTTTTTTTAATTTTTAAAGTTTATTTATTTATTTTGAGAGAGACAGAGACAGTGTAAATAGGGGAGGGGTAGAGACAGAGGGAGAGAATCCCAAGCAGGCTATGCACTGGCAGTGCAGAGCCCAATGTGGGGCTCAGACCCATGAAACCATGAGCTCATGACCTGAGCTGAGACCAAGAGTCGGACTGAGCCACCCAGGTGCCCCTGTACCTACACGTCTCTGTCTCTCTGAAACCTTCCTCCACCCAGCTCCACTTGAAGTGGCTACACCTTCTTACTAGCACCCAAATTCCCTTACCCTTGGCCTCCTGCAGCATCTGCCTAATACCCACTGCAGGCTAGCCTGCTGAGGATTGTGGTAGGGGATCCCCTGGCCTTTCTGCCCTTGAGGGGCATTCAGTGATGCTGCTTCTCTTATCCCCACCTCATCCCACATGCTCAGACCTGCTCAAGCCCTACCTATTCTGTTCCTCACCCCTTCAACCAAGGCCAAGCTACGGACCACTTGGCCATGGACATGAATCCCCTCAACCTGCCCCTCAACTCAAATGATCTCTGCTCTCCCATCTTTCTTTCTCTATCAGTTCTGATTTCGCCTTCTGGGAAAGGCCAACAACCACTTTGCTTTCATTATATCGTTATTATTATTATTATTATTATTATTATTATTATTATTGAGGTATAATTGACACATAGTATTGAGTACAAGAGTACAGCATAATAATATGATATTTGCATAACTGCAAAAATTATCACCGTAATAAGTTTAGTTACTATCTGCCATCATACAGTTACAAATTTTTTTCTTATGATGAGAACTTTTAAGATTTACTCTCTTAGTAATTTCAAATATGCAATACGGTATTATTAACTATAGTCACCATGTTGTACACTACATCTCTATTATTTATTTATTTTATAACTAGAAGTTTGTACAGTTTGTTCCCCTTTATCCATTTCCTTTCTTTTTTTAAAAAATGTTTCCTTATTTATTTGGAGAGAGAGAGAGAGAGAGAGAATGTGAAAGGAGCAGAGAGAGAGGGAGAGAGAGAGAGAATCCTAAGCAGGCTTTACAAATGTCAGCACAGAGCTGGATGTGGGGCTCAATCTCACAAACTGTGAGATCATGACCTGAGCCAAAATCAAGAGTCAGATGCTTTTAACCAACTGATCCACTCAGGTGTCCCTTTGTTCCCCTTTATCCATTTCACCCATACTCTATTCCTCCACTCCTCTGGCAACCACCAGTCCATTCCTATATTTGTGAGCTTGGTTTTTGTTTTGTTTTGGTTGTGTGGGTGTTTTGCTTTTTTATATTCCACATGTAAGTGAGGTCATACAGTATTTATCTTTCTCCATCTGACTCATTTTACGTAGTATAATGTCCTCAAGTTCCATCCCTGCTGTGGCAAATAGTGAGATCCATTCGTTTTTATGGCTGAGTAGTATTTCATCGTATATATACATACCACATCTTCTTTATCCATTTGTCCATGAAAGGACACTTAGGTTATTTCCATGTCTTGGCTATGGTAAATAATGCCACAGTGAACATGGGGAGCATACATCTTTTTAAATTAGTGTTTTTGTTTTCTTTGGATAAAAACCCCAAAGTGGTAATTTTGCAATTCCAGTGGAATTGCTGGATCATATGGCAACTCTGTTTTTAATTGTTTGAGGAAAATTCATGCTGTTTTCCACAGTGGCTTTACCAATTTACTTTCCTACCAACAGTACACAAGTTTTCCCTTTTCTCCATATCCTTACCTATATTTACTATTTCTTGTTTTGATAATAGCCATTATCAATAGCCATTATCACCAACAGGTGTGAAGTCATATGTCATTGTGGACAACTGTGGGTTTGAACCCTGCTTTCTCTAGTCTTCCTGGAGCATCTTTTCTTTCCTAAGTCTTCTTGCTCTTCTGCCTCCACCATTTCCTTCCCTTAGCCCACAAATGGCTTCCTCCAATCCCTTATTCCCTTATCACCAGCCCAGCCTCCTCTCTGCAAAGTCCCACTACAGAAGGAGAACCCCCTATCTCCTTCTGTCTGTTTTTACTCTTTAGTTCACTACAGTTAGTCTTCTGTCTCCCACTGCCCCATGAAACACTCTCAGAGGGTAGTCAATGACTTCCATGTTTCATATTTAATGATATCCATTCCATTCTTATTTTACTTGCCCACATACAATATTTGGTATAATACACTTGATTCCCTTTCTTGAAACTTTTTTCTCTATTATCTTCTGAGACATCATTGTCTCCATGTTATTGTCAACCCTTTGTAATAATTTCTTCATAGTGTTTCAGTATTTCTGTTTGAGCTGTCAGACTGAGCTAGAATTTTGATACAAACACATAGAAATGAAGAATAAAAAGTTCTAGATTTTTCCCTTCCAATTAAAAAAAAAATGTATCTGAGCTTGAAAGAAACAAAGGGAAAATTCCAAATGCCAAACAGCACTATGGATTCCTTTAGTGGTGAGTGGGAGCTAAGGCCATGTAGCCCATGCTGGGGTTGAGATCTAAACTTTGGGGCTGGGCTTTTAATACTAGATGCCAGCTGGAGTCAAAACTACAGGATAGAACTAGGCTCCCTGCATAAAGATGGAGGCAGGAAAGAGCTCTGTTGTCTGTTAATTTAGACCTGTGGAACTCTTTCCATAGGCCCATTTCCTGGGGGATATGGACAGAAGTGGAAATAGGCCACTTAGTCTAGTCTAGAGAAGTGTTTATATCAACCCTGAGAAATCTGACCCTCTGGCCTGATCAATATGTGAGTAGAAGGCTATGATTCTACACTATCTTTCTGAGTTCTGATATAGAAATCTCAACCTCAAAATAGCCCCCGCCTAAGATAAAAATTGATCCTGTGCCTGTGAACTACATTGGCCAGAGGCAATCCACAATCTACTGCACAACCCAGGGCATTGATAGAATCCTATGAGTGAAAATTTCCCAGAAGATATGTTCACAAATAAAAATTGCAAAACAAGCAAGGAAATCAAATAGCAGAGAAGATGGCCTGCAAAGCATAGATAATAATCTAATAGGGTATAAAATAGCCAAGGAGAGAAAGAAAATAACAAAGTACATAAGGCATAAATAAGGTACTATTAAAAATTAACAGGTGAATTTGAAATATAATTCTTAAATTTTTTAATTTTAATTTTAATTTTTTATATTTTTATTTATTTCTAGGAGAGAGAGAGAGAGACAGCATGAGCAGGGGAGGGTCAGAGAGAGAGGGAGATACAGACTCGAAATAGGCTCCAGGCTCTGAGCTGGCAGTCAGCACAGAGCCCGACGCGGGCTCGAACCCACGAACTGCGAGATCATGACCTAAGCGAAAGTCAGACGCTTAACCGACTAAGCCACCCAGGCGCCCCTTAAATTTTTTAAATATTTATTTTTGACACACACACACACACACACACACACACACACACACACACACAAATGCAAGCCAGAGAGGGGCAGAGAGAGAGGGAGACACAGAATCCGAAGCAGGCTCCAGGCTTTGAGCTGTGAGCACAGAGCCCGATGCAGGGCTCGAACTCCAGGACTGTGAGATCATGACCTGAGCTGAAGTCCAACACCTAACCAAGGAGCCACCCAGGCACCCTGAAATACAATTCTAAACATAAAAATTGTAGTCTTTGAAAAAAATAATTCAGTGGAGGGGGTGACTGGCTTGCTCTGTTGGTAGAGCATGTGACTCTTGATCTCTGAGTTGTGAGTATGAACCCCACAGTGAGCATAGAGGTTACTTCAAAAAAATTAAAAATTAAAAAAAAATTTAGTGGATAAGTTAAACAAGTGGACATAACTGAAAAGAACTTTGTTGAATTTTAATTTAAGATCAGTGAAAATAACCTGGGATCCAGCACAACATAAAGATCTGGGGGGAGGAGCACCTGCATGGCTCAGTTGGTTAAGCAGCTGGCTGTTGATTTTGGCTCAGGTCATGATCTTAGCGTTTGTGGGATTGAATCTCATGTTGGGCTCTGTGGTGATATCGTGGGGACTGCTTGAGATTCTCTCTCTATGCCCCTCCGCTGCTCCTACTCTCTATTTCTGTCTCTTTTTCTTTCTCTCTGTATCTCTCAACATAAATAAATAAACTAAAAAAAAAAAAAGATCTTGGGGGTGAAAAACAGACTCAAATAATAGTATGGTAAGCTTCAAAAAATATATCTCACAGGAATTCCAGAAGGAGAGAGCTGTGAGAGTGGGGGAAAGACAATATTAGGAGAGATATTGGATAATAATTCTTTAGAATTGATGAATGGTATGAATTCTCAGATTGAAAATGAACATGGTGTCTCAAGGAGCATAAATTAATATAGAGGCACATCTTGTACATAACAGTGAAACTACAGAACATTAAGGAAAAATAGAAAATCTTAAAAGCTACCAAAAAGAGAAAATATATTACATAAAAAGGGATTGCAATCAGACCCACAGTGTCTATTGAGACTTCTCAGTAGCAACAGTAGATGCTAGAAGGCAATAGAATAATGTCATCAAAGTGTGAGAAAAAATAACTATCTACTTAGAGTTCTATACCTGACTGACTTATCACAGAAAGTTGATGGCAAAATAAAGTGGTTTCAGTCAAATAAAGGCAAAAACAGTTTTTGCTAAAAGAATTATTAAAGGTTGTCTATCAGTAAGAAAGACATTAAATCCAGGGGAGGTGTGGGATGCAAGAGGCAGTAATGTTCTAAATGTTAAAATGTTTCTAAATGTTAAAAAAAGATTCTATCTCCTGTACAGATTTCTCCTTCTGTATTCACCCCCTAAATATTGTTGTTACCTTGAATTCTGTCCTTTCCCCCCCCTCTCCCGACTCTACTTGGGCAATTATATCTACACAAATGCTTTCAACTATCATCTATCAACAGATGCTTCGGAAGACTCTATTTCGGTTCTTGACTTTGAGCCCATATATGCAACTGTCTGATGGGCATCTCCATTTAAATGTTCCAAAGACTCCTTCAATGCATCATGCTTGAACTGAATTCACCACCTTCTTCAAACCTGTTCCTCCTCCAGTTCCTCTTTCACAATGAATGTCACTAGTACCTACTCAGTCTCCCTAAATCCAATCATTTACTGACTTCTAAAATGTTTCTTTAATTATGTCTCCTCCAAATCATTGCCTTGATTCATTCAGGCCACCATCATCCCTAGCTTTGAGTGTAAAGGGAAGGAAACTTTTACTTGTAAATCTTGACTTAAACGAGGCAAAACAACTGGCATGGTACCTGTCAGATAGTGATGACTTAATAAGTGACAGGTATTTATTTATTTTTTAATTAGTTGATCATGAACACTTTATGATGTAGGTTCTACTCTTATTCTTATTTTAGAGTTCAGGCAACTGATGTTCATGAAAATTAATGTCACCCAAAGTGATTGAAGACCTCAAGCTCTTAACCACTGTGTACTTACCACATGATGTTTTAATCATGGACAGAGGTGTCTATTTTCCTCAAAATACCCAAGCTGCCCAAGGTCAGGGACTGGATTGGATTTGTTTCTGCATTATTTATAGATATTTGCTGAACTGAATCTGATTGAGAGCTTTGAGGATGAAGTTGGCACTGGATGGATACCCACAAGGACTAATGGCAGAATTAGTGAAGAGATTAGTAAGCAGGGGGTGCTTGTGGGAAAAGGGTAACTTCGGAGGCTAACGGAAAGAGGGGTTGATATGTGGAGCACCTTAAGGACACTGCCTGGTAGTTTGGGCCTCTGATCCTATAGCTGTTCTTCCTTGATGGTTCTTTTGACTTTATTTGGGGGGAGGAGGGTAGAGATGCAGGGGAGCTATGCTGGAACTGAAGGGGTCACATTGTGAGCATCCACACTCTTCATTGGACCTATGGACGGATAAGAGAGAAATTTATGGCTCCTCTCAGGGAGAAAAAAAAAATGCCTGATTCAAAGCTAGGTATACAATGTCAGTTCTTAGTTTTGACAAATGTGTCTTGGCAATATAACACGTTAGCAATGGGGAAGTTTAGTGAGGGGTATACAGGAACTCTCTGTAGTATCTTTGTTGCTTTTCTGTAAACTGAAAATTATTTAAAAATAAAAAGTTTCTTAAAGATTGAAAAGCAAGGGGTGGTTAAACCCATGGCTAGAATCCCTTCCTGTGAACAGAGAAAGGAAAGCTTCTGTTGTCCTTGGACAAGCTAGTTTGCTGCTCTGAACTTCAGTTTGTTAATTTGTGCAATGGAGAAATACCCTTTTGAAGTATACCTGCTGGTGATATGATGATAATGAAATGAGTGGAAGACCAGGAGGAAGGTCAGATCCTGCAGAGCTATGAGATTTAGGACCAGGCACTAGGTCCATCAAGGAAGCAAGTTCAAGCCCTAGGCAGAGGCAATGGTGGTATCAAGTTTAGTTCATCCCAATACACCAGATACTGAGGCAGGATAATTCAAGGCCCCTGCCCTGAGAGATAAGGCGGTGGTCCACTTTATGGAACAGGGCCAGGCAGACACTAACACTTTCTCAGAGATGATGTCCCAAAGCCCTGGGCTATGAATGGCTTATCTCTGACTCATCCTGTCCTCCTGGATCCCTGGGAGAGAAGAACAGTTCAGAGGAGGTTGAGAGGGCTGGAACCCAGCAAGAGCAGTAGCCCAGGTTCTGGACCCAGAGGACAGGTCCTCCACCCCCCATCAATGAAGTAGGAGGCAGGTAGCAGCTCATGGCCAGAGGAACAAAGTGGCAACTTTGAGCTGGGGGCAATGAGTGAAGCTGGGCTCTGCCAGGTAGAGGCTGAGCATTTCTGCACTCTTGGGCCCTCCTTTGCATTAATTACCCACTGACATGGTTTGTGCGCCGCTCTCCCTTTGTGCTATTTTAATTAACAGAGATCTCCTCCGAGCAAACCAGCTGCTGTGTAACTTGTCAAACTGTCAGCACACATAGGATGGGTGCCATGGGGGTATTAAGTGTGGAAACTACTGATGGGCTCTCATCTCTTTGGTGTATTTGAACCTACCTCGAAACCCACCCCTGTATAATAATGGGCAGAAGGGTACCAAGATCAAGAATTAGCTTTGGGTTCAGACAGACTTAGGCCTGATTTTGACTATTGCCACAAATTTGCTGTGAGACTATGGACAAATCACCTAACTCTTCTGGTTCTTATTTTCCTCATCTGCAAAATGGGAATCTTCATACTTATCTTGTCACAAAGATTGTGGTAGATCATCTAGTGCCTGTAGTGCTCAATAAATATGATTTGTTATGAAATTGGCCTTCCTGGTCAGTGTAGAGTTCCCTCTCTAGCTCTTTGTAAGTTCATTATGCCCAGAGAGGAAACTTTAACTGAAATGTACATGGGAGAAATCTCCCAGTTCTCAATATTGACTTTTATTTTTCTACATATTGCCATTCCGTGCTCAGTGAACCCTCTCTTTCTCAGTAGTTTTGCCTCCCATCAAGTAGTTAGGACCCTGCAATCCTCTTCCTTCATTTTCTTTTTCCTAGCAGGTCCATGGGTGGAATGGGCATTCTCCTTGAGGGTCTTAAAGGTTACATACAAGTACTCTCGCTGAAAAAATGAACAAATGAATGAAAGGATGGATGGAGTTGGAAGGGTTTTAAAGTGGAGCCAATGGTGGAGTTTTCCTGAAGGAAAAGTTATTTAGGTAAAGGGAGGGAGTGAAGGCAGGGGAGTGTTCTAGGCAGAGATAATACCATGTTCAAATTCCTAAAGGCAAGAGATAGCATGGGGTGCCGCGGTGGCTCAGTTGGTTAAGCATCTGACTTCGGCTCAGGTCATGATTTCATGGTTCGTGGGTTTGAGCCCCGTGTTGGGCTCTGTGCTGACAGCTAGCTCAGAGCCTGGAGCCTGTTTCAGATTCTGTGTCTCCCTCTCTCTCTGACCCTCCCCTGCTCATGCTCTCTCAATCTCTCTCTCTCTCTCTCAGAAATAAATAAAAACATTAAAAAATTAAAAAAAAGAGATAGCATCCTGTATTTGAGGATCTTAAAAGGGCTTAGTCAAAGAGAAAAGGCATGTGGATGGCAGGGGGTAGGTGTGAGAGGTGAGGCTACAAGAGAAGGTGGGAGTGGGATCTGAACATAGGCCTTGTTGGGCCTTCTTTCAGAGTTTAGATTATTGTCATATAGACAATGAGAAGCCAATGAGGGATATTATGTAGCAGAAGGATATAGTCCTATTTGTATTTTAAAAGGATAGCTCAAATGACGTGTACATGGTTAAGTTATGAAAGGCAAAAGTGGATCCAGAAAATCTAGTTAGGGGGGTGTTGTTTGAATCAAGATTAAAACCGAAAGCCTCACTTGTCAAAAAAAGAACTAGACTTCTCTTCCTTTAGAGATCTTTAGGGGGCAGAAGCTACAAAATTAATATTGATTGAATATGGAAAGTTGAAAAATAAAACAGAGGAAGAAGAAGCCAATGAGAAGTGGCCAGAAGATGAGACGAAGATGAAAGAGTCAAAACTTGCCAAGAGAGAAGACAATCAGAAGAGAGTCCCAAGGAAGGACTGGTCAATAATATCTAAGTCTGCCAAGAGCTTCCACCTACAGTGACTGGGAAGTGGACACTGTGTCAGTTCAGAAGATATGGCTGGTACCCTTGGTGGGTAGCTGTGAGTGGGTGGGGTGGGGGTGGGTGGAGTATAGAAGGCATTGAGTGATTTGGGAAATGCAGGACCATAAGAAGAAGAGTGAGAGGACACAACTCTTCAAAGAAAACTGGCAATGAATGGAGGGAGAGAGACAGAATGGCAGATAGAAGGAATTGTTTTATAGAGGAATAGCTTCTTTTAAGATGGGAGTGCTATGAGCATATTTAAATACAAGGGGAAGGATCTAGTAGACAGCAAGAGACTGAAGATATAAAAGATAGGGAATAGTTGATGGAGAAAGGTTCTAGAAAAGATGGGAGTGGTGGGATGCAGAGCGTCAGTGAGCAGGTAGTTGTGGATCCTTCTGAGATGGGAGGAGGTAAGGATGAGAAGAAATTTGAGGAGGTTTCTACTGGGAAATGTTTAGGAAGCTAAAAGTGTCTGCTTCTGCTGGTCCCTAAACTATGTATGTTCTCTGTAAAGAAAGGGGTGACATTATTTGCTAGGAGTGAAGCCAGGAGGTGGTGAAGATGTGGGTTTGACAAGAAGGATTAAAGCAGCTGTTTAAGGAAAGGCTGGAAACTGGTTGGAGGTTTGAGAAAAGGCCTGTGTGCCAGGCTGAGGCCCCGATGAAACAAACTTGTGCTGCTTTCTGGATAGAGTTCTTCCTTTCTCTTGTCAATTTTTTCATCACCCAAGTGGAGGCCCATCTGCACACTGCTCACCTGCTGGGGATGCAGTAGCGAAACCAGGAGAGAAGAGGCTTGGGGCAGCTGAGTTTGTGCAGACATCCTATGAGATGTATCTGATGACTGTGGCATTGGCCTAGGGGATGAGGGCTCTTCAAGGACAGGAACTGTGGCTCTGAGGATCTCCAGCTTCTGCTCAGAGGTATGAGAACTGGGACACTTGGGTACCTAGAGAGAGACATACAAAGAAAGAGAGGGAAGAGTTCTGTTCTTCCAAACCTTCTCTCTCTCTCTCTCTCTCTCTTTCTCTTTCTCTCTCTCTCCTCCCTGCCTTGGCACCAGACAGATAGGTTCTCTGATGATACAAATGTCTTGGCACAAATCTACAGGTTGGCAAAGTCACATCCTTCCTGGCTCATCGATGTTGAGTCAACTTAACTCTTCTCAGGCTGGAAGACTTTCAGCTTAATTTTGTGCAGCCATGTGATCCTCTGTGAGTGTGTGTGTACAAATTTACCTGCACATATGTGAGCCTAAGTGAGAGTACATGAGTGTCCTTTTCAGTGAAAGTGTGCTTATGAACTTGGACATGTGTAGATTTATATGGGAATGTGGTAGAGTGTGCATGTGTGTTAGTCCATACGTATTTATGTAGGTCTACAGAGGAGTGAGTGTGTCTTAGTGGACTCGTGGGCCAGTGTGAAGAGATAGGCCCCAATCAAACAATGTGATCTTGTGTTTGAATCTGTGTGTGCAAGATTGATATATGAAAGCCTCTGCATGGGGGGCTTATGTGTAGGTGTATCTGTTTAAACCTATTTATCAATAATTATAATACCTAATACAGTAAAGCCTTGTATTGCGAGTAGCTTATTGTGTGAGTGTTCCCCAAGATGAGCAAACATTTCTAATAAATTTTAATTTAATAAATGAGTGATGTCTTGCAATATGAGTAGTACGTGATGCCAAATGTCACATGATCACAACTGAGCCAATGGTTCTTGAAATTCGCTTTGATATATGAGTGCTTTGGATTACAACCATGCTTCTGGAACAAATTATGCTCGAAAACTAAGGTTTTACTGTATTTGTATTATTCACATTTTACAGAGCATTTAGATATGTTTTTCATTTCATTATGCTTTTCACAACCTTGTGAAGAACATAGGATGGAATATTCTATAAAAATTATGCATAAATTAACAATGTATTCTATATCCCCAGTGTGTTGGAAAGGGTCTATTGAATCTGGGGATGGGAATGAGAGTATGTGTGGTTAATCTCAGTGTCAGCACCCCCACATCTGTCCATGTGATAGGGCAAAGGGGTCCCCTCTTGTCAGCACAGGGAGAGCCTGAGTCGGTCTGGGCTCTCTGACTGCACACAGAACAGGGTCAAGGGATGCTCAGAGGGAGCCTGGACATAACAAGCTCTTAGTTAGCCCCTCACTCTCCCATATCCTCAGCCTACATCTTCATTTTCTCCTGATCTTCTGGGTCCTTCTTTTGCCTATAAACTTGCTTAGGTTTTTTCCATTCCAAAACAGGCTTACCTCAAACCATCATTCAAATATTCTCCTTCCATTCACTTCCAAAATTCTTGGAAGAATAGTTGTGATCAGTGGATATACTTCCTTCTCTTCCATTCTCTTCCAAAACAGTGCAGTATGGCTTCTGCTCCACCGCTCTTGATAGAGCTACCAATAAATATGAATGCCAATCCCAGTGGCCTTTCTTGCTGCCCATCTGAAACATTTGACACTGTGGACCCTTGCCTTTCTTCTGAGACCATCTCCTCCTCCCTTGGCTTGTGACACCATTCTATGCTTGGGGAGCCTTGGTGGCTCAGTGGGTTAGGCATCTGATTCTTGATTGCAGGGTTGTGAGTTCAGGTCCCGTGTTGGGCTCCACACTGCACGTGAAGCCCACTTTTTAAAAAAATGAAAAAACTGGGGCGCCTGGTTGGCTTAGTCGGTTAAGCGTCCGACTTTCGCTTAGGTCATGATCTCGCGGTTCGTGGGTTCGAGCCCCACATCGGGCTCTATGCTGACTGCCAGCTCGGAGCCTGGAGTCTGTTTCAGTCTGTGACTCCCTCTCTCTCTGACCCTCCCCTGCTCGCGCTGTCTCTCTTAGAAATAAATAAAACATTAAAAAAAAAATGAAAAACAACACTCTATGCTCATCCTCTTTCCTTCTTTGTGATACCTCATTCTTGGTCCTTTGTTCCTCTTTCTCCACCCCCCCCCTTTATTTTACTGTATGTATGTATGTGTGTATGTATGTATGTATGTATGTATGTAGGCTCCATACCCAATGTGGGACTGAACTCACAATGCTGAGATCAAGAATTGCATGCTCTACCAGCTGACCCAGCCTCCACCCACCCTTTAAATGCTAGGGCAGAGACACCTTGGTGTCTCAGTCTGGTGAGCTGCTAACTCATGATTTCAGCTCAGGTCATGATCTCAAGGTCATGATCTCACAGTTGTGAGACTGAGCCCCATGTCAGACTGGGCGTAGAGGCTGCTTGGGATTATCTCCCTCCCTCCCACTGTCCCTCTCCTGCTGGTGCACATGCTCTCTCTCTCTCTAAAATAAAAAATTAAAATTAAAATTAAAATTAAAACAATAAATGTTGGGGTGAACTCCAATCTGCTTTTCCTATCTATAAATCTCATCTCTATCCAAGTCATGTTCTTCCAACTCCCTGGTCTCTGTTTCCAGCCCAGATGCGTCTCTCACGTGGAATCAGGAAACATTTGTCCCATTTCTATTTGATGTCCACCCCCAACCCTTCTGCCCTTCTCACATTCACTTTTTTGAGCACATTCAAGTTAGGTACCTTCACATTGCTGTTTAGCCATCACAATCCTCTAGCTCCAGAATTCTTCACCTTGCAGACAGACCTCTGTGCCTGTGAAGTAATAACTCCTGTTTCCCTCTCAACCTCTGACAGCCACCATTCTACATTCTTTCTGTATTGATTTGACTACTCTAGGACCTCATCTAAGCAGAATCTTACAAGTAGAATCATGACTGGTTTATTTCACTCATCATAATGTCCTCAAGGTTCATTCATGTTATAACATGTGTCAAAGTTTCCTACCTTTTTATGGATGAATAATATTCCATTGTATGCATATACTACATGCAGTTTACATCTTAAATCCTTATTAACCTGCATAATTCTATACAATAGAGATTACTGTCCCCATTTTTCAGATGAGGAAACTGACACTTAGAAGAAGAGTGGCTTGTGGCTTGTCCTAAAGGCAGAACCCAGGGTAGAGCCCAGGTCCCATCCTCTTTCTTTCCTCACTCCTTACTTCATTATAAAGCCCCCAGGCACAGGCCTCATGCTCATCTGTGACTGAGATTCACCTATGATTGAGGTTATCAGACAGCTCATGGTGGGAGATACACTCCATGTCCTGTCAGCATGCAAATCACCACACACTAGACTTAGTCATAAGAAATATAGACTGAGACAGGGACCCAGACTCCACATGATCCTCCAGGGACAGGCTAGGGAGAGCCCTTGGTTATAGGTGAGGAGGAGGCTTATTAAGTAATCGTTGGCTCTGGCAGAGGCAGTAAGATCTGACTTTGACCTTAAGGATGGAATCCTTGGAAGGAGGAGGGATGAGAGGTGGGGGGAGTATTTCTCTCATGGAATAGCAGAGAAAGAAGGTTTTGTAGCATTTGGGCAGAAGGTTCTCTATGCATTTGCGAGACAGGCTAGCAAGATGCCCAATTGCATTGCCATGATGCAAACTGTTCCAGATGGAACTTCAAGGGTGGGAGTGAGTGGGAGAAAGGAAACACACAGAGAGCAGAGCATCTTCACCAAAGCTGGCAGTTAAGTGCAGGCATGTGTGAGTGTGTGTTAGGTATGCACTGTGTGTTAGAAAGTATGATGCCATGTGCAGGGTCACACCCAAGTCCAGAGTGGGGGGTGGGGAGTCTCACTCCATCTTGGCCACTGAACAAGGATTCTTTGTGTCCACTCCCATCCCCAACACAGGCATAAAGAGGACAGATCACATCACATCAGAACCTGCCATGGCCTGGCTCATGGCATCCTTCAGCTTGTCTTGCCCTGGTGGAAGCCGTCACAGAAGCCCTCTGGATGTTGCCTGGTGCCTCATTAATGGCATTACTGAGCTCATTAAATTGATCTTTCTCTTCTCCTTAGTCTCTCAGCTCTGAGCTGTCGCCTCAGTCACTCCTAGCCTGGGGCTGGGTTAACCCTTGGTGGCTCCAGCACAGAAGATCCTGTAGAGGTTGCTGTTGGTCCCATGACACAGATTCAGAAAGACCTGCCAGAGCTCTCTTGGGGGCTGGATTAGTTTGCTAGGGTTGTTGTAGCAAAGTACAACAAAGTGGCTTCAAGAGCAGAATTTATTGTTGCATAGACCTGGAGGCCAGAAGTCTGAGATCAGGGTGTCTACAGGGTCGATTCCTTCTGAGGGATGTGAGGGAGACTCTGTTCCAGGCTTTTCTCCCAACTTCTGGTGGATTGTTGACCATCTTTGGTATTTCTTGACTTGCACAAGTATCACCCCCATCTATACCTTCATCTTCACATGGGGATGTTGATATGTGTGCCTGTGTTTGAATTTCCCTTTTTTTATGAGGGCACCAGTCATATCAGATGAGGACCCACTTTAATGACCTCATTCTAACTGGATTACTTCTTTAAAGACCTTATCTCAAGATAAGGTCACATTACGAAGTACTGAGGGCTAGGGCTCCAAAATGTCTTTTTTGGAGAATGGAATCCAACCCATCCAATCCATAACAGGGGACACAATCTTTTGTACTTCACAATCTCCGTATGAATACCATGTCTTATTAAGGAGCACCTAACCTTTGCATCTAGAATGGCATGGACTGATGCTCAGAAATAACTTCCTAATATGACATGGTGATAAACATGTCTATAGGCAGGGGGAAGAGAAGAGAGAGAGGTAGGAGGAGAAGATAGAAGAGGAAGTAGAGAAGAAGGAATGAAGGAGAAAAATTATAACCAAACTCACTTTCAGGACAATGCTAATAAGAAAGGAAGCCATGGCCAAATCTCTCTAAAGACTTGGGTTGAATCCCTCTGCTGGACCCAAACCAAAGCTTTGAGCAGGGACTATGATTTATACTAAAGAACCTTTCACACAAAACGTGGAGTGAAAGAAATCATACGTAAAAGAGGACCTACCATATAATTTCATTTACAAGATTGTGAAGACAAGACAAAACTAATCTATTGTGATAGAAGTCAGAAGTGGTTACCTTTGGGAGGTATTGATCGGGAGGGGGCATAAAGGAGTTTCTGGGGTACGTTGATCTGGGTGGTGGTGTACACATATATGTCATCACAGAGCTTTATATTTTAGGTGACCTCACTTGACTATAAGTAAACTGTGCCATAGATGAATAAAATAAGCTCATTGCTCATGTTTCTTCTCACCACTGATCACTCTAGGTCACTCTGTTCAGCTCTCAGGCTGTTTCCATACTCTTTGTGTTTATGAATACTCATAAACATGAAATAATTTTGAGAAATACGTAGCATGATGTCCAGCACATAAAGGGTACTCACAAAATGCGTATTCATATCATGGTCTGATTTGTAACATGAAGGTGGAGAAGAGGCGATGTCCAGGGTGGATCTGGACTCTCTCTTCACCTCCAATCCATAGAGCATGATACTGGGCCCTGGGAGTAGAAGGGTGTTCAGGCCTTGGTGGAAGACTAGTAAAAAATAATACCCCCTAACCCCAGGAACAAAACACAGCCCAGCAGAAACCCCAAATCATAATTAAAAGATGCCCTGCAACTCTCTTGGCAGCATAAATTTTGAAGATGAAAGTAAATGATTAAAATAATTAAACACTTCAAGCTGACAAGCTGGAGCAGAATCTTGCCAGCGGACGTTTGTCAGTAATTAGCTAATTAATCCTGGCGCAGATTATAAGCCATAACAAACCAGTCAGGCTGAACAGAGCCGGCTGCTCAGAATTAGACTTTTAAAAAAGAGAAGAACTGGTGGGGGGAGGAGAGGGTGGATAAGAAGGAAGGAGGGAAGAAATAAGAAAAAGACACAGTGTTTGTGGCCACTTGGCCTTCCCCAAGCAGATGGTGTGGGCCCAGCCTGATGGGGGCTTCCTGTGTCTCGGCCAGAGACCGGCATGTGCTCGGACTTCAGGAAGAATGGATACTGGGGAGGAGAAGAGGGTGTGCTCTCATTAGAAGGAACAGTAGGGAAGAGTCGAGGTGGGAGGTGATGTCCACGTTGGGTGGGTAGAGCATTATTCCATTTATTAGTCCATTCAGCAAGGGGTCCCCACAGTGACAAGGGTCCCATTTCTGGGGAAAGGAATGATAAGATCCAAGTGGTGTATCAGGGCCCAGCCAAGCACTCTGAGATCAGGACAGGCAGCAGGTTAGTGCTGTCCAACATAAATATAATACAGGCCACAAATGTAATTAAATAAAGTAGAAAGAAACAGACAGAATTAATTTTAATAATGTGTTTTATTTAACCCAGTATCATGTTCAAAAGGCTATCTTTTCAGCATATAATTCATATAAAAAGATTTTCCCCATGAGATATTTTACATTCTTAATTTTTTTCTGCTAAGTCTTTAAATTCTGATATGTTTTTTATACTTAAATAGCTCATCTCAATTCAGACAGAAAAAAGTGGGGAATTGGGATCCTAAGCCCTGGGACAGGAAGAACACCCTTCTACTCCCAGGGCTACAGATCCTGTCTGTAGCAGGGTTGAGGCAGACCACAGTGACATGACCTCCTCATTATCTTTGTCTTCTTGGCCATTCTCCCAGCTGAT
This sequence comes from Proteles cristata cristata, assembly GCA_017311185.1. Lineage (NCBI taxonomy): Eukaryota > Metazoa > Chordata > Mammalia > Carnivora > Hyaenidae > Proteles > Proteles cristata. Next base: position 379,987 of record JAESUZ010003902.1, on the reverse strand, counting down.
TGCTCTTGCTGGCTATTTCCAGCCAAATCAGTCTCTGCTTCAAGGGTCTCCAAGATGAAGGGTCTGGGTAGGACAGAGGACAAAGTAGAGGGATTAGATTTCTGCTGTAGTACATACACACACATGGGGTAGGTAGTGCCGCTCTTAAACACAGAGTTGTGTCTGGCAATCGGAATGGGAGTGTGTGTGTGTGTGTGTGTGTGTGTGTGTGTGTGTGTACTTGCGTGTGTGCACCTGTGTATTTCCAAGGCACTCCAGGACAGGAATAGTGACCCTGAGAGAGCTCCTTGCAGCTGCAGTCCTCAGGGAAAGCTCAGGTTTCTTCATAATAATCACACCAGTCAGGGAACACGAGATGGCGTATTTCACGCCAGTGGAATGTTCCATAAAGACTCAGATGAAATCTGTTTCTTGGAAAATAATCCAGATCTCTTCTTTTGCCACTTTTATTCTATTATGGTAAAATACACCATGTCAAGTGTCAATGGTATGGAGTCCATTCACATTGTTGTGCAACCATAACCACCATCCATCTTTATAACTTTTTCATCTTGTAAAGCTGGAACTCTGTATTCATTAAACAATAACTCCCCATTTCTCCCTCCCCCAGCCTCCTGCCAACCACCATTCTACTTTCTGTCTCTGAATGTGACTAATCTAAGCACTTCATGTAAGTGGAATCAGACAGTATTTTTTTTTCTATGGCTGGTTTATTTCACTAGGCATGTCTTCAATATTTATCCAGGTTGTAGCATGTCAGAATTTCCTCTTTTTAAGGCTAAATACTATTCAGGTATACACCATATTTTACTAGTTACATTTTAGTGATTGTGAGCAATGGTGCTGATCAGGGTATTTTTGAGGTCGAGATGAACTGCTTCTGGCCAGAGACCAGTCCTTTTTTCACCCCACTACCCTGGCCTAAGCTCTCTGCTGATATGAACTGAAGCTCTCAGAATCCACATCAAAGCTCTGGTGAGAGGGAAGGAGTGAAAAGGCATGGCCTCTGGGCCAGTGGCATAGACTTGTTGGTGCAGCCACTGCCCCCTCTGCCTGGAGGAGACATCTGGAGAGAGGAGAGAATGCAAGAGGGAGGAGGTAGACCTGGAGGACTGTGGCCACAGCTCAGATCACAGGGCACCGGGAGCTACTTTGACTCCTAAGCTCACTATCAAAGAAACAAAACACTTCTCCCCTGCCCCCAAACCTCATCCTTGTTTGGCCACACTTGTGTCTTTTGCTTGAAGGAAGGAGGAAAGCTCTTTTGTTGTACACTGAAAGATCCACATTATACTATGCATCTTGGCCAGTAGCTCTGTGCTCACAGTGGAATAAGGTAGCATTGCTTAGGGCCAAGGGAGGTACACAGAGAATCCTGTGGTGGCTCAGGGCCATCTTATTAGCTGGGTTGATCAGGGAAGGCCCCAAGGTGGGGATAAGCCTGAGCTATATCTTGGAGGTGAGGAGGAATCAGAGAGCAGAGAGAAGGAAGGAGGGAACTTTGATAGGGGAATTTAACATAGACTGTCTCATTCACAGAGCTCTTTGGAGATTACAAAGTATGTTCACATGTGTAACCTCATTTCATCCTCATTGGGCTGTAGGATCCCAGAGGTACAGTCTCATTCGAGAGGCAATATAGCATGGTAATTAAGAGTGCAGTCTTTGGGTTTCTGGTGAAGTGTGGCAGATGGAATACATGCATTTATATCTGCTCCCTCAACAAGCCTCACTAAAATAAAAGTAAAGGAATATAAAAGAGGCAATGGTGGATCACAGATGTCAACACATTTTTGGAAGATTAGCAAGTGGATAGCAAGAGTTGGCAGAGTGGGGATAGCTGCATAGCAGGTGCTACCACAAAGGATGCCAAAGAGGAGTCATCCAGTTGAAGACCCAGGGCCAGGGAAAGAACAGATATTGGAGGCAACATTTACAGCAGAAGGTGGGAGTGAGGCATGGGAGTAGGAATAAGGGAATGGGAACAAGGAAACATAAGAAATAGACCCCTTTCTAATTACATACAGATACCCAACTACACCTTCTATACCCTGCTTTTTCTGTTTAAAAAGTGAACCAGAGGGGTGCCTGGGTGGATCAGTAAGTTGAGTTTCTGAATCTTGATGTTGGCTCAGGTCATGTATGATTCGAGGGTCATGGGATCCATCCTCACATTGGGCTCCATGCTGAGTGTGGAGGCTGCTTGAGGTTCTCTCTCTCTTCCTCTCTATCTGCCCCTCTCTCTCACTTGTGTGTTCTCTCTCTAAAATAAATAATATAAATAAATAAAAAAATTTAAAGTGAACCAGAAAATCTCTGCCTCAGGAACACTCAGCACTGTGGAAATCAGAGGAAAAGAGGAGCATTAAGGGAGAATATGAACAGTGAGACTCTAAGGCTCATGAGACATGGCTTCTAGAATGTTTGTGGTCAGGTGTATACCTGCTCAGGTGGAGACTTGTGGGTCCTTCACTGGAGAAACTGAGCAGAGAAAAAACCTTTTAGATATTGAATGAGATTTCAGATAAAATGGAGAGAAGAAATTCACAGAAATAATAGAAATTTCTCAGAGCTAGAAGACATGAATTTTCAAGGTGAAAAGTCTTACCAAAGATGTGACAAATATAATAAATACATTAAAATAGGCCCATACCAAATCTCATTAAAATAAACTTTTAAATTTTATTAATTTTGAGAGTGTGTGTGTGTGAATGGGGGAGGGGCAGAGAGAGAGAGAGAGAGAGAGAGAGAGAGAATCTTAAGCAGGCCCCACTCTGCCAGGATGGGATCTGACACTGGGATTGAACTCACAAACCATGAGATCATGACCTGAACCAAAGTCAAGAGTTGGATGCTTAACCAACTTAGCTACCAGGTGCCCCTAGCATGAACTTTTAGATGAGCATGTACAAGGTAAAATCTTAAAAGTTTTCAAAAAGAAAGGACAGGATACACACAAAGGATAACAACGGAAGCAGAAATGGCAATGGATTTTGCAACAGCCATGTTGGAGAAATGCCTTCAAAACTCTAAAGAATCCCTTTACCAGCCAAGCTACAAATCAACTGTGAGAGTAGAATTTTCTGAAATTCAAGGTCTCAAAAATTTTGCTTCTCATATATTCTTTCTCAGGAAGCTACTAATGGATGTCCATCAAAATGAAGGACTAACCAAGAAAGAAAAAGATGTGGAAGCCAGGGAAAGGAGATTCAGCCCACAAAAATTACAAAGGAAAGTCCCTGACCAACATTGTGCAGAAGGTCCAGAGAGTAAGTACACATTGAGCAGGTAGATGGAAGGCTCTGGGAAAGATACCTAAGGAAAAATAAAAGTGGAATTAGTAGATTGTCTGATGTGTTTTGCATGTGGAAATTAACATTCATTTTTAAAAATGTTTATTTATTTTGAGAGAGACTCCAAGTCTGGTGTTTTCCCCACATCAACCACAGTTGAAGAGTTATAGAAGCACATTGCTGAGAAATCACCTAGATTTAATGACAATGACAAATGTGAGAAGGATTTGTGCAGAGGAGTAGTGGGTGATGACTGGAGATGTGAATACTTGTCAGATGATGGGGAGGGCCTTGGGTGTCAAGTGAAGGGGTCTGGAAATTATCCAAAAACCATATAGATCCAGTGAAAGTCCCATATGAAAGAGACCTTTGAGGAAGCATCATTTGGCAGCAGTTGGCAGTGTGTACCTGTGTGGGAGGCCAGGGCACGGAGGCCTCTTAGGAAGCTGCCACAATAAAATGATAATGTTCTAAATTGGCACAGTGGAGATTATGGAAGGAATAATGAAAAATCAGTGAAATTTATAAACCTCTAGTCAGACTCGTCAGGAAAAATGGAAATAAGATACAAATTACCAATATCAACATCAAGATCCAGAAGGAATTTATTGCTACAGACCCTACAAAAATCAAAAGGTTAATAAGGGGATACTATGAACAACTTATCACCAATAAATTGGATAAAATACAATTTCTTCAAATTATTTGAGAAGAAATAGATAACCTGAATAGCCCTGAGGCTGTTAAAGCCATTCTGGAAAACAGTATAGGGGTCTCTCAAAAAATTCAAAATAGAACTACCTTACAATCCCCAGCAACTGCACTACTAGGTATATGTCCAAAGGGTACAAAAATGCTTATTTGAAGAAGCACACCCCACCCAATGTTTATAGTAGCATTATCAACAATAAACACATTATGGGGCGCCTGGGTGGCTTAGTTGGTTAAACGTCCGACTTTCGCTTAGGTCATGATCTCGCGGTTCGTGGGTTCGAGCCCCGCGTCGGGCTCTGTGCTGACTGCCAGCTCAGAGCCTGGAGCCTGCTTCAGTCTGTGACTCCCTCTCTCTCTGACCCTCCCCTGCTCACGCTGTCTCTCTCACTCTCCTAGAAATAAATAAAACATTAAAAAAAAAACACAATAAACACATTATGGAAAGAGCCAAAATGTCCATCAACAGATGCATGGATAAAGAAGATGTGGTAAATACATACAATGGAATATTATTTGGCAATCAAAAAGAATGAAATCTTGCCATTTGCAACAATGTGGATGGAACTAGGATGTATTATGCTAAGAGAAATATGTTAGTCAGAGAAAAACAAATATCATATGACTTCACTCATATGTGGATTTTTTTTAATGTTTTTTTTTTTTAATTTTATTTCTAGGAGAGAGAGAGAGAGACAGCGTGAGCAGGGTAGGGTCAGAGAGAGAGGGAGTCACAGACTGAAACAGGCTCCAGGCTCTGAGCTGGCAGTCAGCACAGAGCCCGATGCAGGGCTCGAACCCATAAACTGCGAGATCATGACCTAAGCGAAAGTCGGACACTTAACCGACCAAGCCACCCAGGCGCCCCACATATGTGGATTTTAAGAAACAAAGCAGATGCACAAAGGAGAAGGGAAAGAAAAATAAGATAAAAACAGAGAGGGAGGCAAACCATGAGATTCTTAAAAACAGAACAAACTGAAGAGGGGAGTTGGGTGGGGAGAGGGGCTAAATGGGTGATGGGTATTAAGGAGGGATGAGCACTGGGTGTTATATGCAAGCGATGAATCACTAAATTCTCCTGAAACCAATACTACACTATATGTTAACTAAATTGTATTTAAAATGAGGAAAAAGAAAATTATACATAAAAAAAAAGAAGAAGAAAGAAATCACATCTTACTTTAAGGTAAAGAGGGATGTGCCTATAACTTTCCACTACTCATTGCAAGAAGCCTTGGCATTCATTGCCACCATACACCCCCACCTCACTCATCCAGCTCAGACAGGGGCTAGCTTAGGCTAGTTTAAAGTAGATTTCCATTTCTCATAATCAGAAGAATCTTGAATAGTCCAGGATCTTAAAGACAGCACTTTCAGTAGAACACATCCTATGGCATCTGTCCATGGTGCTGACTTTGTTCCTCTAGTCACTGCTACCATGGAGTCAGGGCTGCTGAACTCATCCTCAATACCAAGCACCCCAAGTCCTGTTGCTCTATTCAGGATTCTGACTAAAATCCTCTCATTTACCGCTATAGCCTGAGGGTTAATATGAGTTTATAGCTCTAAGTCACACTCTCCAAATTTGGGGATATAAGGAGATGCTCTCCTCTGGCTGTAGCATGAGAGACCTTCAATGGCCCCACAGTGGCCAACTAAGGCAAGGGGGAGGCCAAGCTCTTATGAGGGAGACCAGCCACCAGCAGGTAAGTCCACACCCTTAGGACAAGTTCAAGGCAGGAAGTCAAGGCTACTACCAAGTGGGCAGAGCTCCAGGCTTGGAGGGACAGGAGAGAAAACTAGTGAAGGAAGCTCGCCATGTGGACTAGGTACAAATGAGGGCAATAGGAGAAGTCACTGCCTGATAGGCACACAAATGCTCAGGGCACCCATAGATACCATGTAACAAACTTGGACTAGAACCTCTAAGCCCAGATGAAATTTGGGGATCTGATGAATTTGAACCTACCTGGTTCCCTTGCTGGAATTAGACATTTCATTCCCCCAAAGGCAACCCAATACTATGGGCTGAGCTTTCTTAGAGTCAGAACTTCTCCAGGTCATGGTAAACACCAAGGTTCTTGCTGTGACTTGCACATGACACTCAAAAGGTGAAAAGGGAGAGAGAACTGTGATTAACTAGAGAAAGCTTCCCAGAATGGGTGCCTCTTGAGGAGAATGGAGAATCAATTCCAAGTAACTACTATGTGCCAGGGACTGCAAAGTACTTTTATATACACTTCCTTATTTAATCCAAACAATCCAGTGAGAAAAGTTATTTTTAATGCCATACTGTATTATTCAGGGTTCTCCAGAGAAACAGAACCAATAAGATACATATTTAGACATATATATATATGGAAATTTATTATAGGAATTGGCTCACATGGTTATGGAGGCTGAGAAGTCCCACAATATACCATCTACAAGCTGGAGAACCAAAAAAGCGGGTGGTATAATTCAGCCTGAGTCTGAAGTCCTGAGAACCAGAAGCTCTGATATCTGTAGGCAGTGAAAATGGATATCTTAGCTCAAGAAGAGAAAAAGAGAATTCACCCTTCCTCAGCCATTGTGTTCTGTTTGGACCCATCAACAGATTGGATGATGCCTGCTTACATTGTTGAGGGTGGATCTTCTTTACTCAGTCTACTGCTTTAAATCCTAATCTCTTCCAGAGACATCTTTACAGAAGCACTAAGAAATAATGTTTTACCAGCTATCTGGGCATCTCTTATGTGTCAATCTCTTTATATTGACATATAAAATCAGCCATCACACATACACATGGAGAACTGGGGCCCAGAGGGGCAAATGACTTGCCCAAGGTCACATTGTCAATATGTGGCACAGCCCTTGCTTTTTCCAGGGCATGTTATAAGCTCCAAGCTAAACCCTGCACCCACTCACTCACACTGACCCCTCCAAGCAGACAGTGCCTTTTATAAAGACCATATGTCCTTCTACCAGCTGCACCTAGCATGGCTGAATGACATGTGTACCAACCATGCCCTCCTCTGAGCACCATTCAGGTCTGGGACTTGGAGAAGTACTGGAGAATTCATGTGGCAGGGAGGGGGAAGAAATCTCTGTGGAGGGAGGAGGCTGGTAGGGATGGAAGTGGGAGAGAACTGGCTCCCTGCTGGTCCCAGAACGATTCTCACCTGCCAATCGATGGCTAGAGACTCACGCAAGTGCTAATCAGCTCCATTGACACACACAGGCTGGGGCTACAATCCATTTTCACATGGGATGGCAGATCGATTCTTCATTCTCTACAGTCCTCAATCAGCCTCATCAGGCCATTTGTCCTTGAGGGGCTGAGAAGATGGTTAACTCTGCACCTCTGGCCTCCTGCAAACTTTAGCCTTCTGTATATTCTCTCCAGATTACAATCTCTCTCCCCAAACCATTGCCAGCCAGAGCAATATAGTGTAATTCTGGGCTGGGAGTCCAATAAGCCTAGGTTCCAGTCTCAGATCAACAGCTAACAGTGTGACCTTGGACAAGTCACTTCACCTCATCTAATTTTCTTAGCTGCATAAGGGGGACAAAGATATTAGCTCTGCAGGATCTCTGTGAACATTTAGTGAATGCAAAGTTGGGGAATACTGCAAAATGTAGCTAATACCAAGGGTGGACTGCTGCTTCTAGAAGAATAAGTTCTTTCTCCAAGCCTGGCCATCCACCTTCATGTCAGGCCCTGTCTGTGAGGTCAGACAATTCTGGGAGGGAGTGCTGTTGACATAGGCCTAGGAAGAGGTTTTCTCCTTTCTCAGATTATATTAAATAGCCAGAAACAGTTCTTGGAGCCCTTGTTCTCCTGACATGATCAAGACTTTCTGGTGGGGGCCTCTGGGTTATAGAAAATAAGCGTAGAAACAATGGAAATCAGGTAGGCAGGGGCTGGACTCAGGCAAGCCACTAGAGCTCCAGGTAAATTTCTGGTTTATCTTCTACATTCAAAGCCCACCAATGTTGACATATTTTTTCAATAATCATCTGTTTTATTTAATCTCAGGAAAGAGGACAATTTTCTAAAGATGCCGTTCACAGTCTTTCCATATATATCTTCCTCCAGAAGGAGGATCCCTCATATCCCTCAATACTATCCACTGTTCATAGAGATTAGATGGGAGTAGGAAAGGAACATATGCCTACTCCCTGAGCCAATCAAATTTTTTCTTAGTTTGTGTGTATTGGGAGATAACCATTGTTGTGTATGTGGAAACAGAGAAAGTTAGTTTCCTTAGAGAAGAATGGAGCAGATATGCAGAAAAACGTAGAGGCAAGAAATCATGAGGCCCCATGAGAGAACCATGTAGGGAGTTGCTCTCTGGTGATTTTCTAGTTCTGTAGCATATCAACTTTACTTGCTAGAGTGAGGTTCACTGAGTTTCCCTTATGCCTTTACAATATAAACAACCCTTTAATAAGTTGGCTTCGGTGCATTTCTGTTTCTTGCTGTCAAACAGCCCTCTACCTAGAGCAGACCTTGTGTGCAACTGTTGCTTTAACTTTTTTTAACCACTTAGTGTAAATATTGACATACCAAGTGGGACAATTACCAAACACAGAAGCTGTTTGGTCACAGAGAGGGTTTTTCAAAGCACTTCTGAATGAATATCTGCTCATATATGAAAATGGAAATAATAGCAGTATTATTAATCATTAATTGAAACATTTAAACATATTAATCAAACAAATCAAATCTATAAGACCTAATATGCCCTACAAGGTGTTATACAATCTTGTTATATATTATCTTATTTAATTCCCACATAATCTTTATGAGGCAGATGCTAGTATTATCTCTGTCTTACAGATTAGAAAATTGAGGCACAGAGAAGTTAAGTAACATGCCTAAGGTTATGCAGTTGGTTAAGTGGTAGAGATTGGAATCCAACCTCTACCAATCTACTTGGTTGAATCCAACCAATCTACTTCATGCCATGATCCGTATACTTAACCATGGGCCCATTTCATTGAATGAGGGCCGGAAGCTGAGCAGATCTAATCTGTCACTAAGAATAAACAACCCCATCAGCCACCTCTTGAGCTAGAACAGTGCACAGAACTTGAGCCTAGGGTAGTGGAAAGGAGTTCTGGCCACTGCCTATTCCACCCTGGGCTTTTCACTTACATCTGAACTCCCCCAGACCTGCCAGCCTGTTGAGCTCTCAATGGAGATTCCTGGTGAGAGATGCTCGTCCAATGACAGGGAAAGCTACTTGCAAATGCCTCAGACAGAGGGATGCCCAGTCTAGGCCCTGTAGCTCCTGACTGTGCTCTTGGTTTCTCCTCTCCTAGAGCATTCATAGTCAGTTTTCTCACATCCATGCCCTCCTTATCACACTTTGTCTTGACTGCATGACAGTCCACTGGATGGTGCTACATCCCCCTCATTGGTCTGCTGGCCCCAAATCTCTCTCCCTTCAATTCCTCCTCCTCACAACTGCAACAGCAACTTTTCTAAAATGCGTACCTGACTTTGTTACACTCATGCTTCAGCAGCTGTGACTCCCTTGAAGATATTACCATTAGGGGAAACTGAGTAAAGGACATTCTGGTACTCTCAGTACTACCTTGCAACTTTTCTGTAAATCTAGAATTATTCTATAATTAGAAGTTTATTTTATTTTTTTACTTATTATTTTTTTCTTTCATAGTTTATTGTCAAGTTGGATTCCATATAACACCCAGTGCTCATTCCCAACAAGTGCCCTCCTCCATGCCCATCACCCCTCTCTCCCTCCCCCCCATCAGCCTTCAGTTTGTTCTCAGTATTCAAGAATCTCTCATGGTTTGCCTCCCTCCCTCTCCCCAACTATTTTCCCCCTTCTCCTCTAAAAAGTTTATTTTAAAAAGTCATGGCTCAGGGCACCTGGGTGGCTCAGTTGGTTAAGCATCCAATTTTGGCTCAGGTCATGATGTCACATAAGATCGAGCCCCACATCGGGCTCTGTGCTGATGGCTCAGAGCCTGGAGCCTGCTTCAGATTCTGTGTCTCCCTCTCTCTCTGCCCCTTCCCCGGTCTCTCTCTCTCTCTCTCTTAAAAATAAACATTATAAAATAAAATAAAATAAAAATAAATTTAAAAAAATTCATGGCTCATCACACCCCTTACCCTGATATTTAAGATCCTTTGGCAAACCCCTGCCCCCATGGCCTCCCACCATTTCTTAAGAATGACATTCTTTTGGAAATCTCAATATCATTACATTGTCTGGTATGTTCTTCTTCACCCCCTTTACTTTCTACCTCGTCAGTCTGATGAGCCAGTTGTTTTTATTTACCAATCTCTTGAGTGGTACTATGTGCTACTTATGGTTATGTTCTAGGCATTGTACAAATACTAACTTGCATAATCTTTACAACAACCTCATAAGGGAAGTGCTATTATTAATGCATTTTATAGATGGGAAAACTGAGACACAGAGAAGTTAAGTAGCATGCCCCAAAACATGGAGTGGTGTTCAAAACCAGGGATTCTAGATCCAGACTTCATGCTCTTGACCAGTATACTTTATTGTCTTTTCAACTTTCAGAGTTCAGCTCAAATGTCACCTCCTCTGGAATCTTTCCTTGACTTCTTTACAACAAATTTACTCTTTCTCCACTCTCATATCCTATAGCCCTTTAAATGTTCATTCATTCATCCACTCACTTCTTCATTCAATATTCATTGAAACATTTATTGAGCACTCACTATGGTCTAATATTCTTTTAGGTCTTGGGAATACATGCATATACAATAGTGTGCATAATACTATATTGGAATTCTTTTTGATCTTTCTCATTCCCTATGGACTTCTCCTCCAAGATGTTGATCTTTGTAACTCCTTGAGCATATTGCACAGTACCTGGCATGCAGTTTGTCCTCAGTAAATGTGTTTTGCAGGAATAAATTAATAGTTATCAAGAATGGTGATGACAGTAATGATAATGTCAACCATTTGGATAAATCTGGTGTGCAATTGCGACAGTGTGGGCCAGGGGCCAGGTACATTGTCACAATTGAGCCCTAGGCTAGGAGGCTTCTGGAGAGATGACAAGTACCTTCTGCATGTAGACCAAGCCGTTGTTGTCACTATGATTATTTCTGCTATTAGTGTTGGTGTTATGCTACAGTGTGGCAGGTGCCAGCAGCAAACTGGCCTGCCACACTTCCTCATGGCAGGAGAAGCATCAGTAGAGCAAATACTCTTAGAGGATAAGCAGCCAGGAGGAGCAGGCTCGGGATGGGCTTTCAGCCTGGAGTTTTAGCAATCCAAACATCAATTTTGGGTGGCTGGGGTCAGGGCATATTTGCATCTTACTCAAGTCATCACAGTCCCAAGCCTTAGATCTATTAGAAAGTCGGGATGTAGAGGAGGGGTACTATGGAGCAGAAACCATCAGATTAAAAGGTCCTAAGCAAGAGGGCTCCTTAACTTTCATTGGATCATGAGTGGGTGATGGGGTAGTTAGTGATGAGCTCCACATGAAGGTTGGATTTGGGGTGATAATAGGGGCAAGGGACAAGTAAGGCAAGGCTTAACGTGGTCCTAATTCCTTACAGTTCCAAGTCCTAGAAAGAGGCTCACTGGGTTTCCTGGTTCTGTAGAATCTCCTTGGGGGCCAGATATTCAGTGGCACACATAATGTTTGTGCAGAATCCTCAAAAGTCGTCTATAACATTTCTTATAGGATCCCAGAATCACTGTATTGGATATTATAGGCTTCTTGGGCCACTGGGATTCTCTAAATTATATTAGATCCATTCCCTTGCTTCTGGGCAAGAGTTTGAAGCAATTACATGTGGTAAATAACAATTGTTTACCAGTGATGTGCATGGTGCTGTCAGATTCAGATGGTACAAGGCAGCAGCAGGTCTCTGATCATGGACCACTTCAAATCTACTGAGGCTGTGTCAGCTTCTGTGGGACCTACAGGAATAGTTGTGTTTTTGGCCATGAGCATGTGTGACCATCCTGGTCCCTGGACGCAATGAGAGGGGAACAGGAAGGTGTCATTTGTCTGACCATCTCTGAGATGCTGGATGCTGCTGCTGAAAACACCAACCAGCCCTGGTGTTTGTGTTTTAGGCCAATCACATGCCTCAGGGATGATAGGGAGAAACTGGGGGCATTTTCCAGGGAGAAGTTTTCCTTTTCAGGTGGAGAAACTAAGGAGCACAAGACTCAGTCACAGAGTTTGCCCAGTCTCTAGGTCTGATTTTCAATTTAGCCTCTTCCCCAGGATTGGCTTCATTCCAAAGTCTTCTAACTGAAAGCCAAACTTCTTTTTTCCCAGGTCCATAGTTGGAAAGCAGGAGAGGAAACTTGAAATTTAAGTAGGTCCTTATCTGTCCTGGCTATTTTCCTCTGCTCTGCTTCTATTAATCAGGGCCAGGAAGGATATTGCCTTTCAGGATATTTATTCCAAATCTGCACAATTCAACCATTTGTATTTTAGCCTTCTTCTGGTTACCCCAAATACACCCTCATCTACCCCTGGCCTTTCCCCCTGCCCTCTCCAGTTGAGGCTTTGATGGGCTGCCTTCCCCTTTTCCTCTTTGGTTTGGTACCTTGTGTTCTATTTGGCCTGGCTCCCCTCTGGCCCAGCCTCTTCTGTAATGAACTTCTGGTGCAGTACTGACACATCCACCTCCCACAGTGGTGATGGCTCTGGTGGACAGTTCTTATTGGGAATTGCTTAGCCCTTTGCATAACTGCTGAATAGCTCTGGGATTGAACAGCTGCCTTTGAAGATGGTGAATAAATAATAACAATAATATTATTTATGAAATACTTACTTCACACCAGGCTCTAGGCTAAGCACTTTCATCCTCACAACAACTCTATGAGGTAAGTACTATCATGTCCATTGCCCATTTTCTAGAAAATAAAACAGACTAAAAAAAGTTGACTATCTCAGTCAAAACTCCTGACTCCTAGTGGTGGAGCCAGGATTCAAACCCAGCTTTGTTTTATTTCAAAATACGAATTTTTAACCACCACGTTGCACTGCATATCCAAGTTGGAGGAACAAGGTTTTCTGGAACATGATAAACATCAGTGGTAAATGCATAGACCACTTTCTAGATATTTAAGAAATATGTGTTTGGAAGGAATCTTCTTGACCTGATGCAGGAAGTGCTAGATAGAAATGTGATGAGGAAAGATGAACATCCAGACTAAAGTAAAAGTAGATATCATGAAGGCCAAAGATAGGATATAGAAAGATACTTTGCAGAAAAGGAAGAGGCTAGTAATACACAAACACAAATACCTATAAAGGTGATTTAGAAATGCTGCTTATGACTTCTGGCATCTGCTCCCCAATAGAATAAGGTGACAAAAAATTGAACTTGAAATATTTATCCAGTTGGGGTGGATAACCCCAGAGGTACCATCAAGGCTGAGTAGAATGGGACATCTGACTTGCATATAAAAAAGGGTGTTTTATACAAAGAGGTCTAAGAAGACCAAAACCTTGAGAGTATTAGGACCTATTCCAGAGGGACAGCTAGCATAAGTCAAATGCAATCAAGGAGGCAAAGGTAGCATTGAGAGGTGAAGCTAAGAACAACTGATGAATTGTTGGCCATCTGATAAGTGGTTGGCCATCATGACTAGTTTATGAGGCAAAGGCAGAATGAAAGGTGAAGTTATCGTCACTGAGGGTTCAGTCAGAATGTGCCAAGTGAATGGCTATTACTGGCAGAAGTAAACAAAACAGGAGACTCAGAAGCTTGAGTCGGGGAATGGTCATTCAATTAAACATGGCTCAGGCAGATGATGTCTTGCTAGCATGGGACTGCTTCCTGTCAAGTGTGGACTGTTCTAAATACTTTGTATTTATATTAGGAAGTATTATTTGGCTATAATACTTAAGCCAAATAAGTCAGTCACAAAAGACAAATACCATATTTCACTCATAAGTGGAATTTAAGAAACAAAACAAATGAGCAAAGGGTGGGGGGGGGGAAGAGAGAGACAAACTAAGAAAGTGACTCTTAACTATAGAAAATAAATGGATGATTACCAGAGGGGAGGTCAGTGGGCTGATGGGGGAAATAGGTGATGGGAATTAAGGAGTGCACTTGTGATGAGCACTGGGTGATGTATGGAATTGTCGAATCACTATATTATGCATCTGAAATGAATACAACCCTGTTAACTGGAATTTTTTTAAAAAAGCGAGATAAAGAATGCTTTAAAAATGCTGACTTGTATCTGGCAATGGAAGAAGCACCTTTTTCAAAATAAATCCATTTACTGGAAGAAGTGTGGTATAAACCACACAACAACAAGATGTACACTTATAATGGGCGTGAATTTTGCAACACTCACGTATAAGATGAAGAACATTTTTCTGCATTAGATAAACATTATTTAAGCCCTCACTTACTCTGGTTAACAAGAAATTCTATTTCAAAAATGTTTTGGGGGACTCTACTTCTCCCTAAGGTTGCATAAAAATTCTGGGTTCCCGAGAAGCAGCTTCTGGGACGGAGTTCGCTTTTTGTTCAAGTGATTTATTGGGGGTGTCATTTCTGGAGGAAGGATGAGAGAAGCAGGATGAGACAGGGAGTAAAAAGCTGGCGAGAATGTGGCCTCAGCTGATTCTGCAAGAAAGCTCTGGAGCATAAGTTGGATCTCAGAATTAGTTCCCTATTGAAGCAAAAGAGTCAGTCTTTTGTAGCCCTGTGTCAATAAGTTATTACTCAGGTGGAGTGCAGTCTCTCGCCTGAGGGAGATGACAGTTCTCCAGAAGAAAGGGTAGCTTTTACAGAATGAATGCTTGTGTCCCCCGAAGTTCATATGTTGAAACCCTACCTCCCAAATTGACGCTATTTAGAGATGGGGTTTTGGAAAGGTAATTAGGATTGGATTAGGTCATGAGGGTTTGGCCCTCAGGATGGGATGAGTGGCCTTATATGAATAGGAAGAGATATAAGAAAAATAACTCCTGGGGATATAACGTACAACATGTTGGCTATGGTTAATAATGGTATATTGTATATTTGAAAACTGCTAAAAGAATAGATCTTAAAAGTTCCCATCACAAGAAAAAATTATAATTTATGTGCGGTGATGAATGTTAACTAAACTTATCATGGCAATAATTTTATAATGTATATGTACATATATATTTATATGTATACAGATATACATATATCAAACCATTATGTTGTACAGTTAAAACTAATGCAATTCAACTATATCTCAGTTTTAAAAGGAAGAAAGCTCTCTCTTGTGTGCATGCAAGCTCTCTCTCTCTTAGTGCGGATGCACTGAAGAAAGGCCATGTGAGGACATAGTGAGAAGTCAGCCATCTGGAAGCCTGGAATAAAGCTTTTACCAGGAACTGAATCTTGCTGGTCCCTTGATCTTGGACTTTCTAGCCACCAGAACTGAGAGAAGATAAATTTCTGTTGTTTAAGCCAACCAGTCTATGATATTTTTTTTGTGTGGTAGCCCAAGGTGACAAATACAGCAGGTGTGATTTGTTATCAACCAACTTGCCTGGGGTGTGTGTGCACTGATAGGTTCTCTGCAGTCCATCCCTTGTACCAATAATCTCCACTTACTGCTCTCATTAAATTCACTCCATCTAGGCATGGCTGCTTCAGGATCCTGACTGGTCATACTTTCTGAGAAAACTAACCCTGAGAAGGGTTAGTGGAATGAACTTTGGCCTCTGTTGTTGTATTCGGTTCATGAACTATGTCTCACACTCACCATTTCCCTCTGGCACTACCCACCATTTTAGATCCCTTTCCCCTTTGGATTGCTTGGTGGGTTGATCCATACCTTCATTTCTTTTTTTCCCCCTAGATTTATTGAGATATAATTGATATAACATTGTGTAAGGTTAAGGTGTACAATGTGATGATTTGATATATACTTATACTCTTATTTCTAAGGAGTAAGTTCTCCTGGTCACCAGACACTTTTCAGTATGTGGTGGCTATAATTGCACATTTACAATTCAACTGAGCATAGGTGTACTGAAAGATGCCCCAGTGGGTCATCTGAGTGCTGAACATATCCCTCTATGCCCTCATTATGTAGCAGCAGTCCTCTCTCCTTATGATAGTTAGGATTAATTACCTCTGACAGACCGTGCAGTTTACTTGTATTCTTTGGACTTGCTCAAACTTGATTTCAAATGTACCACTTCTATCTTATGATGTATTACTGCTGAGTCCACATGACTTTATAACCTGGAGGGTTTGACAGAACCCAGCTCATAATGGGAAGTTCAAGTTACATCATCATTTGATATCCTATGTTCAGACACTCAGTTTCTACCAAGATGGTATGCCCCTATTCTAGATTTCTAGAAGTCTGACTTACAAGTCTCTCATTGCGGATTACCAGATCCATCTGGTATATTCCTTTACCAAAGACATCTCTAGTAACATGCAGTATGCTGGGTCAAATGGCCCAAGTGTCAGGGATACATATATTGCAGCCTGATGCTATATCAGAGTCCTTTCTTGTTCTTGGCCCATTCAAAGCTTCCATATGTCAATAAATGAGACTACCACTCAATATCTAAAACAAAAAATACAAAGCTTAATTAATTACATACTTAAGTATAGGCTGACCAGTCACAATTTCTCTAACAAGAACAGACTGCTGATCTTAGATTTTTGGGAAAGCATAGAATTCAGGGAGTGGTAGATGTTCAGAAATACAAACAGGTTAACATAATATTCAGAAGTGCGGTTATTTGGGTGTAACTGTTCATTGGTTGAAGTATGTTCATTGGGATGAATCCAACCTTGTCATTTTATTTTTTATTTTTACTTATTTTTTTTATTAGAAAGACAGAGAGAGAGAGAGAGAGAGACAGACAGAGAGAGAAAGCACAAGTGAATGTGGGGGAGTGAGCAGAGGAAAGGGCGGGGGAGACTGAGAATCTCAAGAAGGCTCCATACTAAGCATGGAGCCTGATCTGGGGCTCCATCTCACAAACCGTGAGATCATGACCTGAGCCAAAATCAAGAGTCAGACACTTGGGGTGCCTGGGTGGCTCAATTGTTTAAGCTCCAACTTCAGCTCAGGTCATGATCTCATAGTTTGTGGGTTTAAGCCCCGCATTGGGCTCTGTGCTGACAGCTAGCTCAGAGCCAGGAGACTGTTTCAGATTCTGTGTTTCCCTCTCTCTCTGACCCTCCCCTGCTCATGCTGTCGGTCTGTCTCTCTCTCAGAAATAAGTAAAACATTAAAAAAAAAAAAAAGAGTCAGACATTCAACCAAGTGAGCCACCCAGGCACCCTGAAAATACAATCTTAAAAAAAATTTTAAGTGAGTATTTTGTAGACAGCATATAGTTTGGTCTTGCTTTTTTTTTTTAAATCTAATCTTACAATTTCTAGCTTTTAATTAGAGTATTTGGATCATTTATGTGATAATTTATATAATGGGAGTTAATCTACCATCTTGCTATTTGTTTTCTATTTATCCCATGTGCTTTTTGTTTCTTTTTTTTTAATTCTATTTTGTCTCCTTTTTTGCTCTTTTGTTGGCTTATTAACTATAACCCTGTGTTATTTTAGTGTTTGCTTGTAGTTTATTGCATGTATCTTTTTCTTATCACTATCTATACCTTACAACAATACATTTCAATTTCTTCCCTCCTGGCCTTGGTGCTTTTTTGCCCTACATTTTACTTCTAAATATGCTACAAACCCCAATATATGTTGCTATTATTTTCCCTTAAAACATTTCCTTTAAAGACATTTAAATCATAAGAAACAAAGCCTTTTTATTTGTTCACAGAGTTACCATTTCCAGAGCTCTTAATTCCTTTGTGTAGATATAAGTTTTCATCTGGCATAATTTCATTTCCACTCAAAGGACTTCTTTTACTATTTCTTGTAGTGCAGGTCTTCTAGTGATGGAGTTTTTCAGTTTTTTTATGACCGAAAATGTCTTTGACATAGCTTATCCAAGTTCAACACAGTTGGAAGTCTTTTAGGAATTGCAGTGTTACCACTGGGTACCAGGTCTAGGACTGTGAATATTCCTTCTACTGCCAGAGTTGGTGGCCTCATTGTCATCTAGCTGGTGAGTGTCCTCACTCCTGAACCCCTCAGAGACTGCTTTCTAGGGTCACTTTTGGTAACAAATATTTATTTTATTTTATTTTATGAGAGAGAGAGAGAGAGAGAGAGAGAGACAGAGCATGAGATGGAGAGGAGAGAGAGAGAGAGAGAGAGAGACAGACAGACAGAATTCAAAGCAGGATCCAGGCTCTGAGCTTCAGCACAAAGCCCGACGTGGGGCTCGAACTCATGAACTGTAAGATCATGACTTGAGCCAAAGTCGGACACTTTAATGACCGAGCCACTCAGGCGCTCTTGGTACCAAATATTTTAGCTTGAATTCCTAGAAGCAGAGTCAGAATGATGATGTTTTTTTTCAAGTCATTTGTTGGGGAACTGCTCTCAGGAGAAAGGGAGTAACAAGCAAGCTTGGGCTGGGGCAGGGGGGTGGGGAACCTAAGCAAGAATGTGGTCTTGGCTGGAGACTGGTTTTAGACAGAGCCATGGGGGAAATTCTGGAGGACAAACTATATCTCATTTTAAGTTATGAGAGTGACCTTTTTATCCTGTGTTCATCAGTCATTGGGTAGGGGTGGGAATGGGTATCTAGCCTCCCAGGCAAGGATGCTTCCAATATGGTTGAGGGAAATTCTCTGAAAAGAGGGACAGTTGTGAGTTGTTACCAACCAACATTTATAGCAGCTGGGGGGTAGCAACTACCATGGGTATGTATAAGAGGATGTTGGCAGGACATCAACAGTATCATACATTACATTCCTGGATATTTAGGAGTAGGCCTCTACTCTTCCCTCTACCATTGTCCCAACTCTACTGTCTAAGCTCACAGGGTCTTTTGACTGTGGGCTTCCATGTCAAGATTGGACTTGGGAGTCTTGCAAAACTGGTAGCCTCTCATATTATGGTCATGTTCTCTAGGTACACTACAGTCATTCTTTTTTAAGATCCTTCCAGACTCCTCAGGGTTCACAAAGGAGCTAGGTCTAGATATGGTTCTGTATACTCATAGAACCAACCAAACCCGCATCTCCTTCCTATCTCAAGAGCAATACAAAGCAAATCTCTCTTCTAAATGTCCTTTTTATAAATAGGGAAATTGAGGCTCAGTGAATTTTGCACCAAGGTTGGAAGAGGTAGAGCTGGGAGCAGAGTTAGGTATTGATTTACAGGCCTCCCACTACATGGGGGTTCTGCAAACTGTAGCCCATAGGCCAAATCCACCTCTCCTCTTCCCCCTCATCTTTTATTTTTGTGAATAAAGTGCTATTGGGTTATAGCCATGTTTGCTCACTTATGTATTGGCTATGGCTGCTTTCACACTACAATGGCATCGTTGAGTAGTTGTGATGGATACTGTTTGACCTACAAATTTGAAGATATTTACTAACAAAGTTGGCTACATCATGCTGCTTCTGAAACCTCCACAGACATTTTTTTTCTAACTCTAAGACTCAGTTATTCTTAGGCTTTATGTGTAGAAAGGATCCTCCCTGATTCTTGGTGAGATAGCACAAGTTAGGTCTTGAAAGTCTATTTTCTTCTACACCAAAAAGAAATTAGAGACTCTCTAGTGTGACTTAACTAAAGGAGATGTCCTGGGAGGAAGGACTTAAAATATCCTTGGAGTTTTGGAATGGGGAAAAGGGGTTCCATTTTTAAAATTGGATTTTCCAATTCAGAATGCTGCAGTTTTTGTGAATGAATGAATGAATGAATGAATGAATGAATGAATGAATATTGGTATGTACAAAGAAAAAAGGTCTGGAAGGATACAGACATATAGTGGGTAGTTATCCCTGGTGGGAGGAGAGATATTTAAGTCTTCATTTCTTCTGTATGATTTGTGTATATAGTACAACGGTGTACTCTTTCCAATTAAAAAAATAACACACACAAAGAGAGAGGGGTTTGGAAGAGACACTTCAGAGACTTCTTCCACAGTGGTGTTTAAGAAAAGAATCTTCCGAGGATGATGGATGTATCTGTGTTCTCAGCAGTATAGTTGACTTAATGACCTCACTTGCCCCTAGCATCCATCCCATGATAGATGGGCTGCCCCTAACTCCTCCAGCTCTATATTCCTTCAAAAGCAGAGAGCTGGAAGAAACATTCTGAAGGAGTAAGGACTACAGATTTCTGCAGAAGCAAATGAATTGCACAGTTGTCTTGGAAATAGAATTGGAATTGTTTTGTCATTTCTCAGGAAGCTATAAGGCTAGCATGAAGTCCAAATTGTGAATGTCAGAAACGAACCATAAAGTATCTCAGCTTTCCCCAGAATGGCTGCAAGATTTAAAGGAATGGCCTTGCTTGTTCCTATTCAAAAGAAATAAGTAATACATGAGCAGTGAAAAACATTCAAACAATATAGATGCGATTAAAATTAAAAGTGAAATTCCTCCCTTCACGTCGCTCTCACCAGAAGTAACAATTGCATGTAATTTGAAGTTGGAACATCTGTAAATAGATCTTTGATAATTAGTCTTCATGCTTAGAGCTTTAACTCAACCATATTTTATTTTTGTGAAACACGTAAGTGGGGGGTCTAGTCAAGTTCATTTTTCTGTAACCTGGCTTTCAGGGAAGGGAGTTTTTGGAGATATTTTACAGAGCGAAGGGAAAGAGCCACCAAAGAATACACACCATTTCGGTCCCCACACATGCTCCGAGCTTTGTATACAGAGCATGATTTCATCCCCAAGCGAGTTTTAAACTCAATTTATAAAGAAAGAAACTGGGCGTTACATAAGTCAAGCAGCCTGTACACCGGATTTGCAAGAGATCCAGGGCAAAAAGCGATCGCAGGGGTTAAGACGCCCAAAGGCTCTCCCACTTTACAACCTCTCGCGACAATAAGACGTCATCCGAACGCGCCGGAGGCTCCGGCGGTCGCGCGGTTTGTGTCGCGCGAAATCTTCCCCTGGCGGTGCTGTCTCACGGGTGAGGCCGAGAAGCCGGCGAGTGTCGCGCTCTGTCCTCTCGGCCTCCCGCCACTATGGAGTACCTCATCGGCATCCAGGGCCCAGACTATGTCCTTGTCGCCTCCGACCAGGTGGCCGCTAGCAGCATTGTCCAGATGAAGGACGGTGAGAGGAAGCAGGGGAGGCCTGGCCGGGCCTGGGTATGGGGGCAGTCGGACGGAGTTCGTAGGGGGTTGGGCGAGCACCAGGGAGGGTTGGGAGGTGCAACCCCATGTGCCCTACTCTGCACTTGCTTAGTTTTTGGAACGAGGAGACGGGCAGACTAGCTTAGGACCTTGGCATTCGCTCTTCCTAGGGCTTCTAGGTCAGTGCTCTGCTCTGGCCTTCGCTAAATGCTTACTGGGCGAGTTGCCTGTGGGAATTCAGTTTTTACGTGTTCAAGCGCCTGCCGGGTACCAGGGTCCCTAGACCCCCGAATCATTAATAAACTTTTCCTGCTGTTGTCGCTACTAATGGGGTTAGTTTCTGGCTGTATAAGGTGACATCCTGCGGAGACTGAGACTGTGTGTGGGACTAGAAACTTGGCATTTCCCTCCCGCTGCCTGTTTCTTCCTATTTCTCAGCCCCGATCCTCCTTTTCCAGTTTTCCAGGGCACTGGCGGCCAAATTTTCCTTGTATTTAAGCATAAAGTAGTTAGTGGAGTTCGGTGTTTGGAGCCTTTTGACTTACTTTGCTCTGTGACTTTGTACAAGTTATTTCGCAGTGCCCAGATTTCCTCATCTGGTAAATCAGGTTACTAATACCAACCTCACAAACTTGTTGGGAGAATTGAGTGAAAAAGTTTGGTGCAAATGCTTAGCGCAATGACAGATTGGTAGTAGTAATAAAACTAAGCACTTAAGTAATCACTTAAATTAATTCGTTTAAACTTTTAAGATAGGCACTGATATATCACCTTCTAATAAATGTTTGTGCTGAGGCCTAGAGGTTAAAAAACTTGCCTTAGGCCACAAGAGGCAGAACCCAGGTTCAAACCAATGCACTTTGACTCAGATCTTTTGCCCATAATTATTGTACTCTACTATCTCCCCATAGTCCATATTTAATAATTTTTTAAAGATTTGGGTTGTTGATCTGTTGAATCTAAGAGTGTGTTTTCATGATTGATCATAGACATGCTGCTGTTGAAAGAGTATTATGCTTTGGCTCAGATGGCATTTGACAAATAGGTTTTGGGCACCTGTGTTGCCCATTACAGTGCTAGGCATTGAAGGTACGTAAAGAAGAATAAGATGTGGCCTGTATTTTGTAAGAAGTTACAGTTTAATAAGAGACTGAGACGTATGTACAAATAATTCTAGTACAAGCTAGAAAATTATACTGCATATATAAAAACTTCTACTGTTGGGTAGAGGAGGAAGAAGAGATTGTTTTTAGGCAATTCAGAAGAAGAGATTCTTTCAGGTTGTGGAGATTAGGGAAAGCTTTGAAGCAGGCTATAGTTAATCTTTGGTTTAAGAAAAGAAAAATGATTAAATTGGGAAGTATGTCCCTCACTGCTTTTATAGGTGACAGGAGTCTGATTGTCAGGCTGTCACCACTTGGGGAGATGGAAAAAACTCTGAGCGACTTTACTTGAATTATGTTCTTTCTGAAGAAGAGAGACCTAAAAGTTGATTTGTTAGACATTAATGGTAGGGATTGGATTATTCTTCAAGTCAAGTGACTTTATGAAATTCCATGATCAGTTTATAGAAGTTTTATTTGTAAATCATACTTTCCAAAGGAGTCAGTTTGTTTTGAGAGTAAATCTGTCCATTATTTTGAATACTAAGACCTTTGACATACAGCTGATTTCGGCATGAAGTAATGTCTAAGTAGAATAGTAACCAAATCAGTATCTTTACAGGTATTCTGTATAATCTGCACAGGGATCTAAGACATTAAGGAAACAAGGAAATAAGTACTACAAGATGATTTTGTATGATAAAAGAAGCATACCTAGTAAATATTAGTTTTTAAGTTAAGGATTTTAGGAGTGAAGCTTTAGGGTATTCAGAAAAAAGAAAGATCACTGTGGCATGGAGGAAAGTTGAATTTGAGTTAGTTCTTGAAAAATGGTTGGAAATAATTGCACTTAATTCTAATTTACCCTATAGTTTTATAGGAGCTTTGGAATTCTATGAGGACTTTTTCCTATCTTTCATTTCATGAAGGAACTTACGTAGGGGAGGCAAGAATGCTGAAAATGAGTAACATTTTGGGATTTATTTTCTCCAAGTATAAAATAAGAATGATACTTCCAATCAGGTTTTTTTCCCCCTTGGTTTGTCACTTTGTGATATTTTGATACAGAGAAGATGTTTCCCAGAGATTGGTTGCTTATGGAAATGCCCCGAGTCTTCGGTTCAGTTATATGCCACATTTGATGTCACTTGTCTCCTGGTCTGTATAGAATTGCTTTTAAATTACTCAGAGCACTTCATCCCACACAGAATGCTTTTTGTTCCCTGAATTCATAAAGCATGTGTACTCTGAACTACATTGTCTAGTACTGAGTATAATAATATTGTGCATGTACAGTTTTACCTACCTATGAGTTAGGTAGGGGTAAGTGATAGTGTAACCATTTTGTACAGTTGAAAACTAAGGCCCAAGTTTAGAGTGCTGAGCCCAGATTATAACCAGGGTCTTTTGGAGCACCTGGCTGGCTCAACTGGTGGAGCATGCAACTTTTGATATCTGGGTCACGAGTTCAAACCCCACATTGGGTATGGAGCCTGCTTTACAAACATAAATAAATTCAAGGTTTGTTGGGTTCTAGTACAGTTGGCTTTTTTTAGTATTGTATACTGATGTTCTTCATTTTGTTGTACATTTGTTTCGTGTATATGGATCTTGTAAGTTCTTTGTCAAGGATTAGAAATTCCCTAGTGCTACGTAGGCTGTTTCCTCAGGGAGCCATTAGCATCTATAACATCTCCCTTTACTACTCACTGGATACCCAATAAATGTTTAAAAAACACCTTTGGTTTTATATTAAGTTCATTTAAAAATTGAACAGTTTAATGCCCAGAGTTTTAGCATTTCTTCTAAATGTGATATTAAATCTTTACAAACAAGCTTTTCTCTTTCCACAATAAGAACACCTTTTTTTTCTCATTATGAAAATATGCAAATGTATTAATATTCTCTGGTAAAAATGACGCAGGTTTAATATGGAGATTTTAAGAAATGGTAATAAGCACAAAGAAAGAAATAAAAATTGCCCATACTCTTGTCACTGGCAAGAACCTAGATGCCAGGGCATCTAATATTCTTCTGGTCTTTTTTCTTTGGAAAGATAATATATCCATAAGTGAATTTTTAAAAAAATTTTATGACCAAGTTTGCAAACTAGCAGTCTTTAAGTCTTCTGTAGCCTATAACAAATAAAGGTGTGTAGGAGTTTCAAGGCAGTTTGATACTATCTGCAGGTACAGTTTCTGTGATGATTTTTTTCAGTTTAAAAAGTCATCTTATGGTTTTACAACTCAGACATTTGTAAAATACTTGACTGTAGCATTTTATTCTTTAAATCTTATTAAGGGATTTTGGCATTTCAGAAGCTTTCAAACAGGAAACATGTCTCCCAGGGAAGATTATTCAGCACTGTTTGAAAAACGGAAAGTGAAAGTGAGCGGGATAGGGACCTTTGGGCCTTTTCTGAAGCTACATGCTAAACATGGGGTTTTCTTCCTGAGGCACTAATTGCTGTATGAGTATTTATTTATCTGTGTAATCTGAATGGGTCTGGTCCAACTAGATAAGATTAGACTTTTGGGATTTTTGAGGTTGTTTTTAAATAGCTTAGTATTAAAATATTCGTTAGAATATTTGCTCTGGCTGTCATTTTAATTTTCTCTTTGCTTTGGAAATGGTGTTGATTTACTTTTTAAGGTGATTTATATTCTCAGTTTTTTTTTTTTTTTTTTTGTTATTTCTCAAGAGGGTTCCTTAATTTCCATTGTAGCACTGGTTCTTCATCTATGCTTTTGTGTGTGTATAAACAAAATAACTAACATTTGTATTTGTAGAGACTTTGCAGGGCTTATAATCATGAACCTAAAGGTAAGGGCCATTGGCTTGATTCCTTCAGTTTCTTTGAAGGCTGTATTTTTTTTCACTTAAACGCTTTAAAAATGTATTTAACTATATTTTCAGTGGTCAGTTTTCAAATATATTCTCCAACTGAGATTTACCTTAATAAAATACACCAATGGGGGGCGCCTGGGTGGCTTAGTCGGTTAACCGTCCGACTTTCGCTTAGGTCATGATCTCGCGGTTCGTGGGTTCGAGCCCCGCGTCGGGCTCTGTGCTGACTGCCAGCTCAGAGCCTGGAGCCTGTTTCAGTCTGTGACTCCCTCTCTCTCTGCCCTCCCCTGCTCACGCTGTCTCTCTCTCTCTCCTAGAAATAAATAAAACATTAAAAAAAAAAATTAAAAAAAAATACACCAATGGGTTTAATATGGAGAGTGAAAGAGAGTAATTAATATAGTTGCCCATTGGGGCGCCTGGGTGGCTTAGTCGGTTAAGCGTCCGACTTTCGCTTAGGTCATGATCTCGCGGTTCCTGGGTTCGAGCCCCGCGTCGGGCTCTGTGCTGACTGCCGGCTCAGAGCCTGGAGCCTATTTCAGTCTGTGACTCCCTCTCTCTCGCTGACCCTCCCCTGCTCACGCTGTCTCTCTCTCTCTCTCCTAGAAATAAATAAAACATTAAAAAAAATATATAGTTGCCTATTAAAGTCTTTTAAAAAACAGGGGCTGCCTGGGTGACTCAGTCGGTTGAGGGTCTGCTCTTGATTTTGGTCATGATTTTGCAGTTCATGGGCCTGTGTCCGGCTCTGCTTGGGATTCTCTTCCTCCCTCTCTCTGCCCCTCCTCTTCTCACACAGACTCTTTTTTTCTCTAAAAATAAATAAATAAACTTAAAAAAAATTTAAGTCTTCTAAAAACAGTGAGTAGCAAAATTATTCAACATAGTGATTGATAAACTATAGTTATGGCTGCCTGTATGTACGATACCAGTAAATTTCTGATGAGGTAATTTTTAACACTATTTTTTTTTCTGAGCAGATCATGACAAGATGTTTAAGATGAGTGAAAAAATCTTACTCCTGTGTGTTGGAGAGGCTGGAGACACTGTACAGTTTGCAGAATATATTCAGAAAAATGTGCAACTTTATAAGATGAGAAATGGTGGGTAATACTTGCAATATAACTTTGGTTGATTTGTCTTTAAGTCTGAACTAAAAAAGAATATTCTCTCCTGGCAGTTCTACACATGAGCAGACCAATGTGGCCATATTTTTATTTGAATCTTCCTACTTTTAAAACCTTATCTAGACCCTCCTTCTGATCCCAAAGGTTTTCTATAAAAATCCTGGAGCAGAAAAGAGAACCATTATAACATTGATACTTGAGGGCCACCTTGAAGATGAACATGGTAGTATGTCTTTTTAAGTGTTAGGTATTTCAGAGGATGTTATTTGTGCTAAAGTATATTTGAACCTTAGGGCTAAAAGACCTCAGTTAAACTTGGCTTTACTTTTTTTTTTATGTGACAAGTCACTTATCTTCTCTAGGCCTTTATTTTCCTCATCTTTAAAATGGAATAATAATAATATTAATGAATAATATGTAAAATACTTGTAAACTTAAAGCTCTGTGTAATTGTAGGAGATTTACTGTCAAAAAGAGTTCTGCCTTGCCTTTCTGGTAGATTCGTGTCTAGGAAGATGATTAGGATTTTTGAGAGTTTCCTCTGGGGCTAATGAGCTCTAATCCTTGTTAGAGGATTCCTCAGTAGGATTTCCTCATTAGGGAAAGCATTATAAAGTAATACTAGCCACTAGGCCTATTATCTGGGAAAGTTCATAGTGTTACTAGCAGAAAAGACCTTACTTCAGTTTTTTCACAGTTTAATACACTGAGACACAGGACTGGTATAATATGGAACTGTGAAAGAACTTAATTTGAATATCATTGTATAAAATGGCTACATATGACCCATTTATATAGTTTTTTAGGCAGTAAATTTAGCATCATACATCCAGTTCCATGAGTATTTTTTGAGGGCCTCCTCTGTCTTAAGCACTCTGGCTAGTACCACAGAGAATTCAGAGATGAAAAAGGAACCTAAAGCATGTGGCACTTAGGTTTTATTTCAAGAATTATTTTTTTTAGTGGTTCTGCTTTGCGCCTACATGGCAGGTGAGAGATGCCAGTAATGTTTCTCAAGTACCGTAGCTGCAGCAATATTTCACTGTCCTGTCCTGGGAGAGGGAGGAAGAGAAAACGAGTTGAGAGGGTTGCTTGTTACATGGGTTTTGGAATTTAAAGTCTGTGCATAAAACAAAAATCGTGTATGGTTAAAATTGCCTTTAAAATCTTTTACATTGCCTGTCAGGTGTAGTTCTGTGTATGTAACCCTACACAGTAATTCTTACGCATATTGAAGTTCAAGAACTGAGATAAAATAAGAGAAAGGAAGAAAAATCTATATAAAAATAGGCATCAGACCTTCTGCTTTTAAGATAACTGTAAAATCCTTAGTGGTGTTTAAGGAATTAGGTGGAGAATTGAAAAATATTCCTGCTTGTTCAGAGTTGCTCCCCTCATGATTTAATATGTACTGATAGGCTTGTTGTGAGGATGAAATTCAATAAAATATGAAAGCATGTAGCATAGACCATGAAACGTAATTGCTGTTCAATAAATACTGGTTAGAATTTTAATCTAAATCTTAACCTGC
Source organism: Proteles cristata cristata (assembly GCA_017311185.1). Taxonomy (NCBI): domain Eukaryota; kingdom Metazoa; phylum Chordata; class Mammalia; order Carnivora; family Hyaenidae; genus Proteles; species Proteles cristata. Next base: position 352,207 of record JAESUZ010003902.1, on the reverse strand, counting down.
TGTAGCACTGGTGTTTGAAGTGTTGTAGGGAATAACTTAACCACATGCTGTCTGTCTTTCCAAACTGGCATTTCCTGCATGGGGCTGCTCTGTTGTGGGTCATTCTTGGGTTTTGGCACTAGTCCCATTTTACTGGGGGGTTAAGTTCCAAAATGAGTGCATTATTAAATGTACACCTGATGACATTCCTATGGACTGTAGTTTTGTTGTCATTACAACTTACTCTTTAGAGGCTTTATGCTTGAGATACCCTGTTTTTAAAAATGTTATAGTTAGTGATGGAAGTGAGTTTTCCTGTGGGTAGTACTTTTGAAAATCATATTTAATAAAGTTATTTTTTAAAAGAAAACCTTATGAATTATGACTCTGAGGCAATCCTAACTTCCAGCCTCTGTTTTCCCAATATCCTTTTTGAATAAACTTTAAAGTCAGCATCTTGAGACCTTGTTTTTTTTTTCCCTCCCAGTATTTGTGTATTTGTACCCCTTTCTGTAGAGGAAACCACAGTCTGTTGATGAATGAACAGCTTAAGCAAGGCTGTGCATTGATCTCACCATAGAATAGTTGCCTTGGTTCTGTGTTGTGGCCAGAAATCACTGTCAGTACTAACCGGCGATTTCACAACTGTTGTGTGGGTAATGGGAGAAGTAGGATTGTACTCCTTGTTCAGTGTACTTTATGTACTCGGTGTAGAGAGGGCGGAAGGATGTTAGAACAGGAGTAGTGGGATGATTTGGGGTGCTGTTATTTCTACTGCTTATGACTGTTTATCTCTTGGACCAGGTTATGAATTGTCTCCCACAGCCGCAGCTAATTTCACACGCCGAAACCTGGCTGACTGTCTTCGGAGTCGGGTAAGTAGTATAGCAAGCATCCTTCTGTGAGAGCAGAAAGATCTTCTGTGCTTCTGTATTCCTATTATACAGTAGTAATTTTGCCCTTTTTTTGGACCTCCTGAGCCCTTCTCATTATTGGTACTTGTTCATTCTTCAGGCTCTTTGGATTTGTTTTCTTTTTCTGCATAGTTGCTAATTAAAGCCTGAAGGGCAAATATATATTCACAGAGAATTGAATAGGGCACACCAACATGAGGGCCTGTCATAGCTCTTTTAAAATTTTTTTCAGTGTTTTCATAGCACACCATGATTCTTAATTCCGACGGCTAAAGGTTCTTACATGGTAGTGGAGGTGAAACCTTGAAAATAGCAATGGACATGTCATCTTGAGATTGTCTGTCTTTCTGTGACTGTTCTTGCCATGGCACACAGACGTATTCATCTTCACTTACTTTGGCCTTGTTGCTGTTATAGAGCTGTTTTGGTTCCAGCAACAGCATGTTAAAAGATGGCAACATTAAAGATTGAATGTATTCAGGATTGTGTAGGATGTGCCAAGAAAGTTCATGTGATTGCTAAAGGTGTAATTATTATTCCTTTCCCACAGGGACTAAGTAAATGGAGCCTTACCATGTGACCTTACCTGCTATGCCTGTGTACTCATCTATGAAATCGAGATAACTTCCTAACCCCACAGGAGTGCTAAGAAAATGAATGCTTGTAAATCATAATATTTAACATTCATATGACTTTTGCCCAAAGCATTTTGCCTAATAATTTAATCTGCTCACTATTCCACCGAGATATATAGTTAATTCTCTGTCACTGATACAGAATGAATGGCATAAAGTGGCAAAGGGACTAGCTCCAGGTCACACAGCAGGTCAGACTGAGCTACGCTAATGGTGCCATAATTACTTGACTGTCTTGTCTTACATCAGCTCCTTGGTTTTTCGGTAGTGTTTCTAGAACATTAGCGCTATTCATGTTTTTATTATGGTTTTAGTTTCATTGGCACTTGCTTAAGCTGAGTTATGACAGAAGTCTAAACAGTACAGGTGTTATTTTTTAAGTTACTTATTACAGGTGTTTAAAGGAGTTTATTTTCTAGGTTAGGTTCAGTGCCTAATAACTTTGGATTGAGAACTTCTCAATAAATAGACCCTCTTTTTTCAGTGCTACCTTTGGCCCAGGGACTTGTACACTCTAAGGATCATGAGATTTGAAAAGAAGCTAGAGCTATGATGGTGGGAAGAAGACAAATTTACCTACGTTGTTTTGATCTGGGTAAAAGGTCATTGGTCTTTTCTTGTTCATTGCTCTGTGAGAGAGGACAGTGGGTCAGATACGACCTTTCCTGCCACTCAGAAATTCCTGTGGTATTTGGTAAAGAGTATGCTGTGGCTTGCTGTGTGAAATATCCCTGTTACTTGTCAGGCAGAACTGGGATAAGAATTCCAGCTTTGGGCACAATAAATACTGTGTCATAAGTACAGCAGACATTAAGTAAATTAAGCTCCTTTTAGAACTAAGATAAGAGTGGCAATGTGCTTCGTGCAAATGCAGTGGATCCACTTAATCTCCTAGCAGACACGTTTGATGTCTTAACAAATAAATATCCCTTGTAGACAGTGACGTGGGGCTCTAGTAAGTATTGACTGACTCTGTGGTTCTGAGACCAGTCTCTACTTCCCACCCTTCTATCAAATTAGATTGTTCTAAAATACGAGTTTATGTTTTAGTCGTTTTATTCTGGGGAGAAAGATGATATTTTTTTAGTCTTTCTAATAAGTGCAAAGTCACTAGATTTAGTACATTTATACAGTCACACTAGTTGGCACATGAGACTTATTTTGGGTCAGCCACTTACCATGTATATAACTTTGTGTCTGTAGCTCAGATTGTCTGATTTCTAAGTTGCTCTGTGTGTGTGTGTGTGCGTGTGTGTGTGTGTGTGTGTGTGTGTGTCTATCTGTCTGTCTGGGGCATGGTATTTGGATGGGAGGACATTTATTTATTGCAGAATATATGATGAATTTTAAGTAAACTGGTTCTTTAAGATGCAGGCAGGTTTAGCATTGTGGTTAAGCACCATCTTTGGAATTAGGCTGCTTGAGTTTAAATCTGTGCTCACTGACTTATTAGTTGTATGTCTCTGAACAGATTCTAAGCTTAATTTCTCTGTTTACAGATAATAGCACTTACTTTACAGAATTAGTATAAATATTAAATGAAGTAATCATGCAAAGCTTTTAGCACAGTGTGTGGCACATATGACTAATAAATCATTTGTTTCTATGCTGCTATTGCTGCTTGGTGGAAGAAGCAATTTAATAGGTGTAAGTTTCTTATGGAAGATTCTTTGTTGTGCTATTTTAGTTGAATTGATTGCTGGTAAAGAGAAGAATATAAAAAATTATTGCTATGGATAGGGAAATAGCAATAAACCAACATTGATCATTTAATATGTGCATTTGGTCTAGATCAACACAATCCAGTTTGGTAGCCACTAGTCATATATGGCAATTACAGTTTTAAATAATGAAATCAAATTTAAAATTTAGTTCCTAGGTGAGAGTTTCTTGGACTTTGAATGAGAAATAAACTTATGTTTCTATTAAAAAAATTTTGGTTCCTCAGTCACAGTCACCACTTTTCAAGTGCTCAATTGCTACATGTGGCTAATGGCTACCATATTGGATATTGCTAACACAGAACATCATCATCATGGGAAGTTTTCTTGGACAGTGCTATTCTAGATATATACGTGATCTTATTTAATGCTCACTATGACACCATAAGATGAATGTTATCCCCATTTTACTTACAAGGCTATTAAGATTGGTTAATAAAGAGGTTAAATATGTCTGTTATGTGTCCAAGTATACCAAAGGTTGAGGTAAGATTCTAACTTCAAATACCATACTCATTGATACTCTCTCCCTTATTAGTTACTACATTATTGTACAAGTATGTTTGTGTATTTGGGGAAGCATAAAATTTCCAGTTCTAGTAAATGTGTCAAGACCACTGTATAGGATTATATAGATAAAGTATAAATATGTGCCCATTGTAGATGATAGATGTTCAGTAAATATTTGCTGAATAAATGTCATCCAGTTGATCCACAGATACCACTGGAAATGTTATTGTACATTTACATACTGGAAGGGAATTGCATTAAAATATTTTTTTTTTTAATTTTTTTTTAAATGTTTTATTTATTTCCAGGAGAGAGAGACAGCGTGAGCAGGGGAGGGTTAGAGAGAGAGGGAGTCACAGACTGAAACAGGCTCCAGGCTCTGAGCTGGCAGTCAGCACAGAGCCCGACGCGGGGCCCGAACTCACGAACCGCGAGATCATGACCTAAGCGAAAGTCGGACGCTTAACCGACTAAGCCACCCAGGCGCCCTGCATTAAAATATTTTTAATGAGGGGTGCCTGGGTAGCTCTGTTGATTAAGTGTCTGACTTCTGATTTCAGCTCAGGTCATGATCTCACACTTTATTGAGAACAAGTCCCATGGCAGGCTCTGTGCTGACATTACAGAGCCTGCTTGGGATTCTCTCCCCTTCTCTTTCTGCCCTTCCCCCTCCTCCCTCACCCTTCCTCCCTTCCCTCTCTCTCTCTCTCTCTCAAAAATAAATAAATAGGGGTGCCTGGGTGGCCGAGTCAGTTTTGAGCATCCAACTTCGGCTCAGGTTGTGATCTCATAGATCATGGGTTTGAGCCCCGCATCGGGCTCTGTGCTGACAGCTACCTCAGAGCCTGGAGCCTGCTTTGGATTCTGTATCTCCCTCTCTTTCTGACCCTCCCCTGCTCACGCTGCCTCTCTCTCTGTTCCTCTCTCTCAGAAATAAATGCAACATTGAAAAATAAATAAATAAATTCTTTTTATGTTTTGGTTAATGGGCTATAGCAGAGAGAGTGATAGGTAATGGGGCTATTTCTTGCTTGAAATGAATTATGTGGCACATTTGGTGTAGCTTATTTGAATGCCTTAAAATTACCTGTTATTATCCACACTGATCTCCATTTTACATATGTGGAGGCCTACGTATGAACCAGCCAAATCCAATATCCTTGGGGAATATGAAGTTTCAAGGTGTAGAGTAGAATGCTGCCCTCCATGGTATGTAATCTTCCAGGCTTTACCACTGCTACTCACTGGCCAAAGTGTTTTCATAGAACCTTTCTGCCAAATACTTGGTGAGCTTTTGGTAATTAATTTTTTAACAGGGCTATACTTGTTAATGCTTAGCACCTAAAAAAATAGAAATAATGAGTTGGAAAAATACCAGCCAGCCTGGTGTAGTGGTTTTCAAACTATTCCATGAAGTTGCCTTAGAAAAGTCACCAAGGAAGACCAGTATAGTGAAATTTTAGCTGTGTTTCATATAGGTCAATGTAACTTTTATCTATTTTATATATTGGGATTCTATGTACAATTATATTTGAAAAAAATGGCTTCACTGTCCCCTTACCACTAAAGTTTGAAAACCAGTGGTATAATTGAAAGATCTCTGCTTCAGGAGGTTTAGCACTAGCTCTCTTGTGAGCCAGTTTAAAAACCTTGGGAGAAGAGAATTTGATTGGATAATTTTTATGGTTTCTTCTAGCCCTCAAATAGTATAATTTAAAATTCCAATGTCAAGGGGCGCCTGGGTGGCTTAGTTGGTTAAGCGTCCGACTTTCGCTTAGGTCATGATCTCACGGTTCGTGGGTTCGAGCCCCGCGTCAGGCTCCGTGCTGACTGCCAGCTCAGAGCCTGGAGCCTGTTTCAGAGTCTGTGACTCCCTCTCTCTCTGACCCTCCCCTACTCATGCTGTCTCTCTCCTAGAAATAAATAAAACATTTAAAAAAAAAAATTCTAATCTCAAGACTATACGCAGACTTGAATTTATTTTTTCAGGGAAAGGTAAAGAGTATGTAGGAAAGAATTTCAGTTATTAGTCATTTCTTTTTTTTTTATTTCTGAGAGAGAGAGAGACAGCGTGAGCAGGGTAGAGGTCAGAGAGAGAAGAAGTCTGAACTGAAACAGGCTCCAGGCTCTGAGCTGGTCAGCACAAGCAGCTGAGCTCAAGGCTGAGATCATGACCTAAGTGGAGTTTGACGCTTAAGCCACCCACATATAGTCATTTCTTTCTTTTTTTTTTTTAATGTTTATTTATTTCTAGGAGAGAGAGAGAGAGTGTGAGCAGGGAGGGTCAGAGAGAGAGGGAGTCACAGACTCTGAAACAGGCTCCAGGCTCTGAGCTGGCAGTCAGCACAGAGCCGACGCGGGGCTCGAACCCACGAACCGTGAGATCATGACCTAAGCGAAAGTCGGACGCTTAACCGACTAAGCCACCCAGGCACCCTAGTTATTAGTCATTTCTAAAAGTGACCATGACTTGTGCCAGCACTCTGGCCTGAATTTGAGTGTGTGTAGTCTGGTTTATACTAAGGCACGTCTTGTATGGTCTTGTCCTAGAAGAATACTGTTGCTTTGAGCCTCTATCTGACCACTAGAGTTATTGTCATTGCCTTTGATGGCTGGCACAAAGACGTCATCTGTTTATTGGTATCAGTGAGGTCATGTGACCTGGTGAGCAGATGGCCCTGGTGAAACCTTGACTTTGCGGGTTGTGTCCTCTAACACAACCAACCATTTGCTGCGTATGATTAAAATATCACTAACAAGGGTAATTTCGCATGCTTTTTGGCGAATGTGGTTAGCAGGATGTGACATGACACAGCACTACCTTCTTCCTCCAAGTGCCATCTCCCTTGAGGCCTTGCCTCCCCTGCTCACCCCCATCTCACCATGCCCAGGCTTGCCTTCCAGCTCACCTGCTCCAGATGGGCGGCACAGTGGGAGGATACTGGCAAAGGCAGATGTGTTTATTTTCCGGAGACAAAATGTTTTGCTGCCGCAGATGGCAGTGCCTTCAAGCAAATGGCAGCCTTTGACACCGCTGCCACACAGCCTGGGCATCTTGACAGACAGAGCTGGGTTACTTTTGGTGAGGGGGAAATTGAAAAAAAAAAAAAATCAAGATGTTTATCTTGAAACTCATGGAATTTCAGTGCAAGCAGCAGTTCTTTCAGACCTGGAGAACAGGTCTTTCCCACCAGACCTCAGTCAGCTAGTATGTTAACTGGATTTTCAAGATGAGCTGAGCCAAGAGTTATAGGTCTGTTAATTATTTTGTTTCCTAGGCGGAATAGGACATATAGAAAAACTGAAAACATTTGGGTACATTTTGGTAGATATTCAGTGCTACTGCAAAACACATGCGCATTCCAGGTCACATCTCACAGGAGTCTCTTAGGATTGGGTGTGGCTCGTTTGCCCCATTGGAGATGCTGCTATTCTAGTTTTAGTGGTCATGTTGATTATCTAAAAGCCCAGGGACAGATACTTGAAGTTGAGATGCCTTAATTAATACAACAACACTGTGCTACAGTGTTTTTCTACCAAGAAGAATAAGAGTTCTGACAGCTGCCCTTTGAAGCAGTTTGCTTATTAGGGCTTGAATAAAGTCCATTAGGAAGACAAAGGCTTGGGTGTTGAATCATTAGACTTACTCATCTTCTAAGGAAAAAAATGGCTTAAGAATATCCTTTTCCAAAAGTTACTGGCTTTATCAGGAATTCTTCCCCCCAACCCCTATCCCCCCCTCCCCTTTTTTTTAATATGTGCTGTTTTTCCCGGCCCTAGTGCTGATAGAGTTAGGAGTTTGCAGGTGTAAAGTCCTCCCCTCTCCCCCTCCCCATCTCTCTCCAGGGGGTTGTATGTGAGAAGGTGTTGCTTTCTCACTCAGAGAGCATATATGTGCTACCCTGTTGGATGCCTGCTGTGAGCAGAGAGAACCCCTGTTCTGGTAGAATGGAATGAGCTTATTGGGTGGCTGGGATTGTGCAACCCCATAATGCCAATTTTTCACTTAGAGCATCTTTCCTACCCACAATAGGGTTGAAGGTAATTGGTCTAAATTCATACTGTTTTGAAACTTATGTCCTGAATATTATATGATTTCCTATTAAGGTTTGGTGTAAGCCAGGAGCAGCAGAGTACCGTGTGTAGTAAAAACATGCTTTATTTTGGAAATGTTTACCATTAGAAGTGCAGGTCTACCCTGCCTTTTAGGATTGCTTTAAACCAGTGCCCTGACCTGTGTGGGCATTCCTTCACACTCATAGATGCAAATACACATACACTCTGACATCTTGATGCCTCTTTTAATTTCACCCTCATAGCCCCTAATACCTTTATTTTAATTTATTTTTTTTAATTTTAATTCCTTTGTAAACATACAGTGTTATATTAGTTTCAGGTATACAGTATAGTGATTCAACTTGATGCCTCTTTTTTGCCCTGGCCCACAATCATGCAGTGATATGAATTCAGGGGCTGATCCCAAAAACTCTGTGAGGTTTTCCTATACTCTCCCTAGTAACAGTTACCTAAAATGAAGGACAGTGAGAAGTCTTTGAAGGAAGGAGTTTTGTTTCTTTCTTTTTTAAAAAAATTTTTTTAAATGTCTGTATTTTATTTTGAGAGACAGAGACAGAGAGTGAGCGGGGGAGGGGCAGAGAGAGAAGGAGACACAGAATCTGAAGCAGGCTCCAAGCTCTGAGTTGTCAGCACAGAGCCTGACGCAGGGCTCGCACCCATGGACTGTGAGATCATGACCTGAGCCGAAGTCGGATGCTTAACCGACTGAGCCACCCAGGTGCCTCAGGAGTTCTGTTTCTTGACCTGGGAGCTAGTTACACATGTATTCATTTTATTCATTAAGCTGTATGTATATATTCTGTGCATCTTTATATGTATGTTTTATTTTACAAAAAAAGCTTATGAAAATAAAAAGGGTAAAAGGGGAAGAAGTATAACACATTTTTTTGAAAAGTTGAAGAAATTAAGTTCAGATTTACCATTGCTTTTGAGTGGGGACAGCAGAGCAAATAGGATTAATTAGATTGAAAAGAAGAGAGGGAGAGGAAATAATCTCTGAATCTTTATAAAGTAACCTGTCAAAACTCCACACTGCCTTTTTGATGCCTCCTAATATGTGCATTCTATAGCTGAGACGTTCACAAGTGCTGATAGTCATTCATTCAGCAGATTTGCAGCCTGCATTGTCCTTGGGGCCAGGGAAAGGGGCGCAAAGCTCCAAGTGTGCCTTTAGATGGAGAACTTGCACTGCAGAGTGACAAGTGCCACAGTGGCCATACAGATAGATAGGTGCTCTGGGAACAGAACCTAACCTGAGCCTAAAAGGACCAGCTGTCATTAAAGGCAAAGGTGAAGCCAAAAGGAAAACCAGAAGCACAGACCAAAATGTGTGTGTGAGTTGTGTTAAATCAGACACAGGGTTTTCTAATGATTTTTATACTCTGAGCCTCTTACTCCTAATTTTTTACCTGTTTTAACTAATACAAATTAGGGCTCTACTGATTGAAAAAATATATAAATAAATACCTTTATATAGTTTTTACTATATATGTACATATATTGTAAAAATCTGCAATCTAAATAAATATGGCTGAGATTTTAATGTTTATTTATTTTTGAGAGAGAGTCAGAGATACAGCATGAGTGGGGGAGGAGTGGGGAGAAAGGGAGACACAGAAGCTGAAGGAGACTCCAGGCTCTGAGCTGTCAGCGCAGACCAGATGGGGGCTCGAACTCACAGACTGTAAGATCATGACCTGAGACGAAGTCAGACGATCAACCGACTGAGCCACCCAGGTGCCCCCTTGTCATGAAGATTTTGATGGAAAAGCTTTATGATAAAAGCAGTGGGACTCTGGCAGCTTTTTAGCATAAACAGATGAGATTTGGTAAAACCAGTGGCTTCTGTCTGGGGAAAGAAGAGAGAAGCAGGGAGACCTGTGAGGAGCTTCCAGGTCAGTTGAAGAGATAAGAGTAACTTACGTTGAACCTAGGCTGTTCTAATAAAAGGGCTCCAAAACACCCTTTTCCCCAGGATTTCCTTAGTGTTCTGTATCTGGTTGCTATGGACATCCAGAAACATACAGTCATACATAGTCCTAAATCGTGTTTTCCAACAGACTGATTTATTAACTCAGGCAGGTGAACCGGCTATGATGTTCAACATTCATAGATATTCATGGGCATCCTTAGCGTGTCCACCTTAACATTTGCCTAGTAGCATACAAAGTATGGCTTCTGCACTTAAATTTTTGAGAACTGGCTTAAAGGTGTATGGAATCTTCAATTTTCCCTGGGAACTGCCAGCTCATGAAAAACAGTTCAAGTGGCCTTGTTGCACATGTGGTGGCTTTGGTTTTCCCATTGCACAATCAGCAATTTTATTTTGATGTTATTTGGGAGAAAGCAGTATTTTTGATTAGCAAGTAAAATTAATGTAGAAAACAAATACCGTGTTAACTAGTTGGTATAATAAGGCATCTGTGCCATGTTGCATTTCAACTCATTAAATTTCTAAACTTCTAATTACGATAGGATTACAACTTTAATAGGAGAATGGTTCAAACTTGGGGCTAGTGATGGCTTTAGAGAAGTAAAATGTACAAAAATTTTGAAATTATTGAAGGGGAGCTTTAAAACCTAGTTTTGCTAAAAGTTGAAATATGCAGAGTATTTAACTTTTTTTTGTTCCTAGAATTCAGATTCAATTGACATTTTTTGAGCACCTACTACTTACCAGGCCTTTTTAAAACAATATTTATTTATTTTGAGAGAGAGAGTGCATGTGTGTGAATGGGGGGCAGAGAGAGAGAACCCCAAGCAGGCTCCACACTGACCGCACGCAGCCCAGTGCGATGCTGGATCTCACAAACCATGTGATCATGACCTGAGCCGAAATCAAGAGACAGACGCTTAACCAGCTGAGCAACCCAGGTGCCCCACTAGGTCTTCTTTCAGGAACTTTAACACAGATAAGCACTTTTCATTCCTCACATCTGTTGGGCAAGCAATATTATCCCCATATTCAGATGGGGCACTTGAAGCTCCAGGGTCAAAGGACTATCTTGAGTCTTCATTCCTTGGGACACAAATTGAGTTTTTTATATTTGCTCTATCACCTTTCCCCTTATTGAGAGTCTTCTTAACTCCTCTTTCTCCCTTATCTTCTATTCCACTAGTTATTCCTGTCAATTCTACCTTCTAAATGTATCTCCTGTTGCATACCGCCCCCTCCATCCCTACTGCTTCTGCAGCGTCCTATGACATGAAAAAGGCTTGGCACAGCAGAGGAACAGGAGTGGTTTCCACTGGCTCCTCTTTGGCGTACATGCTGAAATGACCTAATTCATTAGGTGTACATGTCCCATATTCACCAGTACCCAAACATTCTACATTCCTCCATGTTGCTTTACCTTCACGTCTGCTGTTTGCTCAATCTGGAATCCTCCTACCCCTGTCTCACTCATGAGCTCCTTCGAGACCTAGGCATCCATCTTCATCACCTGGCATAAAGCTTCTCATAGCAAATGCTAAATAACTTTGAATTTAAAGTAGGGACACATGGGTGGCTCAGTCAGTTAAATGTCTGACTGTTGATTTTGACTCAAGCCATGATTTGCAGTTTATAATTTCGAGTCTGACAGTGCAGAGCCTGCTTGGGATTCTCTCTCTCTCCCTCTCCCTGTCCCTCCTGTGCTCTCTCTCCTCCTCAAAAATAAATAAATGAAACTTTAAAAATAAATAAATAAAGTCACATTTCAAATGCAAAAGTGAAGTTGGTTGGGGTATCTGCCTATTTCATAACTATCCTATGTTCTAGTCTCAGCTCTTGCAGGATTTGGTTGAAGCCTTTTATAACTTGTGTGCATTTATACCTAAGGCATAATCACCATTGTTATTAGAAAAAGAGATTGATGGGTTTCCTTACAAAGGACACTGGAGAGGATTAAAACCAGGGTACATGTATCCTATATTGTTTAGGTGTAGGGGTAGACGTTCTTCTCGAGCCTACCCGTGGAGCCACAGTCTTTTAGAGCTGAAAAGGTATTTAGGTTGTGAAGACCGTTGGAAGTTGTTGACATCTTTGACATTTTTTTTGAAGTGTTGAATATAGTGAACATTGCAATTCCAACATAGGTACAAAGTCTTTCTTTAATTAAAATGGCAAAATTGATACTGAAATTTTAAAATTATGCCATCAAGCTCATGCAAAGCAAGTAGCTAGTGAATTCTGTTGATTATTGGAAATAAACTTCTGATTCAGAGTTCAGAGCACCAGTATAAGAAAATAATAATGGGGGCACCTGGGTCGCTCAGTTGGTTAAGCATCTGACTTTGGCTCAGGTCATGATCTCATGGCTTGTGAGTTCGAGCCCTGCATCGGGCTCTGTGGTAACAGCTCAGAGCCTGGAACCTGCGTCAGATTCTGTGTCTCCCTCTCTCTCTGCCCCTCCTCCTGCTCATGCTCTGTCTGTCTGTCTGTCTGTCTCTCTCAAAAATAAATGTTTAAAAATAAAAAGCTTTAAAAAAAAGAAAATAATAACGGATCCATTTTGTTTATTAATGAATTTGCAAAACTGGGCATTGGCATAGCAGTTACGGTATTGGTATCTGGTATAAATATTGGTATATTTATCCGATAAACAGATACCAATACCGTAACTGCTATTTGTTGAGTACTTACTACATGTTATATATAGTTGTAGACTCTTTGTATCACTCCTCTATCAGAGGAGTGATATGGTCTGACATTAAATCTACCCTTTTTTAAAAAATTTTTTACATTTATTTATTTTTGAGAGAGACAGCACAAGTGGGGGAGGGGCAGAGAGAGAATGAGACACAGAATCCAAAGCAGGCTCCAGGCTCGAGCCGTCAGCACAGAGCCCAGTGTGGGGCTCGAACTCACAAACTGAGGTCATGACCTAAGCCAAAGTCAGACGCTTAACCGACTGAGCCACCAAGGTGCCCCTAAATCTGCCCTTTTATTTTTTTATTTTTATTTTTATTTTTTTAAATGTTTTATTTATTTCTAGGAGACAGAGAGAGAGACAGCGTGAGCAGGGGAGAGTCAGAGAAAGAGGGAGTCACAGACTGAAACAGGCTCCAGGCTCTGAGCTGGCGTCAGCACAGAACCCGACGGGGCTCGAACCCACGAATCAGTGAGATCTGACCGAAAGTCGGACGCTTAACCAACTAAGCCACCCAGGCGCCCCTAAATCTGCCCTTTTAAAACTTAAAGTGTTATGGGCTGCCTAGGTGGCTCAGTCGTTTAAGCGTCTGACCTCGGCTCCGGTCATGATCTCATGGTTCGTGGGTTCGGGCCACACGTCGGGCTCTGTGCTGACAGCTAGCTCAGAGCCTGAAGCCTGTTTCGGATTCTGTGTCTCCCTCTCTGACCCTCCCCTGTTCACGCTGTCTCTCTCTCTCTCGGAAATAAATAAAACATTAAAAAAAATTCTAAACTTAAAGTGTTATAGGTCATGTAAGATGTGACACATGAAATAGAGAACAATAGATACTGGTATGCAAAACAGTGTAATCTGAAATATTTGAGTGTGGAACTGACATTTACATATTGAATTATATTTTCACACTAATTGCCATTTTGTGGCGGCAGCATGGTTTTCTAGAAAAACACACAAGACTTGGAATCAGAAGTCTAAATTCTGGTCCTGACACTAATTAGCCATGTGACTTAGGGGCACATCACTGTCCCTTCTTTGGAAGGCAGCTATGCTCACCACTATACCACCAATGCTCACTGTTCCTTTTTTGAACTTGAGTCCCCCCCACATTTGTAAAAGGGATGTTGGACAAGCTAGTTGAGCTGTTCTTCTTTCTAAGTCTGTAAATGGCACCTTTATGAAATACTCGCAACGCTAAAGATGGGATTTTAGGGGAGCTTTGACCATCAACTGGACTAAAAGAAATCACATGCACTGTCCCTTCAAAGCCCAGTCTTTGTTTAGTGTATTTAGGAGTTTATTTATTAAAACACTGTCATCTCTAGACAGATTCCTTTGTCCCATTGGTGGTTCTGTATCTCCTTCCAGAGTACTCCAGGAATGGAAATATGCTTCATGTACTGCTTAAAGTTCCAAGGTACAGCACAGTGCAAAAGAAACTGCACCTCCAAAGCACTTCACTCCTAGTGACATCGTCCTATTCAATTAGAGGTGGCAAAGGCTGGCCTGGCTCCAAAGGAAGACTGTCAGTTCCTCTCTTTTTCTGTGTCCACGCTCGGCGGGATGCTTCCTCACGCCCACCTCTCTCCCCCTTGCTGTGACTTTGGTTTCCGCCAGATGTCACACCGCTGCTTGTCACCGCGCAGACTCTCGTCGCTGATTTTGTTGTTTCAGTGTATTTATCACAACTGTTCTCTTTAGCTGTAAAATTTATGGAATTTCACACTCTTCGTAATCACTACAGTGTTTCTTTTTCGTGAGAGAGGGAGGATACAAGGAGTTGTATGCACACGAGTTGGAGGGAGGGAAACGCTCCACCTAACTTGAGGAAAGTTTGTGTGTGTACCATGTACACCCACCCCCACTCCCAAATGGACAGAGTGAAACAGCTCAGTTCTGCAGGGCTTAGGTACTGAGGAAGTCCATTTCAATCCCAGGGAGAAATGTATAAGAGATGTGCTTATTGGCTAATTTCCTTGGCTTAAATTTTATCCCTTTTCACAGCAACAAAAAAGAGAGATGATTAGATTGGCTCTCTGGGACATGTTGATCTTATTATCTGGTCAGATCTGTTAATAATGTGGTCAGATCCTAGAAGTGACAATGAAAGTGGTGGTGATGATGATAATAACTAATCTGTATTACTGTTAACAGGCATTTGCATTGAGCACTTTACATTTATTTATTTAAGCCTTCTATAAGCCTAATAATGGATGCTGTTATTATCCCCATTGTATAGATGAAGAAATTAAAAAAAAATTTTTTATGTCTTTATTTTATTTTGAGAGACAGAGACATAGCGAGTGGGGGGAGCGGCAGAGAGGGAGACACAGAATCTGAAGCAGGCTCCAGGCGCCCCTAGATGAAGAAATTTAAAAATGACTGAAAGCCACTTTATTTATTTTTAATGTTTTCAATGTTTTTTTTATATTTATTTCTGAGAGAGAGAGACAGCGTGAGCAGGGGAGGATCAGAAAGAGAGGGAGATACAGAATCTGAAGCAGGCTCCAGGCTCTGAGCTAGCTGTCAGCCCAGAGCCCAACACGGGGCTGGAACCCACGGACCGTGAGATGGTGACCTGAGCCAAAGTTGGACACTTAACTGACTGAGCCACCCAGGTGCCCCTATTTATTTATTTTTAAAGTTTATTTTGAGAGAGAGAGAGAGAGAGCATAAGCATGAGCAGGGGAACTGCAGAGAGAGTGAGAGAGAATCTCAAGTAGACTCCTCACTGCCAGTGCAGAGCCTAACGTGGGGATCAATCCCACAACCCATGATCATGATCTGGGCCGAAGTTTAGAGTCACGCTTAACCAGCTGAGCCACCCTGACATTCCTAAAGCTCTCCACTATAAAATAAACTTATATCGGGGCACCTGGGTGGCTCAGTCAATTAAGCGCCTGACTTTGGCTCAGGTCATCACCTCATGGTTCGTGGATTCAAGCCCTGCATCAGGCTGTGCGCTGACAGTGTGGAGCCTGGAGCCTGCTTAGGATTCTTTGTCTTCCTTGCTCTCTCCCCCTCCCCTGCTTGGGTTCTCGCTCTCTCAAAAGTAAATAAACATTAAAAAAATAAAATAAGTGTGTATTGTGTATTTTTTAAGGGAGGAAAAGATACCACATTTGTGTGGTAGTGTTTTTTTCCCCCACTTGTAAAAAGAGGCCAAATTTTGTTGGTACCTTTTTTTTAGAAGCTAAAACTCATTTTGAATTCCCAGGATGGTTCACTTAAAATTTTTTCTTTCTCTATCAATTAAATACAACTTTAAAATTAAAGTATTTTGGTGTTTGTACCGTAAACTATTGATGGTGATCCTCAAGGCTGTTATTGGGCAGGGAGTGTCTCATCTCAATGTTTGGATCATTTATTGGTCATCTGGATGTTTAGTTTAGTTCAGAATTGTTTATAATATTGAGTCCTAGCCTTTGTTATGAAGGATGCCAGTTCCTTGCCTTGGGGACCTCATAACTTTGTTTTATTACCTTGATTTGCAATCTAAATAATTAGAATAGTGGAGACAACCAAAGACTAGATCATATCATGCACAGAACAATGATTACTTTGTAAAGGATAGAGGTTTCCTGGCAAATCTGTCATGATTGATTATTGTTCCCATTTCCCTGGAATAACTGGCAGATTCTCAAATGTGATGCTGCTCATGGGATAGAAGGGAACCAATGAAAAAGTAGCTAGAAAGTGAGGCTTGGCACTCAAGTGGACGTATCTATAGTGGCAGAAATAGCACGAAAGTACTTAATAAATTAGTAAATGGTACTTACTCTCCAAGACTGGATGTAGGGTTTGTTTTTGTGTTTGTTTTTTCAGGCATGCAGAAAATCTGTAGATGTCTGTGTCTTCAGGCCTGTGTCAGTCTTAGGATAGGTGAGGGTCGGTTGAACATGAAGCAGATATGCTCTAAGTGAAGATGCTTATGAATGTCTTTTGATAGTGCATACAATCACATTGGGCCCCTGAAAGAGTCTGGGAAGGGGAGAGGAGTTAACTGTCATTAGCTGCATTTCTTTGTGTCAGGCAGTGTGCTTGGCACTTTTTATTAACATCCCTCCATGTCCCTTTATGAAGACTTGTATGAGGAATTGTATTTCATTGCTAGCAGTAGGTGGGCTTCCCTGAGTACTTGCCATGTCTGTCTCATAGGCACTGTGAACTTCATAGATGGTTGTGTTTCCCTAGTAATAATTTTAGTATTTATCAATCCTTTACTATGTTTTAGGCACTGTGCTTATTGTTTATATGCATTATCTCTTTGTATGCATTATCTCTTTGAATCTTCACTGTAGCCCTTTTGTGTAGGTATTAGCCCATGTTTTCAACAGGAACACTAAAATTCGAAGAAAAGTGACTAACTTTTCTAAAGCCACACATTGGTAAGACAGCCAGGTTTTGGACTGTACAGTTTACCAAAGCTATTTCTTTCTTTTAAGTTTATATTGAAATTTTAACATGTAGTTTTTATTGAAATTTTAACATGTATGATAAAATTAGTTTCAGGTTAGAATTAGAATTTAGTGATTCATCATTTACGTGTAACACCCAGTGCTCATTCCAACAAGTGCCCTCCTTAATGCCCATCACCCATTTAGCCCATCCCTCCACCCTCTCCCTCCGTGAACCCTCAGTTTGTTCCCTGCTGTTAGGAATCTCTTAGGTTTTCTTCCCTCTCTCTCTTTTTTTTTTCCTTTCCCTATGTTCATTTGTTTTGTTTCTTAAATTCCATATATGAATGAAATCATATCATTTTTGTCTTTCTATGACTTATTTCACTTAGCATAATACATTCTAGATCCATTGACATCGTTGCAAATGACAAAATTTCATTTTTGTTGGCTAAGTAATATTCCACCGTGTGTATGTGTACACACACGCACGTATATATATACACACACACACCACATCCTCTTTATCCATTCATCAGTTCTTTTTTTAATGTTTATTTTTGAGAGAGAGAGAGAGAGAGAGTGGGTGGGTGGTGAGGTAGGGAGAGAGAGAGACAGACAGACAGACAGGCACAGAATCTGAAGCAGGCCCCAGGCTCTGAGCTGTCAGCACAGCATGATGGGGGGCTTGAACCCACGAACTGAGATCCTGACCTGAGCCAAAGTGAGATGTTTAACTGACTGAACCATCCAGATGCTGCATATCCATTTATCAGTTTGGACATTTGGGCTTTTTCCACAGTTTGGCTATTACTGATAATGTTGCTATAAGTAAACATCAGGGTACATGTGTCCTTTAGAATCTGTATATTTTTTTATCCTTTGGGTAAATACCTAGTAGTGCAAATGCTGGGTCATATGGTATTTCTGTTTTTCTCTTTCTCTTTTTTAAATTAATGTTTGTTTATTTTTGAGAGACAGAGCATCAATGGGGGGGGCAGAGAGAGAGGGAGACACAGAATCTGAAGCAGGCTTTAGGCTCTGAGCTGTCAGCACAGATCCCAATGCGGGGCTCAAACCCATGAACCATGAGATCATGACCTGAGCCGAAGTCGGACGCTTAGCCAACTGAACAACCCAGGCACCCCGAGGGTAGTTCTGTTTTTAACTTTTGAGGAACCTCCATACTGTTTTCCAGAGTGGCTGCACCAGTTTGTATTCCCACCAGCATTGTAAGAGGGTTCCCTTTTCTCCACATCCTGGCCAGCATCTGCCTTTTCCTGTGTTGTTAATTTTAGCCATTATGATAGGTGTGAGGTGGTATCTCATCATGGTTTTGATTTGTATTTCCCTGATGATGAGTGATGTTGAGCATCTTTTCATGTGTCTGTTAGTCATCTGTATGTTGGAGAAGATATTTGCAAATGAAATATCTGTTAAAGGATTAGTATCCAAAATCTATGAAGAACTTATCAAACTCAACACCCCACAAGATAAATAATCCAGTTAAAAAATGGGCAGAAGACATGAACAGATTTTTTCCAGACATTTCTTTTTAAGATAGTGATTTATGCTATTGTTCTTCCTTTTGTTCACTTCTAATGCCTGATCTGTATCCTAAATTTTCCTTTACTTAGCAACCTATGTCTGAAGGGTAGGTTGAACGTGAAGCAGATATGCTGTAAGTGAAGATGCTTATGAATGTCTTTTGATACTGAAGGGCGCATGGGTGGCTCTGTTGAGCATCCTTCTTTGGCTCAGGTCATGATCTCACAGTTCTTGAGTTTGAGCCCTACATCAGGCACACTGCAGTCAGTGCGGAGCCCACTTCAGATCCTCTGTCTCCCTTCTTTCTACTTCTCCCCTGCTTGTGCTCTCTCAAAAATAAAGAGTAAGAGGGGCACCTGGGTGGCTTAGTCGGTTAAGCGTCCGACTTTCGCTTAGGTCATGATCTCGCGGTTCGTGGGTTCGAGCCCCGCGTCGGGCTCTGTGCTGCCAGCCCAGAGCCTGGAGCCTGTTTCAGAGTCTGTGACTCCCTCTCTCTCTGACCCTCCCCTGCTCACGCTGTCTCTCTCTCTCTCCTAGAAATAAATAAAACATTAAAAAAAAAGAAAGAAAGAAAGATAACAGAAGAATAAGAGGCATTGAATTTAAAAAAAAAAATAAATAAAGAGTAAGAAATAAAGGGGAGTAGAAAGAGAAGGACCCAGGAGTCTAGCAAAAAGCAACAATGTACGTGCATTCAGAGAGATGCTGGCACTTGGTTTAAACTTGGTTGAATTCTTGCGAGTAGGACCTATCACTTTCTGACATTTGTTTAGTCATTTTCCTCATCTCCTTGTCATACTAGGCATAAGCCACATATACATTAAAATATATAATGCTTTCTGGTATGATTTTTACTCATTCAGCAAATATTTATGGAGCATATACTATATGCTTGTATATCATTGACCAAACCAGACATAATCCTGCCTTCATGGAGCTTATAATTGGCATAAATATTTTAATAGGTGGGCTGTAGCTTACACATAAGTATTTTTCTAAGCATACCACCACAGTTACACGTGTGTATGCTGTCAGAATAGCACAAAATTGACAGGCTTAGAATTTGTCTCATTTCAGGAAAACAGTTAAGAATCAAGAACATGAGGGACAATAACAGTCAAGAAACTCTTAACTATGGCTTTGTCACTTTGAACACCATGATTCTTAGAGGTGCAAGAGTGACAGTATACAAGACTTTATTTGAAATTTTAAAACACTAGTGTGAGGGTCACCTGGGTGGCTCAGTCAGTTAAGCTTCCAACTCTTCGTTTTAACACAGGTCAGGATCTCACAGTTTGTGGGTTTGAGCTCTCTGTTGGGCTCCATGCTCACAGCAGAGGGCCTGCTTGCGATTCTCTCTCCCTTTCTCCGCCCCCGCTTGCTCTCCCTCCCTCCTTCTCTCTCTCTCTCTCTCTCTCTCAAAATAAATAGATAAATAAATAAACTTAAAAAAAAAAAACTAGTGTGAGCCAGAGATCTTTGATGGAGTATTGTCAGAAGAATTTCAGAAACTGCAAGTTGTTACACAGATGTATTGATTTAATTAGTCTAGCTAACACCATTTATTTATGCTTAAGCATCTCACACTTGCAAAAGTTGGTAATTCGAAGTCACACAATAATTTGTGAGTTATCTTCTCTACCACGTGTTGTGGCTCCTGAATACCAACTTTGATGAGTGTCTGTATCAGATGCTTAAACATAAATAAATGGCATTATATAGACCAATTAAGCAATACCATTTGCTTTTTAAGTTCTCTTGACATAGTTTCATGTAAAATATTTTGGTGGTAGCTTTTAAAATCACATTGTTTTAACACAGTGTAATCTCATAGCATGGGCAAGATCCTCACTAGAGGCAGAACATACCTACGTTCTGTTGTTTAGACCTCTTTCAGTATCTGAGTGGATCCTTAATTTGCCATTACAACTTGATAAAATTGTCCTGGTTAACCATACAGTGGGTGTTTTGGGCGGTGAACAAAGAATGGTAGAGTTATCCTCTTAGCAAAAACATGAACATTTTTTGTGATGAGTAAGAGACTATGTTGTGAAATCTCTTGGGGGAGAAAAACCAGTTAGAATTCCCTAGCCATCTCTCTGTCTCTTGTCTTCCCCATTTTTCTCTCTGTTTCCTCTTTGCTATTCTAATTTTTAACTGTAGGAACACAAAGGTATTCTATGTCTACCTGATTTTACAGTATGGTTTTCACAGTTAACAATTTTATTAGAAAAAAATTCTTTTAGGTATATATTTTTTTATCTTTAGCTAATTTAACAGTTTTGTTGTTTAAAGTGGCAAGCTATCGAAAGGAGACTGGGGTATAGCAATATACTAAGAAATGTAGGTAGCATCTTTTCTTCCAGAGTTTGGGATGCGTCACCTCTATTATTTTTTCTCACCATACTCCCTAGAAGATAGGAAAGGGAAGGATTAATTGACCCGGTTTTACACATAAGGAAACAGAAACTCATAGGGGTTAAGTGTCTTGTCTAAGGTCAGACTTAGTAAGAACATAGTTGCAGAATGTGGCAGAGAGTTCCAGAGCCTGGCAGAGTGTAGCACACTACCCACTGGGAAATGTGACAAGCAAGTAATTATTTTCTCAGAAAACTTGACTTACGCCTCTCAGACTATCCATCATCCACCCAAGGCAGAAACTTGTTTCCAAGTTAAGGGTACACTGTAATCTTTAGGAAATGTTACTTAGGACAACTGGCTTGGAATTCTAAGTTAATATATAATAATTTCATGTGTTCTTCTAACATAAGTTTCTTCAAACTTCCAAGTGCCCATGTTAATCATTGTTCAAAAAATGTAAGGTGTCACTTTTAGGACCGCTAGTGTTATTACCTTATGCTTTATACCGTAGCTTTATTACTTTAAAAGGTTGCATAAATGTATTCTGTTTAATTTAATGTGCACTGAATTGAATATGTAAGTTTAAGGATGGGCATATAGCATATGTAAGTTTAAGGATGGGCACATAGCCTCGAGCAAGGCCTGCTCACTACCCACTGAGGCAAATGCAAGGTGGAAAACACATTTTGCAGAGAAAAAGGAAGTCATGTAAAATGGGAGTCTCACCACTGATGATGCCTAGGACCATACACATGCTGAATTTAACATGGTAAATGGCCCGGCTGGTATAGAAAAAAATAATCATCCATTTGGAGATGAAGAGCAAATCCGAGTTAGTAAAGGTTCTTAGTAGAAACTTGCATGTTTAGATTTGCTGGTAATACAAAGAAAGAACACCTGTGAATTACTTTTTATTTGTCTCATTGATAAAAATTACTTTATAGTTACCTTAGGAGAGACTTCTTATATGAGAAAAATGTTAGCATTTCACCTAAATCTACAGTTCTTTTAGTGTTGCTATGTTTCCACAGTTCTTCTAGAGCATTTATGGACTTCCATTATTACTGTCTGCATTAAAGTTTAGTGATTTTATAGGTGCCTGGCTGGCTCAGGCAGTAGATCATGCAAGCCCCATGGTGGGTGTGGAGCCTACTTAAAAAAATTTTTTTAAATGTCTAGTGATTTGACTTAAATTTTTGAGACCTACTATCCTTCTGCACCCCACAAATTGTTTCTTTAATACTGTGGCTTATGGTCTAACACATGAGATTTTGGTCCAGGTGCCCAGATGGAACCTGTGTCTTCTGGAAGATGTGATTGGAACTGCCGCTTTCTTTCTTTAGTCTGTAGCCTGACACTCTCAGAACTGTGTTTGTTGGTTTCAGCAGTCAGGAAAGATGTAAGAGCACCTATGCTTTGCTTTTGTAACAGGTTCTTGTCTGCAGGCTTTAAGATGAAAGCAACTTTTTTGAATACCTGTAAGTGCTCCCAGTGCCCTTCTATTCAAACAAGCTGACTTCCCTTTACCTCTTACCACAGTCTCAGGCCTTTAGATTTCTCTCAATTTTTACTTTCATCATGATTTCCTTAGCTGCTGTTACCTTCGTATTCATCAAGAATTGGAACGATCCCATTTGTCATGGAAAGAGACGTTGGTGCTACTGCTTTGACCATGTCTGTCTCCATGTCTTTGCAGACCCCGTATCATGTCAACCTCCTCCTGGCTGGCTATGATGAGCATGAGGGGCCAGCGCTCTACTACATGGACTACCTGGCAGCCTTGGCCAAGGCCCCTTTTGCAGCCCATGGCTACGGTGCCTTCCTGACTCTCAGTATCCTGGATCGATACTACACTCCAAGTAAGTTCTAGCACTCTAGGTAGGGAATAGAGTTGTGTCCTGAACTGCCTTCTGGTTGTAAACACCACCCCTAGAGTTGGGTGGTCAGAGCTTAAATAGAGGATGGATCCTAGGAAGCACATCCAGGTACCTTCTGGAAGTTCCTCTCCCCTCCAGTCAGTAGGGTTCTTGAAAAGCTAAGAAAAGTTCTTCTTTTACCAGACAAAAGGAGATACTGCATATGTCCAGAGCTGGGTTTTGTTTTGTTTAAAAAGGTGCTACAGTAGTGAGTAAAACTGTAATTTCTCAGGTACAAAAGTTCAATTTTTTAATTCATTTTGCCCAGTCTAGATGCTTATTAGCATCTCAGCTATAAAGAATGAGCAAATAAACCAAGTGGTTTGTGTACTTATTTTGAGCTGATGTGGGTGAACAGGTCCCTAGCATGACAACCAAGGGTTTCTTTGCTTAAACATCAAAGCTTTTAAGGCCACAAGCCTCAGCCTCTCCCTTGGTTCTCATCACCTGATGCCTGCCCCTCCTGTAAGAAAGAGCAGGCTTTCCACTTGTCAGTAAACTGTTAGCTTGGGAAAGCTTCCAGCACAGGGACGCTTTTGTGCTAAATTTTGTCTTCCGACTCCAATCCCAACCTTGACTTTAGCCACTGTGAGCAATAGGCATTTGGGATTGTTCATTTTTACAGGCTATAGATACAGCACAGATAGCTATTTCTCTCCTTAAATTCCATTCTTCCCTATCAGTACAGTATAAATCTGGCTTCTTTACTCTTTATTTGGTGCTGTCCTCTCACTCAGCCTTAGCTGCGCCAGAGCTCCAGGCCACATCCTGAAGATCATTAACTCTTAGTGACTGTTTCTTGATTTGGCATCTGTCAGTAATACGGCTGACTTGCCCACCAAAATCACCACTAACCACCCCTGAAGCCTAACTGCATAATATGTCATCCCAGTTTGCCATGCTTGTGGACAGTTCCTTTGGCTCCTATTTTGTGAGAGTCTCAGCCCTATCCCATGAATTCTCTTTCCATTGTTAAACTGAGACCCAGCTGGGAAAGTGAGGCTAAAACTCTGGCCCTGTCCTCCCTTCCCTGATTTGCAGCTGGCTAGGGCAGATGGAACTGATTTAAGCCCTAGTCTAAAAGGGTGGGGTGGGTAGGGGTGAGGGGGATGGGCTGTAAAAAAGAGGCAAGCCTCTGGACTTCTCTAGAGGCAGGCCCTGGCCATGGGAGGCAGAATTCCGTCATGCTTACCCTTCTGTGTAGCAAATCAATTTGCAATGGCTTCTGGCTGCCAGAGCACTGGGTCTGGGGCACCCTCCACTGCATATGGAATAAGTTTGTTGCAAGCCAGAAGGCTAGGCATTTTTTTTGCCTTTTCTGTTTGTGTAGCATACTGATCTGAAGAAGTGTAAAATTTAAAAGTTGTGGCAGACAGTTGGACTTAATGGCAACACCTTGAATACATGGCCTTTGTGTTCTCTTTCAGCTATCTCTCGTGAGAGGGCAGTGGAGCTTCTTAGGAAATGTCTAGAGGAGGTGAGTGGCTCCCACAGGATCCTGAAAAGAATGTTTATCTCTGTTTGCCAATATTGTTCCATTCCTTGGTTGAATTTTTTTCTGATCTTTGCCGGAAGGTGTAGTAAATACACACTAACCAGATGTGAAGTTGCTACCAGGGATAGAGTTTGGTGGGTAACAAACTCTTCCTGGGTTACCTTGTCATCATTGTCAATTTTATAATTTAGTTACCATTGTTTTTGGCTCATCCAGCCTAATGATTCTCAGAATTTGGCATGTATGAGAATCATCTTGGGAACTGGTTTGTTTGTTTGTTTTTAAGCAGATTCATGGCTCCCTTACTCCT
Source organism: Proteles cristata cristata (assembly GCA_017311185.1). NCBI lineage: Eukaryota > Metazoa > Chordata > Mammalia > Carnivora > Hyaenidae > Proteles > Proteles cristata. The sequence continues at coordinate 327,716 of JAESUZ010003902.1, read as the reverse complement.
CCCCTCCTGTATAGATTCTGAGTTTTGTTGTCTTGGTGTCGAGTCTGAGTATTTAATTAGCAGTCCCAGGTGAATTCTCTGCAGTCGGTAACTGGGTCATACTTTAAGAACTTCCTTAGGGGCGCCTGGGTGGCTTAGTCGGTTAAGCGTCCGGCTTTCGCTTAGGTCATGATCTCGCGGTTCGTGGGTTAGAGCCCTGCGTCGGGCTCTGTGCTGACTGCCAGCCTGGAGCCTGTTTCAGAGTCTGTGATTCCCTCTCTCTCTGACCCTCCCCCGCTCACGCTCTCTCTCTCTCTCTCTCCCCTAGAAATAAATAAAACATTGAAAAAAAAAAAAAGAACTACCTTAGAGATGGGGCGCCTGGGTGGCTCAGTCAGTTAAATGTCCGACTGCAGCTCAGGTCATGATCTCATGGTTTGTGGGTTTGAGCCCTGCATTGAGCTCTGTGCTGACAGCTCAAAGCCTGGAGCCTGCCTTGGATTCTGTCTCCCTCTCTCTCTGCCCCTCCCCTGCTCATGCTGTGTCTCTCTACACTTGCTGTCTCTCTCTCAAAAATAAATCATGAACATTAAAAAAAAAAAAACCCTACTACCTTAGACTTTATACTTGATGTATTTGTGTCACCTGGGGTTGCCATGCTGTCTGCTCTTTATAAATTTTTTTTTAATGTTTATTTTTGAGACAGAGCATGAGCAGAGGCGGGGCAGAGAGAGAGACACACAGAATCTGAAACAGGCTCCAGGCTCTGAGCTGTCAGTACAGAATCTGATGTGGGGCTCAAAGCCACAAACCGTGAGATCATGACCTGAGCTGAAGCCAAATGCTTAACCAGCTGAGCTACCCAGGTGCCCCGTGTCTGCTTTCTTAATAGTCCGTTAGTCCTGGAGAGAAAGCCTTCCCTGAGAATTCAGGAGGCATAGAAAGCAACTGGGAGGCTTTAGGCAGAAGAGGAGAGTAGCCTTTAGTTTATGAGGCCAAGAACATGGACTCCACCCATTCTAATACTGCTCCTAAGAGTCTAAGGCTTCGGGGTATATATGGAGGATGAGGAGGAAGAGAAAGCAGCTCCCTTAGGCTTTTAAATTCTTTTACTGTTCTTGTGGCCTAAGGGTGAACTTGAATTTGTGGTCGAGGAGAGAGGAGGAGGGTGAGAGCAGGTGGGAGTCCTGGGTATAGTGTCAATTTTCCTCTTGTACAGTCCTGTCTTTTTCAGTCTACAGTGTCCCCTTCTTCCTCCTGTTTACGAATCCCCTTTACAAAGCAGAAGCTGAGAATAAACTCATGTGCTTTCCTTAGCCATTCAGCTAAGAGGCCGTATTAGTCCAGCAGTCCCAAGTGTTACAAGGGGCTGTGAGGGAGAAGCCATGGCATACCAAGTGCTTTGAGACTTTATTCATTGTGGACCCTAAACACGATCATTTTAGAAACCCACATTTCTTGGCACCTTTTCTTGATTTTGGAGCTTGTTTTTGGACATAGAAGTCATCAACCAGAGGGTACTCTGGAAATGGAGTGGGTTGTTGATGCCAGTCCTCAGCTGTAAAGGAGATGGGAAATATCACAGGAGAGAGGGCTTAGGCCTGGGGAGGTGGACATGTCTGGGATATGCTCCTTAGGGAGCAAGTAGAGAGCTTTGTACCTTCTCTCTGGAGACTAAGTGAGGTGTCCAGGAAGGGTGGCCACAGAAGCCAAGATTTCCTCCAGCTGTGTTCTTCCATAATCTCTAGCCAGGTTAGTGGGGCTACCTGCTTCCATGCACAGTAGAGCACAGCTTGTTTGGAACAGCTTCTCAAGCAGAAAGTCTTAATGAGATGTTATTTTAATCACAGGTCAGCTTGGATTGCAGGAGGTGGAAGCGGGTTGTTCCAAGAGCAGTCCCGCCAACACCCTTCCACCATTCCTGTGGCTACACACACACACACACACACACACACTCCTTATAATGCCTGTGGGTGGGGCTGTGGTGACTGGATTAAATTCTTGGGACATAGGAGAACATTGCTTTGGTCCAAAGCTTATTCTAGGGCAATCACTCCTTTGTTGGCTGATTACCTTGAGATATTTTTAAAAAGAAGTCTGTGTTTACCAGACTGGTAGCAGACTGTGGGGTATAGAGCTTTGGATTTTCTTACTCTTCATTAGCTGACTGACCAGAGACCAGTTCCCAGCTGCATTTCCCAGTTCTCCCTCACCACCTTCCAGACTCCAGCTGCAGTTTGGCATTTCTTTAGTGTTGGGTACTGACTGCCCCCAATAGAATACAAGTGCCACAAAAGCAAGAATTTTTTATCTGCTTGTATGCCCAGTGTCTTGAAGAGAGCCTGATCCATAGTTAGTGCTCAATAAAAACTTTTTGACTGATTTTTCTTCATCTCTCTCTACAGCTCCAGAAACGCTTCATCCTGAATCTGCCAACCTTCAGTGTTCGAATCATTGACAAAAATGGCATCCATGACCTGGACAACATTTCCTTCCCTAAGCAGGGCTCCTAACCTCATGCCTTCCCCTCCAACTTGCCAGGGAACTTTTTTTGATGGGGTCCTTCATCTTTTTCTACTCTTTTGATGTGTATCCTTGATAGGTGGTTAATTCAGAATAAAGCTGAATCTGGACAAATTGAGCCTCTCTGGTTTGAGTCTCCATTTACCTATCATCACCTGAGGACAGAAACAGAGACGATTGTCTGCATTGGACTTTTTGCCAGGATGGTCTTCTGCCCCTTTCCCTTCATTAATGCTGTAATTGCTCTTTAGCTGACAGCCCCACATTCTGTTTACTGCCCAGCTTCCTTTCCGTCCAGCTCTTTCATATATCTTGCTTGCTAATGTCTCATTTCCCTAAAGCAGTGGTTCTTTTTACCCCTAAGCTTAACATTTTAAAAATTAGTTTGAGGGGTGACTGGGTGGCTCAGTTGGTTGAGTGTCTGAGTTCAGCTCAGGTCTGATCTCACTGTTCGTGGGTTTGAGCCCCGTGTCGGGCTCTTTGCTGACAGCTAGCTCAGAGCCTGAAGCCTCCTTCCAGTTCTGGGTCTCCCTCTCTCTCTGACCCTCCCCTGCTTACACTCTGTCTCTCTCTGTGTCTCTCTTCCAAAAATAGACATTAAAAAAGTTGAAAATGGAATAGGTAATTCTTAGTACACTTAGTAAAAAATGCAAGTGATACAAATACACATAGTAAAAAGTGTTTCTCCTGTCCCTATAATTTGATCCCCTGCTTCCCTTCCCAGAGGGAACGTCAGCTACTAATTTCTTACCTAACCTTTAAGATAGAAGTTGTCCCTGTATAAAGCACGCACACACATCCATGCACGCATACACACACATATCCACATTTGTAAATGTTCTGCGTGCTCCTTTTTTTTAATTTAACATATACTGGAGATTGTTCTATGTCAGCATACATATACCTATCTTATTCTTGTTGACAGTTGAGTAATATTCTATTAAATTGATGTACTATAGGTAGTTAACCAAGTATCTGTATTACTTCCTAATCTAGCTATTTGAGAATGAATAATGTAAATTTTTTTTCTATTAGTGCCACTAAAAGAGTGGTTCTTAACTGGATGTATGTATCAGAATCATCCTGGGGAGTTTTCTTTTTTATACATGATTAGGCTGCACTCACTCCCAGATTTTAACTAAGTACAGTTTGAGGCCTAGACATAGGAATATATTTTAAAGTATCCTAAGTAATTCTTATCTTCAGCCATGATAGAGAACCGTTGGATGGAAGTTTCTTTAGAGCATGGTCCTCAAGCTTAAGCATGAATCCCAATCTTCCCAAAGGGCTTGTTGACACACAGCTTCTTGGGTACCACCCCTGTAGCTTCTACATGTTTGGAGTATGGCCTGAGATTTTGCATTCTAACATTTCCAGTTGATGCTGCTGCTGGTCCACGAAATAGACTTGGTCTTTTTTTTTTTTTTTAATGTTTCATTTAAAACATTAAATGAGAGAGAAAGACAGAGTGCGAGTGGGGGAGGGGCAGAGAGAGAGGGAGACAGAACCCAAAGCAGTCTCAGAGCCTGACATGGAGCTCGAATCCACAAACCATGAGATCGTGACTTAATGCTTAACTGACAGACCCATCCAGGTGCCCCTAGGTTACTAGATTGCTTTAAAAAAATCTTTTTAGTGTTTATTTTTTTGTTTATTTTTTTTAATGTTTTATTTCTAGGAGAGAGAGAGAGACAGCGTGAGCAGGGGAGGGTCAGAGAGAGAGGGAGTCACAGACTGGAACAGGCTCCAGGCTCTGAGCTGGCAGTCAGCACAGAGCCCGACGCGGGGCTCGAACCCACGAACCGCGAGATCATGACCTAAGCGAAAGTCGGACACTCAACCGACTAAGCCACCCAGGCGCCCCTAGTGTTTATTTTTGAGAGAAAGAGAGTGCACACAACTGAATGGAGAAGGGCCAGACAGAGAGGGAGACACAGAATCCGAAGCAGGCTCCACGCTCTGAGCTGTCAGCACAGAGCCTGACACGGGGCTTGAACTTACAAATCAGCAGATCATGACCTGAGCCAGTTGGATGCTTAACCAACTGAGCCACCCAGGTGCCCCTGAACCACACTTGATCTTAAACTAAGATAAGCCCTACTTTATCCAGTTCTACTCTTAATACCATATACAGATAAGTTTTTTGTTTGTCTGAAGTAAAATACCATCTCTCAAGATGCTGTCTACAGTTCAGAACTTTGTACTAATTGCATTTTGTTAACATCAGATTAGAATGTCATATACTTTTTGAGACAGCAGTGGTAGATGTTTTATACCATAAGAAGAAATTTAATCATTGGGTAAATGGGAGAAAAGAGATGATTCATATCATCACAGCTGGTTCAACCTCTACTACCACTACAAATATGCATAGTTGGATTCCTGAGGCTTTTTCTAAGGCATCTATTTTTAGAGCTCCACAGGTGATTCTAATGCCTTCCCCAGTTGATTATCTGTACTAAAATTTAGGCAGTCCTGCTTCATGGTTTTCCCATCTGTGAAATGGTCAAAATCGTACCTATTCCGTGGGGGATAGTTAGAAGGATTCCATGAGGTAGTGTGAAGCATTTCGAACAGGGCCTGGTATGCAGTAAGTATATAATCATTGTTATATTGCATCCATGCCTCACCAAGAATAAACTTGTTATTCTGTATCCATGCTTCACCAAGAATGAAATGGTTCTCTGCCTTTGTTAAGTGTCCCCAGAGCAATCTGGTTAAGCCCACCAGCCCACCCTAACTCCCGAGTCTCTTTTCTCCCAATTCCATCTCTCTCCTTAGCTCCAGATCAGCTCGTTCCTAGGCATCTCACCCTCTGGCATCAGATGCTCTACCGACTGAGCCAGCCAGGTGCCCTGGCATCATTTATTTTTTAATAAACTTAATTTAGAATAAATTTGGTTTTACAGAAAAGTTGCACAAGACAGTACAGTGTTTCCTTATACTTGTCCCCTGGCTCCTCAGGTTAACATCTTACATAGCCACTGTGCATTTGTCAAAACCTAAGAAACCAATATTGGTTGGTACATTAATATTAACTCCAACTTTTATTCAGATTTTACCCATTTTCCCACGAATGTCCTTTTTCTGTTCTGGAATACAGTCCAGGATACCACGTTGCACTTAGCTAGGCATCATTTTTGGTGCCTTCTTTTTCTCCTTCCTTCACATAGTCACTAAGTTGTAGCAGTTTTACTTCCTAAATCTCTTTTAGTAAAACTCTATCCCAAGTATCTGGTTTATGCTTCATCTTCTTTCCTGGACTATTTTAACAGTCTCCTACCTTCTCTACTTTTAATCTCTTTTCTCTCTAGTACTTTCTCTGTACTCTACAAGTTTGACCATATCTCTTTTCACTTAAAACTTTGATGGCTTTCCACTATTTTTAGAATAAAACCCAGTTCTTCAGTTTGACATGTGAGGCATTTCATAATCCTCTTCCATGCTAGCTCCCCAGTTTCTTTTCCCTCTTTCCTTCTTCATAAAGCCCGTGATCCAACTGAATTTCCATGGCCTCAGCATAGATTTATGACTTCACCCCTGTATATACCTACTGGAGGAGTAAGCATTGCTTCATGAAACTTTTCTTACAGATGATGTGTATGTGTGTGATTGAGTAATAATGCAGTACACTCTGTTTTCTCATGTTTTTTTTCTACCAGACAATTTTTTTTTAATGCCAGCTATATCCCTCTAAATTGATTTCCTGGAGTTTGGCAAAACACTGGGAATTTACTGATTGTTTAACACTCATGCCCAAACTGCTCAGAATGGTCTTCCAATTGGTTCCCATCTGCTTTCAGGTGATTAATACGTAAAAAAAAAACCAATCTATTCCTTCCTGGGGTAGAGAAGATAGGGTGGAGAAGAGAACAGCTGGTTTGCCTCAGGGTAGGGAAGCTGAGCCCTGACTAATAAAGAACTGGGGGACAACGGACTAGGAACTTCTCAGCCTCTGAGCGGTGGAGGAGGGCGCTGAGAGAGCTTGAGAAATGGCTTGGCTTCCCAGCTCAGCAACAATGGCTGAGCCCGCTCTTCCTGAAGCCCAGAGTCCTTTCAATGTTCTTTGCCTGAAACAGGCAAAAGGAAGGACGCTCTCAGTACCCTAATTGTCTGCTGCTCATTGAGCTCCTGTGTGTGAGTTGGGAGTTTGTGTTGGATGGGAGAAAGGCCTGCTGCTCAGCCTCACTCACCTAACTTCATGAGGTTTGAAAGAGGGAAGGTGATCAAAGGCTACTCTTATTCCTTCTGGAGCACCATGATCCTTTAAGAGAAATGAATATGGGGGCACTTAAGGTGGCTCAGTTGGTTGAGCATCTGACTTTGGCTCAGGTTATGATCTCATGGTTCAGAGAGATCAAGCCCCATATCGGGCTCACTGCTATCAGTGTGGAGCCCGCTTTGGATCCCCTGTCCCCCCTCTCTGCCCTTCCCCTACTTGTGCTCTCTCAAAAGTAAAACCTTAAAAAAAAATGTTTAAAGAAATGAGTATAAGCTCAAAACACTGATGCTTACCTAGTCTAAATACTCTCTATTTAATACACAGCTACTTGCTTTGCAAAAAAAGAAGTCATGTAATCTATATATGCTTTTTCTTTAATCATCATCTACTTTTCCTTAGGGGTAGACCCAGTTTGTCAGGGGCTAAAGCACAATTTATTTTGCTGTGGAATAACCAAACCAAACTTAACTGGGAAGAATCAAATACTGAGACCTCATTAGAAGCTTCTTGTGCCTGGGGCGCCTGGGTGGCTCAGTTGGTTAAGTGTCTGACTTCGGCTCAGGTCACGATCTCACGGTTCGGTTCGTGGGTTCAAGCCCCGTGTTAGGCTCTGTGCTGATAGCTGGCTGAGAGCCTGGAGCCTGTTTCGGATTCTGTATCTCCCTCTCTCTCTGCCCCTCCTCTGCTCATGCTGTCTCTCTCTCTCTCTTTCTCTCAGAAATAAATAAAACATTTTAAAAAAATTAATAAAAAAAAGAAAGAAAAAGGTTACTTCAGTAGTCCTGAGGACGAGGATAGTGCTAGAAGAGACAGAAGAGGATGGACCTTCTGATGGATTGGGTGTAGGGAAAGAAATAGGACTCTTGTTTCCAGCTTGAGCAGCTGAATGGGGAGTAGTACCATTTACTGAGAGAGAAAGTATGGAGGAGGCCATGATTTGAGAGCCTGAGTCACGTGCTCTATTTTGGACATTAATTTGAGATGCTTGATAGACAATCCAGTGGAGACATTAGACAGACATCCTGATATACATGCAAGCCTGGAGTTCAGGCAAGAGTCCCCAGGGGAAGCCAAAAGAGGTCAAGTAGAGAAGGAGCCAGGGTTGGAACCATGGAGGTCAGAGCAAACCAGAAGTTGGGAGCCACAGAGAAGAGTGTTTCAAAAAAGAGAAAAAGTGGTCAGCCGTATCAAGTGCTGCTAAGTCCAGAGAAAAATGCCTTTGGATTTGACATTGGGGCTGTTGATGACCTTGCTGAGTGGATTTCGATAGACTGGTAGGGGTAGAAGCCAGATTGAGGTGGGTTAAAGAGTGAATTGGGGATGAGGAAATGGCGGTAGAGGTAGTGATCTTTCAAAAACTTTAACTGCAAGGGAAATAAATGGGGAAAGATTTATGTTTTGTAAGGTACACTAGAACATGAGTGCTTTGGGGAGTGAGTTAGTAGATGATTGTGTAGATGGAGAGACTGATGGATACAGGAAAGAAAAGATGCCTAGCAGATGAAATCCTCAAGACTGAGCCGAATTAGCATCGGACACACACATACACGCATAGTCCCCAGCATTCATGCTGACGTATACAGACCCACCACCAATGGTGGTGGTAACATATCACATAGGCCTAACAGCCAGACTGACACGTTTACACGCAAGCCCACCAAGTCACAAGAGTACTTCACACACACTAACAGAAATAACAGACACCGACAAAGCAGATAGATCCACTCTCTGCAGCCCCTCATACAGAGGTTCCCACAGCCTCTTCCGATGATTCCCCCTTAGAGGCCCCTTGCCCTCTTGAGAAGCAAATCCAGGCCTGGGCTGAAGAAGGACAGGGAGGTTTCATACCCAATGAAAAGGTTTTATTAAGAATAAGAAAGCAATCAGAGAGTCGAAGAGGTACATGGACTTGCAGGGTCAAGAGAAACAACAGCGAATACAAAATCCCCGTGACAACCTCAGGGTCCCTGATACAATCTTCCCTCCCGGCCCACCCACAGCCCTTTGCAAGCTAAAACACCCTCTCCATCTTGGTCTGGCTGGACATCTTGGTGCGTAAGCAGAAAACAGTGAAATGAGTTCTCCACTCATTAGGATAAATAAGTTGCACTCGACATTTTTAAACTTTCAAATTTAATTACAACATACATAAATAAATAGGACAGACAGCAACAGGACTGTGCAGTGCAGCCTGGATTCAAGTTCTGTTATTTGTGCTTTATCTTTGCTCCTTGGGGGTTCTTCCTGCCCACTTCTTTCCAAGAGTGGAAAGGTTCCAAGGAACCCATGGGGACCTCCTGCCAGCTCCTCTTTTCTGGGGGTAGGAGATTTGGGATGAGAGGTACCAACTCCTCAGCACCTCTGGTTTGTTAACAATTTCGCTCCTCCCATCAGTAAAAGCAGCAAGGTTTTGGCCTCTAGGAGAATCCACCACTGCTCAGGCGCCCTGAGACGCAGGGCTCAGCCCAAGACCAGGCTTCTTGCCAATTTCCTGTCCAAGCACTTCTCAGCAATCAAGGGTCAGAAGATTGCGCCCATGCGGCAGACATCCGGGCCTTTCACTTATCAATGAACCACCATAGAGAGGCCACCTTCCCTTCTCCAGACTCTCACTCACAGGTCTCTGGATGAATGTTCTTTCTGGCCTGACTCGAACTCCACCTTTTTATCATTTCAGACCTACCCCCAGGAACTAAGGCCTCATTTCAGGCCTTGGGAAACCCTTCCGGATGAGGCAGTGGAAGAAGCAGTTATTTCCGGTGCTTGGCATCCTTCTCTGAAGCCTTGGTGTCACCATGCCCACTGCCCACACCACTTAGGAACATCTTGTCCAGCCCCTTGAGTGACTCCAACAGGTAGTTCTGGAAGGCAGTAAGGGCAGCACAGATGGCGGGCCCACCAAAGCCATGGGTGATTAGGCTAAAGTGTGTCAGGCAACTCTGTACTCCAGGCTCCAGGATGAGTGCTGGGCGGCTGTTGCCCAGCGGTGAGCGGTCCTGAGCCATCAAATCTGCAAACTCCTTGCAGATCTGCCTGGTGGAGGAAGCAGGGGTGGAGGTTAGAGGACAAAGGGCTGAGCCTAGAGGAGGACCTACTGTGTGCAGGGCAATTTTTATATGATTGCTGACCCTGTCAATAGTCTCCAAATGATGGTCATACCCATTTTATAGACAAGGAAACTGGTTCAGAGGCTTAACGGACTTACCCAATATCACACAGCTAGTAAATGGCATGTGCCAACACCCTGCTATCTCTTCCTGTGGATGTCCCGCCCACGTTCACAGTCCAGCTCTACTACCTTAGCCAGGAAGCTTTCCTTGATCCCCTCCCCCACTCCCATCCCAAACACCCAGTGCTTCACAGAGCTTTGTCTTTGAAATGATTAGGGAACAGTCCAGAATCTGCCTTGAAGAACTAAAATAATAGCTGTGAACATGAGTTGAGGCCTAGATGCTATGCCAAGAACACTGTATGCATCATCTCACTTAATCACACAACAAATACATAACTGTTATTATCATCCTCACCATGTAAGAAAACTGGTTTCAGACAGGTTTGGTGACCTGCCCAAGTGATTAAGCTGAGATCTGAGTCTAGCTCCAGTTCGTGGCCACTATTCATCCTGCATGTGGCTCAGGCAGGAGCACATAACTCCCGTCTCACCTCTGCATCCCCATGGAACCCGGTCAGCATTTTACACATGACCAGGCCCCAGGAAGAGTTGATGAGTTCGCTGATTAATGAGTGAGGGGAGCCCTGCCCTGGATATGTTTCTCCAGCTACGATATGAACTCAAAGATCCCAGGAGACACGGCAGTCCCTTGAGTCTGTGACTCCATTTCTGCCTAGGAAGCCCCGAAGGAGGGAGGGTGGAGGTGGGATCTGACTGTATTAGGACTGCATTGGGTGGGTGACTGGATGTTGTTCTAAGCAGAAGGTGTGAGCGCAGGAGAGAGTGAGAAAGTCAGTTGTGGTAGGTGGGGTTTGTGCTGGCCAGATTGTAGGGTCCTCAAAGGAGTCTGGACTTAACCTTCCTTCCCTCTCTTTCTTTCTCTTCTTGAAATGGGACCCTTTTAAAAATGAAATCTGAATGGAATGAAACAGGCATCCGCATAGAACCTTTGAAAATCGGTGCAGTAGCTGGGGGGCCATTGAAGGTTCATGGGCAGAGGAGCGGTGCAGGAAGGCTGAGGGAACAGTGGGGCCCTGGGATGAAGGTCTAGGAGTGAGATTAGGAGACCAGAGTTGAGGCGGCAGCATCTGAGTGAGTGAGGGGACTTGCAGAGGGGTCAGGTGTGAGGCAAGGACCAGGGAGGGTCACCTTGCAGCTGGGCGTGTGTTGGGGCCCTGCTGGAAGTCACTGCAGCAAAAGGACGGATGGACAAGGCTCGGGCAGGGGAAGCAAGACCTGCGTTGGGACTGGGCTGGTGATGCCACGGGGCCGTGTATGGAGGTGTGGGACCCACGCATAGGCCCATGTAAGCCTGTCTGTGACACGGTTTGTGCTGATGCATGGAACCCAGGTATGTTCACGTGTCCACGTGTGCCCCTGTGGTGCCACTTGCATGAGTGTGCATGAGTGGTGTCCATTGCACCCATGCTTGGTGTCTGTGTCTGCATTGCACCTACACGTGCCTGTGCATGGTGCCCATGACAGCCTGTGCACAGTGTCCCAAAACACCCATGCGTGGCGCCCTCACTCACTTGGCGGCCAGCAGCATGCTCTTGCGGCTGTGCAGTTCCCCGGGGTCAGCGTGCTGTCGGCACAGGTACTCGGCAGCTGCCTTGGCCGGGAACTCAGTCTCACAGACGTAGCCAAAGTCTCGAGCCAGGTGCACGGCCTCTCCTGGGGGAGGAGAGGCAGAGCGATGATCTGCCACTACAGCCAGGCATACCTTTAAGCCTGGAGCACAGCCTTGAACCTCAGACCCCATGGCTAGGGGCCATTCTGCCCCATCCTGCTTCGGTAGATACCTTCCTATGGTTTCTCTCCCAGAGCAGCCCCAGACCTGATCCCATTGCCCTCCCTTGGGGCCGCAGGGGATGGGCTCTGAGCTCAGGGGCAGCAGCTGAGGCCACCATGTATCCCAGAGCCTGGGCTCGAGATGACTGAGCCCAAATTCTCAGTCTCCAGGGAAGGGGCTCTTCCCCCTCATCCCTTTACCACCTCCAAACACTGGCCCCACCCCCTATAACTCCTGTTCACCTGCATGTTATATGCATGCCCATGCACATAAAGACTATACACATACTTCACACACACCCCTTATTATACATGATGCACCCTCTTATGTCAGGGACAGTCACAGGTACATGGTGGGTGACACAGTTGCCCTCATGCTCACACTCACACCCACCCTCAGGCCTCACTCACCCTCCACCAGTGAAGTCAGAAGTGTTACGTTGGCGGCCTTGCGACGGCCAGCTGGCAAATTGAGCCCAATCTTCTCTAGCCGTTCCCGCAGGCAGCGGCCCCCATTCTTGGACTTGGCCCTTGACATGCACCAAGAGAGAGACAGACATACACAATGAAGACCAGAAAGAAGCATCTGGCTAAGTGACCCCAACAGGGCCTTACTGCCTCCACCAGCCTGTGCCGAGGCTTGGGTCTGGCCCCGAGGATGCTCGGGGCCCTCTTTCAGCCTGTTCCCAGTATCCTAGCCTCACTGGCTTTGCAGCCAAGATGAGGGCGAGGGACCTAGCACCCAGCTCTAAGGGCCACTCATTTCTCTCTAATCCTCTCAATAGCATGGACAGCTTGGGGTGGGGAAGGGTAGGCCAGAATCTTGGGGTCCTTTTTCCCCACTGTAGCACACCAGCTAAGCCATACACAGATACCCAGAGACACACAGACCTGTGTGCGGAACATGCCAGAACATGCGCACAGAGAGACACAGGTACACACACAGTCACCCAGGGACACATATATGAACACGCGCACAGATGAACACACACCCAGGGCAATAAGGACACACACACATACCCACAGAGTCAGGCATATGCAGACACACACAGACTCAGAAACTCAGGGGCACATAGGGACACAGAAACACACGTTCACACCAAGCCAGGAACATATGTACCGACAGTCACGGACTCACACAAGCCCCTCTGGGGTGCTCAAAGAGACCAGGAATAGGGATGCCCTCACATCCGCACAAATGCAGCCTCCACACAGAGCTACAGGCCTATAAACACACATACATCCATCTCCCGAAGCACATGCAGTCACACACAGAACGACACACTCTAGCCAACACATCCCACTAGAAGTAACACAGGAAACCCTCACTCATGGAAACATATACTTCTGGCTATCCCCCATACCACACACACACAATCACACACTGTCCTCAGACACATCAAAACTCCCAGCCCTGAAGTACAAATATTCTACCCAGGCACAAGGATGTGCACAGAGGGACAGACACCCAACTATGAAGACAGACCATGGACTTCAAAACACAAACACACCAGAGAGGTCTGTGCTCCGCAGGGAATGGGCCTTGGATCCCGGGGTCCCTTTCTTGGGGCAGGGGATGAAGGCGGCACTTTCTCTTCCTTAGACCAGGCCTTGTCCATTCTGCCCAACAAGGGTAAGCCCTCCATCCCCTCTCAGTGACCAGGCTTCTTTCTCCACCCCCACCCCCAAGCCCACAGACCTGTAGGAGCTGATGAGGACCCAGGCCATCCCCCCAGAACATGCACAATTCCCCAAGTAGGCAGAGATAGAGATGAGGCTGTGGCCTGGGGTGAGATTGGCCCCTCTCTCCTCCCCTAAGAAGGTCTGAAATGGCCATGGATTTGGGCCGGGAACTGTGGTCTGGCCATCCTACCTGCGAAGGACACCGCCTAGGAGGGAGGCATTGAGGCACTCGGGAGGTGAGAGTCGCCGCTGGACCTCCCCCACCGTCACCTTGTACTTGGACGTTGAGCTGAGCAGTGAGAGCCGACCTGGCACCGAGCAGAAGACCTCACTGGGGTTCGTGATGCCACCAACCAGGCTGTCTTTGGCCAATGAGAGGGCCGAGAGGCTGCTGGCTTTGGAGGGGATGGGGACTGCAGAACAGAAGCGAGAGCAAGGGAGAGAGACAACACTGAGCCAGGGACCACAGGACACGGGCGCTAGCCCGCTGTGCGGAGGGGGAACTGAGGAAGCACTGACTGTGCGCTGGGCACCATGCCACATGAGGGCACACAGCTGCATCTAAGCATCCCAGTGCTCAAGGGCTCTCCTACTGTCCCGAATTCCCAAAGAGACTGAAGCACGTGACTCAATCAAGTCCACTCAGTTAATGGGTGGTGGAAATTGAACTTGGAGTTGTCTGCCTCCTGAACCTGCATTCCCTTTGCTGCGTGAGACTGATTCCTTATTAAAACTCAAAAAGCTTCTGCAGAGTCCTGGAGTCTGGTCGGGTGCAACCAAAGAGAGGGTTGGAAATACAGAGGCAGGCTCCCCAAGTCACTGCAGCAGGGCCCGGCCAGGTCTGCACAAATGCAAGGAGTCCCCATCTTCCCCTGCCTGCTTGTGATCCCCACATTCCACCCCCAGATCAGTGAAGGCCTGGAGACTCTGGAGTTCCACATGCCGAGGGCAAGAAGGTTACAGCCCCGTTAGGCCTCTGATGCTGTCCCCCTCCCTGACAAGTCACTATGGGATGCTCAAGGAGACCGGAATAAAGAGATACACTCCACAGCCCCTTTCCCCAAAACTATCTACTAATCTATGTAGGGCAGGGAAGGGACTCTTTTCTCAAACACACTTAGATACTCTTGGCTCAGAAAGAAAGCTCTTCCTGTGGTCTAACCTCTATCCTCCTGCTTAGCCTCAAGGGGAAGGGAGAATAATTGAATGAAGAACTTGCTTCCACTTGGGCTTCTCTTCCTCCAAGGAAGTGAGAGCGTTGGGCGAGAAGGCAGTCCTTGTGTGTGGGTATGGGGCGGGGGTGGGGGGTGGGGAATGCGGATTAGTGAGAAGCCTGAGGCCAACAGTTAACTGAGCACGCACTATGCTACGTGCTTACATGGATAACTTCACTGAATCCTCCGGACAATCCATGAAGGAGGCTATATTTACTATTCCCATTTTATAGATGGGAAGACTGAAACCCAGAAAGGTGAAGCATTGTGCCTGAGATCACACTGCTGCTAGACTGAGAACTAGTAGCAAGCCCTGGACTGTGGTCTCAAAGGGAGCACTCTTAGCCCTCAGCTATTCAGCAACTATTTGCTGAGCCCTGTGTGCCAGGGAGTGCAGAGGTAAGCAAGGCTGACCGGTTCCCAGCCTGGCAGAGCCCCTCCAGCTTTTCTGTCTGGGTCATTCCCACCCCCACCAGGTCCCTTAGCCAGAAGCCTCAGTGATGCCCTCCACACTGCCCTCTCCCACCTCACTCTGTCCGTCACTGTGTCCTGAGGCTCTCATTTTCCTCCTGGGCTCTGGATGCAGTCACTTCTCCTCAGGTGCACAGGCACTCACTCACTTCCTGCCCGAAATTCGACACAGCTCTGTTCTAGTCTCCCTGCCCTGCTTTAGAGGGATCTTTCTGAAACACACCAGTCTCCAGACTAAAACCCATCAGGGCCCATCACTTCCCTGTGAATCAAATTCCTGCATTATAGCTGGGCAGAATGATGTCACCTATCCTTTAGCGAGTGCCAACTGTATACCAAGTGCTTTTACATGAATAGGTCTTTTCCATCCCTATGCCAAACTGAAGAAACTGAAAGTTCAGGGAGGGTTGGATGGATGCTACAGAAAGTAGGGAGCAGAAATGGGTCTTGAACTCTGATCACAGACTCCAAAGTTCACATCCTTAACCATCATAGTGCCTTGCATATAACGCCCACCTTCACCCACTTTGTGTCCTGGCCGCTGCCTGCCCCTCTTGCCTGGTTCCACAATTGTCCTCTAGGCTCTCGACCCACACTGATCAGCAGAAATATACTGTGAGACACATATATACACGTAAGTTTTTTAGTACCCCACTTAAAAAAAGTGAAAGGAGGGGTGCCTGGGTAGCTCAGGCAGTTAGGTTTCTGACTTCAGCTCAGGTCATGATCTCACGGTTCATGGATTCGAGCCTCATGTTGGGCTCTGTGCCTAACAGCTCAGAGCCTGGAGCCTACTTCGGATTTTGTGTCTCCTTCTCTCTCTGTCCCTCCCCTGCTCACACTCTCTGTCTCTATAAAATGAATAAACGTTAAAAAAAATTTTTTTTAAGTAAAAAGAAAACATGTGAGGTTAATTTTAATATACTTTATTTTCCCCATGTGTCAAAAATACTATCACAGAAATATGTAATCACTATTTAAAAGATTATTAATGAGCCACTTTACCTGCTTTTCTTGTACTTAGTCTTCAAAATTCAGTGCGTGTTTTGCATTTATAGACCATCTTAATTTGGACTAGCCACATTTCAGGTGCCCAATAGCCACATATGCCTAGTGGCTCCCACACAGCACAGCTCTAGACTTCAAAGAGGGGAACACAATAGGTAACAAGTAAAGAGGTGTTGGGGGCTGGGGCTGCCCTATGGAAAGCCTACTTGGCTGAGGGTTACCCCTCAGGACACACCAACAGTGCCAGAACTCCAGGTTGGTTTGTTTGCTGATGAAACCAGGATTCTGGATCTCTATGTAGAATCTCTGGATCTTTGAACCCTGATGACCAATTCAAAAATTTAAAGACCCAGCACAGGCCACAAAGAACATAGCTAAGTGCTACCTGGGATGGGGGACCACCAGCGTGTGAACTCTTTGAGCCCCACAGAACTGCTTACCGTCCATCTCCAACCCACCCCCTGCACCCCCAGAAGGTCTCCTCCTTCCCAAGCGTCAATGTGGACACCATTCCCAGGGCAAAGCTCCCTGGCCCCCCCTCACCCTCCTGCCCTGACTTTATCACGCTGAACCTTCGTGTATGCTTCCACAGCTGTCTTCCCACCCAGCTAGCAGAGCCTTGAGGGCAGGGTCTTGGCATAAGTGGGCATCAGTGAATGTGGGATAAATGAATGGAATGAGGGCCCTTGAAGCCTGAAATGGGGAAAAGAGTGATGGCGTACAGCCCAGACTGGGGGAGAGGGTGAGTGTCAGGAGGGCCTCATCCCTTTGTTAGTGACTGGTGGTAAAATTGCCCTTCCTCCTGGGGTCCCTATTCAGGCACCAGGGAGGGGCCAAGAGGTGAGTGGGAGGGGTGGAAAAGGGGGGGGGGGAGGAGGGCGGTGGAATGTAGGGAGGATGAACAGCACACACTCTACTCCAGGCAAGTTCCTAGTCCCCAGAGCAGGACCAACTAGGGTGAGGCAAGTGAGGCACTTGCCTTGGGAACAAAATTTAAGGGGGCACCAAAAACTCAGCAAGCACGATAAACAGTACTTTAATCCAATCTTTTTTAAAACAAGAATTGATGTAAAAAAGCAAGCCCTAGTGACAAAATATCAGCATTTTAATTAGAAACAGGCTCTGATCCTGCCTTGCTGACCTTTCCCTAATCCCAGTCCCCTCTCAGAGTGCAGAGCAAAGGTGTCCTAACTCAACAGACACACGGACACTGGACAGGCAATCAGAGCCATCCCCACCTCCCGCCCCAGGGTCTCCCAGACCTGTGCACAGGCTCCCTCTTCATCTCTGTCCCTCTGCCTTGAGGGGACTTTTTTAGGGGTGATGGAACTATTCTATATCGTATTGTGGTAGTTACATGACTATATGTTTATATTTGTCAAAATTCAGAGAAATATGCATGTAAGGTTACTTAGGCCTCAAGCTTAGCTTAAAAAAAAAAAACCCTACAAATCAATAAATTAAAAATAAAAAGGATAGAAGGACTATCCTCCCTCCCATGATCCCTAGCCAGAGGGAGTAGTTAAAGGAAACAGAGAATTCTCTCCTCCAGCAACCTCCTCCATCCCAGTTTCTATTCAAACCAAAGGCTCCCTGAGCCAGGCCCCATGAGAGGGGAGAGAGACTGAGGCTGTGTGGGGTTGTTTGTGCATGTGCAAATGGGGACACATGTGAGCATTTGTGTGCCACAAAAATGACTGGGCACAAACCACGATGCCTGTCATGGACAGTGCAATGGGCAAGGTGGTGCATGTGCACTCTTGCTCACTGAAGGTGCGCTGGTCCCCAGCTGTCCACAGACACAGTTCTGCCCTCCTGGGTGTTGCAGGAATGTGGCAGCATATGGAGATCTGCAAGTGCTTTTGCTCCTGCTGATAGAGGTAAACATAGAGGGGCGCCCGGGGGGCTTAGTCGGTTAAGCGTCCGACTTTCGCTTAGGTCATGATCTCGCGGTTCGTGGGTTCGAGCCCCGCGTCGGGCTCTGTGCTGACTGCCAGCTCAGAGCCTGGAGCCTGGTTCAGTCTGTGACTCCCTCTCTCTCTGACCCTCCCCTGCTCACGCTGTCTCTCTCTCTCTCCCTAGAAATAAATAAAACATTAAAAAAAAATTAAAAAAATAAGCATCCCAGAAAAGACTCCATTCTTTAAAAAAAAAAAAAAAAAAAAAAGGTAAACATAGAGTGTGTTCCGGGTTTATGCAAATACAGGTGCTGCAGAATGTAGGTGCGTGACAGGTGGGCGTGTGTTTGTGTATGTGAATGACAGACTTTGCTGCTTCCGCCACTTGTCCTCAGAGCCTCTTCCCTCAAAAAAGGCAAGAGGGATGGAACCCAAAGTTAGGAAGGGGATGGCATGAGAAAGGGACAGTCATGGAGATAGGCATTGAACTAGCACAGTCTGCAAAGCAGGGAGACTGGTGTTTGCCTCCCACACCAGGGACTCCTGAGGCTGAAGTGGTCTATTCATGGTGTGCTCCCCACCCCCCAGCTCCCACCCCTGTCACACGAGCAGAAGCCATTAAGATATATACACTCCTACTACAGACACAAGAGCTCCTAGTCTGTCAGTCTGTCAGACAAGACTCACACCGTGTCTACACACTCCATCCACAGGTGGTAGATACTGTCTGACCACTGCATATGGGGAGTATGCAACAGACTCTCCCAGAAGGCTGGTTAAGATTTCAGTCCTGTCTAGAAGAAGACAGGAGAAAAATCTTTTTGCTAGGAAATGAGTTTCTCGATACAACCCTAAAAGCATAGTCCATAAAAAAAAGTGGACTCAGTAAAATTTAAAAATTTGCACCTCAAAAGACACTATTATTAA
This sequence comes from Proteles cristata cristata, assembly GCA_017311185.1. NCBI lineage: Eukaryota > Metazoa > Chordata > Mammalia > Carnivora > Hyaenidae > Proteles > Proteles cristata. The sequence continues at coordinate 308,828 of JAESUZ010003902.1, read as the reverse complement.
GAGGGGCGCCTGGGTGGCTCAGTCAGTTAAGCATCTGATTTCGGCTCAGGTTATGATCTCACAGTTTGTGAGTTCAAGCCCTGCGTTGGGCTCTGTGCTGACAGCTCAGAGCCTGGAACCTGCTTTGGATTCTGTTTCTCCCTCTCTCTCTGCCCACCCCCAACTTGCACGCTGTTTTTCTCTCTCTCCAAAATAAATACAACATTTTTTAAAAATTAAAAAAAGACACTATTAGGAAAATTAAAAGACAGACCATAAACTTGAAGAAAATATTTGCAAATCACATATCTGATCAAGCATTAGTATCCAGAATATATACAGAAACTTTGTAACTCCATAATAATATAAACAACCCAGTTGGAAAATGGCCAAAATATGTGAACAGAGCTCACTAAAAATGATACATAAATGGCTAATCAGCACCTGAAAAAGTGCTCAACATTGTTAACCATTAGGGAAATGCAAATTAAAGCTATACTGAGGTACAGTAGGATGGCTATTGTAAATCGATCAGGTGTAGTTGAAGATGTGGAGAAACTGGAGCTCTCCTATGCTGCTAGTGGAAACATAGAACAGAAGAGCCCCTTTAGAAAAAGGGATGCCAGTCTCTTAAGAAATGAAATACAGACTTACCACAACACCAAGCAATTTCATTCCTAGGAATTTACCTAAGAGGGATGAAAACATATGTCCACACAAAGACATGCATATGAATGATCACAGCAGCATTATTCATAGTAGCCAAAAAGTGGAAACAGTCCAAGTGTCAGCTGATGAATGGATACATGAAATGTTTTTCCTCCATGCCATGGACTACTGCTCAGCAATGCGGGAAGAAGTCAACTACTCACACCTGCTATGACACAGATGAACCTCAAAAACGTTGTTTAGTGAACCGTCTGCATATTTATACATTCCACTGATATAATGTCCAGGATAGGCAAATTTATAGAAAGAAAGTAGATCAGTGGTTGCCTAGGCTTGGGGTGAGAATAAGAATTAATTACAAAGGGGAGTGAGGGAATCTGGGGGAGAGGATGATGGAAATGTCCTAAGATGGATTGTGGGGCTACCTGGGTGGCTAAGTTGGTTGAGCGGCTGACTTTTGACTTGGGCTCAGGTGTCATAATCTCACAGTTTGGTTCCTGAGTTCAAGCCCCTTATCAGGCTCCCTGCTGTCAGCACAGAGCCCTTCTCTGTCCTGAGCTCCTCCCCTACTCCCTCTCTCTCTCTCTCAAAAATAAATGAACATTTTAAAAAAGGCAGATTGGGGTAATGGCTACACAAGTCTATAAATTTACTAAAAATCATCAAATTATACTCTTAAATGGGTGGATTTTAGGCATGTAAGTTTTACTTCAACAAATCTGTTTAAAAAGTGCAAGTTCCAGGGCCATACTTCCAAGGACTCTCACTCAGTGGGTGTGGAGTGGTGTCCAGGAAATTTGCATTTAAAATTTTTTTAATGTTTATTTATTTCTGAGAGAGAGAGGCAGCGTGAGCAGGGGAGGGTCAGAGAGAGAGGGAGACACAGAATCTGAAACAGGCTCCAGGCTCTGAGCTAGCTGTCAGCACAGATCCCGACGCGGGGCTCGAACCCATGAACTATGAGATCATGACCTGAGCCAAAGTCAGACGCTCAACCCACTGAGACACCCAGGCGCCCCGGAAATCTGCATTTTTAAATAGGCACCGCCAAGGGATTCTGATGTATGTGGCTCTTTGGCCCACCCTTAGGGTACACTGGTCCCCATGGCAGTGAGGTGCAGATGGAGAAAAGCAGACAGGAGGGGTACCGACACTCTTCCCCCGCCCACTGGAGCCTCCTCATCTCTCCTCATGGGACCTGCTGACTAAGTTTCCTACGGGCTAACCTTCACCTCCTGCCCCATGTGGCCCTCGGCCACCATCCAAACTATCTGCATGGGCACTGGTTTTTCAGTCTCTCTCTGGGGCAGAGGCCTGGGAGACAGGTGAGGCAGGAATGTAAAAGTGCCGGATCAGATCCTGTCTTTATGCAAAACTCGGATTTTTGTTTATTATCGATTTTTGACGGTGCCTCTTATTTTAAAATATTGCACTGAGATATATTATTTATCTAAACCTTGCCTCAGAGGTGAGTAGCTCACTTACCTCATCCTAGGCCTGGCCGTGTGGAGATGCACTTAGAAGTCCAGACCCTCCCTCTTCCTTTCCTTTCCCAGAGCCAAGGAGAGCAGAGGACAGGGTGGCTATTTACCTCAGCCTCTACCCTGGAGACCCTGAGTGAGATTGGACCAGAGAGCCCACCCTCAACTAGGCAACTGCCCACTCTCCTGGTGGGGAGGAGGTTATTTATCTTAATTCTCATTTTAACCACTCCCCTCCAGCTGTGGCTATAGAAACCCTGCAGATTTTAACCTTTTTAACCTGTCTGGCTTTTTCCACAGTGGAGGGCATTTTCACATGCTGTACCTAGTGTGGTAAAAATATCGTAGCCCTTCCTATACCGTCTCTCCCAGGGCACTCAGACTTGAAAACCCATTACTCATTCATTCAACAAACACCCGTGCACCTAGGGAGACCCACCCTAGCCTCTCCTGTAGGAAGCCCCCCAGCCTCAGACATTCAGTGCTCCTCCTCTGAGCTCCCAAGCGACTAGTACGGATCCCCCTCACTACCATTCTCGGCTAGAAACTATTCCCATCCTGGTCTGTCTCCACCACCAGTCCCGCCTGCTTTCCGTGCCCCCAGGACAGATTGAAAAAACGGTAGGTAACAAACGTGGGCAGAAAATGGAGGGCTCCTCGCCTCTCCTTGGGTCGGCCTCGGCTCTATCTGCCACCCCCCTCCCTCCCCCGGACTTACACCATGGCTGCAAGGGGCAGCAGACGGGGGACGTGCACGGTGGGGGCCGAGGCTTCGCTTCCCCGCCCCTCCAGGTCGGGTGCCTGGAGTAGAGAAAGTTTTACAACCGGGGTCTGGGCTCTCGAGAGCTTCCAGACTCCCCTCCCCGGAGACACCCTGCTGTAGGAAGGCAGCTTCTGGGGCTGCCTCTGTTTCTCACCCATGATCTCAAAATCCCGCGACACAGCTGCCGCTCCCTCCAGGGCCGAGAGGAGCTGGAAGAATCGGATGCTTCAGCTTCCGAGAAGGACTTTCTGTAATTCCAGGGCCCCGGCGGGCCGGTGGGACCCCTACCACGCCCGGGGGGTGTCACAGGCCTTTAGGATATTACAGGGGCTCTCGATGTCATCGGTAGGGCCTGAGGGCGAAGAAGGACGCTAATCCACGCCCCCCCCGGAGTCCCGCAGCTACAACAGAAGTCCCAGGCGAAAACTGCCCGCGGCGCGCAAGGCTCTAAGCTCCGCCGTTTGCTTAGCCACAGCGGCTCCGCGCAATCGCCTGCCCCCGCAGCCCCTTAGGTCAGGACCTCCGGGACCAGATCTGCCTCCTCGGCGTTTGCAAAGCTCGAAAGCGCAGGCACTGACCGTCTCTCCTCTCCAAAGGCGCGGCTACGGAACCGGGCCCTCCCCTCCGCAGGGGTCCCCGGCTCTCACCCCTCTCCCTTTGCTGCAGCCCTCCGGGCTATGTGACTCGTCGTCCGGAGTGGGGCGACCAGGTCGCCGCGCTCCACCTCGTTGCGCTCGCCCACCGGCAGGCTGGCACTGCGGTGCGGCGGGCGTGCGCGCCCGTGGCCCGGACGTCCCGCGCCGCACTAGCGCCCACATCCTCCCCGCGAGGCCCAGCGCGGAGCCCTCTGGACGATCCCGGCTGCACTCACTGCGGTCTTAGGATCGCCGTTGGGGATTCCCGCGCGCACCTAGGACCCGCAATTTATGGCAGCTGATGTCCTTTGAGAGCAACCGACTCGGGACAATTCCAGTTCGTCCTTGCAGCCAGTTTTCTGACCTGGCTCTGGCTTGGAGATTAGGTTTAAGGTAGTCAGTGGTGCCCCCAACTGATCCTTCTACCCTTTCCCAGGGCAGAAGGTCCCCAGATCCTTCCCAAAACGCGGGCCACCAGCCTCCCGGAAGGAGTCCAAGGAGAGGGTGAGCCTAGCTCCATCCCCCGAGCCTCTCCAGCCTGGGCAGAAGTCGGGAACTGGGAGCCCAGCGGCAGGCTCTTGCCAACTGCAGATCGAGCTCTTTCTTCAGACGAATTCCAAAAAGTCCACTAAACCAATGCAGCGCCTGCCACCTCAGCTCCTACTCCAGGAAGCCGGGTTCCCGGGTCCTCTCCACATCCCTATTTGCAAGTGACACAGCCCAATACCTGGAGGCCCCCTCCTCCTAAGTTCCAGGAAGCCTGTCTCTCATCTTACCCCCAACATACTCTAGGCTGTCCAACTAACTCCCAGCCCCTGGTAACCTAGCCCCAGCTCCTGGAAGTCCAGCCCCCAACCCCACCCCAGTCCCACCCAGTCCCGAACAGGGGAGGGCAAACAATGCCTGGGCTTGAATTCATTCTTTTGAAAAACAACTGGAGCCAAATCCCACAGGAGCAGCCCCAGGTACTGCAGGCTTCATGGAATTCCTCCTCAAATCTAAGGAGCCCGCCCAAAGCCTGTACCCCTCTGATTCTCTGTGTCTCATTCTCTCTCTTTCTCACCTTTTCCTGGCACGTCCAGAACTGGGTCCTCCAAGTTGGAAAATCCACTGGAGGGCAGATCTCAAATCCCTGTCTTTTACTAGTGCAGAGACACAAACACCCCCCCAAAAACACACAGGGAATGATCCTCACATGCTTAGAGATCCTCAGCACCACAAACAAACAAACCAATTCCAGGACACAACAAAGACGCTGATACACACATATAGACCCCAAACACTCAGAAATACACACCAACATAGTAGACACACATCACACACTCAGCAACAGAGACATACTTACACACCAAGAAATATCAGAAAGACGCCTAGAAAAGAAACATATAGACGTGTGCAGGATCCCGAGCTCACACAGGACATCCAGGAGCAGGCAGGCCTTGGCTCTCCTGCACTCAGACTAACTTACGATATTCACACACGAACTCCTATGGCCCTAAATGTGGAAAGAGGCTCCTGAAGGAAGAGCAGATTCTCCAGGGAAACTCTAGTTTCTCCCACTCCCTAATCGACCCCAAGGCCTTTCCCTGGAAAGGAAAGCTGGCCAGGCTAGGAAATGGTAAGGTTCTGTCGTGTGGAAATCATTTAATGAAATCCATGGGAATGGCACCCTTATTCCCACCTCTTAGGAAACAGGGAAGTAGTTTTAACTCGGTCTGCAAATTAACTCCAGACCCTGGAGAGCGCCCTCCCCTTGGTGGGAAGAGGCCAAGTCCCTCCGCGTGGCTCGGAGGCCCAAGGAGCCGAGTGAGCAAGACGGGCGCAGCCCACCCCAGGCCGCAGGCTCTGGGGCCAACGCACAAACCTGCCCAGCTGCCCGGCTCTGGACAGAACCCCAGCCTTTGCTGCCCCTCCAGCGGACCAGTGAGAGGGCCCGCTGGCTGGCCACTGAGCCCGGCGACACACAGGAGGCAAGCTCCGTGGGGAAATGGGTTTCTGCGCCGGAAGGAGGTTGGGGGGTGGGACTGGGGCGCCTGCACCGGCTCGCCTAGTTCTGCGCTGGGCAGATGCACGCTGTTCCTTACCTTTCTTGATCACGGACTGGTCGAGAAGGCTCATTCCCGGCTCATCCATGACCTGCAAATAGGGGAGGCAGTGGTAAGGGTGCTTGTGGACCTAGTCTTCTGTCACTTCCTAAGCTCCTGCAGTCCCCGGTCCTGGTCTTGTCTGCTCTGCCCTCCGCTGCCCACCCACGCCCGGGGTGGCAACCCACCCGCAGGACCAGGACCGCCCTGCGGCCGGAGCCCTGGACACCTCGCCCTGCCGCGTGAAGAGGGAATGCTGAACCTCGGACAGGCAACTCTTCCGCGTCTCTTCGCTCCAGGCCCAGGCTGTCAGCGGGGGCGCGGATGCCCCACGAGGCCCAGCGCAGAGCTAGGGGAGCGGCCGGACCCCTGCCCGTTTACCACGACCGGGGGCTGCGGCTGGGTCGGTGCGAGGCCGCCTTGATGGCCAGGCAGCCTCTGACCCAGACGTGGGGTCGCAGGCCGGGAGAAAAGTGGGGCGCCCGCCTTCGTCTCCGCGCCGCCAGCCAGGGCCCTGAATCGCCGCGCCCGGCCCTGGCCCCTCCCGGTTCGGGCCTTACCTGCAAGTCCTCCAGGCCGGGCGGCGCCGCCAGCCCCGGGAGGCCGAGCGGCGCGTCGGCCAGGCCGTGCGCGCCGTCGGCCAGGCCGTGCAGGAGCCGCGGCACGGCGGCGGCCGCGGCGGCCGCGGCATGGTCGCGGCGCGGGTCAGGGCGCGGGTGGGCGGCGCCAGCAGGCCGGGCGGCTCGTCGTGGGCGCGGGCGGCGGCGCGGGGCGCGGCCCAGGCCGCCTGCGGAGGCTGTGGCTGCGCCAGGGGCGCCAGGCCGCCGTACGGGTCCCCGGCCAGGTGAGGAAAGGCGGCCGCGGCGTCGGGCGCCTGGCCGTAGGGCAGAGGCGGCTGCGGGTAGGGCGGCGGGAAGTAGGGCGGCTGGAAGTCGGCGGCGGCGGCGGCGGCGGGCGTGTGGCAGAGCGGCGGCGCCGGCCCGTAGGCCGCCTGGGGCAGGGACGACAGGCGGGCCCCGCCGGCCGCTGCGCCCAGCCCGTCGGGGCGCTCCTGGGGAAGGAGAGGGGCACGTTAGGCGTCCCGCTGGCAGCTGAACGGCCCTCGGCCCGAGAGGACCCTCGTCAGCTCGCGGGCCTCCGGCTGCCGTCCCGCGCGCGTCCGGGGGCCTGAGGTCTGTCCGTCCGGGAGCGGCCCGCGGGCGCCGGAGCCTCGGGCTGGGACGGCGGCCTCCCGCGCGCCCGCCGCGTCCGCCGCTGGGGGAGTCCTTGTGCCCCCCTCCCGCCGAGATTTCGCTGGAGGTGGAGGTCCGGCGGGTCCCGCCCTCGGGGTCCCGGATCGCGGGCCCCGAGACTACTCACCATGGCAGAGTACGTGTGCACCAGCATGCGGCGGGCGGCGCGGGGCACGAGGCGTGGCGGCGGCGGCGCCCTCGCCCGACGGCGAGCGCTGCGGGAAGAGGCGCGGGGAGCCTACACAGCCCGCGGGGGTGCCTTGGGGGCGGCGGGGTGCCACCCGGCCGAGAGCCGGGCGGGCGTCGGGTCCTCAGCTGTGGGCGCCCCCGGGTGGATCCATGGAGGCGGGACGTGGGCCGGACGGGCGCTGATCGGACTTGGAAAAGTCGGTCAACGGGTGCCCAGCGCCCGCCCTTCTTGCTCTGAGCGCAGCCCGCTCCATGCACTCCAGTTATAGTGGCGGGGGCGCGCTGGGCCTCCGGGGCGCGCATTAAAGAGACACGCTGTGGCCGCTTTCTCCCTTCTCCCCAGCGACCGTTCAAGGGGAGGCGTGGCTTTGGGGCGACCCCAAGGGGTGGGTAGCAGGGGCGTGAATCCAGCCCCCGCTTGGTCTGAGCCGCCTTCTGGCCTCAAACCCCAGCTGTGGTGAAACAGAGAAGGATTGGAAGGTAGGATGCAGGGGTCCTGGGTTTGAATCTCAGCTCCATCGCCTTTATTTGCCTGTGAGCACAGAGCTGCTCTTCCTGGGCCTCAGCTTCCTAGTCTGTAAAATGGATATCCGTCCTTTTGCTAACCACCTCACCGGACTGTGGATGGGGCCATCGTCAATGTGGAAGAAGTTTGTGAGCTGAAGACTCAAGCTCCCTGGCTCATGTGCACCCGCGTGTCAGCGTGTATGCATGTACGTGCGTGTGGAGAGAACCATCACAATCTTTCTGAATGTTTCTTGATCAAAGACCCTCTAAGAGTGCCCTCTTCACTCAGCCTTGTGGTGGCTGATAACTCCCAATGCCAAGCCAGGGTCTGAGGAACCCGGACACACAAACTAAGAGTTGTCCAGCGGGAGGTTGGGATGAGTTCCATCTGAGAAGGGCTCCAAATATTTCTGAAGTCACGAGAGCCTGGGCTGATTGAATATGTGTGTAACTGACTTACATAATGGTGTGCAGCCATCACACTTATGTGGGCAGGCTGTGTGTGTGTTATCATGGCAGGCACTGGCTGGCTCTCAAGCCCATTTCCGCCTCTGTAGTCACTCCACCTTTCTCCTCAAACCCAGCCCTCTCGTCCTGAGAAGCAGAGGCCAGGATGGAAGAAAGGGAATAAGAGGAATAAGAATTTAAAAAGCAAAAGATGATTAAAAAAAAAAAAAAGCAAGAAGATGCTCAGGCCAAGGCATATAGAAAATAATCACAGCAAGCACTTATGACAGAGTGTGCTGTTACTTTGCTAAGTACCTGATGAATACTGAGTTCTATCAGTCTCACATTCTCTGGTGAGGAAGACGAGGCACAGACAGGTGAACTAGACTTGCCCAAGGTTAAGCAGTCAGGTGAGTGGCAGAGCCAGGGTGGCCTGCCTCCAGCCTCTATATATAGTGCTTGGAATTACTATCCTGTACTGCCTCCCACTCAGGCACCTAAGAATTTAGTTCTGACTCCCACCTACCTGTGCTCTTGAGCAAGTCCCTCTTCCTTTCTGACCTCAGTTCCCATAACTTCAATAGCAGCGGCCACCAAGTAGGGGAGCGCAGAGAAGACTAGATGTTTTCTGAGACCCTTTTCCGGTGAACCAGATAATGAGAAAGGAAAGGTGAAAACATGGAGGTAGATTACAGAAGACAGGGAGATGGACCCATGGAATGTGTGTGGAGGAGACTTGGGGGGACTATCCCAGAGGCACGTGGCAGGTGTAGATTTCAGGTCTGGGTCATCTCAGCCTGGGGGGCTGTGGGAGAGGGAAGAGGCTGGAAGCAGCATCTCTAAGAACTTTCTGGAAACTGGATCCACCAGCTAGGGTGGTGGATGAAACAAGCTGGCCGGCGCTGCCACCTCTGTGCCCAGGACAGACCAGACGGCTGGAGTATGTTTGTGTGTGTCTGTATATATGGATGTGTGAGTCTGTGATGAGACCCCTTCTCCCCTACCCTCAAATTCAGTCAAAGGACATCAGAAGCGAGGCTCCAGGACAGGTGTGTGTGGGTTAGTGCACGGCATGCAAGTTGGTGGAAGCCTATAGGGGAGGTCCAGGAGTGGTAAGGCTGGCAATGCCTGTGCCCAGCTCTAGGGATCCCTCACTCTCTCCAGCAGGCTTGGGAAGGCCAGAATGAGAGGATGGGCTGCCTGTTCAGTGGGCTTCCTCAGGTTTTCTGCCCTTACTTCACTGCAGCTTAAGACACTCCCTCCTTGCCTCATTCTCTTTCTTTCTGCTCTGACCGCTCCTCAGCCTCTATTTCTATCTCATCGTTCACCCATGTCCTTCATGGCAGTTATTCATTCTCAGTGTTGAGGTTTCCACATTTTCTTCCTGTCTACACTCTTCAGGAGTGAGTGAGTTCATTCCTTCTTAAGACTTTATTTTATTTTTAAATTTTTTATGTGTTATTTATTTCTGAGAAGGAGAGAAAGAGAGAGAGAGAGAGAGCGCGCGCGAGCACATGAACAGGGGAGGGTCAGAGAGAGGGAGGTACAGAATCTGAAACAGGCTCCAGGCTCTGAGCTAGCTGTCAGCACAGAGCCCGACGCGGAGCTCGAACCCACGAACCAAACCGTGAGATCATGACCTGAGCCGAAGTCAGACGCTTAACCAACTGAGCCACCCAGGCGCCCCTCCTTCTCAAGACTTTAGTGACTGCTAGTAGGCCATTTTCTTTCAACTTTGTTGTCTCTAGTCTGTATCTCTCACTAGATATTCAGACCCATAGATGCAATTGTCAGGTGGATATTTCTTCAACACACCTTGTTGCAGCCATCTGAAACTTTCCACGTTCTCAAGTGAACTTGACATCCCCTCCACCCCCGCCACCCACTGCAACAGGCTTCTTCTCCTGTGTTCTACAGCTCTGTACATGACACTACCATCCTTCAAATTAAAAGTCATCCCAGACTCTGACCTTCCCTTCACCCCCATAATCCAATCCTCATAGAGTGTTGTCTTTCTAACTCTTAAATATCTCTCTCCACCCCTCTGTCAGGCCTTTAAGCTCCCATACTCTTTCTCATGGACCAGTAGAGTTCTCAAAGCGTGCTTCCTGGGCCAGCATCACCTACAACGTCTGCAAACTTGTTACAAGAGCTACTTCTTGGACCTCACCCCAGACCTACTGAGGCAATAAACCTGAGTGTGGGGACTGGAGATCTGTGTTTGAATAAACTCCTGAGGTGACTCAGAAGCTCAGTAATGTTTGAGAACCACTGCCTAGACCATTACAACAACTCCCTAACTGGTCTCCTGCCTTCTTCATTCATGACTCTTCTGATGCACCTCCAATTCCATTTAGCAATAAGAGTGACTGGACCACAGGGGCGTCTGGGTGGCTCAGTCAGTTAAGCATCTGATTCTGGCTCAGGTCGTGATCTCATGGTTTGTGAGTTCGAAACCACAAGAACCTGCTTCAGATCCTCTGTCCCCTCTCTTTCTGCCCCTCCCCCACTCATTCTTTCTCTCTGTCTCTCTCTCTCTTAAAAAAAAAAAAAAGTGACTGGACCATGTAAGCTTCCTGCTGAAAACTTTCCTGGGGCTCCTCATGGCCCGTCTTCAGGGAAAAAAAATTTAAACACCCTAACCAGCATTCCAGACTCTTCACAGCTGCAACTGATTTTTCTTTTCTGCTTCATGAACTGCTTCACAAGAAGATGAAAGGAGAGACAGAGACTATATCCTGTACTGGCTTTGGTGCATGGCAGGTGCTCAGTGAATGCTTATTAAATAAATGATGAGTGGATGAGTTTATGAATTCCTCAGCTGATTGAGGGATCTTCTTAGGAAGCCTCCATGTGACCATGACCCTTGGTAGCTAGACATAGAAACTAGGTATAATCTGAGGACATCATCTGATAAATGATTTTGCTTATGGCTACTGGGGAGACGGATGTTCATGATCTGCTACTGCTTTGGGGGATTCTGAAAACTACCAATTTTATGACCGCAGACTCTGTCACTCTTCAGGGCTAAGGGACTCCTCACTTGCTGAGTCATGGAGGAGGGCATTGCTGTTTGCCGACTCACTCTCTGGGACAGATGCACCTATGTGGAGGCCTGCGATGTGCACAGGGGTACACATGCAGGCTTTCCTGGGCACATGGGGCACACAACATAAACTGAGACACACTTGGGAAACATACCTACACATGGAATACAGGACATATATTAACACGTAGGTGCTCATGTTCAGATATCATAAGCTACCATTTGGCATGCTTGGCATAATGCTCTTCTCCCAGGCTCAAATAATTCCCTCTCTTTCCAGAAAGAGTGCTTGCATTTGGATTTAATGTTAAGAAAAAACTCAGGCCTGGCTTCTTTATTGATCGACACAGCCATCCTCCTCCCAGCCTTTTGCCATCTCCCCTGCCCTGGGTCTGGCTGGTTGTTGGCAGAGTGGGGAAAATCTGGCACAAAGAGATGCTGAGGCGCCACCTGGTGGTTATATTTCACAACCGAAGCTTACGTCGCCCTTTCTCCCTCGCAGCTGAATTGCCAAGAGTGAGCTTGGTCTTGTTAAGTTAGCCTAGCACCTTCCTCATTCAGGAGCCCAGAACTCTCTGACCATCTCTCACAAAAGTACAGAGCTCAGTCAGCCTGGGTTTTAAGTCCTTCTGCAGGGTTTGACTCCACCTCAGGAGGGCCAGTACTTTGAGAGCAGGGACACTGGGTGGTTGCTGCTTGCTCTAGGCTCTTCCTTCTCAGCCACTCCTATGACTTTAAGACTCTACACCCACAACTCCCAAATCTGTCACTTTGCCCAGACCTCTCTGAGCTCCAGACTGCAGAAAGCAACTTCCCCCTGGATATTCCACAAGCAGCACAAACTCACCATTTACCAAAATGAGCTTGTATTTTGCATTAACCTGCTTCCCAGTGTTCCCGGTGCCAGCGAATGGCCCCATTATCCACTCAGTGGCCCAGATCAGGTATCCGGGAGGGCTCTTTATCCCTCCTCACTTACAGTTAATCACCAAGCCCTATTAACTCCTACCTATATTTTCTCCATCTTCACTGCCACTGCTTTAGTTCAGACTTAGTACCTCCTCTCTGAGCTCCTTGCCTCAGTTGTCCCCTTTGCAGCCAGTCATCTTTCAAAAATGCAAACTGGATCACATCCAGTCTGCTAAAAAAAATTGCAGAAGGATCCCATGATCTAATCTTTCTGAGCATGGCACACCACAACTTGTGAGATCTGGTCCATGCCCACTGGTCCAACCTCATCTCACTTTACACTCTGCTGTAGCAATAATGGGCTTCGTGCAGCTCCTAAGCTCACATGCCTTTATACCTGCTGTTCTTCTGTTTGTCTATCTGGCAAGCCTCTCCTCACCCCCATGTCTCAGAGCAAATACTTCCTGAGCTTTCCCAGATGTATTCAGCAAGGCTGAGAGGCTCTCATGCTCCAGCCATACTTTGTTCAGACCCTCATAGGAGCAACTGATTATACCTCTAGGAGATGTTGCCTTGTCTGTTTCTTTTCTAGATTTTAAGCTGCTTGAGGGCAGCTTTACATACTTACCCCCCTCCCACCCAGGACTCCATGCTAAGAACATGACTTTCAGTACATCTAATAAACAAATGTTCTTCTGTCTATGCATGGCCAACCACAGACAGGCTCATGGGACGTGCTCAGCGAATGCTTGTTGGCTTGTGGGCCTCGGTGGAGACGTGTGTAGTGTGTGGGCCGTGGGCAGGTCTGACTCCAGTCTGAGAGCCTTGCTCAGGCCTGGTGAAGCAGTAGGTGCTTGGCTTCAGTCTTGAGCTGAAGCTCTCAGGCCCCTTCTCATTCTCACTGGCATAGAACAGAGGTGAACAGCTAGTTGCTTAAAATGTTTTGCTGTACAAAACATTTGGCCTGGAGATGTTGGGGGGAGTAGTGATTTCATGGAAAAAAAAAAAAAAAGATCAACATTCAAAAATCAGATTTTGCATAAAAACTAGGGTTTCTGACTTGTCTTTAGAGATTAGAGGATGTGGCAATACTACTTGGAACCCCTCGAGGTCAACACTTCATTTGTACACAGGAGCACCAACTAGGTCTGGCCACCGCACTATCTGAATTTGCAGTCTGGCTCTGGCAGTACAGGGTGTGGACTGCAGGTCAACGGCCTGCTCGGTCTTGGCTTTGACACCTTACTAGCGCATCACCTCAAGCAAACCACCTACCCGTGCCTAGGTTTCTTCACCTGTAAAATCAGGATAATGCCTGTGTCACAGGATTCTCGGGCAGGCTAAATAACACTTGAAATGTACTTGGCATGGCATGTGTTCAGCAAATGGTAGTTGTGAGCTCCTTGAGTCTGTAAGGCAGAAGGTGCAGGACAGACCACAGAGGAACCATCTTGTCACCAATGAACATTTATTGAGTGTCCGCATGTGCACAGCTTTGAACTTGGCGATCACAGAACGCACTGGGGGAGGGAAGGGAGAAATAGAAGCAAGGGATTGAGTTGTAGGGGGGGTGGGGAGGGGTGGTCCCCGGGGTTCATAAGAAAGGTAGTCCCTGTTGGAGCCGCCAGTCGCGTCTCTCTGCAGAGAGGGATCCTAAGCAGGGGTGGGAATTAAAGCCAGGCACCACGATGGCAATGGGGTGCAATCACTAGGGAAACATGCGGATTCTGGGGAAGTGTCCCTCCTATTCCTGGCTCCAGGCAAGCCAGATGGCACTAGGGGGACAGGGATCAGATGCTCAGGTGTCCAAGCAGAGATAAGGACAGGCAAAATAAATAAACCCCCAACCCCCATCGTCACTCTGCTGCAACATGACACAAAAGCTTAGAGACCAGGGCCTAAGGACTCCTGGGTCCCCTCAAGGAAGCTCAGGTGGCAAGAGGTTTCCCCACCCACACACCAGGCCTGTCTGCCCCAGGTTTCCCTGGAAGGATGAGGCAGTTCAGACCCTCGGTCACTGAAGTTGATAGGAAGAACTGCGATGTCAATGGCCTGAGTCTGCTCTCTGCCCAAAGGGGCTAAGGGCAAGGGCCAAATGGCCAATTGGAAGGACGTGGACCTGGGAGGCTAGAGGGGGCACCACAGCCTAGGGGAGCCCACGCCCTGGCCGGCAGGGCACATGGGCTGAGGCAGCCAGCTCCTGCCAGCCCTATCCCACCCTGGGGCCTCCCTCCCGTGGGGGAGTCTGACATAGGGCACAATGACACCTAGTGCCCCCCTCCCTGGGGGCTGCTCCAACATTCCCCGGCCTGGCAGGGATAGCTATGTTGATTTTCAAGCCAATCCCTGCCCCCATAGGGGCCCGGGGGGCGGGACGCAGTTCCTTACACTTGAGGGGTGGGCACTGTGCCCTTGCCCTCAGAAAAGCCAGAAAGCTGGGATGTTGTGTGTGGGGGGAGTTTGGGGAGGGGGGTCCAGTTTGGGGGCTTCAGGGAAGATGCCTCCTCCCTCCTTCCCTCGCTGCCCGCCCCTGGGTCTGTCCCCAGTGGACACCTGCTCAGGGCTCTGACAGGCACTGCTCCAGGGCAGCCATGCGGTAGTGGCTGGCCGTCTCCTCACCCGCCTGCAGCCTCATGGCCTCCCGGCACAGCCGGTTGGCCCGTGCCAGCTCCACCAGGACGCCCTGATAGGCAGCGACCATCTCGGGCTTGACGGAGTTGGGGCTGACGCTGCCCAGCAGCTGGAGCAGCTCCTGCGGCCAGCGGGAGCGCAGGGCGGCCGGGGCCAGCCAGGGCAGCAGGGGCACGCAGCCTGTGAAGGCCTGCATGCCCAGAAACCACAGCTCCTGCAGGTCAGCCCAGACGCCCTCGTAGTCGGGGGACAGGGCCAGCACCGCCTGGTCGGAGCCAGGCGTGGCCCGTGCCACGTGGGACTGTGACAGGAAGAGGATGGCAGCTGCAAAGAAACCTCGGGATGCTGGTGTTCCCTGAAGAGCTGGAAGGCAAGTGGGGAGTGGGCGCGTGAACTTGGTGGGCCAGCGGCTTTCCCAGACCCTCGCTTGACCCTCCTGGGCGGACACACTCTGGGAGCCTGGAACCAGCCTGCCTGGGCTCAAACCCTACCTTCAACTTCACTTTGTGACCTTGGGTAATCCACTTTTCTGGGTCTCATTTCCTTACTCGTAAAACGGGGCCAATAGTGCTAATCTTAGAAATCGGTTGTGAGAATTAAATGTGATAATCTTGGTACACTCAACCTCATGGTCAGCCCTTCGTGCAGCAGAACAGCAGGATGGGAGCTGCTGCCAGGCCTGGGGACCTACAGGCAAAGGCGGTCTCAACAATTTGATTCTTGGGCCAGAAGAGGGCGCTAGAGCAAGGACAGGGGGACCAGGAGCTGGTGGTGGGGCTCTGCTTACCTGCCAGGCAGGGGCTCACCCCTGTAATGCAGACCCTCTCGGGGAGGCTGTTAGTCCAACCTGGTGGCAATTGTGGGTTAACAGCACTGGGGCCTTACTCAGGATAAGGCGATGCAGCCTGGGACTGAGGGAGCATGGGGCTAGAGCCTAGGGGTGGCTCCTAGTTCACTGGGACACACTTTCTTCGCTTTGCTGGGGGACCCTACTGGGATCCCTGCACAGGGAACAGACAGGCAGCTGAGGGTACAGGCTCATTACACCCTGTTCCCGGGCATCTGCTTAGCTCCTCCAACCTGACAGATGGGGCACAGGGAACAGGCGGGGACAGAGGGACCCAAGCAGACACCCACGGCCAAAGTGGAAGACACAGAGGGCTGGCAGGGGCTGGAAGGGACGTCCCTCCTCCTGCACAGAGCCAGAGTGAGGCAGGGTTGCGGAGAAGGTATGTGCAGAGGGGCACCAAAGCATTGAAGCCTGTCATGAGGGAGGTGAGGTGTTAAGCAGAGAAAAACCTCAATGGGGAGGAAGAAGGTTCCTGACTCAAGGCCTAGGTGGGGGCGGCTCTACCTTGAAAATACTGGATTCAGACTCCTCAGCCTGCTGGGAATTCCAGGTGCCTATGCCTGTGCCTCTGAGCAAGCCTGTACTTACACCCACCAGACCTTGCCTTAAAAGTCTTCAGAAGGAAAAGAATGTTATCATTTGGAGGAGAAGGGTGGGGTAGGGTGGAGGATGGAGACACACTTCAGAGATTTCCTCTCAATTGGAAAATTCTATAAAACCATTCCCTGAAAATGGGGACTTAAGCCCAGAATATAACGGGTCTACCTAGATCTTTTGCTCCTATCCATTAGGACTGGGTCCTGGAGCTTACCTGGAGAGGTGCTGAGGAGCCGGGCCATGAGAAGGCCCAGGGTGGCCACATTGGCAGCCAGAAGCAGCCTCCCTTGCTGCTGCACTAGTGCGGGCAGTGACGTCATCAGGGTGTTCATAAGAGATGTGAAGCAGGCATCTCGCCTGGAGAGAAAGTGGGGGGAAAGACGGGAGCAGGGGGGTTATTTGAGCTAGACCAAGGCCTGGGAAAACCTGGGATTCTGGGCTCCTAGCTTCACCAGGGTTTGGCAAGAAATGAGACAGCAGGGTTAAGAGTTAACTTTGGGCCCATTCATGGCATCTGGGGAGCAGAGGCTGGGTCACAGTTGGAGCAGGCAGACAGGCCCAGAGGGGTTCCAGACATGCCAAAACCTTGTGTGGGGTGGCTCTGTCTATTCTGAGAGGCTGTCACTCTAACACTAACAAGAACCCATGGGCACAGGGAAGCAAAGTAGGAGACTGAGACCTGAGGCAAGTCTGAGCAGCACCCCCTCCCTGCTTCCTCCAACCTCCTTCCCAGCCTCACTTGATCAGCCCTGGTGCGGTGACCACAAGGTTGAGGAAGATATGACAGCAGGTCTGTAGGCCGATCTCCACGCTGTCAGGCAGCACTGAGGTGTCATGGCCTGGGGATGTGAGTTCCCACTGCTGCAGGAAATACTTGCACAGAAGTGAGGGGGCTCCCTCCTTGATCAGGATCTCCCGGGGCCCATCTTCAACGGTCAGGTGGCACCAGCCGGGCAGAAGGAGCCTGGGGGGTGGAAGGAACAGGTATGTAAAGGGTGGGGAGAGATGAAGGCACAAGGATTCCCTTTCTTGGGGCATCCCACCTAAGAGAAATGAAAGCAAGGGAAAAGGACACATTCTTCCTTGTAGGTCCCACAGGAAAAGCACATGCTTTGGTGCTGCACAGGCTTAAGCTTGAACTTGGGCTCTGCCACGTAGTGTACGTGTGGGCAAGTTACTTAAACCCTGAGTCTCGGTTTGCTCATCCTGAAGACGTGGATGAGACTTATGTCATAGATTTGCTGTGTGAACCAAATGAGATTGTTTTGGTAAAGGGTAGAGAAAAGTGCTTGGCATGTGGTGGATGCTCAATAAGCATGAGTTTTCTCTTTATAGAGAAATCTGGGGTTGGCAAGGAAGACCTGGCTGACCAGGAGTCCTGTGTGAACAAGCCCCCCCAAAACAAACAGAAATAATCCTAAAGGAAGCCCAGCACAGACCAGTTTGGGGGTGAGGAAGTATCCCTCTGTTATACTTTTCTTTAGAACAGTCTGGCTGAATAGACTCTAACTACAAACTCACCGGAGAGCATCCCCTGGCCAGGTGGGCCCTGGGGTGGTGGGGGAGATGGCCAGGGTGGCCACCTGCTGGGAGAGGTCATTCGCCTCCTCGGCCTCCTCGTAGAGGGTCTTGGCATAGCGCACAAGGAAGGGCAGCAGCTGGCAGACCTCCTTGCGCAGGGATGAGGTCTCCTCGGCCAGCCAGGCCCCCAGGATCCGCACCGAAGCAAACACAAAGGGCTCCTTCTGCTTCTCTGGCCCCACCTGTTGCCATGGGACCCCTGTGAGATGGAGTAGGACCACAGACCCTCCCCGGCCGGGACAGCATGCCAGCCAGCCTAGGAATAACACAACTAGAAGGGAATTCTGGCCTGTGAGCCCTTCAAAGGCAGGCCCTGTGTACTCAGCACCTAGCACATGGGAAAGATACGCCCGACAGGAGCCTGGCAGAGAGCAGGCCCTCAGGGCACGTCTGCCGAGCAAACTGGACTTTGGACAACATGTCCCCACACTCACTGGGACTCAACTTGCATCCCCTTGTCCCCCCACCTCTAAAGTATCTCAAGGTTCAAAGGAAACTCACAGGTCTGAAGCTAACTAAACACTCCCTCTACAGCAGCTCTGACCTGGGAGGAGTTGGCTGAACCTCTCTGGAGGCCAGGAACCAGGCAGCCCTGCTCCTTTGCCCAGCTCCACGACAAGTCTGGATGTGCAGGTGTATGAAACAATGCAAGAGGCTGAGCAGAACAGACTGCTTCGGTTTGGAGTGTGTGTGTACTGGGGGGAGCGTTGTGAGTGGGAAGTCACTGTGTTGTGTGCGTGTGTGTGTGTATGTGTGTGTGTGTGTGTACTGTGATGTGAGTGCACATATGGTGTGTGGTATGGTGCTTGTGTGGAGGCTCAGGGAGGGAGAGAGAGGGAGGCTCGGCCACTCTACTCCAGGGAGTGCTGCAGGATCAGCCCTCAGAGTGGGCATCTTGCCCTCTCCCTATTACACTGAGGTGCAGTTCACTTCCCCCTTTGCCTTGCCTTCTGGCTCCCCCCACACCAGGCTCCCTCCATGGGTCGCTATGCCTCACCTGCTGCAGATAGTGGATGACAGCCCCGATGGCCTCCTTCATGATGCTCACGAGCTGCACCTTCTGTGGCTCCTTGAGCAGTGATTGCTCACAGCGGGTGCATTCCTGGATCCCCAACTCCATGAGGGCGTAGCAGGCGGTCACCACATCCTCTTTTACTTCTGTGCCTGTCTCCTCCAGCGCCAGCCGTACCTCCACACACGCCAGATTCACCAGCAGGGCCAGGAACTTGCTCCCGGAGCTGCCCGCTGGGATCCAGTCGGAGCCGCAGGCGTGCGCCAGGCGGGCCGCCAGCTTGAGTGCAGGGTTGCGCTGCCAGGAGCTCAGCTTGCTGCCCAGGATGCGTGCCAGCCCGGCCTGCAGATCCCGGAGGCATTCAGAGGGCACGGTTGTTGGGGGCAGAAAGAGGGGCAGCAGCTGGCAGAGCTCAAACTTGCTGGCATCCTCGGCTTTCTGGAAATCTTCACTGAGGCCCCGCAACACAGCCAAGAGGTCGGGTTCCGCCTCCTTCCAGCACTGGGTCTCAGCAGCAGCCAGCAGCCCCACTAGGAGTGCCAAGGCCTGGTCAAAGCCATAGCCATGCCCCAGGTATGCCTGACACAGGGCAGACACGGTGCCACCAGCAATGAGATGCCGGGGCCCACGGGGTGTGCCTGCCACAGCTGTCAGGCACTGGTAGGTGTCGTCAATCATGGAACGACGAGCAGCATCATCCGGGTCCCCCCGGGCAGTGAGGAACGTGCTAAGGATGGGGATCTTGTTCAGGACCTGGGGATGGGCGGCCAGTTCAGGGTCGCTGCAGAAGCAGGCCAGCAGGGCCACACCCAGGGCTCGGAGAACATGGTCGGGGCAGCCATCTGGTGCCTCCTTGGTGGTCAGGAGGCGATTGGGGAAGGTGAAGCCTACAGCATCGAAGATCCGCCGTCGAGTTTTGGCATCGATGTCACCTGCTTTGACTGCCTTGGTCACCTAAGGGGGGTGGGTATGTGCTATCAGCGGGATGAAAGAAAGACTGCCCCCTGTACCTTGGGGTACTGACCATTACCAGGATGGGGTTATGGAAGGGGACTTGCTCTGGGGTCAGGAAGCCTCCAAAGGTCATTTTGTCCAGCTCCTTCCCTCCCCACCCGGGGAGAGAGATGGTTGTGGCCTCTGGGATCCCTCATCTATGATTACCTACACAGAAGGGAGGTCCAGTCCTCCTCAACTACTCGTTCTGCTGTTTCATCACCCGGTCATCTGGGAAGTTCTTTTTGATGTCTAATCTAGATGCTGGCAACCTGAGTTGGGCTTAGAGCTCAGTTTAAAATCCCCCAAGGATTTAGGGTCTCTCCCTAATTGCCCCCCACCCCACCCCAGCAGAGGAGCCTCTGATCCATTCCCACCACCTTCTCAGGGGAAATGGCTCCTGTGTCTCGCCACTCTGCCTGTCAAAACATTTCCCCTTACACTTCACCTCAACACCTCCTCTGCTGCAGTGTGAGCCCTTGACTCTGGAGCCTTCTCCCTGTTGCCATGGCAAACAAGCGGAGACTGTGCTCCCTCCTCCCTTCACCCCCCACACACCAAGCCCCCTTCTCAGCACTGCAGCTCTTGCTCTGCTGGCCCCAGCCTGGTTCTTCCAACAGGGCTAAGACCCAAACCAGCTCCTTCGCCCTCAACCTACCTACTGTCATCCTGGCCATCCCCTGGGACCCCTTCCCAGTTACTTCTAGTTCTGCTACTCTCTCCACCCCCAGAGCAATCATCCCCAGCCCTCAAGTACTCTGCACTAGTTACTACCTGCTGCTGTCACCCTATGAGTCAGCTCCCATCTGCTCTGGGACGCCCCAGAGAGCAGACCCAGGCAGCCTCCTCCAAGGCTTCTAAGGCCCTAAGCCTTATTCACCCCCACTCTCCCCTTTGCTCCCACACTTAGGGAAGCAAAGAAGAGTCCAAAGGCAGGCATCTTGGTGCCTCCGGGAATGGCAGCACCACCTATATATCCTCAGGGACTTTTTCACCCCATTCCTAGGGGACCCAACCACCCAGCCCTTCCCACCTCCCAATTTTCAGTCAGGTCCTTACTAGCAGCAGGGCTGCAAACTGCTCGCTGTCATTCTTGGCCTCACGGAGGGCTCCCAGGTAGCGCTCCAGGGTGGGGTTTCGGCTCTCTGCCTGGTTCAGAGCTGGCTCACAATCCGAGGCCATGATGCCCGCCTTGCCCAACTGTGAACACAAGAGGGACTGAGCATCCCTCTGCAGAGGAGGGGCGGGGGTGGGAGTGGAGGAGGGAGGGAGGGATTAGCACAGAGGGAGGGGAGGATCAGGAGGGATGGGTTCCTCAAGACTGACCTCCCTTGTGGGAGCCCCTTAAAGGCACTGGACCCTCAAGTCCTTAGGAATGAAGAAGGACCCTGGCCAAGGTCACCTCGGGAAAGGGCGAAAGAAGGACCATGGATCTCGCTGCTCAGCTGGACAGCTCTCCTTACCAATCTCCAGGAGTGGGAGGGGGGTTGGCCCCACTGCTCAGCTGCCCCCTGGCACCAGAGGCCTGATTTTATCTCCCTTCACCCAAGCACACCAGGAGGGAGTGGTGAGGACAGACAGGAAGGAATGGAGACATACATGGGTGAAGTTCGATTATCCGGACTCGGGCTGACATGAGGGAAAAGGGCATTCTAGGTTTCCTTTTCCCTCCCTTCTCCAGAACAGGCAGGAAACAAGCTTCAGCACAAGTGGGGACGCAGGGTACTGACCAGGGAAGGCTTGGAGGCCCCTTTGGGGACCCCACCCCTCCAGCCAGGGCTCTCAATCGCCCCCGCAGGCTCCTTGCCTCCTCTCCTTTCCCTCCCTCAGGCAGAAGCTGCAGCAGCAGCAGCAGCAGCAGCAGCAGCAGCAGCAGCAGCAGCAGAATTAACCCTTTGCATTCCCCCTCCTCGCCCTCCCCGCCCCGCTACCAGTCTGTGGATGCCGGCAGGGGCTGGAGAAGCAAGAAGGGGTCCCGGGTAGCTCCCAGGACAACGGAGAATCCAAAAGCCGGATAATCGAAGCGGGGCTGCTGAGATGGGGAGATGAGAAAGGGAAGAGAGGGTTCCTGGCGGTCACCACCTGTCCCGCCGCAGCCAGGTCACAACACGACATTGATGAAGTCACGACAGGGCGGCGATGAGATCACACTTCACGATGGCGCGGTGATGTCACGGAGAGCTCACGGTAAAATCACGACATGGACAGCCCCCAAAGATGACAGGGCAAATTAAAAAAAAATATATATATATATAGCTATATATTGAAAAGGGCTGTGACAAAATGGAGTCTCGACAGGGCACGATGATGTCGCGATATGGCGCGATGGAGTCGCGATAGGGTCCCCGGGGTGTGTCGGCATCGATCAGCGCCGGCTCGGCGAGGCCCCGGCTGGGATGCAGGGAAGGGCCTGAAGGGGGCTGAGCTCACCAGGCTGCGGCCCCGAGCGGCGAAATCTTCTCCGAGCGCGATGCTCCCGGAGCCTGGGGCCGCTGCTCACGCCGCTTTGCCCACTCCCGGCTCCAGGAGGCTGCAGCTCCACCCCCACCCCCGCAGCGCTCTCGACCAATCCGCGGCGGCTTCACTCCGGGCTCTGGCCAATGGCACACCTGGGCGCTAAGCCGTAGGGGGTGCTACCGTTGCCGCCATCTTGCTTGTGGGTATTGCCCGAGTCTGGGGCCTGGGGCTCGCGCAGGGCAGGCGAAGGCGCAGACTGCCTGTGGAGAGCGGAAGGCGACAGCCTGGCGGCCCAGGCTCCTTCGCTCGTGCGTAGTTCTGTCCCTCAGCACTGTCTCACCTCCCCCTCTGGCTCGAGGCTGGAATGGAGCTTCCGGGAGGGGGGGGCAGGAGGGCTGGTTAGCAAGAAGAGTGTGTTTCCGGGTTGAGCCCCGCGAGGTGGGAGGAGGCGGCGTTTCCGGCCGCGGTCGCTGTCCCGGGAGGCTGAGGCGAGAGGGAGCTGTCCGGGTGGGGAGCCAGCACTACCTTCTTCCTTTTCTTCCTCCTCCGGGTGAGGGGAGCGAAGGTTGGGGCCCTGACCCCATGGACCGGGAGGAGGCGGAGGCCGCCGAGAGCCGGGGCCCAGCTGTGTGGCCCTGAGCCCCGGTAGGTGGCCGGGGGCGGCTGGCTGCCGGGCCGAGGACCTCGAGCTCAGGGGAGGGGCAGGAGGGACGGGCTATTTCTGAGGGTGCGCTGGCTGGGTGTTGGGACCCGGAGGTGGCGCTCCTGGCCCGGCTAGGGCAGCCAGCTGCTTCTGGCTTTGCAGGTGCGGAGCTCGAGTCCCAGGCTGAACCCTGTTTCTTTCAGGCCCAGGCCTGGTCATGCAGCATCCTCCATCCCCTGACACACCGGGCTCGGAGCGCTGCTGTGCTTCCTGCCTCGACTTCTGCAGCCTCGTCCTGAGCTGCTGTCTCTGGTGTTCGGTCTCCCCGCCAGGATAGAAAGTTGATGCAGAATTAGGGGGGCGGGGCTGAGTACGATGTGTAAATTACCATACGAAACCTGCCTTATCCCGGACTTTAGAAAATTATTACCCAACAGAGGGGTTCTGTGGTGTCTGCGGTGAGCACAAAGGTGAAATGAAGGAAGTCAAAAGAACACCTCAGGCGGTTCTAGGACCGCTTTTCCTTTTCTCACCGCCTGATGCTTGTGCCCAACCGACAATAGATGCAGTTAGTGAAGAGCATTAGCTGACTCTCCTTGTGCTTTCTTCTGTGATTAACAGACTGGGAGCTAGGAACAAATTGGAAAGACGACCTCCCAGAACAATCTGTTCATTTTTCCAGCTATTTGGAAAACAATGTCTGCAAATATAAGCAAAGTTATTCATGGCAGTCTGTTCTGTAACTTTCCCAAATATTTGAGACTTTTTTTTTTAAGAGCTTTATTCTTGATTACTCATACCAGCTGAATAGGCTGTTTCAGACTTGCTCTGTCGTTGTTCAAACATATCTTATCGCTGTGTACATAAATGGAGTTCCACGTATGTAGCTGACAGACTGAACTATGATACATCCCCCATCAACCTGAAGGATTAAGTAAACATTACCCCCTTCTCTGTCTGAACAGCTGCTGCAACAGAGAGTGCTTTTATTTCGGGTGTACTTGTAACGCCCTAAATGCCAAAACTATTGCAAGCTTTTCTAGATTTTCATTTGTCAAGTATTGTGGGGGTGTGTGTTCTCACCCTGGGTTTTTACCCTTTGATTCTGTAACAACCCATTTGGATCTTGGTGATGTGTTGTTCTTGCCTCTGGTCAGCAAGGCTTTGACTGAACCCTAGCAGTGATTTGTGCCCTTAGGCAGTTGTAGATTTGGGAAGCCTGGCTGGTTGGGAGTTAGTTCATTTGAAAAGAGCTCTGCCTCTTATGCATAGTTTCTAAGACATTGCACTTATAATCAGCTTGCTAATCCAGTGGTGTTTATTACTCCCATTTTCAAAGCCTATTCATTTCTTTTATGCTTCTGTCGCCCACCTGTCACGCTATTGATGACAGGTGTTGAGTCACTTTGAATTTAAAATCCTTTTGTGGTAGGCAGAAATGTGTTGGGTAAGATCTACACACACACACATACACGTGCACACTCTCTGTTCCATCTTGAGAGGCTAGAGAAGTTGCTGGGTATACTTTCTAACTTGGGCTCCATTTTATAATCTCTTGAGCATGTCACTGCGCATCTTTCAGCCCCCTGCTCCCTAAGATACAACTTCAAAACTACTAGAAATCAGAATGGATGGAAGTGAATGAGGAAGAAGTACTTCAGTTGCTTAGGTGTCAGTGAAAGCCTTTTCTTGGGTGGGCTGTGCCTTGGTTTTGCAGCTGTGGATGTTTCCTGGTATTGGTCAATATTGACATCCAGCCCATGTGATGCCAGTCTCCTTGTATGCCGGCTGCGGGTGGGGGGCGGAGTCTGTACTGTTTGCCACATGTGAGTGACAGGTGCACATTTAGGACAGAAGAATTTGAATTGCTTCTTCAGAACCCAGCCAACCCTCATAATATTGCCAAGATTTATATAATAATTTATACAATGTAGGGAAGTTGTATAAGAGAAGAAACAGATGAAAATCATTTTTTCTCTGGAAGGGAGCTAAATTATCCAGCTCCAAGATTCTAGAGTAGCCATCACAATGCCTAGCACACAATAGGGGCTGTGTAAATATTTGTTGAGTGTCTATATGAATTCAAGGCAGGAATTGCAGATGAATCTAGGGATCAGGGAGGTGACATTGAAGTATAACTTGGATAGATTTTTAAGGTCATGGTGGGGCAGTAGTAAATTGGAGGGTGCATGTACTTCCTAAAGACAATCACATTAATTTTTTTTTTTTAAACACAGCTAGACAAAACTCTCAGGTTAGTTTACCTCTGATAGTCGAAACTCCTCATAGATAAGAAGGCGTGTTTGGTCAAAGTCACAAAGCTGTTACTGGAAGAATTGGAACTGAAGCTCAGATCTTTTTTTCTTCAGGCAAGTACTCTTTCCATTCTTCCACATAAATGATTTACTGTTAGCTTAGAAAATAACAGAACATAAAGTGTTTCAGTTTTATAGTAGATTCATTTCATACCCCTTGCTGTTTTTATCCTGATAATTATAGGCTTTGTCAAAGCTCAGGTTTAAAATTTATAGGCAGGTATGAGCAGTGAAAGATAAACTTGAAATTTCTCTTCCCCCTAGGCTGTCACATTCTCTAGCATTCTACATTTCCAGGAATCAATTATTAATTACTTGGCATATAATTTCTTCCCTTTCTGTCTTTATAGTGAACGGGTTCCGCCTGTCTGGAAGGCCATGGAGAAGAGGCTGGGAGTGAAGCCAAGCCCTGCTTCCTGGATTTTGTCAGGATTTTGTTGGCAGATATCTGTGAAATGGTTGAGAAGCCTGTACCTGTTTTTTACTTGCTTCTGCTTCAGTGCTCTGTGGTTGTCAACAGGTACCATTTTCTTTATAGATTTAAACTCTGTATGAGTCTTTCAGTTCATATTAAAGACGAGAAGGAGGCAGAAAAGCAACCTGCTAATTGAGAGAAACGGTCATCCTTTTGGTAGACGCTTAGTTTGTTGGGTTTATTTGTTTTGGAACAATTAAAATTGGGTTCTTCCTTGTAAAGGGAAATTGGCATGATAATTTTAAGATTTGGTGAAGATGTAATGAAAAGAAAAACATTTGAGGGGTGCCCAGGTGGTTTAGTTGGTTAAACGTCTGACTCTTGATCTCAGCTCAGGTCTTGATCAGAGAGGCATGGGTTCTGGCCCTGAGTTGTGCTCCATGCTGGGCATGAAGCCTACTTAACAAAAAAAGAAAAGAAAAAGAAAAAAAAAGAAAGAAAAATATTTGCAAGTTGGGAAGACCTGGGTCCTGGTTCTGGATGTTTCTACGTAATAGCTATAAAACCTTGAGCAAGTTACCTATTGTCTGTAAAGAAGGATAAGATTTACCTTGTAAGTTGATAGGAGAGACACTGTGGTTAAAGTGTATAGTGTAGCACTGTGAACATAGGTGCTTCATAAAGATACTTTGCTGCTTTTTCTCTTCTAAAGGAATGTTCACTTACAGGGACAATGTGTTCCTTGCTTTTTCTATAGAGAGGAGTTATGCTGATAGATTTCATGAAGTATGCTTTCTTCCTAGAGATTATTTCACCAGGCTAGAGCCTCTTGCCAGGAAGAAGTGTGAAGGTTACATTTCAAAGGATACTCTTTCTTTAAATCATTTTTTTCTTTCAGTTCTTTGGTTGACATTGTTCTTTTCAGAGTATGGAATGTGAGAGAACAGCCGTCCCAGAGACACTCTGGAGTTTGCTGCTCTTCTGGGCAGTGACCAAAAAGCCTTGTGTTGTAGAGACCACTGTCTGGGATAAGGAATCAGCCTTTTGCTTCCATAATTCCAAAGATTTCTGTTGTTTTCCTAAAGGAATTGGTGGTCATGATCTAGAGAATCAAGTAATTACTGTGTTTAGCAATTTTAGTAACATCTGCTTTAGGGTTTTTGTTGTCCTGCAGTGTGGTAGTTGATGATTGCATAATTAGAGCAGTGGAAATTGCAGTTGACAGAAAGCTGACCTAAATGTTTTTTTACCCAGATGATGCTTTGCTGGGACCGCTAACTATTTCAGGCCAACATTTTATGTAAGATCGTTTGAGTTAAATAAGTAACTGATTTAGCACCATCAAGGTAGGAAAATTGCATTTTTTGAAGAGCATGTACCACATACCAGACCCTGGTTATAAACATTACATATGTTATTTCACTTAATCCCCATGATAATCCTAAAACAGATAGTTTTAGTTTCATTTTATACATAAGGAAATTAAGGCCCAGAGAGGCAGAATGACTTGCCCAGGGTCACACAGCAAGAAGAAGTCAATGACAGAGCCAGGAGTTAAACTTTGGTCTGTTCATTTAATTGCCTGTTCTCTTTTTCTTCTGTTACTCTGTGCCTTCCAACCATAGATAGTCTTTCGGAGGACCAAAGATCGTTTTTTTATCGTGAACTATGATGAGCAGCTTGTTATTTGAGGGATTCCATGTGCAGGGTAGGGAGAAGCATTTCTGCTTCTGTTTCTGTATTTCCAGTCTAGCACTTGGTTAAACAGAGTACTGTGGGCTTACTGTGCTAGTCTTTAGTATCCCCTTAGCTGGCTGCTTAAAAACAACAACAGTGAGCAGATTGAGTATAGGGGTGCAAAGGTGGTATTGTTAGGAGTGGTTCTAGTGCAGATTAGATTGTACTAGTTTCATTTTAGAGAAGTTTGGAGCTTTTACTGTGGAAGAATCAAGAACCATGTGTGTTGAAACTGAGGGAACTTGCAGGTAACACACAACAGACAGATTTGGTATATGTTTTAACTTACAGTAACTGCCTTTTCACATCAATGTTTTATTTATTTATTTATTAAAGTTTATTTATTTATTTTGAGAGAGGGAGCATGTGCATGAGCAGGGGAGCGCAGAGAGAGAGGGACAGAGAGGGAATCCCAAGCAGGCTCCACACTGATCGTGGAGCTTGATACAGGGCTGGAACTCCTGAATGCTAAGATCCTGACCTGAGCCGAAGCCAAGACTCTTAATTGACTGAGCCACCCAGGTGCCCCACACATCAATTTTTTAAACACATAGTATCTTTTTTAAAATACATTTTTAATGTTTTATTTATTTTTGAGAGAGAGAGAGAGAGGCAGACAGAGTATGAGCAGAGGAGGGGCAGAGAGAGAGGGAGACACAGAATCTGAAGAAGGCTCCAGGCTCCTCATGTTAAATGATAAAAGCAGGGTATACGACTGCGTATCCACTATGGTGCCAATTTTGTGAAAAGAGAAAAATGCTCTTATATAATAGAAAGCTTGAAACAAGATACATAACTAAATGTGTGTATGTTTGTGTGTATGTATGTAGTCTGTATATATACAAACATATACATAAATATATATGTATATATATATGTGTATATATATACACGAATATATATATTTAAAGTTTATTTATTTGAGAGAAAGAGAGATCACATGTGTGCAAATGGGGAAGGAGCAGAGAGAATCCGACGCAGTTTCTGCACTGTCAGTGCAGAGCCTGATGTGGGGCTCAGTTTCATGGTTCCTGACCTCATGACCTGAGCCGAGATCAAGAGTTAGATGCTCAACCAACTGAGCCACCCAGGCGTCCCCTGTTTGTATATTTTTTGAGTAGTGGAATTATTATCTCTGTACAGTTTCTGTGTTTTCCATCTTTTTTTCCGTGTACATGTATAACTTTTTTTTAATAAGGGGGAAAAATCTACTTGACAAAGCGACAACACAATAATAGTGAAAACCTGCTGTTGGTAGTCTGAGTCAGTATTTATCTACTAGTGAGTTTGTTCAGTTTTTATCTGAGCCCTTAAGTTTTCCCTGATAAAATACAGTCTTGATTTTTTGCTGTTGTCATTAGCTTACGGATTATATGTTTATTTTTAAGAGAGAAAGAGAGAGTGTGTGAATGGAAAGGGGGACAGAGAGAGAAGGAGACACAGAATTCGAAGCAGGCTCCAGGCTCCAAGCTGTCAGCACAGAGCCTAGCGCGGGGCTTGAACCCACGAACTGTGAAATCATGACCTGAGCTAAAGTCAGACGCTTCACTGACTGAGCCAGTCAGACACCCTTGGATTATATGAATTAATGCTGAAAAACTGACCAAAATAAGGCAGCTCTCCTGTTATCCCTATTCCTGTTTACCACTTGGCAGTTTACTCCATCTCTAGTAGGACCCCAGGCACCTGCTGACTTATGTATAGTGGGCTTCTTTTTTACTTCAATTTCTGGGTTCAGTGCTAAAACCCACTGCTAGAAAGCAGTGATTATAGTTTGTCTGATAAAAGATGCTCTGTGTTTTCTTTGTAGGCCATTGAATCACTATTTTTCTGTTCAATGTCATTGTTAAATGGCTTAAAAATAGCATTTTTGGGGGCGCCTGGCTGGCTCGGTTGGTGGAGCATGTGACTGTTGATCTCAGGGTTGTAGGTTTGAGCCCCGTGTTGCGTGTAGATCTTACTTAAAAAGAAATAAAATCTTTAAAAAAACAGCATTTTGGACCCGGGGATTATCAGTATCGGGAGACAAAAATGAGGTGATTCCAAATTTGGAAATTCTTACAATAGATGTCAGCTTCTTTTTTTTTTTTTTTTTTTTTTTTAATGTTTTATTTATTTCTAGGAGAGAGAGAGAAGCGTGAGCAGGGAGGGTCAGAGAGAGAGGGAGTCACAGAATGAAACAGGCTCCAGGCTCTGAGCTGGCAGTCAGCACAGAGCCCGACGCGGGGCTCGAACCCACGAACCGCGAGATCATGACCCAAGCGAAAGTCGGATGCTTAACCAACTAAGCCACCCAGGCGCCCCAATAGATGTCAGCTTCTTAAGGGCAGAAGTTTTGCCTGTTTTACTTCTACTAGGTATTCCTAGCAGGTGCTGAGTGCTTGGTATATAGTAGGTGCACCATAAAAATATCTGTTGACTGAATAAATTAATAAATTAGAAATAAAGGAATTGTCCTTCGAGAATTAACCTTTAAAATTAACATAGTCTATCATTTGGGAGTTAAAATTAGCACAATCAGAGCAGAGGTATATGAGGGCACTTTAAGGAGACACAATGCCTTTGAGAGAAATGAGATCTGATTAAAATATTCACAAATATATTAACATATCTAAAGAAAGAATATGTACATCTGAAGAGCTGTGCCTGCCAGTGTGTGGGAGGTAAGAGGGCCTGAACCAGCATTGGAAACCGAAACTACGGAGAGTCACCAAGGCTCATGTAGGCCTAAAGCCAACAATTGGCTATGAAAACTTCTGGCCTTCCCCCTGCTTCTGGGAAGTAGATCGTTCAATCAGTTAATAAACAAAAGAAAGCATATTCAATTCAGAACCGATTTTTGAGAACTTACTAGCAGTTTGGTGCTAGGCGAGGAACGAGGGTAGTAAAGATGAGTACAACACAGTTCCTACCCTGGAATAAGTCCTACTTTGATGAGGGAGACAGCCGCATGACTCCCGTGCTGTGGTAGGTGAAAAGATAGAGGGGTGCAAGGCTGTCCTTTGTTCCCCGTCCAGCCCATTCCCTGCACTTTCTAACTATTCTCCCCTCACTCCTTTGTCAGCTTGTTCCTTCACTGGTTTGACTTCCGGGTTCTTTTTCTACCCTTTCTTGTCTCACTCTGGTGTGTGCCCCCCTGGGCAGCCTTATTTTTTCCCATAACTGTAAGACGTGTGCTGTCTACTCCCAAATCCATAGCTGTGCATTCACTCCTTTCCAGAGCACATAGCCACAGAGCCGCAGTATGTCAGACAGTCCCAACTGAATGGCTCACAGCTGCCTCTAACTTAATGTCTCAAGACCAAACCCATGGTCCTCTGCCCCTGTTCCTCCTGTAGACCCTATAACAGTGAAGAGACCACCTTCTCTTGCATTCTGAGGTAGAAATCCCTGAGTCATTCCACACTCTTTTCTCTCCTCCACATTTAAAGCACTATTGGTAGAGTCACATGTCATGCAGAGTGCTGTTAGTCTTCTCAGTGAGGTAGGTATTCTGATTCAGGTCAACAGAAGCTCCTTTCGGATATATCCCCTGAGGCCTCTGGTTTGAACTTTAATGTTCTTGTTGTGTCTCTACATCTGTCTGTTATTATATCACGCTATACTGTGTGTGTTAGGCTTTGTGAGGAGAGGTTCAGAGTGGGTCTTGCTCTAGAATGTGGTCCTTGGTCCTGAGGTGAGGTCTTTCCGGTGTGTGCTGGTCTGTGGTGTTAATGTGATTTCTTCGCTCTGGCAGAGCCAAATTCTGAAGTGCTTCTGTTCTTACCCCCAGCACTGCCTGATCTCTAGTGATTTTGTTTCCCTCTCTGCCCTACAGCGTCTACTATCTCCTAAACCTTAGGTCTTGCCCTTTACCTCTCAGCCCTCAGCCTGGCAGGGGACCTTCTCTAAGGACTTCGGGGGCTCTGTCTTTTCACAGCTCCTTCCTCTCCTGTGTCTCACCACTCAAATTCTAGCCAAATTCAGATCTCAGCTTCCTGGGCTCAGCAAGCCTCCTGTGTTCTGTTTGGGTTCCAGCTTTCGGTGCCGCAGTTAGGAAGTTGTTCCATAACAGAGACCTGGGCCATAGTAGCAGGGCTCACTTCAAGTTTCCTCTCTCGAGGACTGCAGCCTTGTACTACCTGTTATCTCCTGACTAAAAACAGTTGTCTTCTATACTTTGTCCAGTTTTATAGTTATTTATTGTAGATGGTGAGTCTGGTATGAGGTATGCCAGGGAGTAACCTGTGTTCTAGGATGTGACTGGGCGCAGATGGCTACTGTGATTACTCACTTCTGTGTTTGCTTCAAGAAATTGCCTTAATCAGGGGCACCTGGGTGGCTTAGTCGGTTAAGCGTCCGACTTTTGCTTAGGTCATGATCTCGCGGTCCGTGGGTTCGAGCCCCGCGTCAGGCTCTGTGCTGACTGCCAGCTCAGAGCCTGGAGCCTTTTTCAGAGTCTGTATCTCCCTCTCTCTCTGACCCTCCCCTGCTCACGCTGTCTCTCTCTCTCTCTCCTAGAAATAAAAAAAAAAAATTGCCTTAATCATAGTTACATACCAAGAATCTAGCACATAGTAGGTAGCAATAATGGTTTGTTGGATTAACCTAAAAATAATGCTGGAAATGGCACCATGTTGGAATATTCACATTGAGGAGAATTGTTCTTTCCTACCCTGTTTTTCATTCTTGGCTCATTAAGTGGGCCCGTCACTTTCCAGGAGGGAACAATATTTGGAAGGTGATTTTTGCTCTTTTTTCTGCCTTTTCTCTGGCTCTCTCCCTGAGTAGATGAGTGATGAGTGATTTTTTTTTTTTTTTCTGATTGGTGAGGTTGGAAAAGACTTCTGTTGTATGGAATGGCCTGTCTTGGGGATTTGCATGCATTCTGCCATGCTCTAACTGGTCTGCCTGTGCCAGGACAGCCTGCCTGTGTCCAACTGGGTAAATTTAATTAAGTATAGGAAAGTATTAGAAAGCCCATGTGTGGTTGTACATCTGAGCTATATTCCCCAGTCACATTATCACTTATTATAAAGATGATATTTTGATCTCCATTTACCTCTAACTGCCTTATTTGTTTAATTAAAAAAAAATTTTTTTAAGTAGTCTTTATACCCAATGTAGGGCTTACCCTCAATCCTGAAATCAAGGATCACATGCTCTACTGACTGCAGCAGCCAGGCACCCCTGCCATATTTTATTTTTTAATTAGTCCCAAACTCTGGGTGGGACCCTCAACCTCCAATAGAGACTGCAGCTGGGACAGAGGCAGCTCCTGGCTTAGCAAGATGTCTTTTCCCCACTCGTTGCCATTCTCCTTTTTGTTCTCATAACTGCCTGCATTTGCCCCTGGCGGACAGAAGGCACCTGAACTCACTTTCCTGCTTTGCCCCTACCGTTTGACTGCACTTTGAGGGCTGTAGCCCCTGTTATACCAGACAGACCAAGTGGAATCTTTTTCTTTTAAGAGAGTAATATATCTTGATCATGCATTGGTCTTATCTTTAGGAGAAAAGCATTTTCAAGAGACTTTTTAGGGGGCATTATATTCCTGCTCTTCTTGTATCTGCTGGGCATCTAATTTAAGGTGGATGACTAATGAAATAAATCTCATAGTGATGAGCCTTCAGCAGGAACTTTCTCCTGCCAAACTGTCCTATATTCTTAACTACATTGCAGTACAGGAAGGTGATAAATTATTAATCCAAAATCTGTCTCCTCAGATTGTAGGATAATGACTTGAGTATATGGCAGCTGGGGGAAGGTAGAGTTTTCTGGTTGTTAACACAAACCATGCGAGCTTTTTGATTCTAAAATTCAGCTAGCATTGAGCAGGTCTTTGGGATCTTGTTATATCACAATTTAATTGACCTAAGTAAGACCAATCAAAATCCTCTAAAATTAGCCTCTGTCCCAATGAAATGAAGCAATTGTGTTTGCCTAAACACTCTTCAATAAAAGATAATCATCTTAAGTGTTGCTTTGTATCTTGGAGCATAATTTTGGTGGGTTCTTTTTGCCCTTCAGAAGCATAATGCAAACACAAATGTATTTCCTAACTTGTGTGACAAAGTGAAGAGGGATAAGACAATGGCATAACTGGGCAGTAAATCCAATTTGATTTAAAAGCTGTCTGAAATGGACTTGCCTTAGGAATTCCTCAAGGGAGGAAATAATACAGTGGAGAAATTTATAAAAACAAAATAACAGTAGCAGGGCCAAAGTAAGCCTTTTGGCTTATTTTGGAGATTGTATAAACATCTTACTAATTGAAAGAGTTCAAATCATTGTGTGGAATTAGGAAGAGCATGACTAAGAACTGTGTGTGTCGTTAGTGTTTGGACATCTATTCTCAGAAGAGTCGTACTGAAAAGTGTGGGCCAGAATGCATAGCTCTTGGTTTGAGGGACTGCCTTTTGAACTTCCTTTCTGATCCTTCATCCAAGAGCTTCCTTAAGAAAAGTCAGCCCTATGTGGTTAAGTTCCTTTAACCACTTTTGATTTCAGGCAATAAGAGATAAGTTTTAGAGAGAAGTTCCAAGAACTGGTCTTGATACCTTCCTATTCATTGAGCAAGAGACAGGAGGAGGCAGAGTAGCAGGATGGAGCAGGATGGACTCAGGAGTCAGATAAGCCTGGCTCTGAGTCCTAGTTCTCTTACACACTGGGTGGTGTTACCGAAACCCACCTTTCATCAGGTTTCTTATCTACAAAGTGAGAATGACCGAGCCTCTCATAGGATTGTTAAAAGGATTAAGTAAAAGGTTTCATGCAAAGTACTTGGCCTACTCCCAGGTACATAAATAACAGTTCAACAAATGTTAACAGTAGTCATTGTAACATGATAACAGAATATCCTATTTGGTTAAATTCTTGTCTAACCCCAAGATGACTCAGTGGGCAGCAGGTTTGAAGTCTCTCCTAGCTTCTTAAACCTCTGCCCAGTGGGTTCTCAGTTCCCACATTTTTAGAAGTAGAATGCAGTCAGGCAGCTGGCCTTTCTGCATTGTCAGGAAAAGGAGACCATTCACATGGCTTTATAGGCCTGTGGTTGGTTGAAGCTGTGATAGGACGAGCTACGTTGTGTGTTTTCCTTGATCATAACATGCCCCTAAAGAGCATGACTGACTAATTATTTCCACTTTTAGCCAAGATACTTTTCCTCTGGAAGAGGGCTCTGTTCTGCTATCAGGATCCCACTTGGCCCTCATCCCCGGTTCACTTCCCCAAAACTGTTGATGTGCCCATGGTTGGCAAGGCCTTGTGGTAGGCCAGTTTACTGCTTTGACTGGGGCTGGTTCAATAGCACTTTTGGATTTTGTGTCAGAAGTAGCTTGCCAGAGTTTGTCCCTTTCTTCAAAGCATATTTTTTGGGTACCTACAATCCTAGGAATTAGAGATGTGGTGGTGAGTCAGAGAGACATGGTCTCTGCCCTCATGGAGCATGCAGTGTGTTGATTCCTTTGCCATTCCTAGAGAACAGAAAATGTCTTTGAAAGGGATGATGTTACTGGCGTCAAGATTCCCTTCAGAAAGGCTGAGGCCTCCCTAGGGTCCTCGGATAATTCAATGACAGTGGAGACCCAGTTCTTGCAAAATCCTAGAAATGTAGGAGGCTAGGCGATTTGATGTCTGGTCTCAGTAGACTAACCCTCTGCTCAGAATTGTGTAGGTGAAGCCCCTGTGTACAATACGTTTCCAGTTTTCCTTTCAATCCACCTGACTCTCTCCACCATTAATAACCCATGGCCCCAAATAAGTGGTGAAAGTGGTTATCTGGAGATTTGGGGCAAGTGTGACAGCTACAGCCTTTGCCCCTAACTTGGAAGTGTTTGTCCTCTGGTGACTTCATAAGTATTAGGTATACCCAACCAATAAGCTCTGGAAACTCTCTTCTGCATCAATGTGCTCCTGCATTTTTGGCATCAGGTTGGTTACTCAGGCCCTCTGGTGCACAGTTCCAATGCTTAGCATCAGACAAGCACCAAATTATACAAATTCCCAATTTCTTTGGTTAATCACAAAAGGAAATTGTAAAATACCCTAAGATAAGGAGGAGTTAAGAATATCCTGCATGGTGCATTAGCCATCACAGACACTGTTCTAGGAGAAACAAAAGCAGACAGGAATGCTGGCCAAGGCCTATCCAAAACTCCATCAACTTCAGACTCTGCCACTCAGGTGAGTGCCCAGTGTAGCTCACCCCAGTTCCCCTTTTTAAACCCTTCCAGTGAATGACAGGATTTTTAGGGATGCTGTCTTTGTTCCAACTGGCTTAACATTATGCTTTGATTCTAATCCAGCAGCACATTTGTGTTTGAAATAAATGTCTGCTAGTGGATTCTCTCACTTGTAGGTAATAAGGAGAATGTCTAGTATTATCAGACCTAGGAGATGGGGAGTTTATATTGATTTGGTTTTACTTCTGTACTCTAATTTCAGATTCAGGCTTAAAATTTTTAAAGGATTGGCTTTTAAAAGAAGTGACTCCTCTGGTACGTGCGTGTATGCGTGTGTGTGTGTGTGTGTGTGTGTGTGTGTGTGCGCGTGCGTGTGTGCGCGCGTGCATGTGACTACAGCTCAGTGTTTATTGTCCTTAACTGGGGGCAACCTGAGTCAGCTGGAGGCTTATGGAAGTAGGCCAGGTAAAATGAGTGAGTCTTAATCAGAATAAATGAAGCAGCCTTGTGGAGAGAAGCTGAAGAGCCAGATTCCATTTCAGAAAGTTGAGTAATCTGCATCCTGCTGGGTCAGTCTGTGGCTTTTAGCCCGAAGCAAAGCAGCCCCAAGTGCTGAAGCAGTGCTGAGCTTCTCTTCTACCTGTGCCTTCTATTTCATCAGTCCCTAACTGCCTATTTTCAAAATGCCTCTCAGCTGTGCTTTCCAGAGTATACTCATGAGCCGCACCCTGACAGTTCTCACAATGCACTTTTCAAATACTGGGGTGAATTTTCATGTTATCCATTCTCTGAAAGGTTAAAGGGAGGACTTGGCCTTTAAGCTCATGTACGCAGACCTTGAGCAGGGTTATGTGCCCAGGATGGTCAAGGCAGAAGCAAAACTTGTCTGGCCTTTCCACGGCCTTTTTACTGACAAGCATACCCTCCTTTCCTTTCCAAGCTGTTTTGATTGAGCTGTTTCGCCTCCACGCTTTCATATTTCACGTGGGGGTTGCTGCCTTTGCAGCATGGCTGCCTGTGTCAGTGGGGAGGAAAAGGTAAAGAGTGAAGGCCCTGTGTATGATGTATTTTCAAGGATTTTCCTGTGTGCCTGTGGAGTGTGTGTGTGTGTGTGTGTGTGTGTGTGTGTGAGGGTGAGAGAGAGAGAGAGAGAGAGAGAGAGACAGAGGGAGGGGGAGAGAGAGAGAGAAAGACACACACACACACACATTTGGATATCCTTATTGCCCTGTGTAGAATTAATGTCACTTTTGAAGCAGCAGAGTGATACTGCTATTTTACAGATGATGATAAGGAAAGGTCAATTTCGCTGTGGCTAGAGTGAGTCTGTACTGGATAATTTGGTAGTGAGAAGCGTTGGCCATTTCGCCCCAATTTTTATTTCTATCAGTAGAATGTGTATTATAGTGAATTTGAAAATGGAGGTATGAGAAAGTTACATGTAGTACATGTCATCAAAATGAAATCTATTAAAAGCCCCATGACTACAGTAAATAAACTGAACAATACCAGATTATCTGAATGTCAGTGCTGTATTATGTTGATGACTTTACCTAGATGGCACTTTCCTAATATTTGCAATCCCTGATTCTCATATGTTGTCTTATAGTCAGTGCCTTAAAATATGCTTACTGCCTTTTTAATACCTTCTCTAGGATGCTTAATTGAAATCATTTGATGATAAAATCTGGGTGTTATGTACACACTGTAGAAACATTCAATTCAGGTCAACAGACACTGTCTCCAGCTAAATAAAACCCAGTTCCTGTCATCAGAGAGTTCACACTATGGAAGCAGAGATAGATATAGAAACATAAAGAAGCATGATAAATTCCAAGATGTGCTATGGGAACACAAAGAACCAGGCAGGGAAGAGTTGAACCCTGTTCTATAACAGGCTGCTAAGATGAGTGAGTGATACTCTGATCCCTTTGAACTTCCTTCTCCCAGATTCATGTGAAGTGGTTATGAACCTGGAGAGCTCTTTTCACTTCTTGATCTCAGAAGGAGAGGGAGAGAGAAGAGTATGTACAGCTCTATAAAGTCTAGAGAACAAGAGCCCTGAGAAAATTATTTCTGTACAGATACAGATTGGCTTTGATTTAATTTAAATAAACTGGCTCTCAAAAATTCTAAGAATACTAACTACTCACACAGTTTTGCTTTCATTTACACACAGATGAGGAAGCATCTGCAGCTCTGCATTTTATTTGCTATAAGCAAAAAGTGGTTTAAGATATTTAAGTATTCGAAGCTTGGTTGTATTGAGTCCTCACATGGCCCAGTTCAGCCCACTGCAGGTTTTTTTTTTTTATGACACTTACATAATACACCAAAAGGAGAGATTTTTAATGGATAAATTGACACAAACTTTTCCTCTATTGGCCGTATCTGCTGAAAGACCACTTCATGGTTTTCTCCCTTATTTCCTCCCAAGCTCACTGCTATTTTATACAGTTTACATCCCTCTGCCACAGTCCTCCAAATGACCTTCTCTTTAGAAAACCAAATCAACCAGCAAAAATTTTTAAAAATCTTCCCGAAAAACAAAGCAGGGCTCTGATTCAAGGTTCATTGTGTGGGTTTCCAGAGAAGGTTGGTACGATTGTGATGAATGCAAATAATTTATCAGCCCTGCAGTCAGAGACAGCAGTTAGCTGCAGGTTTTTAACAATAATCTCTACAAGTGGGCCATATAGGGAATTGCTAGATTCATGACCCTATACCTGGGGGCTTTCTGTATTAAAAAAACAATTTCTTTTTAGAACCACTTTTATGTACAGGCTGAAGTTTATCTGTTATCATTTGATACCTGTGCTTTTTGAAGTACAAAGCCCGTGTTACTTAGAGAGGTGTGGGTTCGTTCTTTCATGCTGTGGCTTGGAGGCGTGTGTTTCTTGCTGACAGCATTCTCCAGAGTCTTTTAGTCATAAAGTGGTGGGAGAAAAAGCGAAGTAGGAGATTCTGAGTATATTATATGCAGCAATGTAACCCCCTAGTTACAGGTGTTTTTTTGTTTTGTTTTGTTTTTTAAGTACATGGTTTAATCATTGGCTTTCAAGCTGCCTTTTAATATTATAAAGCCCTTGATGACTGGATCAAAAATGTTTGAACAGGTGACTTTATGGCAGGAGAGCTATTTTCAGCTATACCAATGTTTTGATTAATACTCTCACTTATAGTTTGGTTGTGAAAATATCTTTGGACTATACCTTAACAGATAGGTCTTTGAAATTAATAGCAACTTTAGCTAGTTAATGCAAACTTCTGATTTTTAAAATAAATAACAGGTAGAAGCTATAGGTGTCAGAATTGTCATAGACTGGTTTCTGTCTTTTCATCTAGGTGACCAGAACTTTGAGGAGCTTTTATTCTTTTCCTTTCCATTATTGCTCAGGAGAAGGAAAATTGAATGTATCTACATGTCATCCGTGATGGATGGCTGTTTGTCTAGGTGAACTGGAAACTATTTTTCACTGCCACTTTGTTCAGAAAGTTCTGTGGTGAAAGCCTGTCCTTCCTTTGAGTGGAGTGTTCTGAAATAGATAGCTTGGGGAACTGAAATTTGGTTGGTCCTTTCATGAGGAAAAATTGCTTTGTGATTTGAAAGGATTTTTCAGTGTAGGCAAGAAAGGCTGTTTTCTAGATGGTTACTTTAGACTCAATGATCTCTTAATCCATTTCACTTTTCTTTGGTTTCATTTTGCACATCTCATCATACCTCCCATTGAATGCTCTCTCCAATTCAGTTTGGAAAGCAGTTCCTGTTTCTTAGTGAACTGAGAACTTTGCTTTTCTCTCCTGTCCCTGTCTTCTTTTAGCCAAGAAAATTTAATTAACATTAAGGAGCTGATTTGAATGACTACAATTCATGTAGTTCCATAGTGAAGCTGACATCTAGATTTTGCTAGTTTAAAAAATAGCATAAATTTATTTCAATCTTGGGTAAATGTTTAAAATTAAACAATTCTTTCTTTGAACGCCTTCTATATGCCAAGCATTTTACTGGGCCTACAATACAGAGATACAAGATACAACCCCAGCATTTCAACAGAGCAGAGTGTGTGAGGCAGACACAGAGTGTGTGATCCAGTGGGAGAAATACTGTGATAGAGGATTTGCAGAGAGGAATTTTGGGGTAAATGTTTCATCAAGGAAGCCTTCCTGGAAGGAGTGGTACCTGCTCTGAAATGCACTGTAGTAACAACAGAAGTAATGGCAGCTAATATTTACTGAGCTTTAACTACATACCAGCATTGTGTTAAGTACTTTGCATAGATTACCTTCTTTATAATGACCCTGTGAGTTTAGGTACTGTTACCATCATTCCATCATTCCAGTTTTTACTTGTGAAGAAACCAAGAAATGGGACCTAAGATGACATAGCTAGTAAGCTGACAGTCTAGAGATTCTTTATTTCAGGGTCAAAGCCTCAACCTATGGGGTGAGATGGAGTAAGGGTATTGATCTTGATATGGGATTTTCTTTTGGAAACAATGTTTTGTTAAACTCAGTTTTCCGGAAGGTTCTGTATGAACCTCACCTTGGAGAGTGGATGTATTTTTTCATCAAACCAAGATTAAATGAGGGGGGTTTTCATAGGTCCTTTAAAGCGTTGATATTCTGCCTTAAGTTGGAAGATTGAAAAAACCTTTTCCCCCTCTTTTGCCTGTAAATACTGCCATTTTCTAAGGAGATGTTATGATTATTCTCTTCAGCAGTTTGCCACAAACCAGTACCCTCAAGGCTTCTTTACGGGAGGGGACTTACTCTTCCAAGTACTCTTTTTTTTTTTTTTAATGTTTTTTTTTTCTTTTTTTAATTTTTGAGAGAGAGAGAACAAGCAGGTGGAGGGGCAGAGAGAGAGACACACACACACAGAATCTGAAGCAGGATCCAGGCTCTGAGCTGTCAGTACAGAGCCCAATACGGGACTCAAACTCATGAACCATGAGATCATGACCTGAGCCAAAGTCAGATACTTAACCAAATGAGCACCCAGGCGCCTCATCTTCCAAGTACTCTTAATCAGAGAAGTGCTATAGGCCTCAGGTTTTGTGATCGAGTCACCGGAAGCTTGTTTGCTGTCTAGCAGACAATCAGGAGTTAATGTGAACAGTGGCTGTGAGACATCTGTTGGGCAACTGGTTCCATGGGGAGTTAGTCTTTGATCAGAATGGTCTTTGGGAAAATGGAAATGTTACATATTGTCAAGGGGAAGGAGCCAGAATATGGACACAAAGCCTATTGATTCTTGTGTAGCAGTTAGTTTAGTTTCAACAAATCACCTACACCACAAATTTAACAAACTGTGCTCTTAATAAAGCTAGGCACACAGCAAAAGCAATGAATGGTAATAATTTTCTTTTCAAAGGGCTGCTTTGTGAGGCTGCTGCCACCTTTCATTCTAACCTGTGTGCAGTTGAGGAAAAAAGTATTGGCCCTTTTGAAGAGGAGAGAGGGCACCAGTTATTACCCTGGCTTTTTCCAAACTTCATAATACCTGATTGTGCCCTTCGGAGGATTTAGTTACCTCCTCTGCTTTGCTTTCTGAATATGCTACCCTGCCGTGGGAGAGAACTGGTGTGGAGAGTCACTGGAACCATTTTTGTATTTGTTTGTTAGTGGGTGTGCAGGTGACAGACATGCTGACAGTCAAAAGGAAGGTGGAGGATGCCCCCCGAGGTGGTTTGTATTTGAACGGTTCCTGTCAGTTGTTTTGGGGATTGATAATATGCCCGCTTGTCTTCTTTTCATATGGCAGCCATCTTGGCTGAGACCTATTGCTTCTGAGAGAATTCATGCTTTTTATTATAGCTGCAGGAAGATAGTTGGTATAGAGCCATAGTTCAGTCACTGACTTTGCCAAATTTAGGTGCTTGGTAATAGTTCATTATAGGTATAATCATCAAAGGAAAGCTTTGAATGGATTCTTGACCATATTATAAAGCTGTGAAATTTTAGTTTCAATGATTATTAAAACTAATTACAGAGTTTGCTTATATAATGTTCTTACCATGCATTATTATCCACAGAAACTTGGTTTCCCTCTGCCCTCCAAGAGAAGAGTTTACCAACTATTCTTCTTCTTCTTCTTCTTCTTCTTCTTCTTTTTTTTTTAAATAATGCTGGCAGAGCATTCTCTTTACTCTCATTTCTTTTTTTCTTTTTCTTTTTTTTTTTTAATATTTTTTAAATTTATTTCTAGGAGAGAGAGAGACAACGTGAGCAGGGGAGGGTCAGAGAGAGAGGGAGTCACAGACTCTGAAACAGGCTCCAGGCTCTGAGCTGGCAGTCAGCACAGAGCCTGACACGGGGCTCGAACCCACAAACCGCGAGATCATGACCTAAGCGAAAGTCGGATGCTCAACCAACTAAGCCACCCAGGCGCCCCTCTTTACCCTCATTTCTACCATGTCAGTCTTTCCTTTGGGATACAGTTTGATGAATTTGGTTAAAGTATGAATTCCCAATGATCACAACAGTATGGTTCCTAAAGTAGTGGGCATTCTGTATCTGCTTGCTTCTTGGTTGCCAGCTCTGTCTTGGAAACTCTGAAGTTTCCAAGTTAACTGGAAGAGTCGGGCTTGTTACCTGAGAATTACAAATGCTAGAGGCAACAGCATTGCCTCTAAGTATTTCTAGAGTTGTTCACAGCTTCCTGAAGTATTTCATGAATTGCCTCTGGTAATAATTTTTTTTCCTATAGACTTCTCCACTCTGCTGCTGGGGATTATGAAACCTGGTCTAGATTTTGTGCTAGATTTATTAGAATTTTGTACTTTGAGAGGCGGTAATAATATGTAAGCATTGCTAGTTCCAGAGCTTCCTGTTTTGGGAGTTCTCCAAGTAATACATATGGGAGCCCTGTATATTCTGCTTTGCCGTGGCTTAGAAGGAAAGGGATTGGCTCTGCCCTCCTGTTCTCCACCTGGGTAATCTTTCTACGTGCTCCTACCAGCAGTGAGTTCCAGACTTTCCCAAAAGGTTTTCAGTGTAAGGTTCTATGTAAGCCCTCTTTTGTAAGGATTTAATATTGCTTTTGCTTAGGCCCTGGGAGCAGAGCCAGGCTATGGCGGCGTGGGCAGGAGAGGAACTGATCTAAAATTGGAGCTTATTTTCATCTTACCTTTTATCCAAGTTACTTCTAGAATCCAATATTGACTCTACCAGTGCTCCCCTGCTTCCTCCTCTGATGAACTCTTTTTCTCAAGAGTAACAACAATGAAAACAATGAAAATTAAATCTTAGAGAGATTAAATTACTTTCCAAAGATTAAATTATAGTAAATGATTGATCTAGAGCTGAATCTGGATCCCATGTCTTTTAGCCCTTTAAGAGGAAGAATTATGATCCACTGAATGGATGGAAAAGAACTGTTTTTCCCCCATATTTTTATTACTGAACATATAATGGAGCAGCATTAAAAATAACCTTTACTAAAAAAAAAAATAACTCAGTCAAAACCCTACTAAGTAAACATGTGAACTGAGAGATCAGAGTACCTCTACTCTTGACTGGAATTAATTATCTTAACAATTCCATAGGCAGTTAACTTGCCCCAGACCTCTCTTTTGTTGTTGTTGTTGTTGTTGTTTGGTTGGTTTTTTGTTTTTTTTAAACTCCTGGTCACTGTCAAAGACTTAAGTGCTTCTGACCATTTGTCATCTCCCAGGCTCTATTCCCTTGAGCTAAGACAAAGGATCAAATTGTCAGTTAAGATTCAAATAAATAGAGATCTTAGCCGTTACTAAGCTTTAGGAATAATTGTAAGAATACAGCAGTCAAGAGGTACGAGTGAGATAGAGTCTGAAATATCCTGTGTGAACCCCCAGGTTGTTCCTTCCCTCACTGAACAGGTTCTCTCCAGCCCAGAGTAATGGATGAGATCTCTAACTGAGGCTCCCAGGTCACCTCACAAAGCAGGGGGAGTGTTTGGGTTATGAAACGTTTCTCTTTTATACTGCCACATAGTTGTGTAGCTTATGTGCCATTCTTCAGGGAGCCATGGAAGCAAAAGAAGACCTTTGTAGGGCAGACTGGTCTTATAGCTCCCTACCCCCCCGCTCCCACTTTTATCTCCTCTTCTTTCAGAGATCTGGATTTGACCGGAGCTGCTAGCAACAACCAGAGAATTAGAATTTTTTTGCTGCTTTCCCCTCGAACCTTGTAATTCCTATAAATTTCCTTGACCATTTCTCCTGAGTCTAAATCTGTTCCCCCAAATTCCACAGATATCCTCTGTGATTTGCCTTACAGCTTTCACCATTTGTACCGAGAATGGATAGGCAGAAACCCTGTCATCAGTTCATCATCATAATTTTCCATCCTCTCCTTTTTTTCTTGCTAGAAAGTGCCTAACTGTTGTGATTTGTGTGAGTCTGACATGATATTCCTGTATAACTTTGTGTTTTTCAACTCATTCACATTTACTACCCCTCCCTTCCCAACCTTTTAGCTGTGATAAAAATCTGTTGTGTTATTAAACCCTCTCATACTGAAACTTGTGAGTTAAGACCTTAGATAGATCTGGCTTTCTCTTGGAGAAAGACATGGTTTTCCCTCTAGCCTGCAGGCGATGGTTGCTCATTCTTCCATATCCCATGTGTCTCTGAGTTTGGAGGTGGAACTGATGTCCTCATCATTCGTCACTGTCACTTCTTGAACAGTACTCCTCCAGTGTCAGGGAAAAAGTTCTGCTCTTTGAGGTTTATACCACTTCCTACCCTTCCCTAATCATTATTCATCTACCAGCTATCATTCACCCCCCTCATTTTGTGGTATATGGGCCTCATCTCTTTTTGAAGTCTTGTCATCAGCCTGGATGTCTTCAGTATGACCTACCTGATATCAGGCCACCTGGTTTCCTGACAGTTTGCTCATGGATTCTTTCAATACTTCATGCATGCACATGTGCATTTATTTGTGCATTTATTCAAAAAGATATATTTGGGTGGCTCAGTTGGTT
Organism: Proteles cristata cristata; assembly: GCA_017311185.1. NCBI lineage: Eukaryota > Metazoa > Chordata > Mammalia > Carnivora > Hyaenidae > Proteles > Proteles cristata. The sequence continues at coordinate 264,526 of JAESUZ010003902.1, read as the reverse complement.
AAGCATCCAACTTTGGCTCAAGTCATGATCTCATGGTTTGTGAATTTGGGCTCTGCTGACAGCTCAGGGCCTGGAACCTGTTTCGAATTGTGTCTCCTTCTCTCTCTACCCCTTCCCCACTCACCTGTGTGTGCTCTCTCTCTCTCTCTCACACTCTCTCTTTCTTTAAAAAATAAATAAGCATTTAAAAAAAGACTTTAAACAGATATTTTGGGGCACCTACAGTGTAATGTGCCAAGTCTCATGCTAGAATTGGAGGTATAGTGGTGAGAGAGAAAAAAAAAAAACAAAACCAGGCATGGTCCTGTCATCCTAGAGCTTACAGTGTGGTGGGAGGGGAAAACATTGAGCAGATGATCACACAAAGAAATGTTATTTTATAAGTGTTATAATTGCTTTGAAGGAAAGAGGCAATAGGACTCAAAGAGTGTATAAGTAGAAAGACCTGACTTGGCCTGGGGGCTTTCCTGAGGAAATGATGGCTATGCTGAGATCTCATAAGAGGAGTTAACTGGGTAAAGAAGGGAGACAAGAGAGTTCCCACTAGAGAGTGCAGCATGCACAAAGCCCAGTTAGCAGAGGGAGCATAGTCCATTTGAGGAATGAAAGAAAGCCTGGTGAGTTGGAATTATGACAGAGGAAGAGCATGCTGCAAGTTGGGGGCAGAAAGGTAGGCATGGATCATATTCTAGATCATATTCTAGATCATATAGAATCTTTTAGATTATGTTAAGAACTTTGGTTATTGGAGTGCCTGGGTGGCTCAGTTGGTTGAGCATCTAACTCTCCATTTCAGCTCAGGTCATGATCTCATGGTTTGTGGGTTCAAGCCCAACATCTGGCTCTGCACTGGTGGCGTCGAGCCTACTTGCAGTTCTCTCTTGCTCTCTCTCTCTCTGCTCCTCCCCTGCTTACACACTCTTTCAAAAATAAATAAACATTGGGGCGCCTGGGTGGCTTAGTTGGTTAAGCGTCCGACTTTCGCTTAGGTCATGATCTCGCGGTTCGTGGGTTTGAGCCCCGCGTCGGGCTCTGTGCTGACTGCCAGCTCAGAGCCTGGAGCCTGTTTTGGTCTGTGACTCCCTCTCTCTCTGACCCTCCCCTGCTCATGCTGTCTCTCTCTCTCTCTCTCTCTCCTAGAAATAAATAAAACATTAAAAAAAAAAAAGGGATTGAGGCTAATGTTTAAAAAAATAAATAAATAAATAAACATTTAAAAAAAAGAATTTTGGTTATCATTCTAAGAGCTCTGGGATGCCATTGAAATTTCTGTTTATTTAAATTTTTAAAATGTATCTTTCAAAAGATATTACATGTACATTGTACAAATTCAGAAGGTAAAAAAGGGTATTTAGTGAACAAACAAGTCTCTCACTTCAGTCTTTCGAGCTGCCTCATTTCCCCTACTAAAAGCAATCATGCCAACTTGAATATTCTTTCAAAAATAGTCTATGCATATATATGCATAAACATTATATTCTTTCTCCCCCTACACAAATTGTAGCATACTATGCACACTGCTCTGAACTTTTCTACATAACGTACCCTAGATATCATTGCATATTAGTACTATAGAGAGTAGCTTTATTCATCCCCATAACTGCATGGATCATCTTTAATTTATTTAACCAGTTCTATATTGAGAAGCTTATAAGTTATTTCCAATATTTTTTCACTTCAAACAACATACAGTGAATATCTTTGATAGCATGTCACATGTGTAATAGTATACCTGTTCAGTAAATTCCAAATTTAGCTACCTTTCTTCTGTAAAGGCTGAATTTCTTTCCTTCAGAGCACTTACATTAGTTTGCAATCCTGCATTCATTATTGTGTCTGTTTAATCTAATATAATCCTACATTCATTATTGTGTCTATTTAATTGTCTTCCTCATCTAAATTGGAAGCTCCATCAGAGCAATTCTAGCATGAAACAGATGTGTTGTAATATTTGTTGAATGGATGAATGAATAAAGAAATAAGGATAATAGCTAGGTGGGAAGAAAAGTTGCCTTCTTAATTAAACCTTTGAGGTTATCTTTTACTAGACAGGAACAATTTGCATCTCTGTAAAAATCAAAATCATTTGTAACTTATCAGTCTTCTATAAGTTAACATCTAAATTTAGGCTCTACTCATTAGTTAATAGTTCAAATGAAAGTACATTCTCTTGGACCAGGGGTTGGCAAACTTCATTAAAGGGCCAGATCATAAACATTTTAGGGTTTGTGAGTGTTAAGATAAAACTGTTGCAGCTACTTAACTCTGCCATTGTGGAGCAAAAACAGCTGTAGACATTATATACATAAATGAATGTGACTATGTTCCAGTAAAACTTTATATACAATAATAGACAGCAGCCCACGGTAGCCTCTAGGCCATAGTTTGCTGCCCCAGGTTTATCGAATCAGTAGTGATATCCCCTCTTTCATTCCTGATATTGTTAATTTGTGACTGCTGTCTTTTTTTTTTTTTTTTCCTGTCATCAATCAGACTAGAGTTATATCAATTTTGTTGATCTTCCAGACAACCAGATTTTGGTCTTATTGATTTTCTGTGTTTTTTATTTATTTTCGTTTCATTGGTTATTCTTATCTTTATCTTTTCTCAGTTTAATTTGGGTATAATTTACTCTTCTAGCTTTTATGATGAAAGCATAGATCATTGATTAAAATTTTTTGTTTTGTTTAAAATTTGGCCTTCTGTAGATCATTTGGAATGTGTATAATATATATGTGCAAACAAAAAAGCTTCATTAAAAAAATATATAAGCCCATCATATATAGATTCTGCAACTTTTTAAATTTAAAGTATCATGGGTGTATTTCTATTGCTGTATATAGAATTCTACCTCATTGTTTTCAGTTGCTGCATAGCATTCTACACTAACTATATCTGTATTGATAGACATTTAGATTCTTCAGATATTTCACCTGTACAAACTATGCTGTAATGAACATGTCACACGTGAGAAGTTCTTCAGGATAGAGGTGCACAGAATATTTTTGCTATTTTTGCTACGTGTGTAATTTATTGAATGTCTCATCTTTGATGCTCAGAGGAATTAACTCCGTGTGATTTACCACACTAACTACAATTGGTGGCTCTTTCTTTGTTATGAATTTTCTTATGTTGTTTAAGGGCTGAACTTTGGGGAAAAGTCTTCCTACTTTCATTACATTCCTAAGGTTTTTCTCTGTGTAGATTCTCTGATGTTCAGCAAGGCCCAAGCTGTGTCTGAAAGCTTTCCCTTATGAATTCTCTCATATCCAGTAAGCTCTTCATAAAAGCTTTCCCACAGTCATTACACCAGTAGAGTTTCTTTTCACTGTGAGTTTTCTGATTTCCAGCAAAGGATATACACCTGAAAGATTTTCCATATTTATTTCGGTGATAGGGTTTCTCTCCTGTATGTATTTTTTGATGACTAAGCCTAAAGTCTTTGCTACATTCATTACACTAATACGGTTTCTTACTAGTATGGATTTTCTGATATTGTGTCTCCATGGTTAAGTTATCCCTGAAAGCTTTCCTACATTCATTGCATTTAAAAGGCTTTTCTCGGGGCACCTGGGTGGCTCAGTTGGTTGAGCACCCCACTTCAGCTCAGGTCATGATCTGACGGTTTGTGAGTTTGAGCTCCACATCAGGCTCACTGTTGTCAGCCAATCAGCATAGAGCCTGCTTCAGATCCTCTGTACCCCTCTCTCTGCCTCTCCCCCACTTGCACTCTCCCCCCAACTTCGACTCTCCCCCCTCCCAATAAATAAATAAAAAATAAAAGGCTTTTTCTTCACTGTGTATTTCTATGATGAGTAAGGGCTGGGTTCTAAGCAGAGGCTTTTCCCACAGTCTTTATATGTGTAGGATTTCTGACTAGTATGAATTCTCTGTTGACTTTAAAAGGATAAAGTTCTTTTTGAAAGCTTTTCTACATTCATTGCATTTATGGGGTTTCTCTCTGGAATGAATCTCTGATAATTGATAATTATTGAATCCTTCTTGAGTATATCTATAAGGTTACTTGTTCATGTGAATTTTAGGATGAGTTAAAGGAAATGAGCTGGGGTACCCGGTTGAGTTGATTAAGCGTCCGACTTTTGATTTCTGCTCAGGTCATGATCTCACAGTTTATGAGATCAAGCCTGTATTGGGCTCTGTACTGACAGCATGGAGCATGCTTGGAATTCTCTCTCCCTCTCTCTCTCTCTCTCTCCCCCCCTCCTCCCCTCCCTCTCTCCCTCTCTCCGGCTTCTCCCATGCTCCTGCACACTCTCTCTCAAAATGAATAAACTTAAAAAAAATCTTAAAGGAAATGAGTTGTTCAGAGGCTATCTCATATATTTTTTTAAACTTTATTTATTTATTTTGAGAGAGAAAGAGAGAGAGTGAACATGAGTGGGGTAGGAGCAGAGAGAGAGAGAATCCCAAGCAGGCTCTGCACTGCCCAATGTAGGTCTTGAATTCACAAACCATAAAATCATGACCTGAGCCGAAATCAAGAGTTGGCCTCTTAACCAGACTGAGCCACCCAGATGTCCCACTAACTCTACATTCTTTACATTAATGGGTTATCTCACCTGTATAAGTTTTCTTGTGGGTGATAATGGAGGGATTATATTTAAAGGTTTTCGCACAATACCTTGTCGCTTCTCTGTGGAGCTTCTGTGTTCACATTCTAGGCCTTTATCAATCATGACACTGTATGTTCACTCTTCTGGAGCTGATCCTTCAGAAACGTTTTGCTTTAGGACTGACATCTTTGTTTCAAACCAGTACTCCTGGACTGTACAGGCACCTGGCAGAACTTTTCATATGTCCATCCAGGGCACTACCTCTTGCTCCAGTTGGGTGTTTAGTTTTGGCTTGACAAAATGAAGCCCTTCAGACACGAGATTCCCATAGTTTTTCAGCATCACATCCATATACATGTGTGCTGAATGGCATCTCAGTGTCTCTGTTCAGTCTGTTCAGCCATGTGTCTGAATGTCAGAGATTCCTGGATATGGACTCTTAGTAGCCTCGAGCTCTCTGTCTCCTTAGCTGTTCTTCAGAAAATCCTGTTAAATCAATGGTTCTGGAGTTCGGAAGTCCAAAATCAAGCGTTTGTTCCTTCTGATACTCTGGGTACAACCCTTCCTCAACTCTTCTTAGCTTCTAGTGGTCACTGTCAGTCATTGGTATTCCTTGGCTTGTAGCTGTGTCTCTCCAGTGTCTGCCTCTGTCATTACATAGCCTTCTCCATGTGTGTCTCTCTAGATTAACGATTTTAGACCTTTCTTATTTTCTAAAGTAAGCATTTAAAATTGGGGCACTTGGGTGGCTCAGTTGGTTAAGCGTCTGACTTTGACTCAGGTCATGATTTCACGGTTTGTGGGTTCGAGCCCCGTGTCGGGCTCTGTACTAACAGCTTGGAGCCTGGAGCCCGCTTCAGATTCTGTGTCTCCCTCTCTGCCCCTCCCCTACTCATGTTCTGTTTCTATCTCAATAATAAATTTTAAAATAAATAAAGCTATAAATGCTCTCTCTAAACACTGCATTAACTGCATCCTATGAATTTTTATATGTTATGTTTTCATTTTCAATCAGTTCAAATATATTTTAATTTCCCTCATGTCTTCTTAACCTACACTTGAGGTAAATTAGTATTCAGTCAAAGATTAAAAGGAAGCATTATCCAGATATCGGGAGCTCTAAATCTGTGTAACTTCCTCCTTTCTGGTTGTTTGTTCCAAAATACTAGCTATCACATTCACCTCAAACTGTTTCCTAAGTGCAGCAAGTGTGCCCTAGTCTGCCTGGGCTCTCCTTCCCTGCGCCACCATCTGGAGCATGAGGCCCTACAGAAAGCCCTGGCGGTCACGGGGCACACCTTGTTTGTTTCCTTTCTCTCTGGGATCTCACACCTGTTTTTCATGGTCTAAAATCAGTTGTTCCCTATATTTTGTCTAGAGTTCTGGTTACTCATGGCTAGAGGGCAAGTCCTATGGCAATGCCTTCTACAGGGGCAAAAGTGGAGGCCATGGAACATTTTAAAAATTAAATGAAATAGTGGCTTACAGAAAAGTGCAGGTTATTTTTATCTGTGTGGACCTCTTCACTATGTTAAATATGAGAGAATTATGCTGAGAAGAATGAAGGAAAGTTAATATAAAGGTGACTGACAGTAGTTACTGAGGTAACAATTTATTGATTCAATACAGTCTGTGTACTTAGATTGCTGTTACCAAGATTCATACCATTGGTTACTGTGTGGGAAGGTGGATGAGGATATGAGGGGTATTTCTGTAGCTCTGGGTAGCTTCATTTTTTTCATTGTTGCTATTTCTTCATTTTTCTTAAGGAAGTTCTATTTTTTCTAGGTTTCTAAATTGCCTTGTCTGATGTTAGGTTTGTGCCAATGTCTCTCTCTTTTCTTTTAATGAACAATGGCAGATTGGCTTCCATAGCGCCTGCTCAGTCATCCAGAAGCCTGCCTTTATTTCTCTTACCTCTCAGTTGATTGGTATTCACACTTAGTCTGCTGGACATTTTGTAAGTATTTCCTGGGAGTCAAGTGGGCTTTGGCTGATTATTCCTTTTTTTTTAACTCTTTTTTTTTTAAGTTTATTTATTTATTTTGAGGGAGACAGAGACAGTGTGAGTAGGGGAGGTGCAAAGAGAGGGAGAGAGAAAATCTCAAGCAGGCCCCGCATCTTTACCGTGGAGCCCAATGTGAGGCTCGAACCCATGAACTGTGTGACTTGAGCCGAAACCAAGGGCCACTTAACTGACTGAGCCACGCAGGTGCCCTGACTTTGGCTGATTGTTACATTGTTGCTCTGGTTAGTCATAGCCCTTTTTCAGTTATGTGTATGTGCAGACATGATTATCCATCTCTTCAGTGTTTTGGTTCTACTGCATATTTTCTGCGTGTAATTTTATTTCTTTATTTATTTGTTTAAAAAAATTTTTTTACGTTTGTTTTTATTTTTGAGAGACAGAGAGCACAAGTGGGGGAGGGGCAGAGACAGAGGGAGACAGAATCCGAAGCAGGCTCCAGGCTCCGAGCTGTCGGCACAGAGCCCAACGAGGGGCTCAAACGCATAAACCGTGAGATCATGACCTGAGCCGGAGTTGGATGACCAACCCCCCAGGCACCCCTTCTGTGTGTAATTTTAAAAGATATTTTGTGTTCTAACCCCAGGGCCAGAGCTAGGGTGAAGAAAGAGACACATAAGGCACAAAATTTAAGGAGGTGTTCACGTTCAAGTTTGGGTAAGCCAACTCTGTACTTACATGACTCTAGAATACATTCTTCCTTAAGTTTTGTGCCTGAGGCATCTATCTTGCCTCACCCTCGTTCTGGCTCTGTATAACCCTGACCATAGTTGGGTACAGATATCTATGTAACTAAGACTTTAAAATGAGCTCTGTTCAATAGCTTTCATTTAGAACATGCTTTGACTTTACTTCATGTAATAAAACAGAAGTGAGGTAATATTTCAGGAGAATTAATCCCATGCCTAAAGTAATTCTTTTTTTTTTTTTTAAATATGGAACACTTCATGAATTTGTGTGTCATCCTTGCACAGAGGCCATGCTAATCTTCTCTGTATCGTTCCAATTTTAGTACATGTGCTGCCGATGAGAGCACATGCTTAAAGTCATTCAGTAGCCCAAAATTTTATCCATAAGGAACAGTAGCTAGAATTTTGGACCATGTTATTTATATTAACCACAGTAGGTCACTGATGTCCTTCTGTTCCTTTGTTTCTTGTGACGACATGGCTTGTCAGTAGGAAGTTCATTCTGGCAGAATCACACTTAAACTTTTTGGTAATCTGACTACTGATCAGCTCTGGCTGATACCATGATATGCAAAACCTCCTGACTCTGGCAAACAGTTGGTTAGAAAATGGATGAACCTGTAACCTGTCAAAGCTTAAGAATACTCCGTTTGTGTTGCTGCCAGTTCAGTGGGTGGGGATAGGAGGACTATTCCATCCTGTTCCACTACCTGTTCTTTGGGTCCCTTAGTGCTTGCATTGTCCCTGAGAAAGGCTAGGATGTGAGTGGAAGGTCACGTGGTGGGACTCTGCCTTCCATCTCTCCATACACTTACAGCAGAATAGCTGTTTTGTTTGTCTTGCTTTTTTCTGTTTCATGAACTGGAGTTCTGTATGAAAGGTCTGTGTGTAAGGGACTCATTGAGAATGGGAACCACTGATGAATGTGGAACAGTACTTCTATATGCTAAAGTCTCCTGAGCCAAAAAAGAACACTCTATTTTGCTTCTTCTGTTCCACTTACTAGACAGCTTTCCCACCCTCCTAAAAACCAGTGTTCAAAATAGCCTTAAATGTTGGTGTTCAGGGCACTGTACAGATCAATAGTGTGTTTTTATTACATCTTAAAATGTTTTCATTCCTTGTTTTTAGATGCCAATGAGAGCAGGTGCCAGCAAGCGAAGACAGAATTTGGTGTTGGCCTGAAATCTGGGGGAGAAAATCACCTCCGGCTTCTTGAAGGAACCCCCTCTCTCCAGTTGTGTTGGGCTGCTTGCTGCCAGGATTCTGGCTGCCATGCCTTCTGGTGGTTAGAAGGGATGTGCATTCAGGCAGACTGCAGCAGGCCCCGGAGCTGCCAGGCTTTTAGGACAGACTCTTCCAATTCCATGCTGGTGTTTTTTAAAAAATTCCAAACTGCAAATGATTTGGGCTATCCACCTGAAGAAGATGAACCACATATTCTGGAGCTAGGTTGGAGCAGGGTATTTTGGAGGAGACAGAGTCCACCCAGAGCTCCACTTGGACCCACTGTATCTTCTGTTGACCAGCAGAGCTTAATCAGGAAGCTTCGGAAGAGAGAGAGTCCCAGTGAAGAAGTAACTACACATATAGTGACACAGCATTCTGAAATGAATGACTCCAAGGAAGGAGGTGATCTGAACACCAGTGGTTCTGCAGAGGTAAGCTTATTATGAATAAGGAGCAGACAAACTGTTGAGTCTGCTTTCACATTTGACACACACGAGCAGTGCAGCTGCCTGTGGGAAGCACTGTGTGCTGAGGAGCATATGTATAAAGCTGCTCGGTGTCATCTTTGTGGGTGTTGCCCAGATGTTACGAGCGTAGTTGGACCTCAGAGATGTTCACTACATTACAAGTCTGACCATTGTTTTGGTAAAAGCTGAAATCTGCTCGTTATCTAGTCTAAGCTGGTTCTTGACTGTAGGTAAATGTAGTTGTGAGTTGTGTGGTGTCAGTCTTCACCAACAGTTCCGCAGTATTTTCTGCCAGATTGCAAAACATTTGATTGATGTGGTTGCATTCAAGCTGTCTTCCCTCTTCCCCATCTCCCACATGTAAATACATTTCCTTATGTAGTTTCTATTCCAGTCTGAAGTAGCCATTCCTGGCACCACAGACTAAGACCTGACTTACTGGGCTGGGGAGCCAGATGTGGCCATTAACCAAGAGGTCTTTGGGGTGACTTCTCACCAAGCTTTGTATGCCAAGGGAGATACCACCAGTAGAGTTTATTCTGCTTGTTATGCTTCTTCATTGTTGATCTTCCTGGGCAAATGATTAAAAGGAGTGACTCACTCTGTGCTCAGCCTCCCTTGATTGCTTGACTTATTTTTGTATTTGTTTTGTCCTAGTTGTCTCTATCGAGTTGAAGCCAGAGTGGGGAAGCTACTACATGCCAGGCACTATGTGTGCTAATTGTCGTACAATGTCATATTATTTAATTATCATAGTAATATTCTCAAGGTGGTATTATTAGCCCTGTCTTACTAGTGAGGAAACCAAGGCCCAGTGAGGTTAAACAGTTTGATTGCGCAGCTAGTGAATAACAAACCTAGGATTAGAATGCAGATTTAATATTAGGAAAAAACCTTTCAGTACAGTATTAGAGATACAGTCTTAGTTTTAATATGCCCATAAACATTAGACATCTATTGTCAATGTCAGGTACTTTGCTGAGCACTAGAGATAGAAAGGTGAGCAAGATATGGCCTGTGCCCTCAGGGAGTTTATAGAGTAGTGGAGACTCAGACCCAAAGGTTGGGTATTTATAATAATGTGTAATTATTGCATTAGTAGAGTTATATACACAATACAGTAGGAACAGAAAAGAGGAAGTGATTCATTTGAGCAGGCAGATGGTATGTATGTGCAAGGAAGACTTCACAGAAATGTTTAATTTATTTTTTTTAATTCTTTTTAATGTTTGCTTATTTTTGAGAGAGAGAGAGTGAGCAAGCGAGCATGAGTGGGGGAGGGGCAGAGAGCGAGTGAGACACAGGTTCTCAGGCTCTGAGCTGTCTGCACAGAGCCCGACATGAGGCTCGAACCCATGAACTGTATGATCATGACCTTAGCCGAAGTTGGATGTTTAACCGACTGAGCCACTCAGGAGCCCCAGAAATGTTTAATTTATATTATTTCTTTTTTCTCTTTAAGTGTTTATTACCTACACTAGATTATAATCCTCTTTTTAAAAATTTTAATTCCAGTGTAGTTAACATACAGTGTTAACAGTAGTTTCAGGTGTACAATATAGTGATTCACCAGTCCCATATATTATCCAGTGCTCATCAAGTTAAGTGTACTCTTAATCCCCCTCACCTGTTTCATCTGTCCCCCACCCCCCACCCCAGTAACCATCTTTAATCTATTTCTTGAAGGATGTGTAGGATTTCGCTGGGGACATAGGCACAGTGCATGCAAAGGCTTGGTCATTTGGCAAATATTTTTTGCCTATTTCCTGTGTGCAAGGTATTATACTAAGCTAGACACTGGGGATATTATGGTAAATAAGAGAGACATGATTTCTCCCCCAGCAGAGTTTATACTCTGTAAAGGAAAACAGACATTATGTTTATAATAATTAAATAATTGTAACTTGATATAGGTTTAAGAGGATAAGTGCAGAGTGCTGGAAGAGCATCTAACAGGGACTTAATTGAGACTAAGGGGTACGGTTAGGTATTTTAAAGAAAGTTTAAGTTGAGACTTGATGTGGAAGGAGTTTGGAAAAGAAGCAGGCAAAGTATTTCAAGCAGAAAGCTAACAATTTCAAAGTTTGTTAGGTGCCCTAGAGTGTGGCAAGATCAAGAAGTTGAGAGAGGCTGGTCATGTTCAACGAAGAAAGCCAAAGGTGAAAGAGGAGGCTTGTGAGCTGTAGAGAGCTTCCATGCCTTCTTAAGCTTTTGGTCTTTATCTTCAGGTCAGTGAGAAGTCATTAAAGAATTTTAAGTAGGGGATAACTTGATCAGATATGTTGCTATGTGGTGAATAGATTGTAGAGAAGCAAGAATGTACATGGAGCAATCAAATAAGCTCTTCAAGGCAAGGGAACCATTGTACTAGAGAAAGAGGTTGAAAATACAGGAAAGGGGATAAACAACGAATAATTCCTTAAAATGATGGTTCACAAACCTTAGCATACATTAGAATCGTCTGGAGGCCTTGTTGAAAACAGTTTGGCCTCAATTCCAGAGATTCTGATTTAGTAGGTCTAGAATGAGGCCTGAGAATTTGCATTTGTAACAGATTCTGGGGAGTGCCAGTGCTGCTGGTCTGAGAAGCACACATTCTAGTGCCTTACAGGTGAGTGGGTTTGAATCCAGAGCACAGAGGACCAAGATTAGCCTTAAGCAGAAGGAGACACATCTCCTTCATGATGATAGGAAGGAAGAAATAGGTGAATATAGGTGTAGCAAAGGTGGGTTATAGGTTCAGTCGAAGGAAATTGTGGTAGTTCTAATCTCATGCCTGTTTTTCTGTTTTATTTTTTTTTTTAATTTTTTTAGTGTTTTATTTATTTCTAGGAGAGAGAGAGAGAGACAGCGCGAGCAGGGGAGGGTCAGAGAGAGAGGGAGTCACAGACTGAAACAGGCTCCAGGCTCTGAGCTGGCAGTCAGCACAGAGCCCTACGCGGGGCCTGAACCCACGAACCGTGAGATCATGACCTAAGCGAAAGTCAGACGCCCAACCGACTAAGCCACCCAGGCACCCCCTCATGCCTGTTTTTCTGAAGTGGGGTAGATCATTTGCTGCGAGTAGAAGCGGAAGTACGTGGAATGGGCATAGGTAGGTAGTAGGCAGGAAAAGCATAGGTTTGGAGACCGTGGTAAAGGTCTGAAACAGCCATTATGGAGGCTGGGCGAGGGCCAAGCAGGTAAGGAAATAGACTGCTGGTAGCACTGAAGACGGAGACTACGGATTTAACAGTGGTAATGGTCCCTGCAGGTCTGTGGGTCTCCTCAGCGGCCTTCAGTGGTCCTGTCAAGAAAAGACTGATAGTTTGATTTACCCAAGGTTGAAACTTTGCCAGTCTTGTATAGAAGGAAATAGAGGCGTGGAAATTGAGGTTATTGTCAAGAGAGTGGATTAGGAAGATAGAAAAAGAGGCAAATATAAGAGGGACTGACGGACAGAGATATGATAGAGGAGTTTGGCATTTAGAGTTTTCCATGATGAGAGACAGATCTAGGAGGCACAAGTAAATGTGTGGCCTGTAAAACCGGAAGTAGTCATCAGAGGATGGGATATATATTTTTAAGTTTATTTATTTTGAGGGAGAGGGAGGGAGGGAGCAAGCAAGCAGGAGAGGGACAGAGAAAGAAGGAGAGAGAAAATCCCAAGCAGCACAGAGCCTGATGCAGGGCTTGATCCCATGACTGTTAGATGATGACCTGAGCCAAAACTGAGTTGGCCACTTAACTGACTGAGCACCCCAAGGATGGGATATTTGAATCTAAGATCATCTGACATCTTGGAGGTGGAGAAGTTCTGGTGACTACAGGATCTAGGTTGCAGCTGTGGAAGAGGGTTGCTGGGGTAGAGTAGAGTAGTTTATTGGAGACAAGGAGCTCAAAGAACTCAGGAAACTAAAAATACATGTTGCATGAGTTATCCATGTAGACACTGAGATAGAGTTTATGATAATGATGATGATAGCAATAGCTACTATTTACTGAGTGAGCACTTACCATTCTCAGCCCTTGACATGTTTTAACTTTTTTAATCCATATGACAACTCCTATGAAATACTATTAACTGTCTCTATTTTTTAAATGAGGAAACTCAGGAAAAGAGAGGTTAAGGAACATGGCCAAGGCAATAATAGCTAGTATATGGTAGTACCAGGACTTGAACCCAGGCACTCTGATTCTATCCAGAGTCTGTCCTCTTAACCCTGTTACTGTTTAGGCAGGGATTTGGGGTAAAGAGGAGTTTTGCGAGCCAGTTGTCAAAGCCCTCAGCACAACAGAAGGAGTAGTGAGGGAGTTGGGAGAGGACAGCGTGGTAAGAGTTGAATTGCAGTAAGATGGCAGAGGAGAGAGGTTTTACAAAAGTAGAACAGCAATGGTTTGCAAAAGGCATTGGGAAGGGGAGTGAATGAAATACTAACCTGCCTTCACTCATGAAGTATGGGAGAGTAAAGAGCCCTCATATTGCAGACATACATGGGAAATAGTATACTTAGGGAAGGGCACGCTCACAGTTAAGAATAGGGGTTCAAGGACCACTTTATGGGCATATGACCTGTGCACTTGTACAAATCCTCACACTTAGGCCTTTCTCAGTTTTATGTGCTGCTATCATTGTCTTGAAATTCTTAGTAGTTTTTGAATAAGGGACCCTACATTTTTGTTTTGCACTGTATTCTGTATATTATGTAGGCTGTCCTGCAGGAGGTATAGGGAATAAAACAGGAAATGACTGAGCTTCTAGGTGGTTTTTGATCATGGAATAGAAATTCTAGGTGATTAAATGAAATTTTTGGTAGAAAGAAAAGGAAGTTAGGTTTCACAGGAGAGGAAGTGTAGGTCTTTTAGGGAAAACAGTTGTGGTGTTAAATGTTTAACAACCAGGTCCCTCCCTTCCCGCAAAACCCAAAAACAAGCACTGAGTTGTAGATGTTGTCCATTTCCATGGTGTAAATACACCCACCATGACCATTTTGGAACTTCCAACATGAGTTCAGAGAGATGTGCACAGTCAGGTCAGATGAGCCAGTTCCAGCAAACTTCCAGATAACTGTGATCAGTAAAATGAGAAATAGACTAGGAGAATGAGAAATACGGTAGATGGAGGCCTGGCAGTGTCCTGGAAGAAGGTAAAAACTCAAATTTGGGCCTTAGAGAATTCAACTGTGTCTTGGAAGGAAGATCCTGGGGTTGTGTTGCCTGGGGAGTACTTTTCCTTCTAGTTCGCCTGCAGTGGACAGTGGCAGTAAATTGCTGCTAAGGAATGGGATTTGGAGCTTTATGGTCTAAAACAGAGAGTGGGTGGACATGGGGGGTGGAATATTGAAATATGAGCCCCAAGAGTGGGAAGGGGCCTTTGTGTAGTGTTGCACAGACGCATTATATAGGTTGGCATCACTTGCTGAGAACTGTAAGCATTGTTAAAAAATAGGGCAAAGTGAATTCTTCAGTTCCAGACAAATTATGTCTAACCTTATATGCCATTTGTAGGAGCTTGAGGCCATAGATAATTCTGGAAGGGGGGTAGAATCACGTTGTGCATTCAGAATAGTTAACTGGTAGGCATTTCTTTTAGGAGAGGACTTGCAGCTCAAACTTTTGCTTAATGCACTGGGGAAAGGGAAGGAAGTGTATACGCTGCAGATCTTCTTCTAATTAGGGATGGCTGGCTCGCAGTACTAGTTTCTAGTTTGTACTGTTGGCACTAAGGTAGGTCAAGCAACTCTGCGTCCAAAGTGGTAAGAAATTGTATCATAAATTGCTCTCGTCTTGCCTGAAATGCCTGCAGAGCTGGGTTGTTAGTAAGTCTTCATTCTTTTGGAGACATACATACATTTTATCTAAGAGCCGGTATTGTGGACCTTTTGCAAATCCAAAAATGGAAAGGAATGTCACCAATTTATTCCCTTCTATATCACCATAAAGAAGGAGAGGCTTGTACTGCTTGGTTTAAGTGCTGTCCTTTCTGTGTGGCAAACCTCTGAATTGTCAGCAGGAGGATCATGAAGGCTTATTGCAGTTCAGCCATTGGCAGTTAATTGCTGCCAGTCCAGCTTTGCGGAACGCTGAGAAATGCTCTCTGAGCCCAGGAAATGAAGATCAAGTTAGGTATCCCCACATAGAAGGTTTGGAAAACTGAGGCGCCCCTTTCTATGCCACCACCATCTCCCTGTTTCAAGTCAATAACCATAGCCTTTCATCCTCTATAAGCCAGTGCCTTTCTGTGGGACAAATGTCTGAGAGGATAAATGAGTCAAGCCTTTGGGCACCTCTCTGCTGCCTTTTTTACCAAGGAAAATTCTTGCTCTGACTCTATATCTTACCAACAGATAGAGGTGTGGGGTGTGGGCAGCGAAAGAGAAGAGCCTTGCATAACCAAGTACAAGACCCGGGTAGTTCTGTCTCCCTTGATCCCATGTTTTGATTTGGTTTGGTTTTCAGGATATTTTGCTTGATCATTTTGTTTTGATTTTTATTTATTTAAAAAAATTTTTTTAAAGCATTTTATTTTTTTTAATGTTTTATGTATTCCTGAGAGAGAGAGAGAGAGTGAGAGAGAGACAGACAGACAGACAGCGTGAGCAGAGAAGAGTCAGAGAGAGAGGGAGATACAGAATCTGAAGCAGGCTCCAGGCTCTGAGCTGGCTGTCAGCACAGAGCCTGACGCGAACCGTGAGATCATGACCTGAGCCGAAGTTGGACGCTTAGCCGACTGAGCCACCCAGGTGTCCCTTAAAAAATTTTTAATGCTTATTTTTGAGACAGAGACATAGACAGTGAGCGGAGGAGGGGCAGATAGAGAGGGAGACAGAATCTGAAACAGGTTCCAGGCTCTGAGCTGTCAGCACAGAGCCTGCAGGACTTGAACTCACTAACCATGAGATTATGACCTGGGCTGAAGTCAGACACTTAACCGACTGAGCCACCCATGTGCCCCAACTTTGTTATGATTTTTAAAAAATAACAGTGCCCCTGTTGGCTACTTTGCTAAGTTAACTTAGGAGGCAAGCAGTGATGAAGGTTTTGGTGTGGATGGGTTAATAGAGCATTGCTAATTGGCACACCTAGAGCCTTGGGAAGAAAGTCTCAAAACCAGCCATCTCTTAGCCAACACCCTTGTCATCTTTCCCCGTTTCTCTCTTCATGGTGGTCTTAGTTTCTGCAAAGAGACTGTGAGAACACATAACTTTGTAACTAACTGCTTGCAAAAATAAACCCTGTCCCATTCTCCAGCCACAGCTTTAGTTGCTGAGAACTGGGTTGGAAAGTCTTTAAACCCCAATGGCTTTGCTATTGTAGGAAGACAGTCTTTCCTCTAGTAGGATTTTTATTAATGACAATGATAGTTTTTGTTTTATTTTAATATAGTTGTGTCTCAAGTCAAAATGTGTCCAAAGTTCAATTTTTATGAACCATTTGTTCTTTTGTATTAAGTAGTCACCAGGGTGGCTATTGCCAGGGAGGGCCTCCTACCTGGACTGTGATGATATGACCTGGATAAGTGTGAACATCCTGTGTGACCCTGTAGGCTCCTGATACTCAAAACCGAATAGCTTGTGGTGGTGGTTTTTCGGGTCATCTTGACTTATGGTATTAATCACTGGGCTGACTTGTTTGATTGGGGGAGGGCAGCCCCAACTAGGCCTGGGGAGAAAGAGAGAATGGAGAAGTGGTAGAAGGAGGTAGAGAGAAATGGCAAAAGAGAATGTGAATAGAAGCCTCTCATCATTCTGAATAAAGCTTCTTTGAAGATGAAATAGGTGTATGCACCTGAGGCATGATTATATGACCTATGGTTAGTTCAGAATTAGGTTGGTTTTTATGATTTCTGTCAAGTGCCAGAAAAAAATTGCCTAAGGAAATTTCATCCAAGTCTCAACCCTATATCATCCTCTTCAGATTTTCAGTATTGCCTCATAGTTTTCTGAAGTAAAATAATTTGCTCCATATTTCCTGTTCCTGCCTGTTTAAAATTTAATAATAATAAATAATAAACAAATTCTTTAAAAATAAAAACCTGTCTGCCTTGCTTAAAAATATTTATACTCTTATTTTGGGGACTCTATTCAAAAGCAGCAATTCCTAAAGAAAGAGCTCCACACACAATGATGAGATGCTGTTTATTTAATTAAAAAATGGAAGCAGTCTGTCTAATAAGGGGAAAGTTGAAGTTGTGCAGCCATTAAAAAAATATTTTTGGCTATATGAACGGCTCTTCTGAACTTCCTCTGCTCTCCACTTCAGCCACACCAAATGCTTTCTCTTCTGTGGTTATCATACTTATAAAAACCAGCTTTCTTGAAGTGTGATTGACGTATCATAAACTGTATGTTCATCTTTAAAGTATACAGTTTGATTTGTTTTAACAAAAATTTACCCGTAAAACCATCACCACAAAAAAGATAATGAACATATCCATATCCTAAGTTTCCTCCTATCCCTTTATAATCTGTCCTTCCTACTCCCTCCCTTATCTCACGACAACCACTGATTTGCTTTAGGTTTATATAGATTTTCTTGAATTTTTATATAAGTGGAATCATACATTATGTATTCTCCTTTTTAACAATTTTATGGAGGTATATGCCATAAAACTTACTCCTTGTAAACGTACAATTCAGTGATTTTATTAAGCATAGACTTGTGCATTTTTTCTCTCACCCCAAAATCTTCCCTTGTGCCTTCCCCACTCCCACTCTCAGTCCCAGGCATCCACTAATCTGCTCTCTCTATAAATTTTCCTTGTCTGGACTTTTCATGTAAATGGAGCCATGCAATGTGTATAGTCTTTTGAGTCTGGCTTATTTCACCTAGCATCATGTTTTGATGTTCATCCTTGTCGTATATGTCACATCCTACATGGTGTGTAGTTGGTTCCCTTTAATTGCTGAATAGTGTTCCATTGTATGGATATATCATTTGTTTATCTGTTGATGGACATTTGAATTGTTTCTAGATTTTTGGCTGCAGGTAAAGCTGTTAGGCACATTAGTGTAAAAGTCTTTGTATGGGGATATACTTTAATTTCTCTTGGGTAAATACCTAGGAGTGGAATAGCTGCATCATACTGTAGGTACATATTTAATATTATAAGAAACCACCAAACTGTTTTTCCAAGCAGTTGTACCATTTTACTTTCCCATTTGTAATGACTGAAAGTTCTAGGTGTTCCACATTCTCACCAAAACTTTGTATGGCTTTAGACATTGTAGTAGGTGTGTAACAGTATCTCATTGTGGTTTTTCTTTGTATTTTCTTCATGACTGATGATGTTGAACATCTTTTCATGTACTTATTTGCCATTTATATATTTTTTGGTAAAGTGTTTATAGTTTTCCCCATTTTAAAAATTGGGTTGTTCTCTTACATATATATCCTGCATATATGTCATTTATTAGATAAATATTCTCTCAATCTGTGGCTTGTCTTTTCATTCTCTTAGCAGTGTCTTCTGAGGAACAGATATTAATTTTGATGATGTCTAGTTTATCAGTTTTTTAATTTCTGGATCATGCTTTTGGTATTGTATTTTAGAAATCTTTTCTCTTGGGGCACCTGGGTGGCTCGGTCGGTTAAGCGTCCGACTTCGGCTCAGGTCATGATCTCACGGTTCGTGGGTTTGAGCCCTGTGTTGGGCTCTGTGCTGACAGCTCAGAGCCTGGAGCCTGCTTTGGATTCTGTGTCTCCCTCTCTCTTTGACCCTCCCCTGCACACTCTGTCTCTCTCTTTTTCAGAAATAAATAAGGACATTAAAAAAAAAAAAGACCTTTCTCCTAACTATTCTTCTAAAAGTTTTATAGTTGTAAGTTTTTTTTTGAATTTTATTTTTATTTTTTTTCCCCTTCATAGTGTATTGTCAAGTTGGTTTCCATATAACACCCAGTGCTCATC
Organism: Proteles cristata cristata; assembly: GCA_017311185.1. Lineage (NCBI taxonomy): Eukaryota > Metazoa > Chordata > Mammalia > Carnivora > Hyaenidae > Proteles > Proteles cristata. The sequence goes on along the minus strand of JAESUZ010003902.1, from coordinate 245,652 downwards.
CCAACAAGTGCCCTCCTCCGTGCTCATCACCCGCTTTTCCCTCTCCCCCATCCCCATCAGCCCTCAGTTTGTTCTCAGCATTCAAGAGTCTCTCATGGTTTGCCTCTCTCCCTCTCCCCAACTATTTTTCCCCTTCTCCTCCCATGGTCCTCTGTTAAGTTTCTCCTAATCCACCTATATGTGAAAACATATGTTATCTGTAGTTTTAAGTATTTATTTATTTATTTTTTAATGTTTTTTTATTTATTTCTAGGAGAGAGAGAGAGAGAGACAGCATGAGCAGGGGAGGGTCAGAGAGAGAGGGAGTCACAGACTGAAACAGGCTCCAGGCTCTGAGCTGGCAGTCAGCACAGAGCCCGACGCGGGGCTCGAACCCACGAACCGCGAGATCATGACCTAAGCGGAAGTCGGACGCTTAACCGACTAAGCCACCCAGGCGCCCCTGTAGTTTTAAGTTTTTAAATTCAGGTCTAGAATGTTATTATACATGGTAGGAGCTGTGAATGGAAGGGTTTTGTTTTGTTTTTTGGCATATGCATATCTGGTTGTGGTGGCACCATATTTGTTCCATCCTTTCTCCTCTGAATTGCTTTTCACCTTTATTGAAAATCAGTTAACTGTGTATTTATGAATCTATTTCTGGGCTCTTTTTGGTTCCATCATTTTATTTGTTTATATTGGTATATTGTCTGTATCAACACCACCCTATCGTTTATTTTTTTAAAGCAAGTTATTTGCCCAATGTGGGGCTTGAACTCATGATCCTGAGATCAAGAGTCACATTCTCTACCCACTGAGCCAGCCAGGCACTTCAACACCACACTGTCTTGATAATGATAGCTTTGTAATATGTCTTTTATTCAGAGTATATAAATCTTACAGCTTTGTTCCTTGTTATCAGAAATTCTTTGGCTAGGGGCGCCTGGGTAGCTCAGTTGGTTGGGTGTTGGTCTTTGGCTCAGGTCATGATTTCAGGGTTCCTGGATTCAAGCCCTGAGTTGGGCTTTGCACTGACAGCATGGAGCCTGCTTTGAATTCTCTGTGTCCCCCATCTCTGCTCCTCCCTGACTCAAGTGCGTGCTTTCTCTCAAAAATAAACATTTAAAAAAATTTTTTTTTAAAAATTTTTGGCTATTCTAGGTACATTATTTTTCCATATAAATTTTAGAATCATTTTGTCAAGAAAATCATCTCATCAATTTATTTTTCAAAAGCCTTCTGGGATTTTTGTTGGGACTATATTTGGGTTGTAGATCAATTTGGGGAGAATTGATAGCCTAATAATAATAGTGCACATAGTGATCCATAAACACAGTATATCTTTCCTTTTATTATGTCATCGTTAATTTCTCTCAGCAATGTGTTGTTTTCAGGATATAGATCTTGCACATATTTTGTCAGATTTATTTCTAAGTATCTTATACTTTTGGTGCTATTATAATTGGCATTTTAAAAATTCAGTTTCTAAAATGCTCCCTGAAAGAAACTATAAAAAAATTCAGTTTCTGTTTGTTGCTAGTGTATAGAAATATAATTACTTTTTATATATTAATCTTGTATCCTGAAACCTTGCTAAGCTCACTTATTCATACCAGTAACTTTTTTTGTAGTTCCCATTGGATTTTCTCTATTTATAGTCATGTTGTCTGTGAATAAAGACCATTCTACTTCTTTTCTGATGTGGATGCCTATTACTTCTTTTTCTTGCCTTATTGCACTGCCTAGAACCTTTACTACAATGTTGAATAAAAGTGGTGAAAGTGTTGATGTGAATTTCTATCAGGAATAAATGTTAGGTTTTGTCAAATGTTTTTTTTTACATCTATTGATATCATCACATGGGTTTTTGTTTTCAGTGTGTTAATATGGTAAATACCTTGATTGCTTTTGAGCATGAAATTACTTTGTGTTCCTGAGATAAACCCTACTTAGTCATGATATAGTATCTTTTCTATGTATTGTTATATTTGATCTACTAACACTTCATTATGAATTTTGAATTTGTATTCATGAGGGATATTAGCCTGTGACTTTTAACATCAAAGACATACTGGCCTTATAAGATGAGCTGAAAGTTTTTACTCTTTTTTCATTTTCTGGAAAAGTTTGTGTAGAATCGGTACTATTTATTTCTTAAATGTTCAGTATAATTCCCCAGTGAAGTTATCTGGATCTGCAGCTCTTTGCAGGAAAATTTTAAACTATAAATTCATCATATAATAGATACATTGCAATTTAGGTTATCTATAATAGCTCTTCATGAGTGAGCTTTGGCAGATTGTGTCTTTCAGGGAATTTGTACGTTTTGTCCCAGTAGTCAAATTTATTGGCATAAAGTTGCTCATAATATTCCCTTTTTGCCCTTCTAATACCTGTAGAACATGTAGTGATGTTACCTCTTTCATTCCTACACTCGATCTTAGCCAAAAGGCCGTGAAGCGATCCCTCTTTCATTCCTGATATTGGTAACTTGTGTTCTCTTTCCCTCTCCGATCCTCCCTCCCCCCATCAGACTGGCTAGATTTTCTTGATGAACCTTTGGTTTTATTCATTTTTCTCTATTGCTTTTCTATTTTATTGATTTCTGCTCTAATCCATTATTTCATTTCTTCTTCATAATTTGGATTTCATTTGCTCTTTTTCCAGTTTCTTAAGGTATAATCTCAGTCATTAATTTGAGATATTTTTCCCTAACATAGGCATTTTGGTGCTATAAATTTTCCTTTAAGTACTGCTTTAGCCGAATGCTACAAATTTTGATATTTTGTTTTTACATTTTCATTCAATTCAGAATACTTTTAAATCTCCTTTTTGACTTTTCTTTGACCATTGGATTATTTAGAAGTATGTTATGTAGTTTCCAAATATTGGGGGAGGTCTTCCAGATATTGTTGTATTATTGATTGGTAATTTAATGCATTGCTGTCTGTGAACATTCTATGGCTTAAATCATTTTAAATGCATTGAGACCTGTTTTATGGTTCAGAAAATGGTCTGTCCTGGTAAATGTTCCTTGTGTATTTGAAAAGAATGTGTATCCTAATGTTATTGTTGGGTGAGTCTTCTATAAATGTCAAATAAGTCAAATTGGTTACTGTTGTTCAGATCTTCTATATCCTTACTTATTTCCTATTAGTTTCTATCAGTTATTTAGAGAGGTGATGAAATATCACACTGTATTTGTGGATATATCTGTTTCTCCTAACTGTTAGATTAGCTTTTGCTTCATGTACTTTGAAAATTTTATTGGCTATATAAATGTTTAGGAGTGTTATATACTTTTGGTGAATTGACCCTTTTATCATTATAAAATTATCTTCTTTACCTTTGATAATATTCTTTGCTCTGAAATTTGTGTGTCTGATATTGATGCATCCAATCAGGCTTTCTTTTGGTTAGTATTAGCATAATGTATCTTTTTCCATGGTTTTATCTTTAACCAGTTGTGTTTTTATAGCATAATGTATCCTTTTTCCACATTTTTACGTTTAACTTACTTGTGTTTTTGTATTTAAAATGGATTTCTTATAGGCTATATATAGCTGGATATTGCTTTTTATCCAGTCAGATCATTAATCTCTGGTGATTAACTGGGGTATGTAGACTATTGTGACTACTGATCTGATTGGAGTCCAATCTACCACCTCAGTATTTATTTAGTGTTTGTCCCATGTGTTCTTTGTTCATTTTATCTCTATTTTTATGCTTTCTCTTGAATTAACTGTTTTTCATTTCATTTTACATACCTTTCTTGATTTATTAGTGGTGATAGGCAGAACAGTGGTTCCCCCTAAGGAGGTCCATGTCCAACTCTCAGGAACCTGTACTATGTTATGTTACATAGCAAATAGGAATTAGGGTTGCAGATGAAATTAATGTTGTTAAACAGCTGACCTTAAAATAGGGAGATTACCCTGCATTTTTTGGTAAGCCAAATTTATACACAAGGGTCCTTAAAAATGGAAGAGGATGATACAACTATAGAAGAAAGACAGAGAGATATAACATTGCTTGCTTTGAAAATGGAGGGAGGGGACCATGACCCAGAGAAAATGGATGGCTTCTAGAAAATGGGAAAAGCAAGGAAACAGTTTCTCTCCTAAAGCCTTCAAAAAGGAAGAAAGCCCTGTCAACCCCTTAATCTTAGCCTAGTGAGATCTCTGCTGGATTACTATCCTGCAGAACTGTAAGATAATAAATGTTTGTGGTTTAGGTTGCTAATGTGTTAAATTTTTATAGCGGCAATAAAAAGATTAATAGTATAATAGTTATGTAGTTTTACTGGTTGCTATATAGTTTATAGTTCACATCATTTGCTTATCAAGAACTACATTCAAATAATACTTTACTAGTTCCTATATGGTGTAAGGGCCTTACAACAGTTTGCTTCTATTTTCTTTTTCCAGCCTTTGCTCTATTGTCATACGTTTACTTCTACATATGTTTTAAACCATAGCAGTCTACTACTACTATTTTTGCTTTAAACAGCCAGTTACCAAAAAAATAAATGAAAATAAAAATTAAAAAAACCCCAGCCAGTTACATTTTAAAGAAGTTTGAATAAGAAGAAATATATAACCAATTAGTTACTATTTTCATTAAAAAAAAGTTTTTTAGTTACTATTTTCAGTGTTCTTTATGTAGTATTCAGTATTACTTTATGTAGATCCAGGTTTTCATTTGGTATCATCTTTCTTTGTCTTGAAGGATTTCCTTTATAATTTCTTGTGGTGTAAGTTTGTGGTGATGAATTTTTTCATCTTTTGTATGTCTGAAAAGTCTTTAATTTACCTTCATCTTTGAAAAATATCTTCACTGTTTAAGCAAATCTAAATTGGCAGGGTTTTTTTTTTTTTTCTCATAGTAACTTTTTTATTAAAAATTTTTTTTAAATGTTTACTTTTACTTTTGACAGAGACAGAGACAGAGTGTGAGCAGAGGCGGGACAGAGAGAGAGGAAGACAGAATCTGAAGCAGGCTCCAGGCTCTAAGCTGTCAGCACAGAGCCTGATGTGAGGCTAGAATTCACGAACCATGAGATCATGACCTGAGCTGAAGTTGAATCCTTAACTGACTGAGCCACTCGAGTGTCCTATAAAAAAAATTTCTTAGGGTGACTGGGTGGCTCTGTCAGTAAAGCCTCTGACTTCAGCTCAGGTCATGAACCCATGGCTCATGAGTTTGAGCCCCGCATCAGGCTCTGTGTTGACAGCTCAGAGCCTGGAGCCTGCTGCAGATTCTGTGTTTCCCTCTTTCTCTGCCTCTCCCCATGCTCATACTCTGTCTTTCTTTCTCTCTCAAAAATAAATAAACATTAAAAAAAATTTCTTTTTATTTACTTAGAGCAAGCAAGCAGGGGAGGGCCAGAGAGAGAGGGAGAGAGAGAACCCTAAGCAGGCTCTGTGCTGTCAGGGCGGAGCCCAACACGGGGCTTGATCCTGCGAACCGTGAGATCATCACCTGAGCCAAAATCAAGAGCTGGACACCTAACTGACTGAGCCACCCAGGTGCCCCTGCTTACAGTACTTTAAAGATACTGTGACAATGTCTTCTAGTTTGTGTTGTTTCATTGAAAAGTCTGCTGTAATTTTTATATATTTTTTTCCTTTATATATAATGTGTCTTTTTTCTCTGGCTGCTTTTAAGATTTTCTCTTTATCACTGTTTTAAGTAATTTCATTATGTTATTCCTTGGTGTAGTTTTCTTTATGTTTCTTATGCTTGGAGTGTACACTGAAATTTATATTTAAATGTGGGTTTATAGTTTTCATCAGATTTGGACATTATTGACTATTATTTTTCCAAATATTTTTCTGTCCCCTCTTCCTTTGAGAACTCCAATTACAAGTGTATTTGGTCACTTGAATTTGTATTATAATTTGCTGCTGCTTTGTTCATTTCTTTTCAGTCTTTTGTTCTCTGTGTTTCATTTTGAATCATTCCTGTTAATATGTCTTTAAGTTTACTGATCTTTTCTTCTGCATTGTCTACTGTGCCATTAAATCTTTACTGCGTATTTTGTGTGTATGTCTGTACATAAGCCAAGATAACCATACCTTCATCACAGCAGTGGTTCATACACACACACACACACACACACACACACACACACAATTCTCTACAGTGTATATTTCATCTTATACATTATAATCTTCATCTCTAGAAGCTTGATTTGGACTTTTTAAAAAAATATATCTTCCTGGGGCACCTGGGTGGCTTAGTTGGTTAAGTGTCTGACTCCGGCTCAGGTCATGATCTCATAGTTCGTGAGTTCAAGCCTTGCATCGGGCTCTCTGCTGTCAGCACAGAGCCTCCTTTGGATACCCTGTCCCCCTCTGTCTATACCTCTCTGCTACTCACTCTCTGTCTCATTCTCTAAAATAAACATTAAAAAAAAAAACACTAAAAAAAAAAATCTTCCATGTCTCTACTTAGGTACTCTTTCCTATAGCTTCTTGAATATATGGAATATTTTAATACCTTTGTCTTCTAGTTCTGTTATCCCTGTTATTTCTGGGTCAGTTTTAATTAATTGATATTTTTCCTTATTACAAGAGCAGTGCTATTCCCAAGTATTCTATTTTTAAGCCTCGTTTCCTTTCCTTACTTGCTCTTTTTGGGCAAGGTTATGTATTCCCATGGCTTCAGCTGCTGTCTTTGGGATCTTGATTCCAACCTTGGGTCTCTATTTGAATTTCCCAGCTGTACCTCAGGTTCAGTATGTTTGAAACATAACTTGCCTATTATTTTCTTAAAGTTGCTCCTTTGTAGTCTATCTTAGTTTTTGAAACCACTATAGTTAGTCCCTCAACTAAAGCTAGAAACATGGGAGTCATCTTAGATTCTTTTCCCTAAGCCCCTAATGCATTTCAGCTTCACGAATATTGGATTCTTAATATTTTAAAATTCATCCCACAGGAGGAATTTTCAGTAATGGTGGCAGAGTAAAGTGGTCTCCTGAATCCTCCCACAGATAATAATTATAAAATATGTAAAAAAAAATGTATTTAAGGACATTGGAAAGGATCCAAAAGCAGACCGAAGCTAGAGGAGAGCTTACTCCTGAAAAAACAGCAACTGGAAGTGATAAGAATTGTGAGTTTGCAGCTTTTAAAAACTTTTGCCTGAAGGCATTCGCTAACCCCCACAGCAGAGGAAAGTGGCAGTGGAAAACCTCAGTTTTATTTCCTTATGGTGGCAAAGAACAGATTTCAAGATAGAAAAATTACCTGAAAATTTATGGGGTAAGTAAGAAAACCACAGAAGATGGTGAAATCCATAACCTGATTATAAACTCTACTAAAATCCCTGAACCTCTAAACTACATCTACATAGGAAGATTCTGGAGGGCAGGGTAATAAAGCAGGCAGAGAACAGAGAGCTAGAGTTCTCTCTTTGAAAGACAGAACGTAATGCCACTTGAGCTCTGTGGGTTTAACTGAGTGCATGTGTAGCTCAAGTGGCAGAACTCTGAAGTCTTACTGACTTGGGGAGTCAGACTACAGAGTCTAAGGCTGAAAAAATTAGGGAGTAATCTCATGAAGTTAAGAAAGCAGAGAGAGAGGAGGCCCCAATTCTGGGTATATAATCTATGACAAAGGTCTTTTGCTAATCATCAGATTAAATGAGAACACCTGCAGGAGACCAGGCTAAAAAAGCAGCTGCAGGAATTACACAGAGATAGCAGTTGCTGCACATTGTAGGGGAAGCAAAGTTTACAGTTCTAAGTTCAGGTAAGTTACTTGCCTACTAGAGAAAACTGTAAATAATCCCAGTGAAAACACAGTAGAATCCAGAGTCACTGCAAATATTTAGATAGGTGTCCAGTATTCAAACAAAAACTGTTAGACATGCAAAGACACAGGAGAAAGTGACCCATACTCAGGGGGTTAAAACAGTCAATGGAAATGGATTCCAGTTTGATTCAGATATTGGAGTTAGTAGTCAAAGACTTCAAAGTATGTTAAAGGAAAATGGCTTTAGTGAGTAAACAATTAAGAAATTTCAAAAGAAATGTAAACAGTTTTAAAAATGGGAAAATATAAATTAGAGAACTTCTACTTATGGCATCATGAGAGGGTCCCTAATTTTCTCATTGAAAAAATAAGTATAAAACTGAACAGAACTGTCAAAAACAAATATTTTAGGCAACTAAAAATATAATAGAGACAGAAGCAAATTGAGAAGCATTTATTTTGAAAAGCTGGTAATACTTTGAGGAGGTACAGAGGATGTCCTGATTCTTTTCTTACATGTCTCAACATCTGGTTGGAAACTGGAAATTTCTTCCCAGGGCTTCCCCTATCAGTGTACCTCATCACTCCAGCTCAGGTGACAGGAAATGTAGTTTTACCAGTATATGGTTGGACATGAAAACTAGCCATTTTTAATTTTATTTTTTTTTAATGTTTTTTAATTTATTTCTAGGAGAGAGAGAGAGAGAGCGTGAGCAGGGAGGGTCAGAGAGAGAGGGAGTCACAGACTGAAACAGGCTCCAGGCTCTGAGCTGGCAGTCAGCACAGAGCCTGATGCAGGGCTTGAACCCACGAACCGTGAGATCATGACCTAAGCGAAAGTTGGATGCTTAACTGACTAAGCCACCCAGGCGCCCAGAAAACTAGCCATTTTTTAGAGGGCCGACATGGTTTGGGGCAAAGGGTGAAAACTCATAGCTTTGCCAACTGAAAGTGGCAAACTTAGTTGGGAATGAATGGAGCGAAGCCACAGCTTTGCTAGCCTGAGCAGCATTGCCTGCTGGGGTGAGTGGTGGGTCTGCCAGAAACTTAATGGAAAGATCTTAAAAATAAAAGAGCCATAGAAGGGCTAAGATAAGCTCTCCACATATCCCTGGTTAACTGAGAAACTACCTGTGCAAAAGATACCCACGAGAAGCTGGTAAAAGGTAAAAATCAAAGGAGACTTGAGAATTGGCTGCAACTTTCAGTGCATTCCCCAAGGAACACACAGATGGACTGTCAGAGGGTGAAGCTTTGTGGGCTTACTGTGTTTGAGTGACCTCTAGCCTGAGGTCATTGACTGACTGCTAAACTATGCAGATACAGGAGTGACACCTAGGAAGCCAGGCTAAAATAAAAGTAAGAATAAACAAACAAACAAACAAACAAAAAAACTGAGGAAAGGTATCACTGGTAACATTCTGTGGGAGGGAGTCTGATTCTTTAGTTTAAGCACAGAGACTTACTAAAAATAATCAACAGACCATTAGAAAATGAAATAGGGTCCCAAATTGCTACAATATGTGATCTAAACTTTCAGTTTCCAACCAGATATTATGAGACATGTAAAAAAAGAATCAGGAAAGTTTGACCTGTACTCAGGGAAAAAAAAAAGTAATCAGTAGAAGTGAATTCCGAGAGGACTCAGCTGTCAGATTTAGCAAGACTTCAATACTGCTGTTAAAACCATGCTTAGGGGCACCTGGGTGGCTCAGTCAGTTGAGAGTCTGACTTTGGCTTAGATCAAGATCTCACAGCCCATGAGTTTGAGCCCTGCGTCAGGCTCTGTGCTGACAGCTTGGAGCCTGGAGCCTGCGGCCTGCTTCAGATTCTGTATCTCCCTCTCTCTCTGATCCTCTCCCACTTGCACTCTGTCTCCCTCTCTCCAAAAATAATAAACATTAAAAAAATTTTTAAATATGGGGCGCCTGGGTGGCTTAGTCGGTTAAGCGTCCGGCTTTCGCTTGGGTCATGATCTCACGGTTCGTGGGTTCGAGCCCCGCGTCGGACTCTGCTGACTGCCAGCTCAGAGCCTGGAGCCTGTTTCAGTCTGTGACTCCCTCTCTCTCTGACCCTCCCCTGCTCACGCTGTCTCTCTCTCTCTCTCTCCCAGAAATAAATAAAAATATTAAAAAAAAATTTTTTTTAAATGCTTAGAAAGTTAAAGGAATCCGTGTTCAAAGATATAAAGAAAACAAGATAAAAATTACCCCACAAATAGTGGCTTTAACCACTTTTACTCAGCGTTGTACTGGAGGTCCTAGCCAATGTAATAATGCAAGAAAGAGAAATTAAATGAATACAAATGGGAGACAAAGACGAAAAACTGCCTTTATTTACAACTGATAGAATCGTGTACCCAGAAAATTCCAAGGAATCTACACAAAAACTACTGGAACTATTAAGGGAATTTAGAAAGGCTACAGGATATAAGACCAATATACAAAAATCAGTTGTATTTATATATTAGCAATGAATACTTGGAAATTGAAGTTTTTTTTTTTTTTTTTTACAAATAGTTTATTGTCAAATTAGTCTCCACATAACACTCAGTGCTCATCCCCATAAGTGTCCTCCTCTATGCCCATCCCCCCCTCCCCCCCACATCCATCAGTCCTCAGTTTTTGTCAGCATTCAAGAATCTCTCATGGAAATTGAAGTTTTTAAAACTGTATAGCATCTAGGGCACCTGGATGCCTTAGTTGGTTAAGCATCTGATTGTTGATTTTGTCTCAGGCCATGATCTCATGATTCATGAGATAGAGCCTCATGTTGGGCTCTGGGATGCCAGTGTGGACCTGCTTGGGATTCTCTCTCTTTCTATCTCTGCCCCTCTTCCACTTGTGTGCATTCTCTCTCTCTCTCTCTCTCTCAATAAACATTAAAAAAATTTAAAAAGTATGGCATACAAAAACATAAAATACTTAAGGATGAATTTACAAAATATGTGCAAGAGCTACATACCAAAAACTGTAAAACGTGGCTGAGAGAAATTAAAGAACTAAATAAATGGAGAAATAATACCACATTGTAATAGTGTTCCCTCCAAAATAATGTCCTCCTGGAACCTCAGTATTTGCCCTTATTTGAATAGGATATTTGTAAATATAGTTAGTTAAGGATCTTAAGTTAAAATCATTCTTTATTTATCTAGGGTAAGCTCTAAATCCAGTGACTGGTGTCTTCATAGGAAGGAAAGGTAGATTTGGACCCATAGAGACAAAAGGAAGACAGCCATGTGAAGATGGGGATAGAGATTGAAGTTATATTGCCACAGCCAAGAAATGCTAAGAGCTTCTGAGAGTTGAAAGAGGCATAGAAGGTCTCCCCAAAGGCCTTCAGTGGGATTGTGGCCCTGCAGATGTCTTGATTTCAAACTTTTGGCTTCTAGAACCGTGAAGGAATAAGTTTCTGTTGTTTTAGGCCACTGTTTGTGGTAATTTATTATGGCAGCCCTAGGAAACTCGTACAATCATGTTCATGGATTGGGACTTAGAATGTCAAAACAATCTTGAAAATAAACAACAAAGTTGGAGGACTTAAACTCTGTAAATTTAAGACTTACAGTAAAGCTGCAGTCATCAAAGCAGAAGTATTGTTGTAAAGATATATATATACTAAATTAGTGAAACAGAATAATGTCCAGAAATAGACCCACACAAATATGGTTAGTCGATGTGCCAAGGCAAGTCCATGGGGAGAGGATAATCTTTTCAATAAATAGATGCTGGAACAATTGGATAATGATATGAAAAAACCTGAGTATTGACCCTTACCTCATACTGTACAGAAAAATTAAGCTCAAATGTATCATAGACCTAAATTTAAGAGCTAAAATTATAAAATTTACAGAAGAAAACAAAGGAGAACCCTTTTGTGATCTTGTCACTAAATGAATAAACTAATATCACTAAAAGCATGAACCATAAAAGAAAAAAAAAAGATAAATTAGAATAAAAAAATAATAAACTTTTGGTATTTAAAAACACCAGTAACAAAAATGAAAAGGCAGGCGACAGACTGGGAAAACATATTTACAAATTAATACCTAACAAAGGTCATACTCTAGAATATATAGAGAACTCTCGTAACTTAATTAGAAAACTAATCATAAAGCAAAGGATTTGAACAGATAGTCCATCCCAGAATTCGTACAATCCAATACATTATTGGATAAAACTGTCCAATAAGTACATGAAAAGATACTTATCATTTATCATTCGGAGACTGCAAATTAAAACCACAATAAGATGCCATTATACACCTCCATAATGTCTAAACTTAAAAAGACTTCCCAAGCCAATTTTTGGCAAGGTTGTAGAACAACTGGAATTCTCATACTGGTGGTAGGACTATAGAATGACACAACAACTTTGGAAAATAGTTGGGTAGTTTTTTTTAAAGTTAAAGGCATATCTCCCTTATGATAAGCATTCTGCTTGCAGATATTTACACAAGAGAAATGAAAGGATATATGGTTCATACAAAGACTTATAGAGGAATATTTATAGCAGATCAGTTTGTAATAGGCAAAGACTGGAACCAGCCCAAATGTCCATCCACTGGTGAATGAATAAACAAATTGTGGTATATTAACATATATGCTGCGCAGCAATCATAAAAGGTATTGATACAGACAGCAACATGGACGAATGGCAGAGTAATTTCGCTAGGTGAAAGAAGCTGACAAAGAGAGTACATACAATGTGATTCTGTTTATATAAAATTCTAGAAGATGCAAAAACTAATTTGTAGTGACAGGGAAGCAGAGCAGTGGTTGCTTGGGGCTGGGAACTGGAACAAGGGATTTCAAAGAAGCATGAGGAATCTTTGGAAGTGATGGATATGCTCATTATCTTGATTGTGGTGACGGTTTCAAAGTATGCAGATGGTAAAATTTGTCACATTGTATGCCTTAAATATGCTCAGTTTATTGTATGTCAGTTATGCCTTAATAAAGTAAAAAAATGGACAAAGATTTGAATGTCACTAAAGAAAATATATGACTGGCCAATAAACACATGAAAAAATATTCAGCCTTATTAGTTATCCAAAAAATGCAAATTAAATCACAGTGAGATACTACTAGAATGACAAAAAATGAAAAGACTGAGAATACCAAGTATTGGTGAAGTTGTGGAGCACCTGGAATTCTCATGCATTGCTGGTGGAAATGCAAACTGGTATAGTCACCTTAGACAACAGTTAGTAGTTTCTTTTTTTTTTTTTTTTTAATGTTTTATTTATTTCTAGGAGAGAGAGAGAGAGAGAGCATGAGCAGGGGAGGGTCAGAGAGAGAGGGAGTCACAGACTGAAACAGGCTTCCAGGCTCTGAGCTGGCAGTCAGCACAGAGCCCGACGCGGGGCTCGAACCCACGAACCGCGAGATCATGACCTAAGCGAAAGTCGGACGCTTAACCGACTAAGCCACCCAGGCGCCCCTAGTAGTTTCTTATAAACTTAAACATACACTTATATGTAACCCGCAATAAAGACTTCTGAGTATTTACCCCAAATTAACTAAAACACATGTTAACAGAAACTTTGGTATTCAAACATTTATAGCAAATTTATTTATAAGAGCTGAGAACTGAAAATAGCTTTAATTTCTATCAGTAGACGAATGGGTAAATGAATTCTGGTGTATCTCTAGAATGGTGTATTACTCAGTAATAAAAAGGAAGGAATTACTGACATATACAATAACATGGATGAATTTTTTTTTAATGTTATATTTATTTTTGAGAGAGAGACAGAGCATGAGCGGGGGAGGGGACAGAGACAGAGAGGGAGACACAGAATCTGAAGCAGGCTCCAGGGCCTGAGCTGTCAGCACAGAGCCCGACATGGGGTTCGAACTCACGGACTGCGAGATCAGGACCTGAGCTGATGTCGGATGTTCAACAGACTGAGCCACCCAGGCTCTCCTACATGGATGAATTTTAAAATATGTTGAGTGAAAGCAGCCAGAAACAAAATATCATGTGAACAAAAATAGATTCATTTTATACGAGTACAAGAAAGCCCAAACTAACTAATGGAGACAAAACAAATTAGTGGTTGCGTGAGCCTGAGGGTGGAGGCAGGAATTTACTGCAGAGGGGAATGAACCAACTTCTGGGGCTGACAGAAATGATTTCTCTCTTGATTGTGCTTACCTGGGTATATATCCTTGTTAAAACTCATAGTCCTATACACTTTAAAAGCATGCAGTTTACTTTATGTAAAATATACTCCGATTCAGTTGATTAAAAAATCCATACCACCAGGTTTGTGTAGCTGCTCATCATTTCTCATTTGGATGAATGCAGTACCCTCCTAAGTAGTATTTCTGCTTTGGTCTTAGTTTTTCAAACCCTTACATGATGCAGCAACCTGAATGATCCGTTTAAGACAGAAACCTGACCCTGTCACTTCCTTGTCTACAACACTTTAATTGCTCAACATTACCTGACACCTTAAAATAGCATATGTCTTCTTTAGTCTGTCTCTTGACTGTCTTTCCAGCTCATCCTCCGTTACTTCCTGCCTCTCACTTTGCTTTTGACTCTCAGTTCCCAACACAAACCATGTTAATCTCATTTCCTATACCTATATTCTCTCTTCCCTCAGCCTTTTGTCTAGTAAACAACCATTTACGTTTTTAAACTCAGCTTAGGACTGTCCTCTAGAGAAAGCCTTTATTTATTTATTGAAACTGTCAAAGAGGAGATAAGTACTCTCCAAACCATGTTTTTGTTTTTGTTTTTTTTTTGGCCTCATCGTAACCTATAAAGGTGTATTTATCATTTTGGCTTGTTCTGTTTTTTGTTCTCTCTCCCTCTAGACTGTGCACTTGTTGAGCACAGCTATTCTGTCTTCTTTGTATTTTGGATCCACAACCCCTTAAAATCCATAGGTGTTTAAGGAGTATTTGTAGAAAGATTTAATATAAATGTTGAGAAAAGAAGATAAAAGAGTATGCATAGAATGATTAAGACTATTTTGTTTTAAGCAAACCTCTTTGCATAGTAAAATAAGACTGGGAAGATTGACAACAACATTTGAACACCAGTTTGGGTGGTGAGATTATTTTCTTTAATACTTTTGACAGTTTTGCATTTTTCATAAAAACATTTAACATGTAATTATTTTATGAGACATAACCTAAAAATCTGGCTGTATAACTTTTGCCCATTCAAGTGAATGTTTGCATTTCTTTAGGTCCACAAAGCAGTTGTAATTTCCAGTCCCTTAACCACAGTCCTGACTGCGGAGACTCCTGGTTGGTCAAAGAATGTGTCAGTCCAGCCTGAGACATCAGAGGATCCTGGTGCTACGCCTAGCACTCAGCACGCAAAAAGCCCTGAGAGAATTCAGATTGTTACCCCTCTGCCAGTGGCTCCCTCCTACAGTTATGCCACCCCTAACCCCCAGGCCTCTTTCCAGAGCACCTCAACACCATACCCAGGTGAGGCACTTTGCTTCTGCCCTTGGAGAGAAGATGGAAAAGTAGAGCATATGATCACAGTATCCCCTCTACTGCAAGAAAAGGAGGGGGGCATGACTTTTGAGTGCTGTAGATTAGAGAAAATAAATCCTGTCATTGTACTTGTAATCATAGGACTTGGGGCTCTCCATCGTTTTCTCAAAAGGCCCCAGCCTATGGGAATTAATGAGGCTCTTTTGTCCAGAGCCAGATTCCACTGTATTGGGGACTAAAAGGCACAAGATTGAATTAAGTAATGTTCAAGGAAACAAACAAACAGAAGCCAGCGGGAAGACAGTTGGATCTACATACCTATTTATGCCTTCTGAATGGCTGACTGTAGGTCAGTTATTTGTCTCTCTGACTTTGGCAGCATCTTTATTTTTAAAGCAACCCATAGGAAGGAAATTTATAAGGAGTATTGCCTTAACAAGTCTGTGCTTCATGAGTCCTGTTCTAAGGTATTAGGAGGAAGTGATTAATCAAGGAAACTAATTCTTTATTCCCTGAAAAGGTAACAGGGTGAAGCCAAGCCAGTGAAAATGAATTTTTGCTGATTTTTTATTTCCTAGGGTCTTTTTTCATAGTGGTATAACATGAAATTTTGGGGTTTCAATCCTGAGGCATTAAAGTAATTTTTGTGTTCAGGCAGAATGCCTATAATTTTTGGTGTAATGGTGAAGGGTTTGAGCAACACTATATTTTTGCCCATTATACTCTTTCTGAGTATAGTGATTTCTCTTTCTTTTCTTCTTTTCTTTCTTTCTCTTTTTTCTTTTTCTTTTTTTGAAAGTCACTTCAGAGAATTCTTATTCAACCTCCTAGGGTGTCTAAATGCTGATACTTCCATAAGGAAGATTTCCTTTCTCCCCAAGTGCAGTGTTTTTTTTGGTTTTGTTTTGTTTTGTTTTTTGTTTTTTATCCCAAGTGTTTTATTTATCCCAAGCAGATAAATCTCAAGTTTCATGTTTGTCTAAGAAGCCCTTCTTACCCCTCCAGTCTTGAAATATGGGTGGACCACCCGTTTGTTTGCTTTAAGCTCTCTAGTTCCTAGGTCTCATACCAAATGACAGTTGTTGTCAGAGAAATAAGATTTATATAATAGTAGTTCTCAACAACCTGCATATATTTTTGGTTGTTACAGTTATGGAGGAGGTGTCAGTAGACACCTAGTGGTGTCAGCCTGGGATCCTGCTAACCATCTTACAGTGCATAGGACAGTTCCCCCCACCACCCACAACAAAGAATTATTTGGTCCAAAATGTCAGTAGTGTCAAGGTTGAGAAACCCAGACATGTATGAAATAGTTATTGAATAATATGTAGACCATATATAGCTATTAACTGATGTGGGTTGCTAATACCAGAAATGCTGAAGTAGTTCAGGAAGTAGGTAAGTTTGAGCTGAAATGGTCTGGGAAGATTTCTTGGAGAGAAGACTGGTTTTAAGCTAGAAACAAAGTACTGGTTTAGAATAAAGAAAGCATATACCCCAGTTGAAGGAAATAACATTAGCAAAATCCCCGAGAGTAGACTATGTCTTCTATGGAGCACCAGAGGGAAAATGAGTATAGCTAGAGGTAGAATTGAGTAGGAAGGGTGAGGTGGTGTGATCAGATGATAATGGTTCTCTAATGCCAGATTAGGAGTTGGCCTTACCTTGAACATAATAGGGGAGAGGGGAGTCTTAAGTAGGAGAGTAACATGGTCGGGGTATTAACTGAAGAAGACAGAATGGATTACAGTGGGGAGTGTTAGCAGAAGACCAGTTAAGATTCTTGGAATAACCTAAGTCTATGTTTGTAGCAATTGGAATAGAAAGAAATTATTAAGGCTAGCTTCATGATCAATATTTGGCGTTTCTTCTAGGAATGTTATAGATGTATTTGATTAGAAAGTTACTTATCAGCATAAAGATGATCCTTGAGACAGTGGTACTTTGATTATTGAACTCTGGAAAGTACTATATAAAGCGGGCTTAGGGACAGACTGAGGTTAAAATACGGTGGGGGGAAAACTCAGAGAACAAGGAATAAAAGTAGAACAATATGGTGTCATGATAACCGAGAGTTTTAACAACGAGGCAGTTAGCATTATTAGATGCTACAGAAGTAAAGTATGCAAGTTGAGAGCTATTGGATTTGCTAAAGACCAGTTTGTTGATGATCTCAAAAGATCTTTATTAGAGGAAAAGTGCGGACAGAATCAAATTTCAGGGGATTAGAGAGTAGATAAATAATGAGGAAATAAAGAGAGTAGCTGAATATTGTTTATAAAAGAAATCGGACCCCAAAAGGAGGGAGAGAAATGAGATAGTCTGGATCTAATTTCTTATGTATTGTATATTTTCTTTGTTTCTAGTTATTAAGGAACTGGTGGTATCTGCTGGAAAGAGTGTCCAGATCACCCTGCCTAAAAATGAAGTGCAGTTAAATGCATTTGTTCTGCAAGAACCACTTGAAGGTAAAACATCCCCTTACGTTTGGATAATGCTTTAATTGATAATTGATAATAATATTTACACACCTTAACTCATTTACTAATTGCAAGAGACCTGTGAGAACAGGATATGGTATGCACATGCACAAATATTTATCTTATGCAAGAGGCAGTGTAATATAGTGTTTGAAGTCATGGGCTTTGATGTCAAGCCTGGTTCAGATCCCAGCTCAGCTAGTCATTAGCTGAGTAGTTTTAAGCAAATCATTTCTAAGTTTGCATTTTTTTCTTAGTGAAATAAAGATAATTTCTACTTTATGAGGTTTTTTTTTTTTAAATGTTTTTTTATTTATTTCTAGGAGAGAGAGAGAGAGACAGCGTGAGCAGGGGAGGGTCAGAGAGAGAGGGAGTCACAGACTGAAACAGGCTCCAGGCTCTGAGCTGGCAGTCAGCACAGAGCCCGACGCTGGGCTCGAACCCACGAACCGCGAGATCATGACCCAAGCGAAAGTCGGACGCTTAACCGACTAAGCCACCCAGGCGCCCCTTTATGAGGTTATTTTAAGGGCAAAATGAGATGGCATATAAGAGACCTACTTTAGTCTGTGCCTAGCATATAGCTGATGTTCATTAAATGGAGGTTGTATTGTACCCATTTTAAGAGGAAGAAACTTAGATTAGGTTAACCTATTTATTTTGTCTAAACTACTAGTAAATAGTAGATACAGAACTTGTAGAGAAGTTATTCAAGACTACTTCTAATATAGGGGCAGCTGGGTGGCTCAGTTGGTTAAGTGTCTGACTTGGGCTCAGGTCATGATCTCGCAGTCTGTGGGTTTGAGCCCCGCGTCAGGCTCTGTGCTGACAGCCAGCTCAGAGCCTGGAGCCTGGTTCAGATTCTGTATCTCCCTCTCTTTCTGATCCTCCCCTGCTCACGCACGCGCTGTCTCTCTCAGTCTCTCAAAAATAAAAAAATTTAAAAAATTGTTTAAGACTACTGCTAATATAGATTTGACATAAAAAAAAGACAAGCCTGATGTGATAAATAAAATTCAGATTTATAAAATGTATAAATTAGGGAATGATTCATTCAGTGTTTAAGAAAACTTTTATACTATGAGTATCCCTTTCACCTTTGAAGGATATGTTGATATACCAAAATTTGACTTAGAAACATATATGAACTTCTTAAAACTTTCTCTGACAATAGTGAAGCGTACTTTGGTGGAAGATGGTTGCATGGGGTTTATGTTCCCCTCATTACAAGGTGAGTCAAGTAGAACGTCCTGCTCTAGGATTCAGGTTGGAGTCTTCCCATCTTAGGTACACGTACACCTGTCCTATACAGGAGTCCTGCTTTCTAATAGGCCTAATAGCAAATAGTACATTTATGCAAAAGTACTTTTCCAGAACCTAAATGCCCTCTCTGTTCTATATGTCTGCCCTCAAATTATCAGTTCATTCCAACTTCCTCCAGAGGAGCTTTTTCCTTCCCCGCTCTGGTGGTAAGTTAAGGTGAATGAATTAGGTGACCTTTGAAGACAGAGGTACGGAGAGAACAGCCTTGAGCTGCAGTTGCCTCCACTGTTTTGTAAAAGCAACTGGGTTCTGGCTTATCTTCTCGTCTGACCCGTTTGCATGGACATGTCTGTGAGTTGCTGTCACCTTGTAGATCAGTATTCCAAAACACATAGGTTGAGAAACAGATTCTTTTCAACTTTCCTCTCCATGAGTTGCCCAGCCTTTATCAGATACATGAGGTGAATGGTTTCAAACTTCCAAAGGTTGGGGACAGATAAATAGGACCAGTTCTTCCTCCCCCTCTTCTCCTGTGGCAGTCCCTGAAGCGCCTCTCAGGATCCCTCTGGGATTTGAAGGCATGGTTTGAAAACCACTGCCCTAAATCATTTAAACCAGCATCCTGTCTAGCAGACCTATCCTCAGTTGTTCCCACCCGTGGGCAAATTTCTGGCTGTAAGGCATAATGCATCCCCCAAGCTTTTCTGGCCTAGGAGTATTGTCCTTTCTTGAAATTGCATTACCAGCCTTAGATATTGTAAAATTGTCAGTTCCCAAACTAGTGTGAGTCTGTTTTCCAATTACAGTTGGAAGAAACGTCATCTCTTAGCACCAGTCCCACTGCTGCTGTTGCTTTCCTGCTTCTCACCTAACCTGACTTCTGCATAATACATTTGTGAGAGCTGCCCAGGGCTGACAGCTGGCCAATGTAAAACTAGTATTTTGGAGAGGAAGGAAGAGTAATAGATCTTGTATCTCAGGCTTATAAAATAAAATCTGGTCTTCAGATGAAGCCTATCTTGGAATTAGATTTGGCCATTCTCTGTTATGCTTTTGAGGTTTTTTCTTTTTTCCTTTTGAGTAGTAACGTAAACTAAGCCTTCCTTCCCTAGGCAGACACGAATTCAGTTCTCCCCCCCCCTCCAAATTTAAGACCAGTCTCACAAAGGAGGGATTCCATTTAGATAACAGGATTCTGTCCTTGCCCTACCCAGTCATATAGTCTGAGCTACAAATGAGGACCATTAATGCTTCATTTGATTTTAATTAATTTCAGTGGGGCCTGTTTTAAATGGGCCATCCCCTACCATCTTCTGCAGTGTGTTATTTAGCTCAGCAGGAATGAAGTAGCTCTTTTAACTCACCAGGGTGTGATGACCTCAGTGAGACAAGCATTGTTAGCACTCTGTAAAAAAGCTATTTTTGAACCATGTTATTTAGAAGTCATTGCTGTTCTTTGTTGCAAACGAAGTTTTGCGAGAAAATGGCCTTTGTTCCCAGTAAGTTCATCTGTAGTGGTTGGTAGGGCATGTATTTTCACTGTGATACCACACCATGAGCAACCTGGTATTCTGAGGGAGGATTGGCCTCTCTCAAAGGGAGGGTGGGTATGGAGCAGGAAAGAGCACTGCTGGGAGAGAGTGGAAGAAGCCCTAACTGTAGCTGAGTCAGCGGAATCCACCCTTTCTTTCAACAAAATGTTTGGTTTTCCTTATAGGCTTTAGGGTGGAATCTTAAAAACTAAGGCCTTGTCAAGATTTAAGAGATTTGTTATTGGCAGCATGTGTGGCTGCCCTCTTTGTGTGTAGGTGTGTGTTTTCATGATTTTTGTAACTGCCCTTCTATAGGAGAAACCTACACCTACGACTGGCAGCTGATTACTCATCCTGAAGACTACAGTGGAGAGATGGAAGGGAAACATTCCCAGATCCTCAGACTATCCAAGGTGAATTTGCCTCTTCTCACTTGTGGGGCCAGGGTACAGCCGCTGACCATTTTCTAAAATATGTAATGTAGAATTTTCTGTTCACACTTAAATCAGGAACAGTCTTTCAGAAGTGAATCCTCCAAAAGTCTGGCTGACATCCAGTATTTGTTAGTGTATGATTCTCAAATGTTCATTTATGGTGAGAAGACTATATAAGCATGGTGCTGATAGCTGAAAATATACACTAAACAGCTTTTAAGGGTAACATAAGGATTTTAGAATTTGGGAGATAAGCTAAGTTTTTTGTGGCCACAAGACTGTGTGAATTGGCTCATTCTTTTTTGGGATTCACTGTAGTTATTAAGAGCCATAAAAATGTTTGCATTCTTTGGCCAAGCAAGCTCATTCATTCATTCATTCATTCTTTCTCTTTTCTTCAGCTATTCATTGTATACTAGTTATGTGTCATTGGGGGTTTACCAGTGAATTAATCAAAATCTTCACATGCAAGGACAATAGAGTCTCATAGGTGATATTGAGCAGAAGCAGGCAATTATAACAGGGGATGCACTAAGTCAGTGCAGAGGGTATTGAAGCCCTGGGGAGTTCGATTTCTTAGAGTTTGCCTGGCTGGATCATGATGGAGTGCTGGGTAAAGGATGGATTGCCAATACCCCACGCAGGGGACGCAGTATGTCCACTGGGCTAAATATTAGAAAATATGGGAAAAAGGGAAATCAAGTTTTATTTAAAAAATATTTTTTCATTTGAGAGAGAAAGAGTGAGCATGAGTGGGAAAAAGGGGTAGAGGGACAGAAAGAAAGAGAATCCCAAGCAGGCTCCACACTGAGTGTGGCTTGATCCCCAACCTTGGAATCATGACCTGAGTTCAAAATCAAAGTCAGATGCTCAGCTGACTGAGCCATCCAGACACCCCCAAAAAACAAAATAAATAAAAACTTAAAGATTACCTGCTGAGCTCCTACCGTGTGCCAGACGTAGTGCTAATTGTTTTGTGCACTTGTTTCATTTTATCTTCATAACAACCCCAACATGTAGACACTAATATCTGTTTTACAAATGACAGAACTAAAAATTAGAAAAATAAAGTGGTTTAGCCCAAAGTTCATGGTGTTATTAAATGGTAGATTTGAACTGGAACTTTCTATTCCTGAAGCTCTTGCTTTTAACAACTGTGCTGTGATGGTTGAAATTTAAGGTATTGGCAGTGTGAATAGAGAGAAGTGAGTGGATGTGAGAAATATCATATGGAGGTCGACTCAATTAGACCTGGTGATCAGTTAATTCCATGGTGGTGCTGGGGAAGAAAATTCTAGGATAATTCTAGCCTTTTGGCTTAGGTGTTGGTGTGACAGTGGTGATGTTCACTGAAATGAGGAACACAGAGAAGCAAGTTTGGGTGAAGTTTGTACATGATGAAATTATTTTTGGACAGAGAGAGTTTGACATACCTGTGAAACATCTGAGTGGAGGTGTCCAGGAAATAGCTGGGATCAGGGACTAGAGATCAGGACACATATCTGGGTTAGAGAGAGAAATCTGCACAGCACTCTCAGAGAGATGACATTGACGCCATGGTAATGGATGAGATCATCCCGAGAGAGTGTGTACAGTGAAGAAATAAACAGGTTGCAGTTAGAATCCTGGAGAAGACTGTCCTTAAAGGTGTGAAGGAAAAGAAACTGAAGGAAATGAGGAGTGGGCAGAGAAGTGAAAGCCAAGGAATAAGAGCTTTTCAAGAAGAAAACGTCAGAAATGCTAGTCAATTAGCATGTTCTCAAAGAGAATAATTCAGAAGAAAGGAAAAAGCTCATTTGTTTGAATGATGTTCATCACAGCATTAGTTATAATAGTAAAGATCTGGAAACAACCCAAATATCTAGCAATGTGGAATGCTTATGTGATATGACACATGTACTCATGTGCTATTCTACAGCCTTTAAAATGACCATTAAAAGACTATTATAATGCAGAAAGTGTTCATGTTAAGTGAACAGAAGAAAGAATAATAAAAAGCTTGATGCGGGTTTCTCTTTCCAACCCACCATCTTCAGTGGAACCACCGCCAAGTTGCAGATTTTCAGGAAAATCCATATGAGGAAGACCGTCACTCTCAAAGTTGAATTCTCAGATACAATAGAAAATATAAAGGCCAAGATTCAGGATAAGGAAGAAATTCCTTCTGCTCAGCAGAAACTGATCTTCTCTGGCAAGCAACTGGAAGGTGGTCATACTTTGTTTGACTGCAGCATTCAAAAGGAGTCCACTCTTCATTTTCTGTTGCGACTTTGTGGTAGTGCTGAGAAAAGGAAGAAGAGGGAAGCCTGGGTGGCTCAGTAGATTAAGTGTCTGATTCTTGATTTCAGCTCAGGTCATGATCTTCGGTTTGTGGGATCAAGCCCTGCATCAGTTCTGTGCTGACAGTGCAGAGTCTGCTTAGGATTCTCTGTCTCCCTCTCTGTCTCTGCCCTTCCCCTGCTCCTCATACTCTCTCTTTCTCTCTCTCAAAAATAAATAAACCTCAAAAAAGAAAGAAAGAGAGAAAGAAAGAAAAGAAAGAGAAAGAAAGAAGGAAGGAAAGAAGGAAAAGAAAGGAAAGGAAAGAAATTAGAAGTCTTAACACCACTCCCAAGAAGAATAAGCATAAGAGAAAGAAGGTCCTGAAATACCATAAGGTGCCTGAGAATGGTAAGATTAATCGCCTTTATCTGGAGTGCCCTTCAGATGAATGTGGTGCTGGAGTTTTCATCACTAGCCATTTTGACTGGCATTATTGTGGTAAATGTCAGACCTATTGCTTCAATAATCTGGAAGACAAGGAATTATATATGAGTTAATAAAAGACATGAAATAAAAATAACAAAAACACTTCAGGCACACCTTGATTTTAACTGGACCCTGAAAGTCCCATTCCTTAAAGGTAGTGATCTTATCTTACTCATCTCCAAACCCCAAGCGTAGGGTAATGTCCAGTACATAGTTGGTTCTCAATAAATGTTTGCTGAACAAATAAACTACTTAAAAACTATTTTTTTGTATGTGGTCAAGGATGGAAAGAGGAGATAAATGTTTACCTAATGTGTTAGGACAGTGGGAATGTGGGTGATTTTCCTTATTTTAATTTTATGTTTATACAGTTAGTAGAAATCAAGAGGGAAAAATATTCAGATATTTGGGAGCTATTTGGTATTTTTACAAAATGGTTTTCTTTGCACAGATGATTATTTTAATTTCATAACTCTGTGAAATAAGATTGTTGGGCCCTTAATGTTCTTCTGAAAAGAAAATGGGAGTATAGAGATATTGAATTCCCTTTTGTTGTTCTAGAGTCAGCTAGTAATAAGATTCACATTAGAAGCTATGGTTCTTTAGTTTATAATTCATTGTTTCATCTCCTCAACTAGTTTACTTTCTCCATTTTGGAAACAGTGCAAAAAGAGAGTGCAGTATCAGCATGGAAATTTCAGATATATGTATTATTTTATATAGAATTGCTGTTCTTTGTGGTTGTCTAAGAGATCTTCTCTCACTTCTGCAGCTTACTCCAGGCCTGTATGAATTCAGAGTGATTGTAGATGGTCACAATAGCCACGGGGAAGGCTATGTGAATGTAACAGTAAAACCAGGTATGTGTTTCCGAGCCCTGGCTGAGTCTCCGTTGCTCCCTCTGCAGGATCCCCAGAGATGGGAAGATTTGACTTGAGGGGTTTTTAATTCCCTTTTTTTTTTTTTTTTTTTTTAAATATGTTCACTGGGCAATTCCTAGTTCAATGTAGTAAAAGATTAAGGTGGCAGAGTATATACTTTGGTTCTAGTTGGAACATTTGGCTGGGCAGAGAAACTGTAGTCACGTGGCCCCCAGCACAGTATGGCCTGAGCAATAGCCTGTCTGTCTGAGAACTTCTTCTCCAAGTAGGTCATGCTGAGAGAGGACCATGTGTTGTGATTAAGAGACACAAGAAAGCCAGGAGCTTGGGAGAAGTATGTAGAAGGAGAATCAGCCAAATGGCTGGCTGTTTTTGATCTCTTTCCAGATATGGATTTTGCATACAAAATTCCTCATTTAAACCTTGCCAGTCTTCTTTCACCTTGGAAACCAAATTCCATCATTCTTTTTAAGTGATCCACCACTGGTAAATTACAGTGCAGTAGCAAAGTATCTTGTTTTGCATATTTAGGGAAATTTGGGGGAAGTTGGAAAATGGCACATGCATTGGCACAAAGTCTTAATACTCTTTTCCTTGTTGGCAATAGATCTTCTGTTTGTTCCTTGAACTTTGTAGCCAAGGTAATCCTTTCACTTTCTTCAAAATGTGTTTAACATCAAGACTGTCGATTATTTCTCAAAGAAAAGGCCCCCGGGTTTGTAGCTCACAGTCACTTGGGTGGACAGAGTGGTTTGTGATCCTCCCATCACTCAGGGCTAATCACCTCACAAACTATCAGCTCAGGGATGGTTGAGAAATCCCCTGTTGTCTTTTCAGCACAGACCGTGCCAAGGGATGGTTTGCTTGCTGAGGCCTTTGTTGCACAAAGCTTGTTGTCCACCTCTACTCAGCTTGTGCTGCTGTAGTACTTTTCATGAACAAGACAGCACACGAGCATTGAAAGTGTGCACAAGGCATGGTTGTAGGGGCGGTCAGGCTTGGAAGAGGCTTGAACACTCCAGGTATCTTATGGTAGAACGGCAGCCTGGTCTTGTGACTTTCCCATTTGGTAATGCTGCAAGCAATAAGTCAGTTTTGTAATGGAAGCTGACTTATAATCCAAGCACACAGGCCTGATCCTCCTCTAATTTATAAAGCCCCTCCTCCAATTTCTTCTGGGTCATTTTCCTGCAGAACCTCGTAAGAATCGGCCTCCCGTTGCCATTGTGTCCCCACAGTTCCAGGAGATCTCTCTGCCGACCACTTCTACAGTCATTGATGGCAGCCGTGAGTATTTGTCGAGGCATGATATTTTAGAAAGGCATTCACTGTGGATTGTGATAGAAAAGTCTGGTAGAAGATTCAGGGCCAACTGTCTGCGTTCTGTGTAGGCCAATCTTCTTGACCATGTTATAGGAATACTACCCATCTCAAGCAAATGATTAGGAAGTAAAAAACAAGACAAACCCCATTTAAAATCCCCATGTGGTTTGTTTGAAGTAATATTTCTGCTCTCTTGTGGTAAGAAAGTTGAATGATGCATATACTTAACATTATTTTAGTATAAAACTTGCTGGTTTTCAAATTTGCTTAGATAGAGTCTCCATTCTCATCTATGGAAACAAAGCTCCTTCCTCTCCTAGCAAGATAAGTAACTGCAGGTCTTGACTGCGGAGCTGTCCCCCAGCCCTCACTGCCTAACAAGGTTCTTGTCAGCCTCCTCCTGGAGAGGCTCACAGAACGTGCTCCATGCCCCGGCCGGGCTTGTTAACCCTGTGCCCTTCAGAGTTGTGTCCCCAGATGGGTGACATGAGAAGACCTCGGGATCTCTGCCACTCATCCGGGCTGCGTGTGAAAGAGGTTTCAGGCCTGTCATCTCACCAGAGTTTGCTTGGTTTCCTTGGAGACCTCTTAAGGCCCCATTACCCTGATTGTCTCAGCACCCACAGTGCTTTTTGGCAGATGCTGTCATAGCCCCAGCAGAGGAATCTGTAGCAAGGTTAAACATCTCATTTATGTTACTGGCAAGAAGAGGAGGGTAGAAGAATAGCAGGCCAAGAGGGAAAGGAGAACCAGAAGAAGCACTTGTGAGAGCAGTACAGAGGGTTCACATAGTACCATTTTACTTTATATTTTTGAATAGGTCAGTGTTAAATAGTAAAAGCATAAAGAGAAGAGTCACTACCATTCCTGTCTCCCAACTATCCAGTTTTTCTCCAGACTGTCAGTGGTATTTTATGGTCTTTCTAGAGGCATTCTATGCATATGTAAGAAAATATATATACAGTCTTGATGATGACACATAACACACATTCTGTGTACAATGTTTGTTTTTCTAGGTTGGAGAATTTTTCTGTGTCAGTACATGAAATAGTGTTTCATTTATTTTTCTCTTAATGATTACATAGCCTTCCATTACATGTCTGTATAATGTCATTGTATGACTGTATACTTGTTTTCATTCAATCTCTGTTGATGACTGTAAGGTTATTTTCGGTCTTTTGCTAATACAGAGAACATTGCCATGAATAATCTTGTAAGCGTGACATTTATCACATGTGCAAATATACCTGAAGGATAGATTCCTCAAAGAGGAACTGCAGGGGCAAAGATAAGTTTTGCTAAATTGCTCTTTATGGAGGGTATATCTCATAAGTCCACTATGACTTGCGAGAAGGCCTTGCCCCACACCTTTACCCATAATATGTGTTATGAAACTTTGGTTTTTACCCATCGGATAGGTTAAAAAACTAGTAACTTGAAGTGTAATTTAAATTTCCATTTCTCTTATTTTAAGTGAGGTTGAGTATCTTTTGACATGTTTAAGAATTTTTGATTTTCCTTTTTTCATACAGTGGCATTTTAACCAGAGGTTGCCTGTATTGGAGTCTTTGGAATATTCATAGAGAGGCAGAATGACCCAATATTCCTAGGGAAGAAACACTCTGGAGAGAGTTTGTAATTTCATGTAGTTTTCCTAGCCTCATGTCTCTGGGTAGTTGCCCTGGTTTGTGTAAGCTGGATAAATGCTGAGACCGAGTGCTTTCATGTTGTAACTGATGTTTCTTTATGGTCAAAGAAAGCACTGATGATGATAAAATCGTCCAATACCATTGGGAAGAACTTAAGGGACCTCTGAGAGAAGAGAAGATTTCTGAAGATACGGCCATATTAAAACTAAGTAAGCTCGTCCCTGGAAACTACACTTTCAGGTAAATTAGGATTCTTCAAGTTTACCTTAGGCTGTGTTTTTCCGTAGGCTGTGTTTCCCTTGTGGGTTTTATGTTCCTCCAGGAGTTAACTCCAATAGATATCAAAGTCATTGTAGATTTAGTTGATGATACAGCCTTCGGCTCCATTAGTTCTCTGAATCTTGTGGTGATTGTGGTCACACCAATGATAAGTTTTTAGGGTAAATGTCCTTGCATAGTAGATTAGGACCCACCACAGTTAGCCCTTCTCAAAGCTGCACCTGGCACATCTCCAAACATTTCTTTAAGGATTTCTGCCATTAAATGCAAGCGCCCATCTTCCTTTGCCTTTTCTCAGAAAAAATCTAGAAGGAGCCTACCTACTCCTATCTTGTCTCTTCCCTTTGGTAAATGCTTCCTCAACTTACGAGATCTCAAGATCTTTACTTTTGACTAGTGTGTTTACTTCAATATAATTTCTAGGATATGTGTCTCTTGGTGCGTGTTTAGAGAATTTGATTCAAAGATAGTCCTGGGAACTAGTGTTGACTTTGTAGGATGTGATTAATAAGAGTCTGAGGATGACTTTATGTTTGTGAAACTCCTTGTATGTTACAATGCACTTGTATGTGAGTATCATACAAACACTGTATGTATATGATACCATCCCCTTTTTCATCTGAGAAAAATGAAGCCCATTGTATTTACTAACTTCTCTGGGGTCACACGTTTCAGCTAGGCTCTCTAACCCTCAGGTCAGGG
Source organism: Proteles cristata cristata (assembly GCA_017311185.1). NCBI lineage: Eukaryota > Metazoa > Chordata > Mammalia > Carnivora > Hyaenidae > Proteles > Proteles cristata. The sequence goes on along the minus strand of JAESUZ010003902.1, from coordinate 217,163 downwards.
CTCATTCTGTTGCACTCCCTGACTTTACCCATACATATTTTGTTTATGCTTCCTTGAGTGCTCTTCTCAATCTATTGGAGTTCTGCCCATCCTTAACAACCTGCTCAGTTTTCTGTGAGTCCTGAGACTCCTCCGAGAGGAGAGAATACGTCTCTCCCTGGAACTGTTGCACTTGGTGCCTCTATGTGGCACCTGCCATGGGGCAATAGTTCATTCATGGTGTCTGTCTTCCCACTGGATCTGCAGTGAGTCTGGTTTACACACTACCAGAGACACAGTGATAAATGTCCTAGCACAACACCTGCCATGTAAATAAAGAGGACTTAGCAGTCTCATTGACTCAAGACTTCAGGTGAATGAAAGGCAGCTGCCATTCAACAAGGTTAGAACCTTCTCATTGGCTTAAAATGAAAATGTGAGTTGGTTTTTACCTTAGATTTCTAATATAGGAGCTTTAGCATTTATGAAATTTAGCTTGGGCCAGGTTGATCTTGTTTAAAAAATTAATAATAGCTACTATTTCTTGAACATTTATTATGTGTTAAGTGCTATTCTGAGCTCTTTGTATGCAGTAGCTCATTTAATCCTTATAGCAGGTATTTGCTATTATTTTGTAGATTAAGAAATTTAGGGGGCACGTGTTGGTTAAGAGTCGGACTTTGGCTCTGGTCATGATCTCACGGTTCGTGGGTTCGAGCCCCGCTTCGGGCTCTGTGCTGACAGCCAGCTCAGAGCCTGGAGCCTGTTTCAGATTCTGTGTCTCCCTCTTTCTCTGACCCTCCCCTGCTCACGCTGTCTGTCTGTCTGTCTGTCTGTCTGTCTCTCTCAGAAATAAAGAAAACATTAATAAAATAAAATAAAATAATTTAGGCACAGAGAGGTTAAATAAGTTGTCCAGGGTCACATAGGCAGAATGACTTGGGTCTGCACTTTTAACCACAGTATTTGGGTGGATGCGTTATTGAGGGTGATTCTTTTTTTTCTAACTCTCAATCTGTGAAGTGATGAGGATTTGATTAGCATTAAGATCCAGTTTGTTTGGTTCCACTCACCTTTCCTTCTCCCCTATGTTCATATGGCAGTGGCCTCTTTCCTCAACCCTGTAGTTAGCTGCTCATTGGGTCCAGGATTCTTGCATACAAGCCCTGGACTGTTTGAGATGAAAGAGTAGTGGGTAGCTGCCATTTGCCATTTGTCTGTAACTTTCTTTTGTTCTGAAATAGGAGACAAATAGGATATGTTTAAAAAAAAAACAAAAAACTCAAAAACAAAAAATTGTGAAAACAAGAGGGAAACTGGAAAAAGAGGAAAGATTCTGTGGATTTTTCTTTTTTGAGATGTTTGCTGATTTGCACATGTCTGTGTGTCTGATGTTTTTTGTGTTCTTCTTCTAAAAGCTCTAATAACAAAACTCTCCTTCAGGCCTTGGGTAGAAGGTGAGGCTGGAGGACGTAGCCCCACAGGTGTCTGGCCCTGTCTGTGGCTGGCGGTGAGATTTAAACAAACGACATGTCTTTTCGATGCTTTTCCTTTCTGTCAGCAAAATGGAAGGAACCCAAACCTCCTTGCTTGCTTATGCTCACATTGGGAGGTGGGAAGAGAAGCTTTAGGCTGTTCAGCTGGAAGGCATCATTTAGGTAAAAGCCTGCTCTTATAAATGAACATTTTTTTTCTCTTGCAAATCCTATTTCACACTGGCACAAACTGTGGGGCTGTCGCGTAGGAGAATTCATTTGCATCTCGGGCGCCTGTCTTACAGAGACAGCCCTCCTGGTCCATCTTTGGGGCTATCCGCCCAGGGCACCCCTTCTTATGATGTGTGCATGGCTGGAGCAGGATGGCAGGAGAGGGGCCTTAGTCACAGCTTGCTGTACTTACTGGGACGCCTCTGAGCCCCACAGCTTCAGAGGCCAGGGATTGTCTCTTCTTAAAGCTTGGCTTCTGGGCTTTGGAGACAGAGAACTGGGCTTGCCCCTTGGCTCACTCTGTAGCCCTGGGCAGGTGACTCAGCCTCTCTCAGCTTCCTGTCAAGTGAGATTGAGGATGCCTGCTTTATACAGTTGTTGTGTGGGCCAGACCAGACAATGCTCATGAAGGCCTGAGCACACAGACAGAGCCCACAGTGCGACCAGTGGGCCAAAACAGTGCTGGCGACATATTGCCTGGATTCAGGTCCTGACTCTGCTACTTTAAACTTGGGCAAGTTAAGTCTCTCTGCCTCCGTCTCTTTGTCTATATGAGGAGTAAATTGAAGATAGTACATTATAGAGCTTTTTGAGGATTTAGTGAGATAGAAAGCACCTGGAACAGTGCCTGGCACTCAGCCAGTCTTAGCATTTAGTATTATTTTGCCTTTCCAAGAAGAATGGGTAAAGAATTGTTACCATTTGTTACCTCTGCTGCCTTGGTGTTTCTTACCCTCAATTTTCAGTCTTCTCAGATACATTCCTCTTCCTTAAGCCCATCCCTGACTGCACTGATTTCTCTGCCCTGATAGCTTGACTGTAGTAGACTCTGATGGAGCGACCAACTCTACTACTGCGAGCCTGACAGTGAACAAAGCCGTGGATTATCCCCCTGTGGCCAATGCGGGCCCCAACCAAGTGATCACCCTGCCCCAAAACTCCATCACCCTCTTTGGGAACCAGAGCACCGATGATCATGGCATCACCAGCTATGAGTGGTCACTTAGCCCAAGCAGCAAGGGGAAGGTGGTGGAGATGCAGGTAGGAGGGAGCACCTTCTGTCTTCTCTTGCCCAGGGGAGTCAGAGCTGCTAGTCTGGCTGCCCTTCCAAGGCTTATTTTTGCCCCATTGTAATTACCAACGTCAGATTTATATAGAACATTGAAGCTTGGAGTTAAAAAAAAAACCTAGAAAATTTAAGGGGCCTTTAATGAACACATAGCAAAACCTCTGTCTTTAGTATTAGAGGAAAAGATGAGATGACAAAGGGGGAGCTATTCTAGAACAATTCCAGAGTCAGTCTACTCTGAAGCTACAAGGGTACAGGTCTTAACGAGCTCTACCACAGATTGGAGTAGCGCCTAGCTAGATGGTGAGCATCTTCTCTCAGGAGATATTTAGGAAGAGACTAGATCTGTCAAGAGGCAGGTAATGTAAATAAATAAAACTGAATAGGGCCTGTGGTGAACCATACAACATAATCTCTGACTGAGGCAGCCAGCTGTGCCTCAGGTCCAGCTGGTTGTTGCCACATGGAAATATGGTCCCATAAATTCCAGCTTTTCAAGAGAAAATGGAATTCTAGACTTTTATGTGAGAATTTCCAACTTCCAGGGCACCTGGCTGGCTCAGTCAGTGGAGCATGTGACTCTTGGTCTTGGGGATGTAAGTTTGAGCCCCACATTCAGTGTACAGATTGCTTAAAAATAAAATCTTCAAAGAAATAAAAAAAAAAAATTCCAACTTCTAAGACATTGCAGGCCAAACACAACGTCTGCAAGCTGGATTCAGCCTCGAGGCTGCCAGGTTTTGCCCACTCTTCCAGAGGAAGTTCCTGCATTACTCTAAATTGAGTATAATGTTCCTTCTGACACTGTGTTTCCAAATCGGAGGCATGACTTAAAGTTCACATTTTACCTGGCTTTTGTTTAGATACTATGTTTGATTTCTCTGCTACTGCAGAATCTGCATGAACCTGCAAGGGGACAGCATGGCATTGCATTGCATCTTGAGTTACCATGTTTTACTGGGGCAGCTTTGTTCTGATGACTGAGTGGCCTCAGCAGGAAGAACATGGCTTTGAAAGCATGTTGTTTTATTATATGCTCATGGCCTTCTTTCTGGCTTGGGTTGTAAAGACTGATGATCTTGGTTATCTGCGCACAGTTTCCTGTACTCCCCTCTCCCTGGGGGGAGCTCTGACTTTATTTGAAAGTGCTGCTGTCAGGGAAGGTTTTTCCCTTGAGGCAGGAGCCTTTTATTTTCAACAGGATGCCCCACAGTGTGTGATTCTGCACTCACTAGCTTTAGAGAACTGGTCGCATCATTTAGACCAGAGGAGGACTTACTGTATGATGTGATTCTGGGAGTCGGCTTTTCCACTTGTCTGTATTTATACGTACAGGGTGTGAGAACACCAACCCTGCAGCTCTCTGCCATGCAAGAAGGAGACTACACTTACCAGCTCACAGTGACTGACACGATAGGACAGCAGGCCACCGCTCAAGTGACTGTTATTGTGCAGCCTGGTAAGTTCCAACCTTGTAGTGCAGGCTCCTCTGTTGGCTGGTCCTTTGAACCATAGAGGAGAAGAAGGTTTGGGTTCTGAGCTACACAGTGGCAGTGGGAGGCCCCAGTGGTAGTGGGAGGCCCCAGTCCATGGGGACCCTGGCACCTTCGCTTGTCCATTCCGAGTGCTTTCTTCAGAGCTAGAGAGAAAGAGTACTTCACACTTTCATCTTGTGCGCTTGCCCTTGGCTGGTCATCGTGCCTTCGAGGGGACCTAGCAGATAAATCTCTGTTATTTCCAAACCTACCATGCACCATAAGGGAGAGCTTAAAGCCCACTTCCTCAAGAAAGCCCTACCTTATCACTCAGACTCTTTTATTTGGACTCCCATAGCATTACATTTCAAATTTGGCATGGCATTACAAGTTCATTATGTTCTGCCATGTTCTTTCAAAATGGTTCTATATGTTTCAGTCTTATATTCTTCATCGTGAGCTCCTTGACCCACAGTATCTGATTGTTCCTTGGGCAGAGAGGCAGACTCCTCATGGCTTCCAGAACATATGTTCTGGTAGGTCCTCTCCTTTCCCAGCTAGACTGCCTGCTTTTGACCTCTGTGTCTCTGTCTTCTAGAAAACAACAAGCCTCCACAAGCAGATGCAGGCCCGGATAAAGAGCTGACCCTTCCTGTGGACAGCACAACCCTGGATGGCAGCAAAAGCTCAGATGATCAGAAAATTATCTCCTATCTCTGGGAGAAAACACAGTGAGTATTGACACAAAACCCTTATTTATGCAGTCTCCAGACCTTTGAAGAGCAAGATGTCACTTGCTTTTAAAGAGTTCACTTGCTTTTACTGGCTTATCCCAGGGGGCGACGGGGGCGGGGCAGTGACTGAGAAAGAAATGTAAGCAGTCCCAAACTTTGACTCTTAAGAAAATGATATAATTTTTGTAAGAAAAAAAACCATACTTTTCATCAGCTAGTCCCCGGTTAGTACTTTATGGTCCTGGTGCTTTTCAAGGTATAATCCATCTGTCGAAATGCATAGTTTAATTACACTTGAGAGGCAGGATGGAAGGGGTAATGGAGCAGAAAAATACTGTTGCTCAAAATTAACTGGGTAAGGCTGGCAGTGGGGATGGGGCAGAGCAGCTATTAAAGAGAACTGAAAATTCATCTGCACAATGGAAGCATTACTCTGTTATTGTTTCCTTAAAGACACCATTTACCAATTATGTTAGTAAGAGGCCAAAGGCACTAACCAAAATAATAGTAATTAAGCTGGAATTACCTAATCGAACCATTCCTGGTCCTCACAGTTTCTTTCAGCTCCTTTAAACCATAACAAATGGAACTCAGATTGTATGCAGGATCCCACAGGAAGCAAAGGAATTCCAAGGAAGAGTTAAAAAGCATTCTTAGCTTCTAAAGGTAGCAACTAAGGACAGACTGAGTTTTTTGTTTTGTTTTTGTTTTTGACGAGGGCATTCAAAATGGGTGGGAAGGGACTATAATTTGACTGTAGAAACCACTGGACTTTAAATTGGTGAGCTGGAGCCTAGAAAATTTTCCTCGGCTCTTGTCTCTTGTGAAGAACCTATTTTCTCAGTCCGGTGTGTTTGCATCGTAACTTTTTATAGCTAATAAACCTTCATTCGAGTTTTACCAGTCCCTACAGCAGAAGTAGTGCTTAGCATAGCTTCTTGGAGAGTCTGTTTCAAGAGGGACGACTAGGGCCAAAGATTATATGTTTAAACACCAAAATAAAGCAAAAACCTGGAAGACTGTAGATTTCTCTGGTCATCTTGTAATTTTAAACAAAGCTCTGGGGTGTTCTGCTCCTTGAGCAAAAGGGCTCTCTGGTATGTGCAGACTTGTGCCTGGATGTTGCCACAGAGCTCACTCTCGGCTGCAGGCTGCTGTGTGAGGCCACAGGGGAGAAGGAACGATGCAGGGTGTCCTGGGGCCTCCGGGGCCCCTGTCCGGGAGCTGCAGGGAGCTCTGCTTTAGAGCTGCTAAGAAGACGATGGTTTTGCTGAGAGTTCCTCTGCAGCTTTGGCCCATTTCCTTTCCTTGACTTTTCAGTAGGAGGGAGTTTGGCATATGATTAAGAAACGCATTTTGCTTCTTTGCTGGCAAGAGCTGAACCAACTACTGGGCCAGAAATGCTTTTCAGAAACATCACTCTGAAATCATTCTTTTGATCAGGGACCTGCTCAGAGCACTTTCTTCCTTTTACAAACTGGAACAGCCAAGAGTTTGAATGTTCTAGAAACTCATAAAAAGGATAAGGCTAGATGTGTTTGAAAGCTGGTGAATGGAATTTTCTGATCAGCAGGTAGCTGTATTTTGGGGCCAAATGACACTCCGTGCAAATGTAATATTTTTAAACATGTCCTCACAAGGTCTGGGAAACAATAGTTTGTGCATCGGCTGAGGCAGTCATTGTCTGCTCCTGCTGTGTAAGGGACGGGAGGACAGCAGACCCTTTGGTTTCCATCTTTGTCCAGGGGACCCGACGGGGTGCAGCTCGAGAATGCTAACAGCAGTGTCGCCACTGTGACAGGGCTACAAGTAGGAGCCTACGTGTTCACCTTGACTGTCAAAGATGAGAGGAACCTGCGAAGCCAGAGTTCTGTGAATGTCATTGTCAAAGAAGGTACCTCCCTGTCTTGGGTTGGTGCAGCCTCTGGGTCAGATAACTGAGGAATCAGGCATCTCTTTTTTGTCTGCAGAAATTGATTAGAGACAAGGGTGGGGGATAAGTTGGGGGAAAAGGGCAGTTTTATACATTTTTAAAAAAAATGTTTATTTATTTTTGAGAGAGAGATGGGGGAGGAGGGGCAGAGACAGAGAGGGAGACAGAGGATCCAAAGCAGGCTCTGTGCTGACAGCAGAGAGCCCAATGTGGTACTCAAACTCCCGAACCACGAGATCATGACCTGAGCTGATGTTGGATGCTTAACCAACTGAGCCCTCCAGGGGCTCCTGTTACATGCTTTTCTAAAAGAACCTTTAATTGGGAGTGCCTGGAAGGTGAATTTTAACTTCTTGTCTCCCCCGCCCTTTTGTCAATTGAATAGGGAAAGAATTAGGTTTTTTTTTCTTTGCATTTTTATTTTGCCTGTGCTGCTGAGACCTGGGGTTTCTGTGACTCTCCTGCTAGCTGCAGTGACACCTGCTGTCAGACCTTAGAATGACTGGCCTGCACTGTAGTTTGCTCTGCTCCTCCTGTGAGCCCGCTGAGGCCAACGTGAGGTGAGAGTTGATTGGCTTGCCGCGTTTGCAGGCACGTGACCTATGATGGCCTTGGGAGAGGGCTGTAAGCTGATGGGAGATGCACAGGTGGCCTCTGGCTACAGTATCCTGAGCTCAGTAGATAGAGAATATATACCTGAGTAGACAAAGCTGCAGGGGAGCCCAGGAGAAGAGACGTCTCTTTTTCCTTTTTCTCTATCAGAGTATTAAGGAAAGAATAAAAGAAGATGCCCAGAGAATAAGATTTCAGGCCATACTGTAAAGAGAATTTGTGGTATCAGCTGCATGAAAGCTAACCTCCAAGGCTTTAAACCAGTTTGGGCCTTTGTTTCCAATCATCATGTGCTTCCCAAGCAAAGAGACAAAATCCTTCCGGGGGAAGCAGCTAGGAGGACACAGGAGAAAACTATGCTTGTCCCCTCTGTAGTACGGTGTCTCAGAAGAACGTCGCTCTGGACAGGACTGGAGCCTCAGGACCTGTGACACTGGTGGCTTCAAATTTATACTGTTAGTCATGAGCTCCCCGGCCCTGCCTGGGTTTTATTTAGCTTGGAGAGAGGGGAACTGAAACCTGGTCTTCACTGAGTCCTAACCCCCAACTAACTAAAAGTTGGTTTACTGTCAGAAAATTCTACACTGTGTTAGATGCTGGTGTGGATCGGTGCTTAAAACAGTTCTCCATTTAAGATGCTTTTTTTTTTTTTTTTAATAAGTTTATTTATCTTGAGAGAGAGAGGGCATGAGTGGGGAGGGGCAGAAAAAGACAGAGAGAGAATCCCAGGCAGACTCCACGATGGGCTCAACACAGGGCTCCATCTCACGAACCATGAAATTATGACCTGAGCTGAAACCAGTAGTCAGATGCCTAACCAACTAAGCCACCCAGGCACCCCTTAAAATGCTTTTGATATTAATTTCCCCATTAGCATCATGAAGAAGCATTCTTTCTTTTCCAGAATATTATGTTATTCTGATGATGTCTCTTTGGTTAGAAATGAACAAACCACCTGTAGCCAAGATAACTGGGAGTGTGGTGATTACCTTGCCCACGGACACAGCAGAGCTGGATGGCTCCAAGTCCTCAGATGATAAGGGAATAGTCAGCTACCTCTGGACCCGAGATGAGGGGAGCCCAGCGGCAGGGGTAAGTGCCAGGAACTAGAAAGCTATATGGGGTCAAGGTGGTGAGACAGGGAGAGGAGGCTGAGCCAAACATTCCAGCATGTTTTAACCAAGGGGCCTTGTGTCAAACCTGGATTGCCCTCTGAAATCCAAGGATCCTGGATGACTTGCCTGGGGTCACCCTGCACGTTAGTATGGCACGGAGTATGTTCCTTTGCCCTATTCTCGGCAGCTGTGGGCTTCAGAGCTGTTATAAAGTGGAAGCTGCCCAGAGGGGGCTTAGTCCTACAGAAGCAGTACCTGACCCCATGAAAGGAGTGTGGTCTTGCTGTGCAATGTAGCCATGTTGTTCAACTCCATAGGAGGTGCTAAATCACTCTGACCACCACCCGATCCTCTTTCTTTCCAACCTGGTTGAGGGCACCTACACATTTCACCTGCATGTGACTGATGCGAAGGGGGAGAGTGACACAGACCGGACCACCGTGGAGGTGAAGCCTGGTGAGTTCATCTGGAGCCGGGACCGGGTGGGACTGCCGGCTCAGCCCAGCAGGACCTCAGTCCTGGGACCCCTTCCTCCCAGCAAGGACAGGGCCAAGTGGCAAAGCCAGCTTCTAAACACTCGAGAAACCCCAAGCTGTAAAAGCCTGGGAGACTCTGTTGCAGCAGTATCCCTCCTCCCCATGCAGGAGTCAGTGTGGATCCCCATGCCCCAACTCATCTCAGATGGAGAAACTCAGAGAGGGCAGGGCTTGCTCAGCGTCACACAGCAGTTGTGTCAGAGCCAGACCTTTGTGCCCCTAGTCCAGCACTGCCTACTCACCACTTGATACGTGAGAGAGGGCTCTGGGTGCTGCAGGAATCTGAGCGCAGGAATAACTTGAGTCATGATGCCTCATCACCCAGCTGCAGAAAACAATTTATTTTTATAAGTTGAGCCTCAGGCTTTATCTGACAATCTAGGGAAGGTAAAGTAACTGGCATCCTTTACATTTCTCAGATTTGTAGAAATAAAATTTCTTTCTTCAATAGAACTTTATTTTTATTTTGCTTTGAGGCTAGTTTTGTACTAGGGAGGAAGTGAGTGTGGGGTGGGGTAGAGCTCTATAAATTCCTGAGCATCTGATAAGAAGGTATTAACTTTAAATCTACTCTTGTTTATATAGGCCAAGCTCATGTACAGGTGTCTTAGATGGGAAGGGATCTGGCAGGTCTTCTAGTCCTTGTCCTACCTCTATGGAGGACAACAGCCAAGATAGTATAAAGCCTCTTCTGTGTTTAAAATCAGATCATAGATAGTCTAATAATTATGTAAATGATACATCAGAACAGGCAAATGATGCATCCAATTATGGGAATAAGGTATTCTGAATAATCACTTAACTTCCAAGTGTAGCACAGCCTCTAGGACACAGAAATGAAGGACAGTAGTCGCGCACTTCCAGAGCTATAAAAATATTGAGCAGCTGTGATAATGCTCGAAGGAAGTCCTTGTTTCTTGGCTGCCTGGAAATTTTTTGTGTTTACTGCTTTCAAACCTATATAACATTTCCATGATCAATAAGATTGTTGAGATGGACATTTTCCCTCCCAATGCCATAGACAAAGCACAGCAAGGCACTGAAAATCAGACACAGAACAGGAGAGATTGTACGTATCCCCCACTTGGCCTGGAGAGCTCAGCTTAGCCAGCTTGGCAGAAGTTCTGAGAATAGACCTCAAAGTGTTCTTCTTCCCCACTCCCTTCACCAAACCCCTCGCCTCCCTGTTATGGCCTGATCCCCAGCACACGCGTGGTAATTGTCAGGTTGGTATAGAGCTCTGCACGCCAGCCCCAGACCACATTAGTAGCAACTCAGTATGGTCCCTTTCCATTTGCAGGAGGTCAGTTGCATTCCTGAATGCTTTCACAACTTTTTCTCCTGTGCCAGAACAGACACACAGTGGCAGGTCTGTGTTAACTCTGCTGCTTCCAAAGCCATGACTGATCCACATGCTTTCCAGATCCCAGGAAAAACAACCTGGTGGAGATCATCTTGGATGTCAACGTCAGTCAGCTAACTGAGAGGCTGAAGGGGATGTTCATCCGCCAGATTGGGGTCCTCCTGGGGGTGCTGGATTCCGACATCATTGTGCAAAAGATTCAGCCGTACACGGAGCAGAGGTAGCTGGGCAATGAATGGGGGGAGAAAAGGAAAGACCAGGGGCCCCCTGGGCTTATTGACTGAGCTGAGAAATAGTGTGGGTAGATAGAGAAGAGTGGGCTCTCTGACCAAGAACTACTTGGTGTCCATTTCTTTAATGAACTTTTCTCTTCTGGTACAGGTCACATAGTCTGTACTAGATATTGCAACAGGGTACCAGGGTACATGGTCAGAAGAGGTCTGTTATGTTTGAAGGCCATAATCTCATAGGGAAAATAATCAAGATAAACATGTAACATCAGTACAGGGTGCATTTGACAGAATGTGTGGGTGTTATGGAGACACACACAGAGACAAGACCAGTTAATTCTTCCAGAGGAGTTGGGGTCGGGTGTGATCCAAAGATTTCCCAGAAGTAAGACTTCCATTGAGCAAGCATGGAAGGACTAGGAGAAAATTCGTAATAGCTGAAAAGTATGAGCCATGGTCCTGTGGTATAAAAGTATAGAGGTCCCTCTGGAAGAAGTCATTTGGTTCAGAGCACTTAACTAGGTACAGGACATGGTGGAAAATAAGACTGGCTATGTAGATGGAGAACACTCATAAGCAAGTCAGGGAGTTTAGTTTTAATAGTTTGGGAAGGGGAGGCTTCAAGTTAGGTTGTTTTATGTGTGTAAAGTTTTTGTTTTGTTTTCAGAGCAAGGAAATTAGATGTTTGTTTTTTAGGAAGACCCATAATGTGGAGGCTAGACCAAAATAGAGAGAGAGAGAGAGATGGAGGGATGGAGGGAGGGAGGGAGAGACTAAAGGCTAGGGAGCCAGTCAGGAAGCTTTTGAACTAGTCTTAGTATAAAGGTGATAAAACCTAAGTTAAGGTAGTACCAGTGGAATGACAGAAGAGGAGAGAAATGAAAAGAAAATAGAGGTAGATCAGTAGTACTTGGTGATCCTTTGGAATGAAGGGGAATGAGGTATCAAACACGAGGCTTTAGGTTTTGATGTCTGGATAGATGGCAGATGCCATTAATTGAGATTAGGGATACAGAAGGAACCAGTTTCAAAGAAAAAATAACAGTTTTGACTGTTGAATTTATGGTGTCTCATGGGTTATATGGAGAGAGTTTCTGTCAGACAGTGGCAAGTACAGGCTGGAACTTGGAGTGGAAGGAAAAGCCAAAGATGGGGAATCACTGTATGCAGGCAGGAATCAAAGCCAGATGAGTCCCACTGGGGGAAATGTCCAGTGCTCTGGAGAACCCCAGTATTTAAAGATGAGGCAAGGAGAGAAAAGCCAGCAAAGGAAACTAGGAAGCAGTAATAGAGAAGTGGGTGAAAAAGCAGGTGGGGATGGTCTGCTGGAAGTTAAAGAGGTGGCTGGCAGCTGGGGGCTGCGAGGACTCAGATGCCACAGAGGAAGGGTATGGTGAGGACACAGAACAGGTTTTGGCTTTATGATTAGATCGTCAGAACTACAGTGAGAGCATTTTGCTTAGATGTTGGGGGCATAGGGCAAATTCATGTCATGGTTGGAGGATATAGAGATGGTGAGCAGAACACTCTTTGAAGAGGTTGGTGCTGAAAATAAGATGGGAGAGAGATCAAAAGAACACCTTTTAAAGACAGGAGATACTTGAGTACTTTTATAGACTCAGAGAAGGTGCAGAAGAAGAATAGAAGGTGGAGACTGGGGAGGTGGGTTCCAATGGAGGCAGGTCTCAGGGACTGGCCATGGGCAGAGAAGGTGCGCCACTTTCTCTGGAGTTGGGAAGAAGGGTGGGAAGATGTGCTGTTATGGATTTTAGAGGTAGACAGGATGGCATTCGAGAACTTTCATACCAGTGTTCTGGGTTTTGTCTCTGAAAGTGGAGGCTAGGCCATCTGTTTTGAGGAGGTGGGAAGGAGGTGGGCAGCCTGAGGAAAATGGTAAAGGTTAGGAGCAGCAGCTCCAGAAAAAGGATGCTGGCTTTGAGCAGCATTGGGATCTCAGCCAAGGTTAGAGACATGAGGTTAGAGTGGTGGCTCCCAATTCTAGCTACATGTTAGCACCACCTGGAGCTTTTATGAATGTGTCATTACCCAAGGCTCATCCCCAGGGATTATGATTCAGTTGGTCTGGAGTGAGGTCTGGGCACCTGTAATCTCCCATGCTCTCCATGTGCATTTAACACACAGGGTTCACTGGGTCAGAGCATGATAAGACTTTTTTTTTTTAGTGTTTTTATTTATTTTTGAGAGAGAGGGAGAGAGACGGAGTGCTAGCAGGGGAGGGGCAGAGTGGGGGGAGGACACAGAATCTAATGTAGGCTCCAGGCTCTGAGCTGTCAGCACAAAGCCAGACGCGGGGCTCGAACTCACAGACCTTGGGATTATGACCAGAGCTGAAGTCAGATGCTCAATCAACCAAACCACCCAGATGCCCCAGGACTTTCTTTGTAATTTCTGCTGGCAGCCTGGGAGCAGGAACAGGGCAAGTGGCTGCTTGGATTGACCCAAACTGGTGGGGATCAGCTGGGCAGAAGCAGTGCTAAGCACATCAGCGAGAGCGCTGCTGGACGTGTCACGGAAGGGTTTGCCTCTCAGCACGCTTGCTCTCACTGCATCTGGAAGACGATTCATGAGGAAGAGAAGCAGCAGGGTGGCTCTGGGTTTCTGACTTGGACTGATTGGCCAAGTTGAGGAATTCAAGATGAGGACAGGCTTGCAGGCAAGGAGTCCATGATAGTGGGAAAGCATGATAGAGGGAAAGAGCTGACGACAGACGGACCTGGCTTTCAGGCCCTGCTCCATTAGTGTCTGCTCTGGGACGATGGGCAAGGTACTGCCCCTCTCTGATCTAGCCTGCCACTTGTACAAACACTAGTATGCTTTTCTAGGATTGTTACTGAGAGTTAAATAAGAGAATGTTTATATCCCTACCACACAGAGAGTTCTCAATTGTTGGTTATTGTAAGTTTATTTTGGAGGTACCTATGAGAGATATGGATGGGGTGCATGTCCCAGCAAGCTTTTGCAGATGTAGATGTAGCCATTCTGGAAAGACAAGGAGAGGGGAGGTAAGTATTTGAGGGTTACTGGTATATGTAGAGAAATTGAAACTGTTAGCATGAATTAGGTAATTGGGAGAAAATAATGAGAAATGGAACACATATCTTTTATGGCAAAGGTCTGTCTTGATTCTGAAATTTTTATTTTTTAATTTTAATTTTCTATTTAATGTTTTATTTATTTCTGAGAGAGAGACAGACAGACAATGTGAGCAGAGGAGGGTCAGAGAGAGAAGGAGACACAGAATCTGAAGCAGGCTCTAGGCTCTGAGCTGGCTGTCAGCACAGAGCCCGACGCAGGGCTCGAACCCACAAATAGTGATTCATGACCTGAGCCAAAGCCGGACGCTTAACTGACTGAGCCACCGAGGTGCCCCTTGATTCCGAAATTTATAATACCCTACCCTAGTCTCACTGTGCAATGGACTTTATGAAGTCTTTTATGACAGCACTTCCCAAACTTTTATGTCATAATACACATGGGCAGTGATGCTATGTGTATGGCACTCTGGGATAAATACACAAGGCTGTTAATACTGGAAGCAACTGGTCTGGGGCCTCCAGGTCCCAGCCAGCCACCCTGTGTGCTGAGGGGATCAATATGTTGGGTACACCTACAGCCCAGTGTGACCCACTTATTGAGAAGGCTTGGTTGTGAGATGGAGTCGTCAAGGGGGCTCCGCAAAAGGCCTCTTAAGGCCAAGGCATAGAGAGCAGACTTTGTGCCCACGTTGAGGTGAGATCAAAACATGGCCTGCCTTGGACAGAAGCTGACAGAAAGCAAACAGATTCTGGACATGGGGTAGCATAATTTTGCACCAACCACACCACTGTGTAGGTTCTTTCTTGTTGCTGTCATAGTAATGATCATTTGGCTGTTCGGACCCATGGTGAATACTTTGATGCCATCCAACAGTACACATTTGTCAGAGCATTGTGGTTTGTCTTACAGGTAATCTGGGCACAGACCCAACAGCACCACACCACAGTCTTAGCTGTTAAAAGGCTGACAGCAGAGATGTAATTGTAACCAAATCCCCATTTTCCTGACCTCCAGTTACTTGTTTGGAATGGGTCCCCTTGTTAGCTGGGACAGCTTAGGGCATTTCTAAAAGCATAGGTATTGGAGTCAGACATACCAGGGTTGGAATTTGGCTCTGCCATAATTAACTGTGTGACCTTGGGCAAGTTACTTAACCCCTCTGAGCCCTAGTGTTGTCCTCTGTAAAATGGAGATGACGCTGATACCACCTTTCTCACTGGCTTGCTGTGAGAGAATGCGTCTAGTACTTCTAGTACAGTCTAGTACAGTGTCTGGCACAAAGTGCCTAGCAAATGGCAGCGACTGCTATTGTTGATGATGGCTTCAGCTCATTCATACTGTTGCATGTCTCTGCAGCACCAAGATGGTATTTTTTGTTCAAAACGAGCCTCCCCACCAGATCTTCAAAGGCCATGAGGTGGCAGCAATGCTCAAGAATGAGCTGCGGAAACAAAAAGCAGACTTTCTGATATTCAGAGCCCTGGAAATCAATACTGTCAGTGAGTAATTCTGGGAAGCTGGGAATACAAGCCTGCCCAGTGCCCACAGTTCTCCACAGCCCTGCTGTTCTCACGCTTCATCACCTAGTCTTGAGGAACACGGATATAATCGCTTAGCTCCAGTGTCAAGGAAGAGTCCTGACTTGTAGAGGTTTCTCACCTGGGGTCCATGGGCCTATCAGCCAGCGTTCAGAGGGGCGAGGAGATGGAATGGGAAGAAAATGACATCTTTATTTTCACTAACCTTTAACTGAAATTCATCATTTCCCTATATCATGAAGGTGGGCAACAAACTCCATTAATATTAACAGAACCTGTGACTTTAAGGCACTAGGAATCACAGATAACTTCATAGCACACTGCTTGATGAAATACCATTACTACTCATCACTACTTCAAATTATGACAATTATTAGACCTGCTTCTAAATCTTGTTACTTGTTTTCATAAAGACACATATATAACTAGCTTAAAATTTTATATCCTTAAATATTTAAAAAACATGTGCAATATAATTGTTCTCCTTTGTAATACCATGTATTTTATTTTGGCAATTAAATGGCTGCAAAGAAGAGGGTGTCTGTGGGCCATGAAAGATGAAGTACTGCCGGCGGAGAGTAGCAATAAGTAAAAACGGCCGGAACTGTCTTCAGGTGGCCTGACTGCTCCAATTTTATCTGACGTGATCATTTGGCGATGATCACGGGCAAGGTGCCCGAGCTGTAAAAGCCCTCGGGGTGGGTCTCCGAGGAATTTCCCCACCGGCCACAGAGCAGGGACGCTGAGCAGGAGCACTGGCAGCTGCCGGTCTGGCTCTGACTCCTGTTGACCTTTTCCCTTTCCTGCTACTTTGCAGCATGCCAGTTGAACTGTTCTGACCATGGCCACTGCGACTCATTCACCAAACGCTGTATTTGCGACCCTTTTTGGATGGAGAATTTCATCAAGGTGCAGTTGAGAGATGGAGACAGCAACTGTGGTGAGTTTTCTGCCTGGCGCTGTGCCAGCCGGTTTGGCGCTGAGTGTAGTTCTGAGTTGAGCAGGTGGGTGTTGGTGTTTCCGAGGCAGATGAGCAAGCAAGGAGAAGAACTCTGTATATTTTCTGTTTGCAGAGGACTTTTACTTCCTTCCTCCATGCTGCTCAGGGTTAGAGGAGAGCTATGAAGCCGTCTTGTACAAAGAACCAAACTTAAATCAGACCAACTGCAAATTGCAGCCAAATCAGACCAGCTGCAAGGCCTCCCGTCTTTTCGGGGTGTCTCTGTTCAGTAGCCTAGTGGAAGCCTGCAAGCGTCTGTTCTTTTCCTTCTGGGAAAGCTCCTTACAGCCTGCTACACTTCCCCAGGGTCTCAGCAGGGATGATTCACAAAATTGAAAGCTTCAGCTGCCTACAACTGCAAGGTCTCACCTTCCCTGGATGGCCATGGGGGACATTCCTCTCTGCAGAGCAAGGCCACCTGCCTGAGGCTGGGGCAGCCCAACTGGCCTGCTGGACCCTGTCTCTTCACAGCTCTCACCATTTTGTTTCTCTTGGCAGAGTGGAGCGTGTTGTATGTTATCATTGCTTCCTTTGTCATTGTTGTTGCCCTGGGAATCCTGTCCTGGACTGTGATCTGTTGTTGTAAGAGGTAAGATGGATTCTCCTTGAAAATTCATTAGAGCTTCTAGTCATATATTCATTCATTAGGGAGATCTGGCACTTCCCACGTGGAAGGTGCTGATTCTTGGGGATTCCTCCCTTCCTGTCACCATTTACGTGGTCTGGCCCACCCAGGGCATGCGCAGAAAGGCTTTTCTCACCCTCTGCCACTCCTGAGGGCAGGAACACACTCCCTCAATGAAGTGGCTGTCACTGCACTGAGGCTCAAACTGGGAAGCGTGGCCATGGCCATGATGGGCCTGGAGTGTGGACCTGAGTCACATCTCTCTAGGGTGTGTGTTCTGTATTCCTCCAGCCCTGTCTCATCACTTGACACATGAGTTCTCAGTTTTTTTCCCTTCCTTTCTCATTGGGATTCACGTGTCTACGTGCTTTCACATAACTGTAGACTTAGATTAGTCATGATTAATTGTTCTGGGTTTTTTGTTTTGTTTTGAGTCTTCCTAATGATATTTAATGGGAATGTTTATTATATGTTTTTTGTTGTTAATAATGATTTCTACATTTCTGTATGCCAGGCACCATGATAACATTTTGTAGGTAATACCTTTTTTTTTAATGCTTATAAGAGCCTTTTCTCATCTTACAGCTAAGGAAATGGGAGGCTCAGGAGAATGGCCTCACTTGTCCATGGACACACAGTTAATAAGTGACAGAGCTGAGACTGAACCTGCACTATAACCTCACATAAAACCTAGAAAGTGAAAATTTTTAATAATTCCCACCAGCCTGAGACAACCACCATTAATAAATGCTTTTCCCCACCCCTCAAGCACAGGGTTTTTGTTCTTTTAATATAATAGGGAGAAACTGTACATGGCTCCATGTTGCCTCTTTCCCTTGCTTGCTGTGACCTACAGCTTAGAAACTTCTGCTGGGCCCTGCACGTAGGCATACTAGTCATGAAGGAATTTTGCTTACAGCTGAGATGAACAAAACACTGGTTTTTTAAAATCTGAGACCTACTTCACTCAAGGAGATAAGGAAGTTCATTCAGATATGCCTGTGTTATGTTTGGAACATGATCAGATTCCTATAGATATCAACCGACCTAGAACAGAGAAGTTACATAGCCTTCCTTGGATGTCTGCAGGCATCAGTCACCTTTCGACCCCCATTGCCCCTCTTCTTATTAGAAAAGCTCAAATCTCATGCTGGGGGAGATGGTTCTTTGAGGCAGGAGTCCATCATCTCCTTGGTTGCTAGTTTTCTGAGTAAAGTCGTTTTTCTTGTCCCAGACGTCTTTCCCCCTTGACATACTGGCCTGTGTGTGGTGAGCAGGTCAAGCTTGTACCCCGTTACATTTGTGTTGTTAACCAGTTTCTCCTTCCTCACCTCTGTGGAGTGGTTGGTGACTCCATGGTAAGATAGTCAGAGTCACCTTCATTTCCCAGGATCGGTGAGGTGTTACTTGAAGAGCAAACCGGAGTTGTCGGCTTCCTGCAGCTGCGAAGCAAGGGAAAACAGTCCTCCCGTTAGGCGGTGCCCCCGGGACAGGGCCCTCTGTGTCGTCTGGCCATCACTGCGTGGTGAGCTCCCTACTCTCACACAGAACCCCCTTCTTGAGAGGCCATGGGGATTGTGTTTTTCAGGCAGAAAGGAAAACCCAAGAGGAAAAGCAAGTATAAGATCCTGGATGCCACGGATCAGGAGAGCCTGGAACTGAAGCCAACCTCCCGAGCAGGTAGTGGCCCTGGGGGTTGGGGGGCAGAGGCCTCTAGATTTGTGCAGTCTCCCTGTGAAGAGCTACTGTCCCCCCTCCTGAATGTGTTGCTAACAGCTGTTTGTTCTAGAAAAGCATTTTGTCTCTTGCTTGTTAAAGGCTGAGGGCTGACCTTGCCCTGCACTGGCAGAAGCTGCCTGCTGAGTGAGCTCTGACCTGGGGCTCATTTCTCAGTATTGCTTCTCTTTGCGGAAGGACTAAGCCTCTTGCTTTCCTTGGCCTGCTCATTCTTCTCAGGGTTGCCTCCTGGCTTTTAGCTGTTCAGGCTGCCCCCTCTAGTCAGGCTCAGGGACCTTGGTCTCTTAGGTCTGACCATTCTGTCCTTTCTGGGCAGACAACAAGGTGTGGCAGCAGTGGGATTGAAGTCAGTGTCTGCCAGCTGGTCTCCTCTTCAGCTGGCCTTCCTTTCCCATCTTCCTCTACCCCATATTTGGCAGATAGACCCATGGGCTCCGCTGGGGCTTAGAACAGGCAGGAGGGCACCTTCCCTGCTGGCCCCAGTGCACAGGACTCATCTGTCAGTGCCTCCCACCAGAGAATTACCAACCGCACAAGCACTGAGACGGCTTTGGTAATGGGGCTGGGAAGGTCACAGTGCACAGGGACTCCCTTTCTTGGCTGGGTGTCGTCATGGGCGGGGTTTCCATTCATCATGAGGCCACAGGACCTGCATCGTCTGTTTGTGGGACTCTGGGGTGGGGCTTATTCCTAAATACTCTGCAAACAGAACTGTTTTATACAATGCATTTTTCAAAGATGCTCATACTTAAAGCTTTGTATTAGGAGAAGCAGAGTTCTGACACACAGGCTCTGCCTTTGGAATTTCAGTCTACTGAGGGAGCAAAGACACATCAAAGCCAAAAAAAAAAAAAAAAAAAAGCCCTCAGGTGGCCTAGGCTCTGCACCCACGGAGCTCGGTTAAAGAACACTGTGGCTTGGTACCTGGAGGTGGTGGGGCTTGTAAAACCGGAGAAGTGGAAACACTGAGAATAGAGCCTGGAGTTAAAAACATGCACAGTCCACCCTCCTCATGGTGGCCAAGGTTGTTTTCGTGTTACCCTGAAAGTTTTCCTACCCCTCAGAATCCTTCAGTGACTGACTCTGGGTCTGGCTAACGTGGCTTTGGGTGAGCTTTCATCTGTTTGCTTCTCTGAGTTCTTTCTCCTTGACCTGGTTCATATGAAAGCTCTTTGTCACCACTCCCTTAACCTACGAATGTCATGCTCATCTCTCACGTGACTGTTTTGGAATTTCTCTCCCTATATTTTACTAGTTATGTATCTGTCCCCTTACCAGTCAGTGACACTGGTGAGGGCAGAGATTGTGTCTTACTCATCTGTGCTTATGGATCGAGACCACTGTTTGCCAGGCCCTCTGCCAGACACTAGTTACACTATGGTGAGCCAGACAGACTCTGCTCCTTGGGCGCTTCTATCAGACAGACAGGAAACACACAAACTCACAGATACACAGCATATGATAACGAAAGGTCTTTGTAAAGAATGACACTTGAACTGAGACCCAAGGGATGAGTAGGAGTTAGCCACATGACTCTGGGAAAGCACATTCCGGGCAAAGGAGCAAAGTTGGTATAGGGCCAGCTGCTGAAAGCAGCAGAGGACATTTGAAGAAATAGAGGAAGGCAACCTACTGGACGTGGTGAGCGCGGGGCCAGTGACACGAGGCTGCACAAGTGACCATGGACAGAGCTGTGGGCTCTTTCAGAGAGTAGTGAGGAGCCACAGGCAGCTTTTTAAGGAGGTGAATGGTCGGATTTGATTTACATTTGAGATCACAACCTGGCTGCTATGTGAAGGAATCAGAGGGACAAGAGCGGGTGAAAGAGGATTCAATGGAATGTCCTAATGGTGGAGAGATAATGAGACAGGGGGAGGTATGTAAATTCCAGGTACCTTTGCAGGGAAGACTTGATGCAGCTTGTGGCATGTTGGCTGAGGGGTGTGGGAGAAAAGGAGACGCGCATGCTGGTCCCAGAGCTTTTTGCTCTGAGCATGTGTGGGTTGGCTTGTCCCAGAGAGGAAATGCCAGAGAAGAGAAGTATTTGCATCAGGATACTTGTGAATGGTGTTGAGGAAATGAGGCTGGAAGATTGGCGAGGACCAAAGTGTGGAATGTTCTGAAAATCAGCCGGAGTTAAGCATTAATTCTGATGGTGACAGGAAGTCTCATCTTGAAAGTGCTGGCTTAGAAAAAGTAGTCTAGTGACAACATGTAATTGATTGAAGGGGAGAGATCCCATGTGGTGGCCAGCAAAACTTCTGCTGTGGTCCCAGAGGGTGCAGTGGTCCAAGAGGGAGGTGACGACTCAGCCAACATAGGATGAAGGATGGGAAGGGTCAGGGTTGACTTCCAACCTGAGGGATGCAGAATGATTCCGTAGACTGAATTAAGACATGAGTGCAGTGCCGGCTGGGGTAAGAAAAGATGAATTCAGTTGAACTCAGTAGAATGGTTGGACTGCAAATGCCAGTCTAAGAATTTTCTAGATGCTGGTGAGGGCCAACACGGAAGTGGGTCACATCCCTTCTGGGGATAATGTAGAAGGACCAAAGAATCCAGAGCCGAGGAACCCATGATGGGCCATCAACAAGGAAGGAGGGCCACCATGAGGGAGTGGTCAACAGGGTTAGCTGCTGCAGACAGGGATAAGAATTGTCCAAGACGATGATACTAGGGAAGTTTCCGGTCACCTGAAGAGCTAGAGTAGAATGGTGTATGGTGGCAGAAGTGAAAGTATAGGTTGTTCGGGCAGTAAGCACATGGTGAGGAAATGGAAGCCCTAAATATTGAAAAGTCCTTTAAAAGTGGAGCGGGGCGAGGCAGAAGACAGAGGTGAGGCTCCTGAGGAGGAGAGAGGGAGTGGGGGGAAAGAAAGGAGTGGATGGGGGACACAGGGCTGGGTGATAGCACCAAGAAGTGCTGTGTTGAAGAAGCAAAATGGGCAGGAGGCAGACGTCCAGTGAAGGGGGGCAGCAAGGGAAAGCCCAGTTGCATCTGGATCGCGAGGAGAAAGAGGAGGCCTTTCTCTGTGGGCGCTGTGTAGCTGAGGGAGTGGTGAGAGCCCCGTTGCTCTTGGTCTTCTCGCTCTGATCAGCAGATTGGTTGTGGCCTCAGCAGATTAGAGGGTGCACCTCGGAGCAGAGCCACTAGCAGGCTGGGGAGAAGGGGATTCAAGCCTGTCGACGTAAGGGATGGAACTGGACAGGTTGAAGCGCAGATTTAGCAGTTCCCTTGCGAAGAACGGTAATGCACGTGGAAGTGAGCAGAGACCCTGTTTGCCAGGAGCCAGCGTACCCGCCAGAGCAAGCCCTCAAGGCCACCCTCAGATTTGCTTTCTGTCCAGCGATTGTGGTTTTTGGGTTTGTTCTGTTTTTGCTGTTCTATTGATTTTCCAAAGCTTTCTTTTGAAGCACATTAGCTTGAACCATATGAAATTAATAATGTTGGACCTCTTTGAAACTATAAAAATTGTAGTTTTTTGTGGTTCAGCCCAATGTGTACAGAAGATCATAAGGACAGCTGGATGGGTTTCCCGCAAGTGAATATGGCCATATAATCAGTTCCCTTTCTTTCCCATCACTGCCTTTCCCCTGACAATCTACTTCTGGTAGTTAATATAAAGGGAGTCACTGTGTTTGGCCCTTTCTGTTCACCATTACATTTATGATCTTCTGATATGCTGTCAGGTAGAGCAGTGGTTTGTCCATTCCCTGCTGAGTAATTTCCACTGCATGAATACATCTGGCAGGTGTGCTGTTGTCAGGCAGTCAAATTCTTTCCAGTGTTGGCTGTTCTGAGGAGTGCGGTTGCAGATGCTCTTGTCCAGGCCCAACTTGTATGGTTTAGTGGGTGAGATCTCTCCATTCTCCAGGCAGAGCAGGAGTGAGTGTGGGAAGACCCTGGGTGAGTGCTGTCTGGCATGGAGCCGGGTGCCTGTGTGCCCCCTCACCCCCAACTCCTGCCTCCTGTCCTCTGTAGCTGTGGAAGGAGGGCTCGAGTAAGGGCTTTGGGGAAGAAGGGAAGCTTCACGTGGGCATGGGAGGGAAGGCCTCACAGGGCACAGAGGGAAAGGGTTGAGAGACCTTGAGTCTCCCTTGGGCTTGGTTCTTATGTTGGCCACTGTTCCCTACCACACTGGAGAAGCTTTCCTGGCCAGGAAGGGGCAGAATGGCTGAGAAGCATCTCAGGACACTCCTTCAGTGTTTCGGGGGATCTGGGTGGGAACCAGGGAAAGGGAGAGTGATTGTTGGATATGGGGGTTCAAACATACCTCACCTGTTTGGTCACTTTTAAGAAAGGAGGTAGGTCAGCTCGAGGGTGGGCGGTGTAGGGCCCAGAGCCCTGCCATGCTGTTTTCTGTTGGCACTTCCCATGCCTCGTCCTGCAGCCTTTTGTGGTCTCTGACTGCCTTTTGCTTTTTCTGGTGTGGTCTCTGCAGCCACAGGGATAGGTAGTGAAGGTGACTGCAGTGGCTTGCAGAATCCCCAGCATCATTTCTGACCTAAGATGCTTCTTCTGGGTCCTTGTTTGTGTGTTCTGATGAGCTGATGGCCTGGGACTGTCTCTGGGAGTCCCTGGTACTCCATTCAGGCTCTCTGCCTCCAGAACTCACACAGTGGAGCCAGAGCAAGCATGTGGGGGACAAGGCTGCATCCTCACTCGACATCGGGAACTTGGGCAAGCTCCTTACCATCCATGCTAAGCTGGGAGATGCTGGAAAGTCGATTCTCTAGAGCTGAGCTCTCGTTTGTTGTGTTTCCCTGCCTCCTGTGGGAACTCCATCCTGTTCATAAAGGAGGATGATAAGACATTCCATGTTTCAACAAGACGAGAATGTCATTGAGTGGCACTAACCAGAAGTAATAGATACTGGAGATAAGGAATCCACATTGCAACCCAGGTCTTGTTACTTCCCCTGTCCCTCTGTTCCTCTCCAGGCTGGGAGAAGGGTACAGGGCGTGGCTCAGGCCAAGGTCTTGTGCTCCTGAGCCTGGATTCTTGTATCTTTTGCAGGCATCAAACAGAAAGGCCCAATGCTGAGCAGCAGCCTGATGCGGTCTGAGTCGGAGCTGGACAGCGATGACGCCATCTTCACGTGGCCAGACCGAGAGAAGGGCAAACTCCTGCATGGTCAGAACGGTTCTGTGCCCAACGGGCAGACCCCACTTAAGGCCAGGAGCCCACGGGAGGAGATCTTGTAGCTACTTGGTCTGTTTCCTCAGGGTAGGGGTGGGCAGTGCGAGTCCAGAGCATTGCCAGGCCGGTTCTCATACCTCCCATGTCTGTGGGCAGCTGTTCTCCCAGCATCTGCTGTTCACTCCACCCTAATACCTTCAACCAGAGCTGCTGGCACTTCAATCCAGAGACCCTCTCCGGGAACCCTGAATGAAGCTGTGAATGAAGAGGTTTCCTCTTTAAAACCCTTCTGGTAGGCCCCCCGCAAATGTCCTCACCTCAGGGCCTCCTTTTTTGCAAAACCCTCCTCTGCTCCAAGGGGCATCTAGCTGGTTCCCGGCCGCCACCCCAGCTCCCTGTTAGCAGTGTTGCTGCTCCCAGGGTGTCCCCACGGCAAGTCCTGGCTGTAGAACCAAGCACCACCAGCCTCCTGCTCCAAGAGCCTGACTGTGGGCACGTTCTTTGTACTCTTTTTTGGGACAGAGCCGTACCCTTTCGCTAGGTCCAGAGAAAGTGGCACCCCGGTCCTCACCACTGATGCCCATGTCCAGCCTGAGTTTAGGGGAAGACTGGATGTTTCAGGAATGGAGAGCCCCTCTGGCTGCCGGGGCATCTGTCAGACAGCTGGGCTGGCCACAGACTCTTCTTATTCCTGACCTGCCGCTTCAGCGCTCAGGCCCCCATGCCCTGCCCGCAAGAGACAGTCACACTGACTGGAATGTGACGGCATGAGCGCATGTGTGCGACTGCCCCACGGCGCTCTGTGTCTGCCTGTCTTCTCTGTGCGTCCCCTGCATGTGTGTTAGAATGTGCGCACATCAACTCCTCATCGGGCTCTCGGCTATTTGCAAGGCAACCTTGACCTGGACAGACTTTTAGCTCCTTGGAGCAGAGATTTCCTGAATCCCTCTGGCCCTATCACTGGTTCCTCAGCCATGGTCATCCTGGGGGTTGAGGAATGGGAGCTTTGGGGGAGTGACTTTTTGAAAAGAAACTTAGTTTACACTACTGCACTACTGTCTGTTGTGAGATGATTAAACATGCTATTTAATTGTATGTGTGCCTGCTGGGTGTGCTGCTTTGTGCTACGTTGCTGACCTGTACCACGGGTCCAGCCACCTGTGCATCCTTGGGACGTGATGGCCTCCAGTAAGGAAGTTGTGGGCCTTGGCGTCAGTGTGTGTGGCCGGTGGTGCTGAGATTCGCCGCCGCTGCCTAGTCACTGTGGAGAGGTGCAGGCTCCTGGCCTCTGCTGGCCAGCTGCTCCCCTCTGGGTTTCAGGGAAGGGGTTTTCTGTCCTCTTCTCCAACCTTCTGTTAACACAAAAGTGATTCATTCCCCCACCTTCACCCCACCCACTGGACCAAGCAGGGAATTCAGACTGTCCTAATGCTCAGGGTGTGGACTTAAGGTTTCTGGGCCCTCACACTTCCCTTTTGGATTTCTAAAGCAGTAGGGGCATCCTCATGCCCCAGAACATGGGGCAGTGTTCATGGAGTAGCTTGCACAGCACCTGGGGTAAAAGGAGGGCTGGTGTGCAGCCTGGCTCTCCCAGGAAAGGGAGGGGAGAGGACAGTGGAGCTCACACTCTACCCAAGGCCCTGCGCACGAAAACCCACTGGGTGTGAGCAGAACTGGCTGTTTTCAGATACAGAAACTGAGGCATAGCAAGTAATAACTCAGTCTATATACTATAAATGACAAAATTAGAACTTGGACCCCACAGTCTGTTTGGGCTGGATCAAAAGCCTGGGACGCTTGATGCTAGACTGTGGGGCACCAACTGTGGACTTTCTGATGGAGTAGGTCTGGCACAGGAGGAAGTACCTTTCTACCAAGTTCCCAGGAGACACTATGCTGCAGGTCCAGGGAGCACACTGTGAGAACCTCTGGTCTGGAAGCGCGTATCTAGTGCAACATGAAGAGGAGCGGCAGGCATCCCATCCAGAAGGAGGTTGGAGGTAATCACAGAAGCAAAAGCTTGAATTGCTCCAGGCCAGGAATACAGGTTTCCTCAGTGGTGCAGGTCAGGCTACACAGAAGGTGGGCAGGTGACCAGTTCTTGAGGAGGTGGGTGTGTCAGAAAAGCATTAAAGGATTCAAGAAGGAGCTACAGGGCTTGATCATTTACTGGCTTTCTGGACTTTCCTGTTTTGGGGTGTGGGGCTCGTTTCTACATCTTACTGACCTCAGCCACAGCTCACTGAAAGATATGCTTTTTATCTTTGAGATGACGAATTTTTCATCCCCTACTTCTCCCATCAAAAAAAGGACAAAACCCAGAAGCCAATGCTGTTTTCCTCTATTAGGCGTATTTCCAGCTGAGTACAGGAAATATTCAGCATCACAAAGACACCAGTGTCCTCTTACTCATCATCCCATCCTAGTCCTTGGCACAGTGGCTGGTACGCACTTTAGAGTGTGCCTGTGGGAGCACAGTCTAAAAGCTGTAGTAGGGATGTGGGAGACGTGGCTTCTCAAAGGAAAATGTCAGCTGAACAAGAGAAAAGATGGCGGCAGATCTTGTCACTGCTGAGCTGACACTCCAGGGCAACATGGCCTATTAAGTTCCCAGTGGTATTACTTAGGGAGGAGAATAAAGAGAAGGAGTTAAGGTATGAACAACAAAATAAGATGGAGGGTGGGGACTCAAATGATGATTGAAATTAAAGCAAGCTAAGGTCCTTCCATAGGAAGGCAGTAAAAAATGCTGGATTTAAGTCAGGTAGTCATGTTATAAATATTGGAAAAGCCATTAACAATTGGTAACTGGAATATGTAACATCTGCACCAAAGGGGGCAGGGGGGGGCGGATACTTCAAATAACGAAACAGTACAGGAATGAAGGAGAAAGTAGGTTTTTAAAAAACCTGTGACCACTTAATGGGCAAAAGTTCTCAGAGTAGATATTAAAACCACCATCACTGCCACCACTTCCAAACTGAAGTTAACAGATTGGATATATTTGTAAAACTATATTTACAAGAGAAACACATAAAATATAACATTGAAAGACTGAAGAAAAAAAAAAAAACACCAGTAAAGATATACTAGGGGGTTTGGTGCCTATGAAGATGATAAAGTGGCATAGGTACTGGTTCTCCTCCCCAAAAAGTAACATACCTTAGGAGATGGCGTAAATCTGAGGAACCATCACCAAACCCAGCAACAAACCACCCCCAAATCCTGTAAGTATGCTGAGGAGTCTCCTATTATAACTGGGAGGTAGGGCATGAGTGAGAGGTCTACCTTTGCCACACATGGAATAATCTGTCAAGTCACTGGTGTCAGTGGGACACTGTCATAAGCTCTGCTGGGATGAAAAGGGATGTGCTGGGCTGCTCTTCAGATTAAAAAAACCCTTCCCTCTCCAAAGCCCCAGGGCTGATAGATGACAACTAGGAAGCTGCCGCTGCTTCCTAACGATCTGAAGCAACTACTGGTAAAGCAGTCAACAGTGACTTTGAGGTGTTTATTACTCTCCCTTTCTTAAGCTCACTGGGATGGACACGATAGAGCCTGGTCTTGGCCTTTCATCAAAAATTTTACCAGACAGGAGCTGGTGTGCTGAAGAAACATGAGCTCATTGGCCAAAATAACCAGATGCTACTGGGATGTACAACCTTCAGCCCCCAAAGATAACAAACTAAATACATTAGTTAAGAACTAAAAATAAGTGCACAGGGAAATATTAGCAATGTGAAACAGGAATAAGAAGTACAGGGAAATACCCAGGATGAAAAACATAATGAATGGGATAGAGGGACAGATACAGGTCAAAACTAATCAGTTAGCATCCTGAGGACCTTTACCAATAGAAAGCAGGAAAGGAAAAAAACACACAGCAGTCCAGGGGAAGAGTAGATGTGCCCACATGTGAATAACTGGGAGTCCTAGAAGGAAAAGAGAAAAAGTAGAAGAAATATTTGACATAACAAGACCAGAATTTAAAGAAAGATGAAAGAACTCATGAGTAAGTAGGGGAAACATACAACCAGAAACACTGTAGTAGTGATACAGTTGAGTGATGGTTTTAAAAACGACCTAAGAAAAGCAAAAATTCAGAAAGCTCCCAGAAGAAAAAAAGATCGATTATAAAGGGAGAAGAATCAGACTGACATCAAGGTTTTTAAACAGTATTCTAATGTGAGAGAATCATATTTCCAAAATGCTGAAGAAAAAGATCTTTGAACTCAAAATTTAGATCAAGAAAAATTCATTCGAGAATGTAATAAAAAATATTCTCGGGGCACATGGCTGGCTCAGTTGGTGGAGCATGTGACTCTTGATCTTGGGTTTGTGAGGTTGAGCCCCACGTTAGGGGCAGAGTTTACTTTAAAAAAATTATCAGGAATATAAACCTTCAGAATTTTTTTCACAAAAGAGCCATTTAAAAATTATTCTTGGAAGAAGCAGTCAAATAAAAAATAAATTTAGACTTGAGAAGAGATACCGGAAGTAATGGTAAGCAAATAAAATATTCTGGTAAAGTCTGTAATCTGAAACAGCTAGGGCCAATGGAAAACAAAATGAAGTATATCAACAATCCAAAACCAAAATTCCAAAGAATATTAACATGGTATGTTAGGAAGACCAAGAACATAAGCGTATAATAAGTCTTATCAGGAAGATTTAGATGGCAGTTAAATCAATAGGGGTAAACGACGATTAATATTGAGTAAAACTGAAAAAAAAAAAAAACAACTGGAATGTATTACCACTTTATATTTTTTAGTAATCTCCATACCCAATGTGGGGTTCAAATTCACAACCCCGACATCAAGAGTTGTTCCCTCAACTACCAGCCAGGTACCCCTGGCATGTATTAATTCTTTTAAGCAGGTAGAAGAAAATTTTCCACTGCTACTCAATGGAAAGCAAGAGGGAAAAAGTACAGTAAGTAGAAACTGAAATAACAGCAGAACTAGGTCAGCTGGGAAGATGACAGAGTAAGAGGACTCTAAGCTCACCTTGTCACACAGATACATAATACATCAATGTAAATAACCTAGAAAACGATCTGCAGACTGGCAGAACAAAATCTACTGAAGGTAGAGAAGAGGCCCTACCCAAAGAAGGTAGGAAGGGTGAAGATGTGGTCTGCAGTCGGAACAGAGCCAGTGGTGTGAAGAAGGGCAAAAAACAGACTTTCACACCTGGGAGCCCATGAACAGGATGTATACCTCTGTTAATAATTGCCTTTGAAAGCAAGAGGAGCAGGATTTTGTGAGTTCTTACACCCGGGTGGATTTAAAGCCTGGAGTTTTTAAATTCTGCAGGCTCAGCTCTGAGAGAGCCTGGAGGGCATTAAGAAGTAGACTCCTCCTCCCCCACCCCTGCCTCCGCGAGACCACACAGTCAGTGCAGATACAGCAAGGAAATCAGCCATTTGAAAAGCACCAGGGGCAGCTGAGAGGTGAATGATTTGCTCTCATCTATAGAACATGAACTGGAGAGACAGGGACAACCAGGAACAAAGTTGCTGATAGGTACCATTTCCTTACCCCACCCCCAAGTATAAACAACCCAACCAGCAGGGTTCTGGGTCTGACACTTGTTACCTAAACTGCCTGCACCAACACTCCCCACCCCTCCTTCTGTGGACCTGTCCTTCCCAATCACATTCACCTTAAGTCTTGGGTTGCCAGCTGCATTCCAAAAGACCAGTGTAAACACTGCCAATGCATCTCCTAACATGTTTTTTGGGACTTCAGTTCTGGAAGTGGGGGGGGTGGGGGGGCATCAGGTCTCACTTCCCAAGCAGATCACTACACACATTGTTAAAATGTGCCCTATCTCTACTGGGGACCAAATACTGCCCACACTAGGCAAAGAAAGCCTCTGCAGACAGCTGGACTGAAAGAAGAAGCTAAGACAAAACTGTAGAGAAGATACAACACACATAAAAGACACTTCCTGAAGTGCCAGGCCCTGGGGAACAGGGATACGGCACTGCAGGGCACTAAAGGACCTCTTCTTCATAAGGCTAATCTTCTTAAGGGGCGCCTGGGTGGCTCAGTCGGTTAAGTGCCCAACTTCAGCTCAGGTCATGATCTCACAGTTCGTGGGTTTGAGCCCCGCATCGGGCTCTGTGCTGACTGCCAGCTCAGAGCCTGGAGCCTGTTTCAGATTCTGTGTCTCCCTCTCTCTGACCCTCCCCTCCTCATGCTGTCTCTCTCTCTCAGAAATAAATAAAACAAAGAATTTTTTTTAAAAAGGCTAATCTTGCTAAAAGGAAAAAGAATAGCTAACTTTCCTAACAGAAACAGACACAGAAAGCTAGACAAAAATATGTACCAAATGAAAGAACAGGACCAAACCACAGTAAGAGACCTAAGCAAAACGAATATAATATGCCTAATAGAGAATTTAATAATCCTAAAGATACTCATTTAAGAGTGGGTGACATCAATGAGACGTTTAACACAGAGATAAAAAAAAACCAAGCAGAGATCAAAAATACAATAAACGAAATTTAAAATACATTTGATGGAATAAATAGCAGGCTGGAAGAAGCAGAGGAATGAATTAACAACCTGGAAAACAGGGTAATGGAAAGTAACCAAGCCGCGCAGAGGAAATAAAATTATGCAAATTGAGGATAGTCTAAGGGAATTCAATGATACCTACCACGTGTAGTAACATTCACATTATATGGATCTCAGAAGACAGAGAAAAGGGGGTCGAAAATTTATTTTAAAAAAGTAATAGCTGAAAACTATCCTAATCGGAGGAAGGAAACATATCCAGATCCAGGAGGCACAGAGTTCCGCCCTCCCCCCAAATTCAACCCAAGGAGGTCCACACCAAAAACACAGTGATTAAAATAGAAAAAAAAAGTTCTAAAGAAAATTTAAAAGCAGCAAAAGGCAGCAGTTACATACAAGGGAAACCAAAGAAGACTATCCGCAGATCTTTCAGAAGAAACTTTGCAGGCCAGAAGACAGTGATATGATATATTCAAAGTTCTGAAAGGGAAAAATCTGCAGCTAAGAATATTCAGGAAGGTGATCATTCAAAATATAAGGAAAGGTAAGGAGTTTCTCAAACAAAAAGTAAAGGAATCTGTGACCACTAAATGAGCCCCACAAAAAAATACTAAAGGGGACTCTGAGTGGAAAGGAAATACCCTGAGGAACAGTATGAAAAGTTAAAAAAAAAAAAATCACAAAAACAGTAAAAGTAAGTTTCTGTAAAAATCACTCAAGAAATTCATAAAAGGGGGGCGTCCGGGTGGCTTAGTCGGTTAAGCGTCCGACTTTCGCTCAGGTCATGATCTCGCGGTTCGTGGGCTCAAGCCCCGCGTCGGGCTCTGTGCTGACTGCCAGCTCAGAGCCTGGAGCCTGTTTCAGTCTGTGACTCCCTCTCTCTCTGACTCTCCCCTGCTCACGCTGTTTCTCTCTCTCCTAGAAATAAATAAAACATTAAAAAAATTTAAAAAAAAAATTCATAAAAGGATGTAAAATATGACAACATATATGTAAAAAATGGGGAGGAGTAAAGACTAGGTTCAAAACTAAGTGACCATAAACTTAATACAGATTGTTTTATGTAAAAGATGTTTTATAAAAACCTAATGGTAACCACAAATAAAAAAAATCAGTAACAGGTATGCAAAGAATCAGAGAAAGAAATCCAAATGTATCATTGAACCAAATGAGCTACCCAGGTGGCCCTGGAAATACAAATGTATCATTAAAAAAAACCAACAAACCATAAGAGAAAGAGAAAGATCAGGAAAAGTCTCTAAAAACAACCACAAAACAAGTGACAAAATGGCAATACATACATATTTATCAGTGATTACTGATTTTAAATGGACTAAATGCTTTAGTCAAAAGACACAGGGTAACAGAGTGGATCAGGAAGACACAGGGTAACAGAGTGGATCAGGAAACAAGACCCACCTCTATGCTGCCTAAAAGAGACTCGTTTCAGACTAAATGACACTTACAGATTGAAAATAAGAAGATGGAGAAGTATTTATGCAAAATGGATGTCAAAAGAAAGCTTACATGGGGGCGCCTGGGTGGCTTAGTCGGTTAAGCGTCCGACTTTCACTTAGGTCATGATCTCGCGGTTCGTGGGTTTGAGCCCCGCGTCGGGCTCTGTGCTGACTGCCAGCTCAGAGCCTGGAGCCTGTTTCAGTCTGTGACTCCCTCTCTCTCTGACCCTCCCCTCCTCATGCTGTCTCTCTCTCCTAGAAATAAATAAAAACATTTAAAAAAAAAAAAAAAAAGCTTACATGGCAATATTTATGTTGGACAAAACAGACTTTAAAACCAAGACTGTGGAGCACCTGGGTGTTCAGTAGGTTAGGCAGTCAGACTTGATTTTAGCTCAGGTCATGATCTCATGGTTTGTGAGTTTGAACCCCACACTGGACTCTGTGCTGATAGTGTGGAGCCTGCTTGGGATTCTCTCTCCCTCTCTCTCTGCCCCTCCTGTGTGTTCTTGTTCTCGTTCTCTCTCTCTCTCTCTCTCTCTCAAGCTAAATAAAGACTGTAACAAGAGACAAACAAGGACACTATATAATAAAGGAGACAATCCAACAAGCAGATATAATAATTGTAAATATTTATGCACCCAACATGAGAGTACATACATACATAAAAGAGTTAATAACAAACCTAAAGGAAATAACTGATAGTAATAACAGTAGAGGACTTTACTACCAAACTTATATTGATGGACACATCATCCAAAGAGAAAATCAACTTAGAAGAAATGGATAAATTCCTAGAAACATAACCAACCAAACTGAACAGTAGGAAGAAACAGACATTATGAATAGATCAATTACCAGCAACAAAATTAAATCAGTAATCAAAAAACTGCCCCCAAACTAAAGTCCAGGACTATATGGCTTCACAGGAAAATTCTACTAAACATTTAAAGAAGAGTTAATCTTTTCTTCTCCAATTATTCCAAAAAATAGAAGAGGAAAGAAAACAGCCAAATTCATCCTATGAGGCCAGCATCAACCTAATACCAAACCCAGATGAAGACACCACAAAAAAAGAGAACTATAGGCCAATCTCTCTCATGAATATAGATGCAAAAATCCTCAACAAAATATTAGCAAACCAAATCCAATAATACATGAAAAAAATACACCACGATCAGGTGGGATTTAATCCCGGGATTCAAGGGTGGTTCAGTATTTGCAAATCAACCAACATAACTGTGTATCAGTAAGAGAGTAAAAACTATGATTTCAATAGCTGCAGAAAAAGCATTCAAAAGTACAACATCCATTCATGATTTAAAAAAAAACCCTCTGCAAAGTAGATCTAGAGGGAATATACTTCAACATAATAAAGCCTTTATATTAAAAACCCACATCCAACATTATACTCAATAGTAAAATACTGAGAGATTTTCTCCTAAGGTCAGGAACAAGAGAAGGATGTCCACTCTCACTTTTATTCAATGGCAATGGATGTCACAGCCATAGCAATTCTACAGCATAAAAAACAAAAGGCATCTAAATTGGTAAGGAAGAAGTAAAACTCTATCTGCAGATGACAAGATACTATATACGGAAAAACCTCAATACTCCACAAAAAAAACTAATAATGAAGCAGCAAAAAGTGAAATTAAGAAAACCATCCCGTTAAAAAATTTTTTTTAATGTTTATTTATATTTGAGAGAGATGGTGTGTATGTGAGCAGAGAAGGGGCAGAGAGACAGAATCCAAAACAGGCTCTAGGCTCCAAGCTGTCAGCACAGAGCCTGATGTGGGGCTCGAACTCACAAGCCATGAGATCATGACCTGGGCCGAAGTCAGACGCTTAACTGACTAAGCCACCCAGGCATCCCCAAACCATTCCATTTTTAATTGCACCAAAACCAATAAAATATCTTAGAATAAACTTAACCAAAGAGGGGAAAGGCTTGTACTATGGAAACTATAAAAAACTGATGAAAGAAATTTAAGCTGATGCAAAGAAATGGAAGGACATTCCATGTTCATGGAATGGAAGAACAAATTTTGTTAACATTTTTTTTTTTTTAATGTTTTATTTATTTCTAGGAGAGAGAGAGAGACAGCGTGAGCAGGGGAGGGTCAGAGAGAGAGGGAGTCACAGACTGAAACAGGCTCCAGGCTCTGAGCTGGCAGTCAGCACAGAGCCCGACGCGGGGCTCGAACCCACGAACCGCGAGATCATGACCTAAGCGAAAGTCGGACGCTTAACCGACTAAGCCACCCAGGCGCCCCTTTGTTAACATTTCTATACTACCCAAAGTTATCTACAGACTTAATGTGATCCATATCAAAATTACCAACACCATTTTTCACAGAACTAGAAGGAACAATACTAAAATTTGTATGGAACCATGAGACCTCAAATAGCCAAAGCAATGTTGAAAAGAAAAAGAAAGACAAGGCGCACCTGGGTGGCTCAGTCGGTTAAGTGTCCAACTGGTCACGATCAGGTCACGATCTCATGGTCCATGGGTTCGAGGCCCGCGCCAGGCTCTGTGCTGACAGCTCAGAGCCTGGAACCTGCTTCACATTCTGTGTCTCCCTCCCACTCTCTCTCTGCCCCTCTCCCACTCGCTCCCTGTCTCTATCTCTCAAAATAAAGACATAAAAAAATTTAAAAAAGACAAAACTGTAGGTATCACAATTCCAGATTTCAAGTTATATTACAAAGTGCTAGTAACTGAAACAGTATAGTACTGGATTAAAAATAAACACACACACATCTATTGAACAGAAAAACCAGAAATGAACCCACAATTATATAGTGAACTCACTCTTGACAAAAGAAGAATGAATATTCAATGGGAAAAAAGTCTCGTCAACAAATGGTGTTAGGAAAACTAGACAGCAATATGAGAAAGAATTAACTGGACCACTTTCGTCATACATAAAAACACTCAAAAATGGATTAAAGACCCAAATGTGACATTTGAAACCATAAAAATCCTTGAACAGAGCACAGGTTTTTTCTGTTTCTCTGACTTTGGCTGTAGCAACAATTTTCTAGATATGTCTCCTGAGATAAGGGAAATAAAAACAAAAATTAACTATTGGGATTACGTAAAAAGTTTCTGAACAGTCAAGTAGACAAAACTAAAAGGTAACCTATTAAGTGGGAGAAGATATCTGCAAATGATGTATGCAATAAAGGGTTAGTATCCAAAATCTATAAACTGATATAACTCAAGACTCCCAAAACAAATAATCCAATTAATTTAAAAATGGGCAGAAGACACTAACAGACATTTCTCCAAAAAAGACATACAGGTGGCCAAAAGACACATGAAAAGATGCTCAACATCACTCATCATCAGGGAAATGCAAATCAAAACTATGATAAGGTATCGTCTCATACTTGTCAGAATGGCTAAAGTCAAAAACACAAGAAACAAGTGTTGGCAAGGATATGGAGAAAAAGGAACCCTCGTGCACTGTTGGTAGGAATGCAAACTGGTGCAGCCAGTGTGGAAAACAGTATGGAGGTTCCTCAAAAAAATTAAAAATACAACTACTCTACAATTCAGTGATAGCTGTACTGGGTATTTATCCAAAAAAAACCAAAAACACTAATTCCAAGGGATGCACATACTCCTATGCTTACTGCAGTATGTACAATAGCCAAACTATAGCAGCAGCCCAAGTGTCCATTAATAGATGAATGGAGTATTATTTAGCCATAAAAATGAATGAAATCTTGCCATGTGCAACAACACAGAGGTAGAGAGTATAATGCTAAGCAAAATAAGCCAATCAAAGAAACACAAGTATCATATGATCTGATATGTGGAATTTTAGAAACAAGCAAAGGAAATAAAGAGACAAATCAAGAAACAGACTCTTGGCTATAGATAACTGATGGTTACCAGAGGGGAGGTGGGGGGGACGGATGAGTGAAATAGGGGATGGGGATTAAAGAGTACATTTATCATGATGAAAAGAAAAGCAACATCAGAAATACGTTGTAAAAGCACTAGCCAAATGAATATAAACATCTTAAACTTAACTGAAGACAGACTCCCACCCCTCTTTGCCATTCTTCACCTGCTCCCCCTGCACATAGACATTAGCAGTTGAGGAAGTAAACCCTATGGAGTAACTAGTGTGCCTGGAGCCCATGGAGATACAATGGTGAGGGGTGTGGCTGTGAAGAATACCAGCAGAGCAAATGGGGTGGTGAGTGACTGGAATGGTAAGGAGACTGATTACATTGTATACATAAGTTAAGTGATCCGGAAAGTAAGTATATACATTGAGAAAAATAGGGACCAGGCTTTTCACTGTTTTGTAAAAGGATTTATGGCTTGAAAGACCCCAAGGTTTTGAACTGGAATTGGAAGAACTGGTAAGAACTCACAGGCTAAGTAAACACGCAGATGAATAGTTGTACATAGTTATATATGTATTTGTTTATGGATTGGCTGATTCTATATACACCAGGACAAAGACACAATTTTACCTTAGTAGCAATGAGCACCAAGTACTAAGGCATTAGGTTCCACAACTGATTCCAAGGTTATGGCAGGGAAAATACAGAGTAATCTTGGAACATCTTGTTTTGAGTAAGTAAATGCTGAAAAAATGATGCAGACAAATCAGAAGGACATAGGAGCCAGCCAGAACAGGCTACCACTGGTTAAATCTAGAACAGTTTGACTTTTAAAGCAAATAGAGCATCAGATTGCAACCTAATGAATAAAACAGGAATCCGTGAGTCTAAACTGATATAAACAAGAGAGTAAAAAAAAAGTATAAATTCTTTATGAAATATCTAACAACGTTGAATAAAAATGATGGAAAAACATTACCAAGCAAATATTAACTAAGGGAAAGGTAGGGGATCAATATTTATAGTACCTGGTAAAACAGAATTCAATGTGAAAAAGAAGTGTGAGGGATT
The DNA here is from genome assembly GCA_017311185.1 of Proteles cristata cristata. Taxonomy (NCBI): domain Eukaryota; kingdom Metazoa; phylum Chordata; class Mammalia; order Carnivora; family Hyaenidae; genus Proteles; species Proteles cristata. The sequence goes on along the minus strand of JAESUZ010003902.1, from coordinate 180,388 downwards.
ATATATTGAGAAGAAAGAGCAATTAAGAAAATGGATATTAGAGTACCTTAACAAAAACAGCCTGAAAACTGACAAAATTTCAGGCAAGGAAAGGGAGAGGGTAGATAACACTTGGGTTAAAAACAGAAATGAGAGAACACCTACAAACAGACATTAATGATAAAATCATGTCTGAAGGTGGGAACACCACTAATGAACTGAAAAAATAGATTTAAAATCATTTTTCATTTTCATGAAATTATCTTTAGCAATAAGAATGAAGCAATCATTTAACAATTTAAAGAATGAACTAAAAAACAAAAACAAGAAAATTAGTAATAAAACCAGAAATAAGTAGAAAAGACAAAACTGACGAAATGTAGGTTCTTTAAGAATACCCTGAGATAAGACAGATCAGAAAAATAAGAAAATGCTGGGGCGCCCGGGTGGCTTAGTCAGTTAAGCGTCTGCCTTTCGCTCAGGTCATGATCTTGCGGTTCGTGGGTTTGAGCCCTGCGTTGGGCTCTGTGCTGACTGCCAGCTCAGAGCCTGGAGCCTGTTTCAGAGTCTGTGTCTCCCTCTCTCTGACCCTCCCCTGCTCACGCTCTCTCTCTCTCTCTCCTAGAAATAAATAAAACATTAAAAAAATTAAAAAAATAAGAAAATGCAAATGAACAGAATAACAAATACGGAATGGGAGAAGGGAAAACTTATAAACCATGTTAATGAAGCTGAACATATAGATGAAATTTGTGAAAATTACAGAAAACTAATTACAGAGAAAACATAAAATATAAAAATCCAAATTGACATAAAAATTTGAATAAACCACTGATCATTAAGTGAATTAAAATGACAAAGTCCTCCCCTTTGAGGGATAAAAAATTAATAAGAACTGTAATTTTTGTCCTTCTCTGCCTGACTTATTTCGCTCAGCATAACACCCTCAAGGTCCATCCATGTTGCTACACATGGCCAAATTTCATTGTTTTTCATTGCAAAAACTGAGGACTGATGGATGTGGGGAGGAGAGGGGATGAGCATGGAGGAGGACACTTGTGGGGATGAGCACTGTTATGTGGAAACTAATTTGACAATAAACTATTTGTAAAAAAAAAAAAAATTTAAAAAATTTAAAAAATAAACAAACTGTAATTTTTACAGTTTGCGTATACTTTCCAAAACAAGTTTCTATATGTTCCACACAATGGAAAAGGAATAAAACTTGTCTACTCTTTTTGACTCCAGTCTAACGGTGATTTCAAAATCAGCTGACAATTCAAGAAAGAAAAGTATTTCACTTGTGATTACAAATGCAAAAATATGCTAGTTACCCAAACCCAAAGGTACATATATATTTTAAACTAGTAAGGGTTTATCCAAGGAATGCAAAAACCATTGCTCATAAAAAAATAAATGTTTCATAACATTAATAAAGGCAAAAACATGACTATTACAATAAATGCCAAAAAAGCACTTGACAAGTTCAACACTTCTTTATAACTGAAAGAAAAATTCATGGCAAACCAGGAACAAAAGGGAATGTCCTTGGTAAAGGTTATATATCTAATCTGAGAGTACAGATATAAAAAAAATACATGATCAATTATGATTTCATCAAGGAATGTAAGAATGGTTTGATTTCAGAAAAAATCATCAACATATTTCACTAATAGGATACAAGTTATATGGACACAAAAATGCATTTGATAACAATTTTCTATTTAATGGATGGAGGGGAGATTTTTTTTTCAGTAAGAGCTATCCAAACCTTCTTAACCTGATGTTTAAAACTGCTTTCCAGTGGGGCGCCTGGGTGGCTTAGTCGGTTAAGCGTCCGACTTTCGCTTAGGTCATCATCTCGTGGTTCGTGGGTTCGAGCCCCGCATCGGGCTCTGTGCTGACTGCCAGCTCGGAGCCTGGAGCCTGTTTCAGAGTCTGTGTCTCTCTCTCTAACATTCCCCTGTTCACGCTGTCTCTCTCTCTCCTAGAAATAAAAAAAATTTTAAAAAATAAAAAAATTAAAACTGCTTTCCAGAGATGATATACAGGTGACCTTCGAAAGACACAGATTTGAGCTACAAAGGTCCACATGTACATGGATTTTTTTGGTAGTACAGGGCTGTAAATGGATCTTCTCTGCCTCATATTTTCTTAACATTTTCTTTTCTCTACCTTACTGTAATGCAGCATAGAATACATAAAACATTCAAGACATGTGTTTAATTGACTTTTTATATTATCAGTAAGGCTTCCAGTCAACAGTAGGCTCCTAGTAGTGAAGTTTCTGGGGAGTTAAAACTTATTACTTGGATTTTCAACTGTGCAGACAGAATTGCCTTGATCCCTGCATTATTCAAGGGTCAACTGTACAGTTCACTTATTCTTGCAGTATGTAAGGGTTTTTATATCCAAACAACAGTACACTTGGCATTATCCATTTTTCTAATTTGGCCAGTCTCGAGGATGTGAATTAATAGGTCTGAAGAGAAACTCCATGATTACTAATGAGTCTGAATATCTCTTCATATACTTGTTATCCTTTTAGGATTTTCTTCTATGAAGTATTTGCTATTCTTTATTCAGTTTTCTTTACAGTTCAGCAGTCTAAGGTATATTCTAAATATATATCACTGGGTAGTTTTGTGTATAGAGGTGCCTGCTTTTTGAAAGTTTGTGTTAGGCCACTATATTTTTACAAGACTTGCATTTACATTAGTACGTGTTTTTGCTAACTGAAAGGTAGAAGAGGAGTTACACTTTTACAAAAAAAGGGCAAAATGTGAAAACAGTGTTCTGAGTTTGTTTTACAGCTGGCCCTTTAAGAGGCAGCATGCATCCCAAGAGGTGAGAGTGGCCTGGCCAAGCTCCTTTCCCAGGAACACACTCAGCAGCTCAGCATCAACTATCTAAGTCTCCATAGCTTTGGATCTGTCTATGAGCATCGCTGCTTTATCCTGATTTACTTTCTGTATGTTAACAAGATGTGCCCTGAAATGTCAGAACAACCTAAGAGAGGTTATTTTGGGGTCTGGAGTGCTAAAAAAAAATTTTTCCATTATAAATTAATGGTAACTGCTTCTTCATTCCATACCATTTTGGTTTACTAAAGGTTTCATAGGAACACTGTACTTTCAGATAGAGGGAAAATGTGTATTTTCCCTAAGCCTGTGATTTGTCATCTTTTATTGACAAACATCTTTAATTTTGATATAGAATTAATATCTAAGTTCTCCATATAGTTTGTGCTTTGGAGAGTTTAAGCAGCTCTTTCCCTCCCCCAGATCACATTATTCTCCATATTTCTATTAATTTAATTTTACCTTTCACATTTAAGACCTCTACTCCATTGAGAGACCATTTTTGGACATGATCTGAGTTAGGTATCCTGTTTTTCTCCATGTAAAAAGCCAGTTTTCCAACACCACCTACTAAAACAAACACAGTATTCTTGTATATTACTTATTAAATACTTTATAGCTTTCACTGCTACTGTGAATAGTATCTTTTCCTTTGAATTACATTATCTAATTGGCTGCTGCTCTAGTGTTCTTTTTTTTAATACACACATGTACCTGAACATCTGAAAATATTACTTAAAAATAATGACTTTCAGGGGTGCCTGGGTGGCTCAGTCGGTTAAGCGTCCAACTTCGGCTCAGGTCATGATCTCAAGGTTCATGGGTTCGAGCCCCACGTCAGGCTCTGTGCTGACAGCTAGCTCAGAGCCTGGAGCCTGCTTCAGATTCTGTGTCTCCCTCTCTCTCTGACCCTCCCCTACTGAAGCTCTTTCTCTCTCAGAAATAAATAATAAAAAATAATGAGTTTTAGGGATGCCCTAGCTGGCTGTTGGTGGGGCATCCAACTCTTAATCTCAGGGTCATGAGTTTGAGCCTCACTTTGGATGTAGAGAAACTTAAAAAAAATAAAGATAAAAATGAATTTTATTTCTCTTCCCAATACTGAGACTTTCTTTCGTTTTCTTTCCTTATAGTCTGGATCAGAATTTCTAGTTCTGTGTTAGGCAGTAGCATGATACTAGGTATAGTAAGTTTTAGTCAGGATACTGGTTTGGTTGCTTTACTAGAGACCAAATAACAATGGCTGAATAAGACGGAAGGTATCTTAATTCTTTTCAAATGCTTATTTATTTTGAGAGTGTGCATGTAACTGGGGGAGGGGCAGAGAGGGAGAGAGAAGATCCCAAGCAGGCTCTGTGCTATCAGTGCAGAGCCTGACACGGGGCTCAATCTCATGAAGAGTGAGATCATGACCTGAGCCGAAACCAAGAGTCTGAGGCTTAACCGTCTGAGCCACTCAGGCACCCCGGAAGGTTTCTTACGTGAAGGTCCCAGCTAGCAGGCACTTTAGGAGATATGTGGCTCTGCCTTATGAAGTTTAATGTGCTTTTGATATGCTGCCCATTCCCACACAGACAAAACAAGTCTGCCAAGAGCACATACACATTCTGGCCCATGGAAAAGAGGAAATTACAAGAGGAGGGCAAGCCCTTTCCTTTTAAGGATGTGGACTGCTAGATATAAACTACTGTTTCTATCCCACTGGTCAAAACTCAGCCCCATGTTCACAGTTGCAAGGTAGCCGGAAAATACTATCTCTTAAACTACTGCTGAGCTAAAACATGAAGGAATGGGGGTTTCTGTTATTGAAGGAAGAAGTGGGCAGATGTATAGTGTACAGCTGTCTCGCTCCCAAGTGATGACTATTACCAAGTGAATGAAATTTCATTAAGAGTTTCTCCAATTAAAAAAAAGCATACCACATATATCTTCCTTTCAATGTAGTAAGTATATCAATGGATTGTTGTGATGACAATTACTATTCATATGCATAAGCACATGAGTGAAGAACTTATGATTATATATAGTATTTAGTTATTCCAAATATTTGACTCAAATCATATAGGGTATTGTTTTGCAGAACCTAAAGCACTGAAATAGTGACAATTCTGGCTGCAGGAAGGGGATTAACATTTATTTTAAATTTTGCTATATGCCTAGCAATTTGCATGTTATAATAAGAAATCCATGACATATGAAAACCTACCATGAGCCAAACTTATAAAGAGTTATTATTATATCCACTTTATAACAAGACTGAGGCACACAAAAGTAATTTACTTAAAGCTATACAACCAGTAAATGGAAAGACTAGGCTCCAAAGCCTCAGATCTTCCTGCTCTGTAACAATGCCTCTCAACAATTATTTTTTTCAACAATGGATAACATACAGGAAGAGCTGGGGGAAATGAGTGCTTAATTCTTTCCTAAAATTTCAACTTAGTACCCAGGGAACCTTTTTATTTGCATGGAGAATTGAATTCTAATTAAATTCTAATTTCTAATAGAAAGCTGGGATTCATATAGAGAAATTTATTTTACTGTAGACTTTTTGGAAAACTCCTGTTTTAAAAATTAGGAATGCCAAGAGGCAGCAGATAGAAAAAGTCTGTATGGAATTTGAAGGTGTGTTTGTACAATACCAAGGTGGAGCTAGAACCTAAGGAAAATGCCAATTAGTCTGACATTTCCAAATTAAATATGTGTGTGTGTATACATATATATATATTTACTTCAGAATGGGTACATACACTTTGCTCTCAAGATCAAAATCACTCAAGGTAAACTGGTGCAAGCAAGTTTTGTAAACTCAAAAAAGTTTGCCTGAAATGAAATATATATGTGAAATCTGGTATTTCTGACTATCAGGGCTTTGCATATAGTTAACTAAAAATAGGCACAAGTCTTTCGATGGAAAAAGACAACAAGTGAAAAGACTTTGCAATGAAACAGTCTGTTTACTAGACTAAGTAAACACCAAATAATTTATTTCCTGAAAACTGCTCTTTCTTTGTAATATACCATCTGTTGGCTCATACCAATAAGGCTAAACAGAAAAAAAAAAATTAAAATTCGTTCAAGACAAAGAAAAGGAATAACTCACCCGTCAAATACAAATATACTATTTTATTCTAAGGGAATATTTCTGTGGTTTCTGCAAGGGGAAAACCCAAAGTGGTTAAAAAACAAAAAAGAACTGAAAGGATAATTTAGATGCTTCTCTTGTTTGATGTTTTCTCCCCTGGAAATAAAAATGCAATTTTACATAATTTTAATAAAATTTTAAAAAGCAAATAGTCTGACACACATATCAACAGCTACTCTTATGAAGAATGACCAATAGTTAATCAAAATTTTCTTTTATGAATTTAGGGTCTGGACAACTCTGCAAACTAACATGCAATTGAAGTCCTGATACAGTCATTTACCTGGGTATTGGCTGTTCTCAGTTAAAAGATACAGATTTCTTTTTTCTCTCTGATGTTTTATAACAATGTATCTACTATGCCAACAATATTTCTTCTTGATACAACTACAGAAGGGGAAATGTTAGTGTTTATACAAACCATAAAATTTGTATAGTGGGGGCTATTACACCTGATATTTCTGGATAGTTTATTGGCAGACTTATCAGACAATCCAGTTGTTTTTCCTCCATATCAAACAAGATCTGGAAGTAAGAAGTTTTCCAGTCAGAAATGACAAACACAGATGGAATTAATCATACAGAATTGGGGCAGATTTACTTCTTTCACAGTTCCTGGTAACCAAAATTAAATTTGTTACAGGCAGAGGGACAGTACCATCAAGTACACAACGTCAAAAGGCCTACTTTTAAATTTTTATTGTACTTAAATGACTTCCATTTATTTTAAAAAACCAAAACACCTGCCACCCCCATCTAAAAAAATGGGACATACTGGAAAGTCTTCCTAGGTTAAAATTTCTAAGAGGGATTTTGGACTCCTCTCATTTCTACTATAAGGTCAAATTAACCTCAGCTAAAGAAGTTCTGTGATTGGCCAACATCATAAAAGCTCTGAGTCAAAATTTTAGGGGGGAAGAAACTGTGAATGGAGATGAGGGAAATGGACTGATATGCCAAACACACCTATGACTTGTAGTCCTCATAGAACTAGTAAGACAGCTAGAGTTTGGAATAATGCTAGAAGACCTGCTATGGATATGCAAGACAGTCCATGTCTTTGTATCCTGACCCCAGACTCCCTATTTTCAAGTTTCTTAGGGCAACAAGGTCATCTTCCAAATGCTTTACAGGAACATACTAGGACCTTTTCTACCATAATTTTGATAGCTAAGTAATACTGTGTCTTTGTGGAATCACCCACAGGTTTGCCAAAGTGAGAGAGACTTTTCTTTTTGAAATGACAAGGGCCTCCAGAAACTGGTGCAAAAGACAAATGAGAGGATTTGGGAAACAGGAAGATAAAACAATGGGAGAAAAGCTGCCATTTGGGGATAAAATGAAAACAAAAGGAGAACCCCCATTTCTGTGTACCACAGCTCATGCTATGAGACAGCAGCAATAAAGGCTGACACCCAGAGAAGTGGGCATTTTAGTGGGTTTTCTACAAACATTTCAAGACACTTGGGGTCTAATGGGCTCCACAGATTTTCTCTGTGCATAATCCGTTTGTGGAGTATCAGCCCCTTTACCTCAATTTACCCACAGCCAGACCCACAGCTGAGAAGGCTAGACCCAGAAAGTGAAAGGGACACATTACTGTGTGAACAGCAGTGAAGGCCTTTTTCCCTGATGTGAGGGGCCTATGGCAAAAGCACCAGAGGCTTCTATCCTTCACAGAATTGGCTTGGCAGTGAAAATCAACATCAAGACCACTTTACTCTCTACCTTTTAAAAAAAAGTTGAGTATTTTTATTGGGTCTTCAAGTCTGGGTCCCACGGTCCTCATCTGATGTCACTCTTAGCTCTGCACTGACTTCTTCCCTGACGTGCACATAGGGCTTGCCCAAGTAGCCTACTGCAGCCAAGGTCTTACTCCAAAGCTACCTCTCTAAGGTCTAAGGTTACTATGGTAGAGTTTTATACAACAGTTTTCCTTAAAAATATTCCACAATTTGTTATTCCCAAACAAAATAAGATTATGCACCACTCAGAGAAATTGGTTAGTCATTCTGAAGATGTCTAAGAACTATATCACTGCCAAAGAACAACATTTCTTGGTTCATATTCTTTCCTTCAATTTTCATTTGTACATCCACACTGTGGTTCACGAGTCATCTGTTTTCCGTTATCTTATAATCAAGTCAAGAGGACTTGTACTTGTACATCGTTTTCCAAAGCTGGATGCATTCACAGTTTGGTGCATACCCACACGTATGAAAATAGGAACCCAACGTCCGTTTTAATCTGATAACTCAACATCAGAGTCTTCTGATTTGGCTTTGGCAAGTTCTTCGTGTACCTCCCTCACCATGAGAATACGTGTTAACATGGTGTCCAGGGTCCCAGGGTCTATTGGGAATGTGGAGTACCACATGGGGCTGTTCGGAACACAGGAGCGCTCAGGTTGCAGGTAAAACACATCATTCCTCTGCTTCACACTTTCAGAACTATCCACAGGGGATAAAAAAGAAAGAAAGAAACTAAGAAAATTGGGGATCGGAAAACATAGGAAATACATAACCACTCTTTAATATAGTGGCTCTCACCTTTTCCCCTCCTGTGACTAATGTCCTAGATAGGCAATGCACCTACTGAGAAAAATCAGTTTACAGGTATCTTCCCCCCAGCTGCACCCTGTAACTGCACATTTTTTTCTCCTACACTCACTGGAGGTGAGTGTAACATTAACAGAAGACAAAGTGTAAATTGTTCACAAATATAAGGATTTAAAACATTAGGAGCAACAAAAAATTGAACTCACATGTAACACTATGGCTGAGAACCACACATCCTCAGCGCCGTGTATCCTTGAATGACCCCTGACAGCACTCAATACACATTACCATGGGGCAAATCCAAGCCACTATATTTCTTTGAGAAAAAAAGTGCTTTAGCAGGGATCTTATAACTCTAAAGTCTTAAAGTTTCTGAAAGAAAAAGACCTCAAACTATAAATTCCTTAAAAATAAACTGTTTTTCTATATTCTAGGTTTAGCAGTATCACCTCTCCTCTAAATTTTTCTGTAGAAACAGTAAAATCACAACAGTCATTATCACATAAAGACCAAGCAGCAGTTGTAAAGATCAACCACAGCTGATTCTTGCTTTTGAAGAGCTGTTCAGAAAAAAAAAATCATCAAGATAAAGCAATGTGTTTTTGGGTCCACTATCAGGCAGATATGAGAATAGGGGAAAAATGGAAATTAAACGGACATCCTTATCTAAAGTCATAGCTCGCTACATTTCTGATATTTAAGCATCTGAAACTGAAACCATGCGAACTACTGTTTGAGGTGTGCTGGATCTAGTCCGGAGGAAGACTGCTTACCATTTTGACAGGTAAAACTCATAAAGTCGGACTGGGCATCTTAGTGGGTTGTCGGTATTCTCTGCCATTTCCACACCCACTGGGACCTCGTCATCTTCATTTCGTTTCCTCTTGCCAACAGCCAGTTTATCTTGAGATGGGAAATAATTATCAAAAGATTAGAAAAATCTTTTCTTCCAGCCTCAAGACACCCACTGAGCTTTGTCTCCAGTCAGAACTGTCACTCCCTTCTCCTCGCTTACACTTAGGCATTCAACAAACATGACTGAGCACCTACACAGGTGCGGGAGAGTACTGTAAGTACTGGGTAATAGCACTGAACAAAACAAAGTCCCTTTCTATAAAATTTATGTTCCTCGGGGGGCCTGGGTGGCTTAGTCGGTTAAGTGTCCGACTTTCGCTTAGGGCATGATCTCGCGGTTCGTGGGTTCGAGCCCCGCGTCGGGCTCTGTGCTGACTGCCAGCTCAGAGCCTGGAGCCTATTTCGGAGTCTGTGTCTCCCTCTCTCTCTGTCCCTCCCCTCCTCACGCTGTCTCTCGCTCTCTCTGTCCTAGAAATAAATAAAAATATTAAAAAAAAAAATTTATGTTCCTCTGCTTACAAAGTGAGCGAGTATGGCAAAATGCATGGTACTGGAGAGTTAGGACTTAATTCTGAGCTGGACTTTGTTAAGAAATTTTATCACGAATATCTTAAGCCATAGCAAGATAAAGCAGAAGTTAAAAGGGTTCAGATAGAAGAGATCAAAGTAGAAGTTATCACCTTATCTGAAAATACTTGCACTGTGGGGCATCAGCGTCCACTGGGAATTTGTTCAAGTTTCTTTTATTTGTCAGTTTTATGAGAAATGGGATCTTTGCTGGGAAAAGAAATTCTCAGTAAAGTTGACCATTTGATTAGAAAAGGGCAAATCCTTTCTCACCAACAGAATTTTGTGGAGGCAAAGGGTTATCAAAAAGAAACCAGGGTGAAGACATGGAAAGTAAGGCTGTTTATTTCCCACCTTCTCCATTCAGGCTTCAAGAGAAGAGCAGTGGGTGGTGGATCTGCTGTGAACCTAAGGAAAAAGGTTCTCTTCTTCTTTTCTTACAGCTGCTCTTAATAGCTGGCAAAGAACTTTCCCCAGCTTCCTGTATTAGTTATTACTTAAAATTCACCCCAGTTTTCTATTTAGAGGATATCTAAATATAAAGACTTGCTCATTCAGAAAAGAAGCTAAACTTACTACCAATCTTGTCAAGCACCTCAACAGAGAACGGAAATGTAACCTGCCTCTCCCTCCCACAATTAATATTAATTAAGAGCACAAAATGGGCTATATATGAACAAAATGAAGGAGACAGGACATAGACATAACATTAGTATTATGTTTCCTAAAGAGAAAGGGCAAATGACACAAAAGGTAACACAAACATGAACATCACAATTATTCTTTACGGATTTTAGTTTAAGTGATTTTAAATGCTCACATTCAAAATATATATTTCACTCTTAATAACCAAGGAAGGAACAATTTGATTTTGGGAATTTAAGAACTTTCAATTTTGGTCAAAACTGATACATTTAATTTCTAGTTCCATAATACATTAATTTTTCAAATGTTAAAAACAAACTATTACTTAATAGGCTGTTTTTGGAATGCAAGATCATAAACCTTCTAAGAAAACTGTCACTGGTGATATTATTCTATTGTATACAAAAGCACTGTATACAGAACCTCCTTGACCACTACGGGGTTACAACCTGATAAACCCATCCTAAATCGAAAACGCATTTAGTCCATGTGACCTACTGAACACCAGAGCTTAAACATGCTCAGAACACTTCTACGGTCTACAGTGAGCAAAATATTCTAATGCATATAAGCCTATTTTAAGTACTGTCTATCACATGCAAATGATTAAATACTGTACGAGAACACAGAATGGCTGAATGGGTGCAGAATGGCTGTAAGCATATGGGTTGTTTACACTCGTGACCTCGGGGCTGCAGGCTGCTGCTGTCAGCACCACGAGAGAAGATCATACTGTATTCCGCTGGCTTGAGAAAATATCAAAAGTCAAAATTCAAAGCATAGTTTCTACTGAATGTATATCGCTTTCCCATGATTGTAAAGTTAGAAAATTGTTAAGTCAAACTTCTACTCTTTATACTTTATACTCTAGGCCAGAGTAAACTGTAAACTCTTAAGTTTCTTCAGAAATTGACAGTTAATGTGAACTAAAAAGTGGTGCTCTGGTATAAAAAAAAGACTCAGAAATACATTTAAAAATCAGGCAGGTTCTTTTTACCTAGCAATTGGCCAATCTGTTGCCTCTCAAACAGTGATTCTGTTCCTTAGCTGTAGATTTTAATTCCCTAGGAAGTTTTAAAATGCAAACTATTTGAGGGGCACCTGCGTGGCTCAGTCAGTTATGCGTCTGACTTGGACTCAGGTCATGATCTCATGGTTACAAGTTTGAGCCCTATGTCAGATTCTCTGGTGTCAGTGCAGAGCCTGCGTCAAATCTCCTCTCTCCTTCCCACCCTCCCTCTCCCCCGCCCCTCCCCCCTTGCTCGTACTCTCTCTCTCAAAAATAAACATTAAAAAAAAAAAGAAAAAAATGCAGATTATTTGGACTCTACTCTTGACTAATTAAATCAGAATTTCTAATTTAAAAGCCAATAAAAGTATAGAAAGGCAAGTGATTCCTCATTTTGTGGCAAGCCTTTAACTTAGCCCCGACAATAAAAAAGCATATAAATATTAAACTAAAGTTATACTCTTCCAGGTCTAGAATTTACAGTTGCCCTGCTGCGGTAAGTCTCTATTTGAATTCTAACAGGACTTCAAATAGAAATCTCACAAACTCCACCACACACCTGGTTCTGACTCCTGCTTTTGTAAAGGTGGGAAGAACCTCAGATAGGTCATCTTGGTGCTATACTTCAGAGTCCTGGTCCGTCTCATCACATGGGCAAAGGAAAGCTTCAAGTGCTCGGTAACATTCTTGAGTTGAAAGTATTTGGTATTGAAGAAAAGGAGGGTGTTCAAGAGGACAATTGGTGAGTAAGCGCCCAGCTGTTTGCATTCCCACAAATGCTCTTCTTCAATGCGAGAGAACATGTAACCTGCACCAGAAGGAGGACAGAAGTAACAGTACTAAGCTCCTGCTAAATAGGACTAAGTAATTTCTCCAGTTCTCAGACAGGAAGATATAAAGGAAATAACCAATTGCTCCCATCTTTCCCCCTCTTCCTTACATGGAAAACCAGAAAAGGCCCTGCAAAAGAAACAAAGGAGGATTCCACTGAGGCAGACACTGGGAGCAATCCCCTGAAGCAGTTTTCATCTACTGTTATTTTAGACCAGGGTTTGGCAAACTTTTTCTGTAAAGAGCCAGATGGTAAATATTTTAAGTACTGTGGTCCATACAGGCTCTGAACAACTCTGCCGTTATTGAAGATAAGGAGCCGCAGACCAGACAACACATAAACAAATAGGTGTGGCTATATATCAATAAAATTTAATTATACACACAAATCTGAAATTTATATAATTTTCATTTACCACAAAATATTACTCTACATTTTTTTTCCCTTACCATTTTTAGCTCATGGACTATGCAAAAAGAGGCAGCAGGCAAGATTAAGCAGTTTGTAGACTCCTGTTTGAGAGCATCAGGCTTACTGTTTACTGGTTCAGTTTTATTTTAGCTAAGATCATTAGAAGGCAGATAGCTCTCTCCCTCCTTCACCCTCCCTCTTATTTTAAATTTACATTTAAGAGTGATTACTTTATGAGGATTTTATGGGATTTTTCTCAAAAAGCAGATGCCTTACAGAAGAATTAAGATGAGTATACTGGTAAACGTACACTCCTCATGATAGCTGTTAAAATGCAGGTGTTCCCCTGTGTTCTCTCAACAATCCTCTTTGCTGCTTACGCATTCTATTCTTGGGAGCCTAACCATAAACACGAATTTATTATTTCCAAGTCTATCTCCCTAGGTGCCTCTTTGGATGCTAACTGCATCAAGCCACCACTCCACTCAGAATCCTTCAAAGTTGCTCTACAGCCCAACCAAAGGGGCACAAATTCCTGAACATCACACTCAATCTCTCCATTCACAGCCAAAGAGCGTTAAGAGTAGGAGTAAAACAGGGAGCTATCCAACAATTTATGGTCAAAGACAATTCAAGGATGAAGAATTAATGCTTGTAATAACCCATACAGGGTACTTATAATAATACTGAAGTATTTATAATAGACTGAAGAAGGACCACTTCTACAAGTAAAGTATATGCCAGCTACTGGTACAGTGTAAAACTACACCCCCACCACCAGACCAAAAATGGTTTCTAAAAAGTAAATACAACCTCCAGTTGTTTTTCATTTTCAATAGTATGTACCTACACATACACTGTATGGAAGTTATAATTTTACTAAAATAATAAGTCAAAGACATTCTCCTCAACACTCCAAATATCTTATAAATTAAGACAGAAATATAAATGAACAGTTTACAAAAAGATAATCATAAAAATTAAGCAACTTAAGAAGGCGTATTATGAAAAGAATCAAAATAAAAAATTAGCATCTTACCATTAGGAAGTATTGTAGGTTCCCATATTTTCAAGAGTTTGGTAAGTTCAATCATAAATCTGGAATAGGGCTCAGTAAAAATGTTATCTATTCTACCATTTTCAAACAGGTACTACAAGAGAAAAAATAGAAACATATATGTTGATACAAATAAAACACAAGTTGTTTTTCTTAAAGATCACTTTAAGGAATAAAGTTCACCCTTAATTTTTGCCCTTAAAGTTGTGAACTGTTTTAAAAACACATCTTAAAATACCAGGATTCAAGCTATAAAGGTCCTTTTCTTTCTTTCTTCTTCCTTCCTTTCTTAAGTTTATTTATTTATTTTGGGAGAGACAGAGATAGCATGGATGGGGGAGGGGCAGAGAGAGAAACCCAAGCAGGGTCCATGCTGTCAGCATGGAGACCAATGTGGGACTCGAACCCGTGAAGCCATGAGATCATGATCTGAGTTGAAACCAAGAGTTGGATGCTTAACTAACTGAGCCACCCAGGTGCCCCTATAAATTCCTTTTCATATGAACTATCCTGATCTCAAGCACTAAGCTTGCAAAGTAAAATTTTCTCAGTTCATAAAACTGATATACAAAAAACTGGTTCTAGTTTGGTATTTTCCAAATCATTTTTGAATTCACAGGCTCTATCTGCAAATGTGCTCTCAGAAGTTTGTGAGTTTTTTTTTAGCATAGTTACGACTTCCTGAAATAATACAGTTAGCTAGTGTCAGGTGACCTGAGGATACCCAAATTTTAAACTACAGCTCTCAACTTGCTACCCAACAACCCAGACTTCAAAAAGTTCAAGTCTAATTACAGGATGTAATGCTAATTACAGGTTATACAGGTTATGCTAATTATAACCCTCAAGAACCATATCACAGAATGGAGAAACAAGAAACAGTTTAGGTAAAGTATTGCTGAAAAACACCTTGAGGGCACACAGGGCAGGTTTACAGAGTAACACAACACAAGGTATAATCATGGGCTTAAAAATCTTTTGGTGTTTTTAAGATCTGGTATTTTTAATTTATCTATGGCTACTTTGGTTTCCTGCTTTTCTATCCAATGTATAACTTGGAGAAAAATTGTACTGCCAGTTAAATTTTTTCTGGCTAATAAAAATTATATACCATTTCAACATGCATTTTTATAGGCCTCTTCAAAGGCAATTCATGCCATTGCCAGATTATAGTTTTATTGTTGAGAAGTATTCATCTTTTTCTTTTAAAGTTATTTTCACAACTGATAAATAATATATCTTCATTATGGAAAAAGTTTAAAATACAGAAAAAGTAGAATGACGTACTCCCAACTCACTAACCGTTAGAAACATACATAATTGAATTTTCTGCATTTACTCAAACAATAGGAGTACATATAAAATCCATGTTTTTAAAATTACTTCCATGGGGCACCTGGGTGGCTCAGTTAAGCATCTGACTTTGGCTCAGCTCATGATCTCGCAGTTCATGGGTTCGAGCCCTGCATCGGGCTCTGTGCTGACAGCCAGCTCAGAGCCTGGAGCCTGTTTCAGATTCTGTGTCTCCCTCTCTCTCTGACCCTCCCCTGCTCACGCTGTCTCTATCTCTCTCAGAAATAAATAAAACATTTAAAAAAATTACTTCCACCTTAGATTAGGAACAAGACAAAACTTGCCACTTTCATTATTGTACATAAAGTCCTAGCCAGAGTAATCAGGCAGGAAAAACAAATAAAAGGCATTCAAACAGGCAAGGTCCTAAGGAGTAAAAATATCTCTATTTACAAATAACATGAGCCTATATAGAGAAAATTCTAAAGAATACACACACGAAATTGTTACTAGAGTCTATAAATGAATGCAGCAAAATTATAGGATACAAACAAAATAAAAATCACCTGCAATGAATAATCCAAAAAGGAAATTAAGAAAACAATTCAATTTACGAGCGTATCAGAAAGAATACTTAAGAGTAAATTCAAGGAGGTACCTGACTTATACATCTTTACTTATCTATACTTATACATCTAAAACTATAAAAAAAAAAAACTCCAAAAGCAAAATAAAAACAAAACTGCTAAGAAATTAAATACCTAAGTAAAACATCTCATATTCATGGATCTAAAGATAATGTTGTTAAAATGGCAAAATTCCCCAAAGCACTCTAAAGATTCAGTTCAATCCTAATCAAAATCTCAATGGCTTTTTTTTTTTTTTTTGCAGAAAGGAAGGAAAAGGCCAATCATAAAATTTGTATGGAATTACAAGGAACTTCAAATCACCAAACAAATGTTTGTTTCCCTATTTCAAAATTTACTACAAACAACAGTAATCAAAATAGTGTGTATCAATATATGATTACCCATATAGGGCAATGTATCAGAATTGAGAGTCCAAAATAAACACATAAATTTAGTCAAATGTTTTTCAACAAGGATGTCAAGACTGTTCAAGAGAGAAAGAACAGTCTCTTCAATAAATGGTGGTGGGAAGACTGGATAGCCACATATACAGTTATCCCTAAGACAGATGCATCCCTACCTTACATGAATATAATAATGAATTCAAATGGATCAATGACTTAAACATACGAGCTAAAAGCCATAAAACTTAAAAGAAGGCATAGAGGTAAATCTTCATGAACTTCAGTTTGACAATGGATTCTTAGATAATAACACCAAAAGCACAAGCAACGGAAAAATAAACAACTTCATCAAAATTCAAAATATCTGTTCATCAAAGTATACTACCAAGAAGAGTGAAAACTCAGAGACTAAGAAAAAATATTTGCAAATCACATCTGACAGTTTAATATCCAGAATATATAAAGAAATCCTACAACTCAACAAGAAAAAGACAAACAACAAATTTAAAAAATGGAGTAAAGGACTTCAATATTTATACAAAGAGGATACACAATGGCCAACAAGTACAGGAAAAAATCCTCAGTGATATTAGTCATTAGGAAAATGCAAATCAAAACAATAATGATACTACCTCATACCCCCATCAGATGACTTAAAAAAGAAAAAGGAAAGTAACAAATGTTGGCAAGGATATGGAGATAATAGAACCTTCATATGCTGCTGCTGGAAATGTAAAATGGTGCAGTCAGTGTGGAAACTGTTTTGGTGGCTCCTCAACAAGCTAATCATAGAGTTTATATGACCATGTGGTTCTACTTGGAGGTTAAGGCCCAAAAGAACTGAACACCGGTGTTCAAACAAAAACTTGTACATGAGTATTCACAGTATCATTCACTATTTGTAAAAGGTGAAAGATTTATGCGATCTGAAGAGAAACCAGAGTATTATCATTCACTATTTGTAATAAGTAAAAGGTAGAAATAACTCAAATATCTACAAACAGATGAATGGATAAACAAAATGTGGTATTTCCAAGAATGAAATAATTCAGCTATAAAAAGGTACTGCATGCTACAACATAGGTGAACCTGGGAAAAACCAAAACACTAAAGGCCACATAATTGTATAACACTATTTGTATGATATATCCAGAATAAGCAAATCCATACAAATAGAAAGCAGATTTATGGTAGCTGGGGACTAAGCAAAGGATGTAATAGGGAGTGTCTGCTTAATGGGTACTAGGGTATTAAAGTTTTAGAAAAACACAGTGATGACAATTGCACAACATCATGAATGTACTTAAATGGCACTGAACTGTACACTTTAAAATGGTAAGCTTTATGTTTTTCCCCCCACTATATAAATAAATATTGTGCAAGACATAGTTGTGCAAGTTACTTTAAAAATATGTCTCGAGGCCACCTGAGTAGCTTGGTTGGTTAAGTGTCTGACTTTGCCACAGGTCATGATCTCATGGTTCACAAGTTCCAGCTGAAGCTGGATCCTGCTTCAGCTTCTGTGTCTCCCTCTCTCTTTGACCCTCGCCCACTAATACATACACTCTCTCTCTCAAAAGCAAATAAACATTAAAAAAATTTTTTTAATATCTCTAATAAGAGTTTTTCATGCAAAAATGTAGAAGAGCAATTCACTGCTTTTTAACCACTGCATGGTATTCAACAGTATAGACATATTATAGTGACTGAACATTACTGTTTTGATGAACACTTATGTGGTTTCCAACTTTTGGCTGTTGAAAACAACGTTATAATAAAAATACCAGTACATGTCTATGTACATGTATGTATTTCTTTGGAGAGGAATACTGATCAATGGATCTGCTACCCTGAAGAATCTACATGCATTTTTTTTTAATGTTTATTTATTTTTGAGGGAGAGAGCGACAAAGTGTGAGGAAGGGAGGGGCAGAGAAAGAGGGAGACACAGAAATCAGAAGCAGGCTCCAGGCTCTGAGCTGTCAGCACAGAACCCAATGCAGGGCTCGAACTCATGAACTGTGAGATCATGACCTGAGCCAAAGTCAGAAGCCACCCAAATCTACATGTATTTAAAGTTTTATTCGTCACATCAACTAAGCCCTCTGTGAAGGCCTCCAACAGTATACATATGCTGTTACTAATACTTGGTATTGAACTTCTCAATCTTTCAATATTTAATCAGTCTAATGGGTGACATTTTTCCTTGATTATAGTTGAGTAATATTTTACATTAGGGAGACAGTCCAACACAGTGATCTTAAGAACGAATTCTGAAAATAAACTACCGTGATTCACTTTCTGGCCCTGCCACTTACTACATTTCAGACCACAGGCCAGATTTTAATTCACTGTGCCTCAAAGGAAAATGGTGATAATAGTCCTTATGCCTCAGAGGAGCACACTAACAAGTGAAATGAGTTAATATATGAAATAACCTTACATTAGTAATACACAGCATACACAGTAAACGATTGTTAGACATTCCTAACACATTTTGCCTGTTAGCTGTGTGCTAATTTTGTTATTTGCCTATTTGTTTCTTTTGCCAATTATCTTCTTTTTCGCTAATGTTAACAGTGATGGTACAGGTGTTGATATTATGGTTGAGTTTAGTTTATTTCTTTACACTTTTATGTATTTACAAAATTCTTTACAATTAGCATAATCATTTTTATAATTAGAAAAAAAAGAGGAAGCACAGCTGAGATGTTAGCTTAAGTTACATTTTAAAATTCCTTACAGTTAAGGAAAGCTTATTTCTTGTCCAAACTGGTAAAAGGTTTATAATATTTACTTCCTAATCACCTATAGGTAAATATTGTTAACTTACAACCTCTTTTTAATAGTATTATTATAAAAGTCATTTCTTAATATAGACAACAGGATAAATACACTAGAAAAAACTTTTATAAGGTTATGATTTGTCTCACAAATTAGGATATATTTTATACATAGCAGAGTATCTGATATTTAAAGCAAAGGTTTGTGACTGAAATCACAGCAATGGGCACATGTTTTGATTATGTTCAAGTCAGAATATGAATCATTGCCACACTACGTCTTACTCCTTGACATCTGCACTGATAAAATGAAAAAATGTTCTTTAGATCCATAATATCATAAATTCTAAAAGTTCAGGAAGTGTTTGGAATCTTCAAAATTTTTACTTAACCAAAATGCACATGTGGCACATAGTAAGTGATCAATAAATTTTGATTTAAAGAGCCTATAAAACTCCTCTCATACGTTGGTTTTCTTTTTTGTTTTATTTTTATTTTCGAGAGAGAGTGCAAGTGTAGGGAGGGAGGGAGAGAGAGAAAGAATGGGAGAAAGGAAGAAAGAGGGATAGAGGGAGAGGGAGAGGGAAAAGGGGGGAGAGAGGCAGATAGAGAGAGAGGAGAGGGAGGAGAGGACAGAGGAAGACGAGAGAGGGAGAGGGAGAGGAAGAGGGAGGAGAGAGAGACAGAGAGAGACAGAGGGAGGGAGGGAGGGAGGGAGGAGGGAGAGGGAGAGGGAGAGGGAGAGGGAGAGGGAGAGGGAGAGGGAGAGGGAGAGGGAGAGGGAGAGAGAGGGAGAGAGAGAGAGAGAGAGAGAGAGAGAGAGAGAGAGAGAATATCTTAAGTAGGATCCATGCTGAGTATGGGACTCAATCCCAAAACCCTGAACATGACCTGAGCTGAATGCTGAGGTCGTATGCTGAACCAACTGAACCACCCAGGCACCCTTCGTATGCCAATTTTAAAAATCTCTTGCATCATCTAGAAATTGTATCAAAATATAATGGGAACAACAGTTAAATAACAAAGTTTATATTTAGATTCTGTGGGGAAAATGAATGTTGCCTGTGTAACTAGATAACCCATCATAAATGTTATTAATCAGGAAGATACTTATATCATGTACAAAAATGAATTTTAGATGTATTAAAGATGTCAATCTAAAAAAATAAGTATTTTAGAAGGAAATTTGAGAATTTAAATAAACATTTAAGTAGGAAGACCATCCTAAGCAAAACCAGAAAAACCAAGAATTATAAAATAAACACATATTAAACTATGTAAAAAGGAAAGCTTTCTGAATGGCAAAACATAATATAAACAAAATAATATAAACAAAAACTGAAAGACAAATATACACTAGAAAAGTTTATTTCAAGCATTTACATTAGTGTTCATATCCCCAGCATAAAAGAGATCCTACAGAAAGAAAGGAAAAATCCAAATCACCAACAGCATACAAAGACATTCTACTTTATAAAAATTGGAAAATACAAACTGGAGCCACCAGATGCCATTTATTTAATCCATCAAAATAATAAACATTAAAAAGAGGAGTGGTAAGGAGAATTCAAGAAATGGGCAATCACAATACTGCTGGTAAAACTGTAAATTACTATAATCATTCTCGAAAGTAATCTGAAAACATCTTAAAATTAGAAATCTATATATGCTTTAACCTAAAAATAAAAGCACCAGTTCATCAGATATGCAAACAAAATAGTTACTCAAACACTATTTATAAGAATAAGGGGGGAAAGCCTGAATATATAAAAGAAAAAAGGGTGAATAACTGGTATATTCATACTCTGCAGTATTGTGCAGCTTTCTTTTATAAAGGGAGGGAACTTGATTTATATTCATCTAGAGGGATAAGTAGATTGGGAAAAATAAGCTGCAGGGGGTGCCTGGGTGGTTCAGAAGACTAAGCATCAGATTCTTGATCTCAGCTCAGGTCATGATCTCATGATTCATGAAACTGAACCCTGCGTCAGGCTCTATGCTGACAGAGCAGAGCCTGCTTGGAATTCTCTCTCTCTCTCTCTCTCTCTCTCTCTCTCTCTGTGCCCCTTCCCCACTTATGTGCATATTCCCTCTGTCAAAATAATAAACATTTAAATTCTTTTTAAAAATGTGCAAGAAAATGTGTATGGTATGAGCCCCGTTTTGCTAAACAGTAAGCAAGACGAGACTAACATCTATTCACATGCATTAATGTATAGCACAGAAGAAGGTACACAAA
Organism: Proteles cristata cristata; assembly: GCA_017311185.1. Lineage (NCBI taxonomy): Eukaryota > Metazoa > Chordata > Mammalia > Carnivora > Hyaenidae > Proteles > Proteles cristata. The sequence goes on along the minus strand of JAESUZ010003902.1, from coordinate 159,121 downwards.
TGACAGACAATGCAATACTGGTTACCACAGAGACTGGGAATAGAAGAGACAAAATTTTCCTTATATGCACTTACTGTTCTAACAGTTACATTAAGCACAAACTAATTTCAGAATTAAAAAATAAACTTTAAGAATAAATGCTTAAATAAAAGAACCCCTCCTGCCCCATCGTACAAGTGGAAGAAAACTTCACAAATTGAGAAAAGAAAAGTCAACAACACCCAGGGCACTACCAACCTGAGATGATAACCACGATAACCGCTGTCAACATTTTTTTGCACACTTCATTTTACTATGTATTTATAGGATTGGTTTTTAAATCACTGTATGTTAACATGTATTCATACTCTGGTTTTGTTCATTTAATGGTTTAATATTAATATTTTTACATTTCTAGATGTTACTTTGTAAACAATTTTTATTGGCTATGTAATACACTTTATAAATATACTGTAATTTACTTAAACATAACACTCTGGCGGCCCTGAGGATATTTCCAATTTTGTGCAAATGATGTCTGAATTATATCAGCTTTGACAGACTACCCAAAAGTGAACTACTAGTGAAAGAGTATGAACATTCAAAAACATTCCTGAAACATATGCTCAAGTGTGTACTAATTACGACCAGCTATGAAGGCTGTGAGAAGGTTCTTCTCACAGAACTCCTATCAAAAAGAAGTGCCATAATTATTTTATTCTTGCTAATGTGATAGACAAAAAATGGTAACCTGTTATTTTAATATGCAAAGTACATACATATATATATATATGATATACACAGTTACCTGTACTTTTTTGTGAATTCGCTATTTTTGCCTTTTTTGTCCACTTAATAATTAAATGCACCACCCTCATTTTCTGTTATTCTACTTAGAGTCTCAATTTGGCTTAAGAAAGGCTCTATGATCAAGACTTTTAAATGAGGGTCAGTGGTTCATTAAGAACAGAATATAAAAAAAATACCAAACAACCAATATACACTATAATTTTTCAGCTTGAATCAGAAGTTCTATCAGAATTATTAAAAATGCAATACATTTTAGAACAATTACTGAATTTGATACCTGCTGAATTCCAAGGCACAAGTATAAGATACTGTCTGGATCATATTTTTCACCATTTGGTCTCCGCACCTCTTGGATAAACTGGCATAAACCCAAACTCAACTCAGCAAAAGTGCAGGACAGAATATCTTCCTTCAGCTTGATAGAACGGACTATGGAAAGGTAGAAAACATCTGAAATATTAACTTATAAGAAACACAGTAACATAACTTTATTCACTGAAAAACACTGACTACTACTGTGCCCCAAGGCATTGTAGTGAACACTGGTGAGTACGCGGATTACAGACAAATCCAGCTCTCAGGGCTTTTTCGGTTAAAGAAATGAAAACAATGCAGTGCACCTGGTGTAACAGGTGTTATGACAGAGGTTTTATTTAAGAAGGATTCTAGGAAAGCAAATGAGGAACATCTAACAGGGAAGGGTCAGGTGAGATTCTGGAGGATGCGACACTAAGTCAGACCTTGAAAAGTGAAGAATTAAACAGGTGAATAAAGAATTCCAATCTCAGGATATAAAAAAATTTCCCACAGCATATTCCACAAAATACTAGCAAATGGGAGCTAGAGAAGACTGGGTTTCTAAGATCTAATAAATTTGGAAAACAGCAGGATATTATATCTACCTCTAAAGAATTCACAATGGTATAGAAAAGGCTTATTAAAAGTTCTGAGAATATCTGCATAAAAATGCTATTTAACTTTCTCTAATTCAGATATTTGCATACAGAACACTTCAAATAACATAATAATTTTATGTCCTTAGAAATGCTAGAACACACAAAAAATGAAACGGTTCAGGGGATTTAGATGTACAGGAGAAAATAAAGAAGGGCAGATGGGGGCAGATCATGGTAAACCTCACACAGCATATTAAGGCTCTGAAAACAACTAAGAATTGAATTAATTTTACCAGGAAAGTTAACCCAGTTTGATTTGTAGAGCTACGACTTCAGTAGAGATCCTACTTCAATTCAGATTAGAACTGAAACATTCTTTCTAATCATTGCTCCTCTGCATTGAGACAGATATCATGTTTCCAAAAATATACCTGAGTTCCCCTGATTTGATTTTGTAAAAGGTAAAAGTGGTGGCTCAGAGAGCAAGGCCCATGTTTGACCTTTTCACCAAGGCACTATCCACTATGTCTGGTACATACCTAGCACATAAATTCATTAAGTATATATTATTTTGACGAACGAGTAGCAAAAATGAGTAGGCATCCCCTGTGGCTATTACACGTAGACCTGGTAGTCTAATATAGTATTACCTCTCCATTCTCATTACCCTTCTTTCCTTTTTAATACAAAGAGTGCTATGGCTCAAAATGGCTGGTAAAGGGACTAACAAAAGTACATAAGAGGAGTATTATTTATTTCACTCTGTAGAGACTACACTTGATCTGTAGGAACTGAATGAGTCATAGACCACAGAAGCCACTAAGCGCTCCAATAAGCAGAGTGACATGTACCCAAAAGCCAGAAGGATAGACTGAGGTGAAGCCAAGAGTGCATGCAATTACTCTGCTGTTAGAAAGAAGGTATAGTTGGAAAGAGGACAAAAAAAAAACCCCTAGTGACAAAGACATACTCATCCATTCCTGCTCTATCTCATTCCACAAATATTATGGTAAGTATCTTGCATAAAACAAAGATAATAAAAAAGGAAAACATAAAATGAAAACAAAAGTTTAGAGTAGGAATTTCAAAACCAGGGAGTAGGGGGAAGCGGGGAGAGCAGTTAAAGTGGACTCTAAAATTATACACTGTTGTCCTGTGTGGAGTGTTTTATCGGGTTCCAAGTTTCCCAGCACCTGAATAGTCTCACAGAGCTTGTTATTAGGAAAAATTTCTACAGAAGAGGCAAGGCTTTTCCAGGTACTTTTCTCAACACCACCACCAACAAAAGAAGTTCCATGTGGGGTAGGTTACAGATACAGGGCTCAAGAAGGCAGATTTGAGCCACCTGCAGTGTCAGAAAAAGGAACAAAATTCCTCATATTTGCATAACAAATTCATGCCCATACAACCTTACCTTTATAACAAGCTCTTTATAACTGAGAGTAGGATATTAATTTCTCTCTTTTACCATAACACTTCAAATTTTAAATATTCCATTTACAAATTTTAAATCAACAATAATATTAAAAGTGATTCAGAGAATTCAGACTACAAGCAGAGAAATGATTTTTACCTCTACAACCTGGCTCTGAGGATTCTTGAGACAGGGCATGGTCTTGAGCACTTCCTAAAGGGTCAGAACATGGGCTAGATGCAGCATGTTCAACACCTGACAAGGAGAGAAAAAGAAATAAGAAGTTTAAATAAAAATGGGGAAAATTTTTAATTAAGCCAAAACCATAGTTTTATGGGATTTTTGACCTAGTATGTTATCCCTTCTGTGTACACTAATGACTTACACTCAACCCCCCAAGCCCCTTAATTAAGATACAAATTCATGCTGTGTATTTACCGCCACATTTCAGATCACCCTGCTCTTCCTTGGCATTTTTCCACTGAACCCAGTTCTTCCAGGCATTTACCCCGTACATGTATTTCAGTGTCATCCCAGACACTGAGCACCCCTGAAAAGCTCCTTGAATAAGACTTCTGGGCTCCACAGCCACTATAGACTTCTTCCGTCCCTGTAAGAATTCCAAAAATTTACAGAATATAAAATTTAGTTTTGAATCTTTAAGAAACAAGTTCTCAAAGAAAGAAGGGAATAAATTTACATAATATGCAATTTATTATTAGATCCTAAAGATTCAGAATTCTTAAAGCTATAAAGAGCTTTAAAAGTTAACCCAATCCATATGAGAAAAGAAAAAGAGAGAGTTAAAATGCAGAACTGTAATGATTACTAACACTTTGGTACTCACTATGCTCCAGATACTGGACCCACCCAATGAGGTATGAACAACCATTTATAACACTCAGGTCTATTTCATGGAAAACAAGAGTAGATCATATTCTGGGATAAAAAAACAAGCCTCCATAAAGTCTCTAACTATAATCAAGTTAAGCCAGATACCAGTAATGGTATAATATTAAGAAAATCCTCAAAAATTGGAAATTAACCAACACATTTATAAATACTCATACTCAAAGAAGCCACAAATGTAATGAGAAAATATTCTGAACTTCAGTGAAAATGAAAACAAAGCATCATTTTCCCCCATAGTGCTAAAGCTTACAATGACATTTACAGTATTAAAATCTTTCTATGAAAAATAAGTCTAAAATCAATAATCTATCTTATGGAACTAGGAAAAGTAGGGGCACCTGGGTGGCTCAGTCAATTAAAATCCAACTTCAGCTCAGGTCATGATCTCACGGTTTGTGGGTTTGAGCCCCACATCAGGATCACAGCTTGGAGCCTGGAGCCTGCTTTGGATTCTGTGTCTCCCCGCTTCTCTCTGCCCCTGCCTTGCTCATGCTCGGTCTCTCTCTCAAAAGAATAAACATTAAAAAAAAAAAAAAAAAAAAACTAGAAAAAGTAGACCATATTAAAACCCAAAGTAAAATAATGAAAGAATAAAAGGAAAAAAAATGAAAAAATGATAGAGAAAAATTAATAAAATTAACAAGTTGGTTCTTGGAGCACCTGAGTGGCTCAGTTGGTTAAGCACCCAACTCTTGATTTTGGCTCAGGTCATGATCTCAGGGTCATGAGACTGAATCCCACAGCATACTCTGCAATGGCTATGGAACCTGCTTTCTCTCTCTTCCTCTCTCTCCTTCTCCCTCCCTCCCTCCCTCCTTCTCCCACTCACATTCTCTCAAAAAACAAAAAACAAAACCTGGATCTTTTAAAAGATAGAAATGTTTAATAAATTTCTAGCTAGAAGGATCAAGAAAAAAAGAGAGGAAACACAAATTACCAATACCTGATCCTACAGACATTAAAAAGATAATGACAATGCTGTGAACACTGTTATGCCAATGAACTCAACAAGTCAGATGAAATGAACAAACTTCCTGAAAGACACAAACTAATAAAGCTTACCATAGAAGAAATGAATAACCTAAACAACCAGACATTAAATTCATGGTTTAAAAATGTCCTATAAAAACCCTTCAGACCCAACAATAAAGTAATTATGTAAATTATATATCAGAAAACAGAAAAAGGAGGAAATACTAACTCAATGTATGCCCTGAGAACAAAGCCAGTCATTACAAGAAAACTACAGCTCAATTATCTCTCTGAAGGAGATATTTATAAGACCTTAATGATGTATTAGCAAACTGAATCCAGCAATATATAAAAGAAAAACATCAAAAGTAAGAATCATCTCTTGAATGCAAAGTTAGTTTATCATTCAAATAATTAATATATTTCATCATTTAAAAAAATTTTTAAGTTTATTTTGAGAGAGAGCATGTGCACAAGCAGGGGAGGGGCAGAGACAGTCTGAGAGAGAATCCCAAGCACGCTCTCCACTGTCAGTGTGGAGCTCAACACAGGGCTCAAACTCACAACTCCAACTTACAAACTGTGAGATCAAGGGTCAGATGCTGAAATCGAGTCAGATGCTTAACAGACTGAGACACCCAGGCGCTCCTGTATGTCATCATTTTAATAGGTTCAGAAAAGAAAAAACAGATGATCATTTCAATAGTTACAAGAGAGTCACCTGACAAAGTTCAACACACAATCATGATAAAAAATTCTCAGCAAATTAAAAACAGAAGAAAACTTCCTGGACCTATGGAGGCCATCTACAAGAAACTTACAGGTAATATCATACTTAAAATTTTAAGACTGAGGGGCACCTGGCTGGCTCAGATAGTAAAACATGTGACTCTTGATAGCGGGATCATGAGTTCGAGCCTCATGTTTGGTATAGAGATTACTTAAAAATAAAATCTTTAAGGGGTGCCTGGGTGGCTCAATTGGTTAAGTGTCTGACTTTGGCTCAGGTCATGATCTTGCGGTTTGTGGGTTCAAGCCCCGCCTTGGGCTCTGTGCTGACAGCCAGCTCAGAGCCTGAAGCCTGCTTCGGATTCTGTGTCTCCCTCTCTCTCTGACTCTCCCTTGCTCACACTGTATCTCTCTCAGAAATAAACAAAACATTAAAATAAATAAATAAAATCTGTAAAACAAACACTACAGGACTGAACACTCGCCCTAAGATTGAGAACAGACATGAAGATATGCGTTCACCACAAATATTCAACATTGTACTAAAGAGTCTAATTAGTCCAATATATCAAAAAGAATAAAAAAGAAAATGCATTAATATTAGAAAGGAAAGAGTAAAACAATCTTTATTCACAAATAATATGACTGTCTAGGTAGAAAATTCTAAAGATTTTGATTGAGCAAAATCATGACACATAAACTCAATATAGAAAAAATAATCTCTATTTTTATATGACAATGAGGAATACTAGAAAATGAAATTAAAAATAATACTACTTGGGGCATCTGGTGGCTCACTTGCTTAAGTGTCCAACTTTGGTTCATAATCTCACAGTTCCTAAGTATGACCCTGCACTGGGGTCCTTGCTGTCACTACAGAGCCTGCTTCATATCCTCTGTCCCCTTCTCTCTCTGCCCTTCCCCTACTCATATGCAAGCTCTCTCTCTCTCAAAAATAAACATCTAAAATTTTTATTTTTTATTTATTTATTTTTTAATGTTTTATTTATTTCTAGGAGAGAGAGAGAGAGAGAGAGAGAGAGCAGGGGAGGGTCAGAGAGAGAGAGTCACAGACTCTGAAACAGGCTCCAGGCTCTGAGCTGGCAGTCAGCACAGAGCCCGATGTGGGGCTCGAACCCACGAACAGTGAGATCATGACCTGAGCGAAAGTTGGACGCTTAACCGACTAAGCCACCCGGGTACCCCCTAAAATTTTTAAAATAAAAAATAATGCTTAAAACAGGGTCAAAATAAATTTTAAATACTTATTAGATAAATTTTCAAAAGTATGTTTAAAATAAAACATATAAAACACTGCTAAGAGAAATTAAAAATGATCTAAATAAAGGAGTAAAACAATCTTCATAGATTGGACAGCTCAATATTGCTAAGGTATCAATTCTCTGCAAATTGATCTATGGATTCAGAATGGCCCCCAAAGTTCCAGCAGCCTTTTCTGTAAACACTGACAAGCTGATTCAAAAATTTATACGGATATGTGAATAACAATTTTTGAAAATGAACAATGTTGGAAGACTTATACTCCTGATTTCAAGACTCACTGTAAAGCTACAATAATCAAGACAGTTGGTACTGTATTAAAATGGACATATAAATCAATGGAACAGAATCAGTTTCAGAAACAGATGGACATATATAGTCATTTGATTTAACAAAAGTGCAATGTAATTCAATGAGGGAAAGGACAGACTTTTCCCAGATGGTACTAAAACAATGGGATACCACATATAAAAATAATAATAAACCTTGACATTTGCCTGAACTCACATATAAAAATGATCTCAAAATGGATCAGAGACACATAAAATCTGAAGTATAAAACCAGAACAAAACATAAGACAATATCTTAGTTGCCACAGGGTAAGCAAAGACTTATACATGGTATTCTTAAAAGCATGAATAAGAAAAGAATTAAAAATTGATGAAAACAGACTTTGACAAATTCAGAAAGTTCTGTTCTTCACCATTAAGAAAAAAAAAATAGCATAGAAGCAAAAGTCATGTTTGAGAAAAGAATTATGTTCATAATAAAGAACACTTACATCACAGTAAGATAACCCCCCCCACACACACAAAATGTGTAAGAGGGGCACCTGGGTGGCTCAGTTAGTTGAGCATCCGACTCTTGATTTCAGTCATGATCTCACAGTTCATGAGCTTGATCAAGCCCTGCACTGGGCTTTGTAATGACACTGAAGAGCCTGCTTGGGATTGTCTCTCCTCTCTCTGCCCCTCCCCTGCTTGCAAGTGTGCTGGCTCTTGTTCTCTCTCTTTCAAAATAAATACTTTCAAAAAATAATAAGGTAGTAAGTTTTTTTTAAGAAATGTGCAAGAGTTTTGAATGGAAACCGTACCAAAGAAAATATAAAAATAACAAATATACACATGGAAAGATATCCAATATCATCAGTTATTAGGAAAATATAAACTAAAGCCACAGTGACATACCACTACACATTCACTAGAATGGTAAAGACTAAAAACTGAAAATAGCAAGTATTAGCAAAGTCATGGAGCAGATTGGAACTCATACACTGCTGGTGGGAATTCCAAACAATACATTTACTACTCCGGAGAACAGTTTGACAGCTTTCCTACAAAGTTAAAAATACACATACAATAAGACCTAGCAATCCCCTCCTGGGTGTATTTCATCAAATGAAACTATATGTTCACACAGAGATTTGTATTAAAATGTTCACAGAAGCTGTATCTGAAATAGCCCCAAACAGGAACTAATCCAAATTACCATCAACTGTTAAACAAACTGTGGTTTCTCCATTCAATGAAATGCTACTCAGAAAATAAAAAAGAATGAATGGTCTTCCTGATATATGCAACAATGCAGATGAATCTCAAAACCATTATGCTAAGTGAAAGAAGTCAAACAGGGAAGACTACAAATCACATAATTTCATTTATATTACAGAAATTACAGAATTACAGAAATGGCAAAGCAGCAGCAGTTGACATCAGTCTGCAAAGCAGATGGGTGATTATCAAGAACTGGAAAAGAAAAATTACAAGAGGTCCCAGGGGAGGTTTCAGTAGAGTAGAAGGGTTACAGTTGTGGTGGTAGTTATGTACTTAATATATTTGACAGAGCCCCTCAAATATTATACTTAAAATTTATGAACTTTTAGGGGAGCCCAGGTGGCTCATTAGTTGAGCATCTGACTTAAGCTCAGGTCATGATCTCATGGTTTGTGGGATTGAGCCCAGTGGCAGGCTCTGTGCTAACAGCTCGGAGCCTGGAGCCTGCTTCCAATCCTGTGTCTCCCCCTCTCTCTCTGTCCCTTCCCCGCTCCCGCTCTCTCTCTCTCACAAATAAGCATAAAAAAATTTTTTTTTAATTTATGAACTTTTAGATGCAATTATAACTCAATAGGGCTAATTAAAAAAAAATAAGGCTATTGCTTTGTACTTTTACTATGGGAAAGCCCTGTCAATATGAGAAAATGTCCACATGAATCTCACTAATATATTATATTATGTAAAATAATAAACCTCATTATACTAAAAAAGGGCTAAATTTAGAAGTTTTAAGAAACAGTATACAAGTATTTTAAAAAGCTTTTTAAAGAAACAGAAAACATCCTCAATTATAAAAACAAAATGAGCCTGTTAGAAGAAATATAAAGTAAAAGATAATTTTTTTTAACAGCAGTAATCTGTCATTTATTTTTATTATTTTAAGTTAATCAAGTATAATACATATACATTTATAAAGGTCTATAAATCTAGAAATTTCATGATTATGTGGCACATTACAGGTGTGGCATCATATGCTATTTAGAGAGGCAGGAATGCTGCCTTTACTTGTGTCTATACGGCTGAAGCCTGGGCCGTGACTTAGTATATGCTCAGTAGCTCATCAATTCCTACTAAGTCCTGGATGACTTAGTGTAACATAGGTTAGTAACAAAACAGAGTAACAAACCACTAGGAAACTGTAAACTTGCCTGGTTATACTTCTATCCGCTGGGAAAGGAATAATGATGATACAGACCATGACAATCATAAGAAACATCTGAGCAACTACATAATAACAACCATATACTTACCCAAGGGATACAGAAATGCTGATGCATAGGAGCACATGTACCCCAATGTTCATAGCAGCACTCTCAACAATAGCTAAAACATGGAAAGAGCCTAAGTGTCCATCAACGGACGAATGGATCAAGAAGATGTGGTTTATCTACACGATGGAATACTCCATGGCAATGAGAAAGAATGAAATCTGGTCACGTGTAGCAACATGGATGGACCTTGAGGGTGTTATGCTGAGCGAAGTAAGTCAGGCAGAGAAGGACAAATATCATATGTGTGCACGTATAGGAGGATTAGGAGGAACTTAACAGAGGACCAAGGGGGAGAAGAAGGGCGGAAATGGTGGGGGAAAGGGGGAGAGGCAAACCATGAGAGACTCTTGAATGCTGACAAAAACTGAGGACTGATGGATATGGGGGGGAGGAGGGATGAGCATTGAGGACGACTCTCGTGGGGATGAGCACTGAGTGTTATGTGGAAACTAATTTGACAATAAACTATTTGCAAAAAAAAAAAATGAATAAATAAATATTAAAAAAAATAAAATTAAAAAAAAAACAAAAAAACAAAAACAGAAACAACTATATGCTAAGCATTTGCCCAGTGTTGTGCTGGGAGACTTGTCTCAGTACCTCTATTATTATAACATGAGGTTTACACATCCCTTTAAAATATTCAAAAGATATAGTTCTTGATTATAACAAACAAAACTAAAGGCACAAAAATACTAGGTTGTACAAAACAATATATAAAATACTGTGACCCTGGCTGTTACAGAGTTTTGTAAACAGCAAGAATTAATGAACACCAAAGGAAAGAAAATGCTAGGAAAATTAAGCTACTGCTTACTCTTCGTCTGGGTTGAGGGAAGCCATCTCTGTGCCGTCGTCTTGTTCGGGAACGTGCCTGGATTCCCTGTCCTTTATTCAGTGGGTCAAATGATTCTATTAATAATAAGCAGAAAGCATAATTTGAGATAAATAACTACAGATTTATATAAAGACTTAGACAGGGGGAGAAAATATCAGGTAATCACTGTATTAATTATTTTGTTTGTGATAAAATAAGGATCTTACTTCTATTCTTAATAGAAACAAAAGATACAGCCCTTAAAAACTTCATTAATGATGAAGGAAACCTTCTACAAGAAATGTTAAAAAAAATTAACCACTTTATTATTTAACCTTCAACGGTAGGGACCATTTGTGCCTTAGGTTATCACACAGTCTAACTGCTTCATAAGGTCAATTCAGAGTTCTACCAATCTCCTAAAATCAAGAGTATTTTATGTTGCACAAACCTGATGGAAAATCTGCTTCCAGATCCTGCTCAGTTTCCCCTTTGGAGAACTGCTTCAATTCTGAATCAGCCTCCTGCACAGCATTTGACTTTAAGGCATAATGATTCAACTCTTCCTCCCAGCTATGTGGCGTAGATACTGCCTCTGATTCAAGATCACCACTGTATGTACTGCCTTGGTCTGAAATATACAGAAAACAAACAAATGCTCTAAATAAGCTGGACCTTATACATGCTCAGAAACCTTCCTGAAACCCTGAGTAACAAAACCAAGATATGTCTGCTGATTTAACTAGGTACACTCAAAACTGAAGTAACTTCTTCACCAGCCTCACAAAACTGACTTCATATTCTTGGTACACACTTTAAAGCATTCGTTCAATTAATCCTTAAAATCAACTATCCGAGGTACCTTTTATTATTCTCATTACACATTAGCATATAATCAAAGACATCTGATGCTCCCTATGAATAGCTAAAATTACAAATATTAAATCCAAGAATACTAATACTTTATGGGTTTCTAAGACTGATGATAATATTTCTAAGATCTGAAATATATGCACAATTACAAACCTTTTTCAAAAATCTTCGTGTCTAAAAAGAGCTCCTGTTCAGAAGTTTGGGATCCTAAAGAAAAAGAAGTACATAATTGAACAACTTACATGTATTCAAAAAGCAAAGTGCACCTCAAATGAAATGACTACATTTTAAAAATAAGTCATACTAGGGAGTGCTAAGAAAATAGCCTTCATATGCAGGGACACCTGGGCGGCTCAGTCGGTTAAGCATTCAATTTCAGCTCAGGTCATGACTTCATGGTTCATGAGTTCAAGCCCCACTTGGAATCCTGTTCCCTTCTCTCTTTGCCCTTTCTCCACTCATTCTCTCCCTCCCTCTCTCTTTCTCTCTCTCTCTCTCTCAAAACAAATAAATAAAAAAATAGACTTCATATACAGGAAGCATGATTCATTAATAAAATTAGGCATTAGAGATAAATTATGACCCATAAAAGTGGTTACACTTCGAAGGTACCAGTATGAGATAAGTCATGTCAAGAGAGATCTTTATTTTGGATTTTATACTCCTGTGTTTTCTGAAATTTTTTTCTTTACCATGAACCACACACACATATAGAATTTATTTACAAATTGACAAAATACTCTTTGAGTTGCTTTTTCCTCCCAAAATATAATATACTTTACCATTACACTGAAAAACTACTAGACTTAGAATATAAATATGTTACATGAACAATCAGCACATGAACAAAACCAAACACAGTTCTATCAATTAACTACTTTAAAAGTAAAAAGCTTAAGGATTTAAGGGCACCTAGGTGGCTCAGTAAGTTAAGCATCCAACTTTGGCTCAGATCATGATCTCATAGCTCTTGGATTTGAGCCCTACATTGGGTTCTGTGCTGACAGCTTAGAGTCTGGAGCCTGCTTCAGATTCTGTCTCCCTCTCACACTGCCACTTCCCCATTCTTTCTCTCTCTCAAATGTAAATATTAAAACAAATTTTTTTAATTTAAAAATATAAAAGCAAAAAGATTAAGGATTCAAGGTAAAAAAAAAAAAAGGCTTTTTAGAAGCCAAGGAAATAGCTTCTTTTCTCTAAAATCAAACATAAATTAGCCAGTTCCCTTCAGATGGGTTTCATTTCTCCCTCCTTTATGTTTCTAATGCTTGTTTTTCGTTGTTTTTTTTTTTAATTTCTGAGAGAAAGACAGAGATAGCGTGAGCAGGGGAGGGTCAGAGAGAGAGGGAAATACAGAATCTGAAACAGGCTCCTGGCTCTGAGCTGGATGTCAGCACAGAGCTCAGTGCAGGGCTTGAACCCATGAACCATGAGATCATGACTTGAGTCGAAGTCAGACGCTTAACTGACTGAGCCACGCAGGCTCGCCCCCTCCTTTATGTTTCTAAACCATTAGATTCTACTTACACTATAGTGATTACGACTATCTGTCTTTAAAAAAAAATTTTTTTTTACATTATTTATTTTTGAGAGACAGAGAGAGAAAGAGCACACGTGGAGGAGGGGCAGAGAGAGAATGAGACACAGAATCCGAAGCAGGCTTCAGGCTCCGAGCTGTCAGAACAGAGCCCAATGCAGGGCTCAAATTCACAAACTGTGAAATCATGACATGAGCCGAAGTTGGATACTTATCTGACTGAGCCACCCAGGTGCTCCACAACTATCTGTCTTAAAGCTTAGTTCTGAATGTTTTCTCAGTCTGACTCAATTTTTAGGTTAAGGCAGAGTCATGGTATTTGCGAAGAAGAAGCACCTGAAAAATGTTAACTATTTTTTAAAATTATTTTTAATGTTTATTATTTTTGAGAGAGACAGAGAACAAGTAGGGGAGGGACAGAAAGAGGGAGACACAGAATCTCCCTCATGATCATGAGATCATGACGTGAGCTGAAGTCAGACACTCAACTGAACTGAACCACCTAGGCACCCCAAAATGTAAACTATTAATGTGAGTGGAAAGCCAACTTAAAATGAGGTTTATTATCAGGAATGACTTGAACTTCCAAACCAAATACCAGAAATTATAAGATCAAGCATAAGGGGCAATAGTCTAAGACATTAAAATCCACATACAAAAAGGTCCAAATTATGAGATTATACACTAGAAAGCAAAATGAGACCAGAAACCATGGGATAATAACCAGGAAGCTTTTTATGCATCTCTCAGAATATTATGATTTTAAAACTTAACGGCAACACTAGAGGAGAGTTGGTATTTTGTTTTTAAATGTTATAGGTTTGGGGTGCTTGGGAGGCTCAGTTGTTAAGCATCTGACTTCGGCTCAGGTCATGATCTTACAGTTCGTGGGCTCAACACCCCCATCAGGCTCTTTGCTGATAGCTCAGAGGCTGGTACCTGTTTCAGATTCAGTGTTTCCTTATCTCTCTGCCCCTCCCTCACTTCCGCGCTCTCTCTCTCTTCCAAAAATAAATAAATGTTAAAAAAAAATGCCACAGTGTTCAGAAAATCATCCAGCATTTATTATGCGAAATTTAAACCATAGCTCTGTAAAATCCATCAGTAAAAAAAGGAAAAAATTGTCAAAAAAAAAATTTCTTGACTCATCAGTGATACAGAAAAAGGCCTTTGTGTATTTTAACTATCAAACACCATTTTCTGTATCTCTTCTTATATCCAAAAACCAAGAAGGTGCTGACTAAGGCTAGAAACCTTTCTGCTAGTTTCTGTATGTACTGCTAGTACTGGTTACTATCATCTACTTTGGAGACAGACAGACCTGAATTCAACCTCTGGTTCCATCACTTCCTGATTGCACAACCAGAGCAATTAGGATATCCTATTTTCCAAATGAGGAATCTAAAGTAAACAGTACCCTCTTCATAGTGTTGTTGTAAAGGTTAAATGAGATGATGGACACAGTGCATTTAGGACATGCCTACGGTATGTAAGCACAAAACTACTGTTCTTATTGTTATTCTACCCTCACAGAAGAGTGATTTATCTATAGGTTATGTTGAGCCAAATGGTTTTCTGTCATAACGTTCTATTTACTTTCTGTGAACATGCTGATTATTTATTATACACTAGGAATTCTTATATGGGGATAATGGCTTTGAATACAGGAATAAAGCCAGAAAATAATCAAGAAAATGGATTTACAGCTTATTTTTCTGGAATCATTACAAACTAAAAACTATGTTGACTATTAATATGTAGTTTTATAAAAAGGATAGAAGTTTCAAAGGTATCAACAAGTTTAGGGGTGCCTGGTTGGCTCAGTCGGTTAAGTGTCCAACTTCGGCACAGGTCATGATTTCACGGTTTGTGGGTTCGAGCCCTGCATCGAGTTCTGTGCTGGCAGCTCAGAGCATGGAGCCTGTTTCAGATTCTTTGTCTCTCTCTCTCTCTGCCCCTCCTCTGCTCATGCTCTCTGTCTCAAAAATAAAAATATTTCTATTTTTATATTTATATTTAATAAATATAAAAATATTTATATTTATTAAAATAAATAAAAATAAAATTGTATTAAAAATTTTTAACAAAAAAAACAGTTTTAACAAATCTATAAATTTGGTATTTAAACACAAATAAAGCTTTTAGAAACATCTTTACCATCCAATACTTAAAATTACTTGAGATACCTGAAAAGTGTGTATTTACTTTCTTTCTATACTTTAAAATTATACCAACCTCCCTGGGATAGAGTCTTCTCCTTCTCTTCATCTTCTGCAATCATCTCTGCCATCTCAAGGAGATCAGCTTCAAATGGATGTGAAGGAAGCTTTTCCTTAATGTCTTCAATACTTTCGGTGACTTTATCTTCATTATCCATTGACGATGGAATAAGCATAGGGACAGGCATCTAAAAGACCAAGGATAATTTCTTGGAATAGGTTTCTCATTAAAACTATCATTTGTGGGATGATTTAAGCACTAAAATAATGAACAAATTCAGTTCAATAGAAATGATATTTCTATTGCTAATGATTAAAATAGTCTTGAATTTGTTTTCATAAGACGACAGCCATTTAAATAAAAATTCAGTTAAGTGCTTTTCTGGACAGTCAAAAAACTGTGTCTACAACTTGTCTAAAATAAGTACCTAACACTTTAGTTTCTGATTTCTGATTTCTTGCTTAGCATTTTCAGTTTCACACAGCTATTTTTCTTAAGAATTCACCAAGGAAAAATAGATTTCCAATAAAAAATGAACACTTTTTTTAAACAGTGAGAATAATATAAATCACAGTAGTTACTTTTCACCCTTGTTAGACTCTAGAATTTTAACACACATACATGTTTCTGATCTTATTCTATTTAAGTGGTCTTATTTGTATGAAACATTATAAAAAGATTATATCACAGCATTCTCTGAGAAGGCAGGATATAAATACAAGCAGTCCTTCATATATTCCATATTAAATAACACACAGTCAGGTATGTTTTACCAAAAAGTGAAGAGTTTTTAAATTGAGCTGTAACATTTTAATTGAGGAAAACATGCACTAAATCAGCCTTCATCTCTAAATAATTACTCACGGGGCGCCTGGGTGGCTCAGTCAGTTAAGCGTCCGACTTTGGTTCAGATCATGATCTCACGGTCTGTGGGTTCGAGCCCCGTGTCGGGCTCTGTGCTGACTGCCAGCTCAGAGCTTGGAGCCTGTTTCAGATTCTGTATCTCCCTCTCTCTCTCTGACCCTCCCCTGCTCATGCTGTCTCTCTCTCTCTCTCTCAGAAATAAGTAAAACATTAAAAAACAAATCTAATGATTACTCACGGGAACTGGAATTCCAAATGGGACTGGTGCATACTGAGTATAAAGATGAAGAGGTATGGGCACAAACACTGGTACAGGAATTGGCACCACAATGATCTGGGGCTGACTTGGAGTGTCTTCTAATGAAAAAAAATAAAAAACCCACAGAGGATTATAAACATTTTAATATAAATTTTTTAAAAAGCAGGGGCTCCTGGGTGGCTCAGTTGGTTAAGTGTCTGACTTCGGCTCAGGTCATGATCTCACAGTGCGTGGGTTCGAGCCCTGCGTCAGGCTCTGTACTGACAGCTAGCTCAGAGCCTGGAGCCTGCTTCAGATTCTTTGTCTCCCTCTCTCTCCGACCCTCCCCTGCTCACGCTGCCTCTCTCTCTCTCTCTCTCTCTCAGAAATAAATAAAACATTTTTAAAAATTTTTAAATAAGCAGTGAGGATTTACAATTCAAAAGAATTATAATTTAAAAAAACCTTTTAAAGCACATAGACCTCTAATTCAAAAGAAGTGTAACCTATGACATTACCAGTCCAAAGAAAAATAACTAAACCAACAAAGAAAGATTTGAATACAGCACAGATAAAAAGCAGGCCACAAAAAAAATGACCAATGATATGAGGATACAATGAATGAAGGATATTATTTGGATTAACGAATATAAAGATTTAGAACAATTATCCTAGTAGAAGATTACAGAAAACTGCTCACATGAATAAGAAGGGTATGTTAAAGATGAGATTAAACAGACATAAAGCCATTTTCGTGAATCTGTAATGAACTTAAAAAAAAATGTTCATGTATTTTGGGAGGGAAGGGGCAGAGAGAGAGGCAGACAAAGGATTTGAAGTGGGCTCCATGTTGACAGCAGAGAGTCTGATGTGAGGCTTAAACTCATGAACTGAGAGACCAGGAACTGAGCCAAAGACGGATGCTTAACCAACTGAGCCACCCTGGCGCCCCTATAATAATAACCTTTTAAAATCATTTCTAGTAGAAACTGTGGAGCTACTGCAGATCTGTTAGCACAGAGTAATATGATAAAAATGTCACTAAAAAAGATTAATCTGGAGTCTCTTTTTTTTTTTTTTTAATATTTTTTATTTATTTCTAGAGAGAGAGACAGCGTGATCAGGGGAGGGTCAGAGAGAGAGGGAGACACAGACCGAAACAGGCTCCAGGCTCTGAGCTGACAGTCAGCACAGAGCCCGACACGGGGCTCGAACACACGAATCGCGAGATCATGACCTAAGCGAAAGTCGGACGCTTAACCAACTAAGCCACCCAGGCGCCCCTAATCTGGAGTCTCTTAATATGGAATAAAAAGTATATAAAGTATAAAAGTAGGAGGCAAATTCAATATGTACATAGAGTAATGATGATGAGGACCTGGACTAGGATGGTAACAATACCTACAAAAATGAATAAATATATACAAGAAGGTTTTTTCAAACCTTTTTTTTTAATGTCTGTTTATTTTTAAGAGACACAGAGAGACAGAACACGAGCAGGGAAAGGGCAGAGTGAGGGAGACACAGAATCTGAAGCAGGCTCCAGGCTCTGAGCTCTCAGCACAGAGCCTGATGCAAGGGTTGAACTCACAAACTGAGAGATCATGACCTGAGCTGAAGTAGGGCACTTAAACTAACTGAGCCGCCCAGGCAACTGAGCTACATACATGTATTCTAAGGTATTAAAAAGATGAAACAGAACTTAGAAACCTAAATGAGAGTAAGGAAACAAAGTGAGAAGGATGGAGAACTCATCCAATATTTAACAGGCATCCTACAGAGTCCTGTCTATGTGCCAGAAAAATACCCCAGATGATTATAAAACCATTACTGTAAGAGAAAGGTAACGCTAGTGACAAGAAGTGAAAAGCTGACAAGTAGGGTTAAAAATAGGAAATAATATAGGATCAATTTTACCATGGTCTAGCAGACATTAAAAATTACCTGTGGATAGGAAGCTGAGCAAAATGGGTGAGGGGAAGAGGGAGATATAGGCCTCCAATTATGGAATGAGTGAGTCACAGGAATAAAAAGCAGAGCATAAGTGATACAGTGAATGATATTGTAATAGTGATATGATGGGACAGATGGTAGCTATACTTGTAGTGAGCACAGCATATGTATATACTTGTCAAATCTCTAAGCTGTACACCCCCAAAACTAATGTAACTCTGTATGTCGACTATACGCAAAAAATAAAAATAAAATCACCTGATTAAAGATGTCTGATAACCAAGATACATAATACTAAAAGCAAGTCACTATTACTACAATACAAATATAGGCTGAAGTCATCTATAACATTACTATTTGATATGGTCCCTGTGAGCTTTAAGAAATGCAAAATCTCAGGGGAGCTTGGGTGGCTCAATCAGTTAAGCATTTGACTTTGGCTCAGGTCCTGATCCCATGATTCATGAGTTTGAGTCCTGCATTGGGCTCTGTGGTGACAGCCTGGAGCCTGCTTCAGATTCTGTGTTTCCCTCTCTCTCTGCCCTTCCCTCACTTGTACTCTGTGTCTCTCTAAAATATAAACATTAAAAAGAAAAAAAAATGCTAAAATTTCAGACCCCACTAAATTATAATGTGCTTAATAAAATTCCTAAGTAATTCATGTGCATACTGGTGTTTGAGAAGCATTCACTTACAAGATAACCTTGCAGATCAAGAAATCTAGGGTTAATTTTTTTTAATGTTTATTTATTTTTGAGAGAGACAGAGAGAGAGAGAGAGAGAGAGAGCAAGGGATGAGCAGAGAGAGAGGGAGACACAGTATCCCAAGCAGGCTCCAGGCTCTGAGCTGCCAGCACACAACCTGACATGGGGCTTAAACCTGTGAACTATGAGACCATGATCTGAGCTGAAGTTGGATGCTTAATTGACTAAGCCACCCAAGTACACGTAGGATTACGTTCTGGTTTAAGAAGTCTGCGACGTGGGGTACCTGGGTGGCTCAGTCAGTTAAGCATTTGCCTTTGGCTCAGGTCATGATCTCACACTTCATGAGTTCAAGTCTCATGTCAGGTTCTGTGCTAATGGCTCAGAGCCTGGAGCCTGCTTCAGATTCTGTGTGTCATTCCACTCCCTCTGCCCTTCCCCCACTCATGTTCTGTCTCTCTCTCAAAAATAAATAAACTTAAAAAAAAAAAGAATTCTGGGATTTTCGGGGTGCCTGGGTGGCTCTATCGGTTAAGTCTGACTCTTGGTTTTGGTTCAGGTCAGGATCTCACAGTTCCATGTTCAAGCACAGAGCCTGTTTAGATTTTCTCTCTCTCCTCTTTGCTTCTCCCCTGCTCACGTGCACATGTGCACTCTCTCCCTCTCTTTCAAAATAAATAAACTTGAAAAATCATAAAAGAATTCTGGGGCTTTGAAATGACAGTATGAGGAGCTAAAAAGACCCAGTCTCTAATGAAACAAGCTAAGCTGATGAAAACTGTCAAGAAACAACCACTTAAAGGGCACCTGGGTGGCTTAGTCAGTTAAGTGTCTGACTTTGGTCAGGTCCTGATCCCACAATTCATGAGTCTGAACCCTGCACTGGGCTCTATGCTGACAGCCCCTGGAGCTTCTCTTCTCTTCTGTGTCTCCCCCCACCCCCCTACAGTCTGTCTCTCTCAAAACTAAGTAAGCATTAAAAAACAAAACAAAACAGGGGTGCCTGGGTGGCTTAGTCGGTTAAGCGTCCTACTTTCGCTTAGGTCATGATCTCGCGGTTCGTGGGTTTGAGCCCCGCGTCGGGCTCTGTGCTGACTGCCAGCTCAGAGCCTGGAGCCTGTTTCGGTCTGTAACTCCCTCTCTCTCTGACCCTCCCCTGCTCACGCTGTCTCTCTCTCTCTCTCTCAGAAATAAATAAAACATTTTAAAAAACCCAAAAAAACCAAAAAAATCAACCACTTAAATTCTTTACAAATTGTCCCAAGGAAATACAGCAAATAGAAAGACATTTATTTGAGAAAATCTACCTAAATACAGTAAGAACAGTGGGAATCTATGACATTTGATCCACTACCGGCTCCATACACCAGCTCAGTCAGCTCAACTTGACAGAAGCTCTGCTCTGGCTAAGTGTGGTCAGGAAGAATGGGCTCCTATTTCTTCAGTTCCCAAACAAGGATTACCATATCTCACCTGGGGGGCTGGCCACCATCATTTCTCACACCCTCCAACTCCAAGTTGAAAAGGTTAATTTCCTGGTGAGTATAGCTGACAGGCTGGAGTCTCCCTTTCTCCACCCAGCTGCCACCCGTAGGGTAGAAACCTTACTGCAGGCCAAGGATATGGGGTCCCAATCATCCTCAGCCCAGACACTTGCAGGGCAGAGATTCCATGCCAGGAGAGGCAAGCTGAGACCAGAGGACTGCACCACACCAGCATCCACAAAAGTAGATTAGAGGATTTTGCTTGGGGGTGGCATTTCAAGAGAAAATAAAGCCCTCCCCTACAAAAACATGACTTTATTTAATATAGAGGATAGAAAAGTTCAAACTGAAGAATCCTCTATGAAACTACAGTTCCTTTAATTAAGAGGCTATCTATATAATTCCAAAGTCTACCCTTATTCTATAAAATCACACAGTCATTAATAACAGAAAATCAAGTGTTCACAGTATGGAATTATTAATTAACTACCTTCTCTTTGGCATAACAATTTTCAGAGGGCGAAAATACCTGACAAGAAGTCAGGAGAATGCAACTGGGTGATGTATATAAGCAATCAAACACATCACTCAGGAAATAGGCACTCAATTAATGTAAGCAGATCTCACATTCCTCCCCCACTAAAAAAAATTAAAGGAAGGAAATGCAAAGAACATACCTGTCTGGCATTCTTTGTTTTGGGTGTGTGGTTTGCAAGAGGTGGCTTTAGTCTGTGTGATGGGTTTACACAATAAAGCTTTATTCTTCAGAAGTCTTGGGGGCTGAGAAGGTAGCAATTTCAGAGCATCTGTTTGTGTACTTGCCTAGAAAAAAATCAGAAACCAGAGGTTTTCAAAAGTTTATAATTAATTATAAGAAATATTATAATTTCAAAAGAAACACTATATTGGAATTACATGGAAGACAGAGAACATAAATCTTCATTATATATGTAAGAAATACAATATTCCTGAAATATCAATAGTAATATAAGAATACCCTGATAACTATATAATACTGACTCTAAATGAAGAGATCAGGAAACACTTCAGAAATACCACTGTTCTAGTCATAAGTTTTTCTATTTATTTTCTTCTTCTCTTGAGTAACAAAACAAAACATATTGAGGCAAAAATAAAAACAAAAACAAACAAATAAAAAAACCAGAGTGCTTACTTGCTTACTTAAGGATAACCTGCTCTGGGTGGAAAACAAACTGTATTTTATAAATACTTTATTTATAATCTGACTACATTACAAAATGCCCCAAATATTTTTTTGCATGAGTTCTATAAAATTTAATTCTCTACAACTAAAACAACAAAAACAAACCAACAAAAACAGCCTTCAGAAACTACGCAGAGATAAAAAGCATTCAAAGAAATCAAAGTACATTAAAGGACTAATTAATCAGAATATCAATCAATAAATAGGCAGAATATCTTGTTCCTAAACAAAGATTGTGAGCTTATGAAATTTATTTTCTATAATAAAGAATAAAGCAAGGAAAATTAGCATAGATATAGTCATACTATATAAAACTGGAAAATAAATACAGTAGCAATACCAATTGAAAGAATAAAACTTACATCCCCAATGATTTTCGCTGTTACTGTTGGAACTGCACCTGATATAAATTAAAATAAATATTTAGGATCTTACACAATTATTTAAATAGTACCATTTAAAGCTGATGGGATAATTGACATAAAATCTCAAAACAAAAACATGCATTATCTTAATTCATGGGAACACTAGCATCTAAAATATCACATGAAAAAAAAGGGACAAAAACATTGTTTAGTGCCCAACAGCCCACAGAGAGCCACCACTCATAATATAAATGTGTCAAATATATGAAAATGATCAGTGATGGAAAAAAGAACCATTGTACTCAACCTTAAAGAGCTGGATAAATGCTTTCAAATCAGACATACCTTGTAAGACACTGTTAGAATTCACTGTGGGCTGAGCAGCAGGAGCACTGGCTAATGACACCACATTAGCTATAACTGGAGTTGAATCTTTTCTTAGGGATGGGGGCCCTGCTGAAGCAGCTGGCACCATGGAAATACTTGCTGATTAAATAAACAAAAATAAAAAGGCCTCATGTAATTTATATGCATATATATAGAAACCAACATCGCAGGGAGGTTAAACAATGCTTTTAGTAAGGTTAAATTCTGTCAGAGCAAAGAATCACTTTAGGATTAACTGGGGTTTTTTCCCTATTTTTAATTAGTGAAACTTAAAAGTATTTCATATACTTTCTCTTGTAAAACTACACATGTGGTGTATTTAAAAGGCCATGTGATTTATATTCTATATCCTTTGTTACACTCTCAAATCCTTTTTTAAGCATGTCAAGGTGTATGTACCCAATTACAAAACATTAGCTGCCATTCTGTCCCATAGTTCTTACAGAATTTACTTAATTCAAAATGTTCAGATAAAACTAAAAGAACTCATTTTTACAAAACCTTAATCTCAGATTTTAAACAAAAAGGGATTCAAATGCTAATGTCATTGGAATAGAATGAAATTTGCATTTCATGAAATTATTAATAACTGTTTAAAGTTCCCCATTTGTAGAACAGTAGTTGGTTCCTGGCACTAATCAAAGACTATAAAGTTTAATTTTACCTGCATTGTTTTGTGAAGGTGGGTCACATATACTTTGCTGATTACAGAACATCAAGATACAAAGCAGGTTACAGAAATGTTTCATTTCTCCTCGCCATTTCAAGGACTCACTGAGTTTACCCTGTCGCTTACAACCATCACATTTGGCCATCTAAAAATGAAATAAGAAGACAGTAGAACAGTAAAATACAAATTATCTCTGGTCTGACAGAATTAAAGCAGTTCACATAGAACAAGTGAGGAAATTTAACTCAGAATTTAGAACATAAATGAAAATTTAGAACATAAAATGAATCATCCTAAAATAGTAATTATTTATGATATTGTAAATCATTTCTACTACACATTAAAAGTCACGTTTTAGGGATGCCAATAAAGAGTAATTAAAAAACACAGTGAAATGAAAATAAGACCTATCTTCTTCAAAAACTTCAGAAGATAAATTCATTTTAGTTAAATAATAAATGGATAAAATGCTAATTTTAAATACTTTAATGTCTTATGACCGATATGTCTTCTACAAGGAAATTAAAAACAAAAAGAACATAACTTCAGTGACGTTAAAATCTTCTTAAATCTTACATGAATACCGGAGAACATAATACATTTAATACTTAAAAGTTTTAAATCATTAAACTGCCCTTCATACTATTTAAAGAATAAAAGAAGGGAATAATGTACATCCTACATTTGAAAAACCCCAAGAATATGAATTTTAATTACCTGATAGAATAGAACTGTATATTTGGACATGCATTCTTCACAACAGAACTCTTCTACTTTGCCCCCCAAATTATTCTGTACCAATTTGGGAGATGTCTGTAAACAATAGCTGCACATTTTACAGTGATTTCCCCAGCGTTTTGCCAAGTCGTGTTTATAAAGCAATTTGCAACCTAAAAATAGGAAAGATAAAAACGTTAGGAAGAAAAATTAATTACGTATCTACATCTTTGAACTTAAATCCTCTAAGACGATGTTTTCACACTTGGGTCCTTACCATTTAGTAGATCAAGAGATCAATTTATAGAATCTATACTATCATTTTCTTTTTTCAAACAAAATAGGACAGGATAGAAACTACTACAGTGCATCACACATAATAAAAGTCAGTTTTGTTCCATAAAACCTTTGTTTTTCTTTGGTAGGTGATAATATACTGGGTCACAATGTAAAATGTATTTCTTCTTTTGTGCTGTGGTCAAAAGGTTTGAAAGCTACTAGTCTAGGATGTTAGTCATGTACAGTTTTAGAGTAAAACATTTTAAACATACAAAAAAGTCATCTAAATAAAGACACTTTACTTCATATGGATTTCTCCATTACATTCAGAAATATAATAACTATTTAAAACAATAAAAATTTTAGGATGTTACTAAACTGTAAGAAGTTCTATTTGTTTATGTTTCAACTGTTTGTTTGTTTGTTTATTTATTTATTTATTTAGAGAGAGCACACATAAGCAGGGAAAAGGATAGAGAGAGACAGAATCCGAAGCAGGCTCCAGGCTCCATGCCGACAGCAAAGAGTCTGATGCCATGGCTCAAACTCACAAAACTGTGAGATCATGACCTGAGTCAAAGTTAGACACTTAACCGACTGAGCCACGCAGGTGCCTCTAAGACCTTCTCTAGAAATAAGTGCAATAACTGAAAGAATCTCTATCAACTTAAGAACATGAAATGTTTTTCACATCACCAATATACTTCAACAATCTTTTCCTTCATTTTAATATCCATATGATATGTACAACTAGCTCAGAAAAAAGCAAGTACATGTAAACAAAACAAAAAGCTTTGTTATATACAATGGATAAAGTAGATAAACTTACAAAATAACAGCTTAAATTATCAGTTACTTTTAAGAGGACCAACATGCTCAATAGGTAAGATAATCTTGTCTTTACCTTCACTACAGAATGACTTGTCAGCACCTGAGAATCGCACAGTTTCCTTTATAATTTTCTCAATTTTACAATATTCACACATTGCCATTACATTATTTATTTTCTTATATTCATCAGAACAATTCTTGCCACAGAACTGAAACATTTTACCCTGCAAAGAAATAATCATTAAGTACTAATGAAACATTTGGTTTATCTTTTGGAAATCCTTTATTCCCTCTTACTTTTAAAACAAGTAATGTTGTTTTTAGAAATGAAAAGCTAGAAATGATATTATAGATAGACCACTTTATACTCAAACCCTTTTCAGGATCCTATACTTTACCTTGTAGTCAAGAAGTTCTGGTTTTGTGGCAAAAAGACGGTTACAGTGCTGACACTTGAGTTTTACAACACTTCGTGCGAACCCAACGTGCTGGGATTGGGCAGCAAGACGCTGGAGGCCAGCTGCAGCAGAGCTACTGATGGAGGTGGGGGAGACAGCAGAGGTGTTACTCCCGCCGGCTGACACTGTTGACCCTGTGGGGATGCTTACAATTACTTGGCCCTGAGACAAGGGCACTACTGAAGAATTCATTCCTGTTGGTTTGTTGAACAAATTCTGAAAAATGAAACAAACAAGATAATCAATGTAATCATTTGTTCAACCAAATGAGCACTGAGTGCCTAAGTCTGACATGCACAATTCTAGGCACATAAGATATATCTGTGAACAGGCGACACTCCCTGCCCTTGAACAGCTTAGAAGTGAATGGAAGGAGTGTCATTTATATGCAGAAATTAAAATAACTGATGATCTCTTCAAAATTTTTTAAACTTTTTAAGTAATCTCTACATGCAACATGGAACTCCAACTCACCACCATGAGATCAAGAGTCACATGTCTACTGACTTAGCCAGCCAGATGCCCCAAATTAATAATCTCCTTTAAAAATAATATCCCCATGGGATGCCTGGGTGGCTCAGTTAATTAAGCATCTGACTCTTGGTTTCAGCTCAGGTCATAATCTCACAGTTCATGGGACAGAGCCCTGCACTGGACTCAGCGATAACAGTTCAAAGCCTGCTTGGGATTCTCTCAGTCCCTCCCCTGCTCACTTTCTCTCAAAATAAATAAACATTTAAAAAATAATAAAATAAAATAAAATAAAATAAAATAAAATAAAATAAAATAAAATAAAATAAAATAAAATAAAAATAATAGCCCCCTGGGGCACCTGGATGGCTCAGTTGGTTAAGCATCCGACTCTTGATTTTGGCTTAGGTCATGATCTCACAGTGGTGAGTTTGAGCCTCACATCAGGCTCCGATAGCACAGAGCTTACTTGGGATTTTCTCTCTCCCTGCTCTCTCTGTCCCTACCCTGCTCTCTCTCAAAATAAATAAACTTTAAAAAAGTAAAAAAAAAAAAAAAAAAAGAAGAAGTAACATAAAATAATAATATCCTCCCAACAGATAATCTGGAGAGTAATAGTACTACTTAATTTTACAAGAGGAAGTTAAATGACATGCCTCCAAATACATCAAAAGTCAAAGAATCCAAGTGTAATAGGACTGAGAGAGAAATTGAGGCAATCCACCTAACAAACACCTAACAATAACCTAAAGTTTATACTTTATGGTAGGCAACTCACTGACTGGAGAGGAAGATTTCTGAAGCCTTACCTGGAAAGCTACCACACAACTGTAGCTGCAGAAGTTGCGAATACTTCCATCTGACATGGCTAGGTGATACTGAGGGATTGCTGAGGTTTTACAACTGTTACACTGAACTTGTACACCTTAGCAAATCAAAATAAAAACTAATGAGTAATATATACAAACATATACAAATGTATGAGAAAATAAATAAATATTACCAATATATGAAATTCAAGGGCCAGGTCAAGTTGAAGGAACTGAAACTAAATCATGTCACATACAGACAAAAAACTAACTTAACATTAAAAATATTTCTTTTAATTTAAAGTTAGCACAGTAGATCTACCCTGAAAGTACAAAATAAATGAATCCTGAAATAAATCAGGTATGGATAAAAAAAATCCTTTAAAGAAAACATATGAAATTTTGATAAGGGGGAATGCACAAACAGGCAAGCAAATAAATAAACAGAAATTAAGCAATCAAGGCAATAGGTGGTATTTACAACACAGATGTGATATTTTAAAAATCAATTAAATCTATAAAAAAATCTGTACTATACAAAAAGCAATAACCATAATTTTGTCAACTATTATATTTATATTGTTTATGAAACCAGTATTACCTGCAGAAGTAACCATTTTAACTCTGTAAGCAGATAAGCAATTAACAGAACAGAAAAGCTCTGTCTTTCCCAAGCTATTGGTATTTTCAATCATTTCTGCTGAGGATCTCAATGATTTGCAAAGCGCACATGGTGTAATTTTGGCTGATTTCTATTAAGAGAATAAAATAACATTCATTTTTACCAAATGATAAATAAAAGCAAAATTCTTTGAAATGTTTATACTTAACACTGTTGAAATATTTTAAATTAGTGGTTTTCAAACTTTTATGATTACAATCCTCAGTAAGAAATACATTTTACAAAGTGACCCAGTACAAACTTCTGAACTTATGTTTGTGTATTACATATGTATGTATATAAAAATGAAAAAAGTTTCATAAATCATAACATGTGATGCATTTTTATATTTTCCATTATATTCTATCTCATTAAAAAATAATGCTAACCACAACGTAGCAATTAATTTGGGAATCTACTAATTGATTTTAAGTACAGTTTTAAAAATGGTATTTTAAAAAAATTACACAACACAGAATTCATGTTCTTACACTATGCTAAAAATTAGAAGAACCTCCCTACAAAAGGTGCTATATGTGGCAACCAAATGTGAATTCAAGAAAATTAATAAAACTATTAGAGAATTCACCGCCAAATATTCTACCACTAATGACAACAAAGCACACAAAGCAGTAAGCGAGTAAGCAATAAGGTGGGGGCAAACTTTGAATATCATATTTAGATGTCCAAATATAAGCAATCAAAGAGTCTATTATCTTAAGTTTGCACTAAATTAGGGATTCAGCAGCAAATACTACTAAATACTACTAACATATCACACATTCAAGATAACTTATAAAGTATATCCAGCATCCATTATCTCTGCAAAGTTTCTGCTGATAGTCTTATCCTGTCCTATCAAGTAGAACTGACCATGTTTCCTCTATGTCCCACTGAACACAATAATACTTCCACCACAGCATCTCTACTCAGTTTTATGTTAATCTCCCTCAGAAGACATGGAGCCCTTCAAAGCAGGAATCACATCTAAAGTTTGTTGAATGAATTATATATAGGAAGAAAAGAGTAGATACGACCATTTTCAACATGCCAGGTTCTATAGCAGGTGCTTTCTCATTCTTCCCTCACATAATCCTAAAAACATCCCAGTGACATTAGTAGTATAATACCCATTCCCAGATAAGAAAATGGACCCAGAGAATTTAACTGCTTTACCCAAGACAAAATTCTATTTGAATAGAGTCAAGATATCAAACAGAGATACGCTTTACTTCTAAATTCAAGTTCTCTCTCTAGATCACAGTACATACCAATATGTGAAAAATTTAGTAAGTAATGGCTAAATTAAATATAATACATAAATTAAAATTAAGATGATTCAACCTATTTCTCCTTCTCTTGTGGAATATGAACCATCTTTCAATGGACTGAATCCAAGTAACTTTTAGTACTTGAAACAGTATCAGGAAAACAGTCTTTTGGATAAGGATAAGCTCATGAAGATACTGGCTTTTTTTTCCCCTGTGAAAGCAAAAACAAGGTGTTTCTAAAGGAAGGAATAAATAGTAAAGCTAAGCTCCTTTAATGTACTTGCATAATAACAAGAAATAAATGGAAACACCATATAACATTTAAAATTCCAAAATCAGTGCAAAGTATTATGAATAATTTAAAAGGAATTTCTCAATCGACATTACATTCATGAATGTTCGCAGACTGTATAAAAACTCACGATTTTAAGAAAAAGAATGATCAGCTATCAAACTACAAAAGCATTGTAAAATTTAAAATATAAAAATATCTTACCATACCTTTGGATTTATGAATTCTAAAATCTAATTTTTGATAAAAATTTCATAACAAATTACAAATACGGTAAAAATGAAGCTGTATGTTATACAGAATTCATTCAATTTATCTACCAGAAACCTCATCTACTCACAAAATATATGACCTACATTTATTTTTTCCATATTTCATGAAGAAAAGGAAAAACCTTTTAAACAATTAATTGTAAGATTTTCAATTTCTGAACTCCAATTTCAACTACGTGGATCTGATTTCAAGAATATGTACGCAACTTGGACCTTACCTTGTCCAATAAAAAAGTATATTATATGCAAACCAAAATATATTTCAAAGAAGGCTATATACCAAAAAAGATGAGACTGGGTATCTCTGGGAAATGCATTATTTTTCTTCTTTGCACATTTTCAAAATATTGTTGAAAAACATGAATCATATTTGAAATAAAAATGCTATGCCCAGAAGCATGTATTTCAAATGAATGAAGAGAAATATGCTACTTACAAAACTCTGTAACTGGGTTTTTAATACACATTCATTTGACAAATCCTATATACATGTAAAGTACATTAGTTAAGCTACTAATAAGGTCTTAGCATTTCTGTGGCATTTTCAAAAATAAGTTCTACCAAAAAACGTAGACCCTCCTGAAATGAACAGACATCGGGGTTAGATACAGTCAGGTACCTGCTTATACGCTGTGACACACGCTGAACTACAGAACTTCTTGGACTGGCCCTCTATCTGAAGCACATGGCACTGTCCAGAGACGCTGTAGCAGTAGCCCCCACAGTTCTCACAGCAGTTCATGGTGAGGTTGTTGGCAGAGCGAAACTTAGAGAAGCAGGCATCACTGCAAAGTTTATGTACCACATTCTGGTAATTAACTTCATGTCGAATCTAGAAATTAAAAAACAACAAACGAATGACAAACACAGACCATCAAAAGCTGTTCTTGGGGTGCCTGGGTGGCTCAACAGGTTAAGCATCTGACTTGATATCAGCTGGGCTGACAGCTCTGGGCTGCTTGGGATTCTATGTCTCCCTCTCTCTCTTTCTCAAAATAAACACACATTAAAAAAAAAAAAAAAAAGCTGTTCTTTAAGCACAACATTAGATTTCCTCCCCCCCACACAGACACATCTCAATAAAGTAAAAAGATGACTTACAACAGCATTCTTCTGACACATGCTGCATTTGGTTGAAATGCTATTCGTATTTATGGTGACAACAGGTTTCCTTTTCAGTTCGTATGTTGACAGACATGACTGACTGCAAAAATCTTTACTAGCTGTGGTATTTTCAAACTGGGCACTGATCACATCCTTTGGATTTAAAATGTCTCTAAAAATGATAACAAAGATAAAATAAGCCACAGATCATTTGTATTTTTCCTTTTGGTGAGTTAAAATAAGTAACACAGAGACAATTATAGGTGTATGGAAAGGGCACTGTTACTTAAATGAGAAAGCCTGGGTTTTCCTGGATATATTGATAAATTGCTCTGTTCCATAAAACAGAACTGCTAACACATGGCTTACTTCACAGAACTGTTGTGAGGATTAATATACTACGTTTCAAGACTAAAAGGCTACATATCAAACAGTTGTCATTCATTATCTCTAGTAGGTGGGATTATAAGAGATATGAATTTTCTTTTTCAGGCTCTTCTATATTTTCAAAATACTCTTTAAAAATGATACACCTGAAAAATAAAAAAAAAAACAGTCATTTAAGAGTAAAAGTATAGGGGCACCTGGCTGGCTCAGTCAGTAGAGCATGCCACTCCTGATCTCAGGGTTGTGAGTTTAAGACCCACGTTGGGTGTACAGATTAATTAAATAAAACCTTTAAGAAATAAATAAAAGCTGGGGCGCCTGGGTGGCTTAGTCGGTTAAGCGTCCGACTTTCGCTTAGGTCATGATCTCGCGGTTCGTGGGTTCGAGCCCCGCGTCGGGCTCTGTGCTGACTGCCAGCTCAGAGCCTGGAGCCTGTTTCAGTCTGTGACTCCCTCTCTCTCTGACCCTCCCCTGCTCACGCTCTCTCTCTCCTAGAAAAAAAAAAAAAAAAAAAATTAAAAAAAAAAAAGAAAGAAAGAAAGAAAAGTAAAAATACATTTCAAGCTACACAGTATATATTCTATCATGGTTATATAAATTAGAGTATTTCCATATCTAAATAACAACTCACAAGCATTAGTTGCAAAGGCAATGAGTATTAAAATGCTGTTAAGGCTCCTTATCACTCCACCCCTGATCCTACTCCTAAACCACTGTTCCTACATAGTAATTCATCAGGCAGTTTAAGTGTAAAACGTTTTAAAAGCGAATGGAAAAAAATGCCTTAATAAAAGTTTCTAAATAGTGTGTCTCATGAATATACACACACAACAGTATATAAGCCATTATATTCATTCTTGTATCTTAAACAGATTATACAAATAGAGCACTTTTTTAAAAAGATTATAAATATCTCTGATTCAATAAAAGACAATCATAAAACATAATAGGAATCATCACAAGGAACACCTCATATGCTGTAATGTATAACTTCATACCTCATCTTCTATACTTAGTAGCTCCAGGCTGCTCTTTCTGCATTTTTTTTTTTTTTTTTGCTTTCTCAGTTATTTTTAAACTAGATTTTAATGTATTTCACTTATTGGGGTATTTACTGAACACTTACACTGAGTCAGCCACTAGCTACATCCTGTGTAAAAATATGGTACAAACATGCACTAAAGGCACCCACTAGTATACTGGGCCAAATAGACAAATGACATATAAAATACTGTAACAGAAGAATTCTTAAAATATAAAAGTGAGCTAATTACGAAAAAATACAACATACAATAGAAAGAGAAATGAAGAAACAATTATTTCAGACAATAATTAACATGAAGAAAGGCTATTTTTGCTACATCTTAAATAGGAGTTTTCTAGAAAGTTAAGGAAATAAGGTTTGGGGAGCAGCATGGATCAAGGCAATGAAGTATAAAAGAAGGTAGTTTTCAGTCTCCTCAGTACGCTTAGCACCCAGCTACCTCACTTCTTATTATAGTAGGTTTTATCTGATTCCAAACAATAAAAATTCAGAAATGATACAGATAATCCCAAAATAATTACTTCTCTGAGTATCATTATATCAAGTAATTTTATCTTTCTAACAGTTTTTTAAAAATTACGCTCCAAATTATCTTTTAAGGATTTTGAAACATTTTTAAAAACTAAGCATTAGGTTCTTATTACTAAGGAAACCTAAAACTTAAATGATGATTAGCTAAAATACGTTCAGAGTTTAGGTTAAATTCAAGATGCTAAGAGATATGGTTAAAAGAGTAAGAAAAATAAAACTTACTACAAACAGCTAATGAGGTTTTTTTTTTTTTTCTTCCAACCTAAGTGCCGCTGCTATAACTCTACTGGTCTATAAAAAATAGCAGTGGCTATCAGGAAGGAAACCGTTTCTATCTCTACCCATTCAAATTAAATCGAAATCCTTCTTGGGATCCTTCAAGGGATTAATTTACAAATTAAACCTGTTTGATTATATGGACTGGCAGGGGCGGGGGATGCATGTGCCAAAATTAAGCAGGTAGGTGACACTGAGGAAATATTTTAACTTCTTTAAATCCAATTTCCTTACACTTAAAGTACAATCCAACTCAATTTTATAGTCAGATAAACCAGACTATCCTCAACTGCTGTAGACTGACTATGTAAGAGGAAAACAAGGGGAGGAAGAGTAAAGTGGTAAAAAGGAGATAAAAGAGTAGTTCAGAAAGAAAATAGAATGCAAGGAAAAACAAGACTGATCAGTGGCTGAGGGCTGAGCAACAACAGAAAAGATATCCTGTAAAATGAGAAGGGGAGAAAAGAAAGAAAATGGAGAAGAAAGGCCTGAGGTGATAGGCAGGTAAGGAGTACCTGCAAAAAGATAGTAAGAGGCAAATGGAAAAGAACAAGGGATTAAAAAAAAAAAAAAAAGGTAATAGAATACATGAATGAAGAGGTAGAACAGTCAAAAGTCAAGAAATGGTGGATGAAAAAGGAGATTTATGGATAAGACCAAACATAATAACAAAAGAGAAATGCAATCTTTTATTTTTTTTTAAGGTCTTTATTTTATTTTGAGAGACAGAGACAGAGAGAGAGCAGGGGAGGGGCAGAGAGAGAGGGAGACACAGAATCTGAAGGAGGCTCCAGGCTCTGAGCTGTCAGCACAGAGCCCGACACAGGGCTCAAACCCACAGACTGTGAGATCATGACCTGAGCCAAAGTCAGATGCTTAACTGACTAAGCCACCCAGGCACCCCGAGAAATGCAATCTTGAAGGATAACCAAACTACATAAGATCAAGATATGACATGTAGGTAAAAATGACCTATCTCCAGATAATGCTAGGCAGACCAAAGGGTTGTAATACATTTAGATGAAAAGAAAAATATGTACGCACAAAATTTAAAAACAAAGAAAGAGGGCACACATGTTAAAACTTCTCTGAGTTTCTGGGGTGCCCTGGTGGCTCAGTCGGGTTAAGTGTCTTGATTTTGGTTCAGGTCATGATTTCATGGTTCGTTTCATGGGTTTGCGCCCTGCACTAGGCTACCCACTGACAGTGCAGTACCTGCTTGGGATTCTCTCTCTTTCTCTCTCTCTGCCTCTCCCTGCTGTGCACTCTGTCTCTCTGAAAATGAATAAAAAAAACAAAAAGACCAAAAATCCCTTCTGTGAGTTTTCTATGGTCATTCTGAAATTCACTGATACCTCTCTGAAATATCTAGGACTATTATTATGAAAGAAGAAATAAAATCAAAATTTCAAAAAAGTGCTGATAACCAAAGTAGAATTAAATAAAGCAGCATAAAAGGAATTTATATGAAACTGTCTCATGGCAAAACAGAAAAAATACCTATACATACTATAATTTTCAAGTTGAATTAATCTTAGAATCTGATGATGAATATACTATAGAAATGGGTACACACTTTGAAAAGCATGCTTTATAATGCAAACAGTATAAAGAAATCTATTTTTGCTAAATCAAACATGAAACATAAAGGGAAGCCCACATAACTAACTTCCAAAAAGACTTCTAACCACATTCAAATGTCTTTCAAGTGTCTAAAATACCTTTTTCCAATTGAACCAGAAGAGGGAGCATCTTTTTCCCTTTCCAGACATAAAAAGGGAAGGATCCAAGTAAGGCACTATAAATACAAATACCTAAACTAATAAATCATGGTTTGAATAGTTTAATGTGAGGCCAAAGTGTTTCAGAACAAGATCATTATTCACCTTTTTCTGACTTATTTAAGCAGTTTTAACAATCACCTTACTAAATCAGCCAAAATTAGTTCATATTCTTCAAATATATCAGGATGATCTCATCAAGCTCTAAGGTCATATTCTTTTGATATTAAACACTGAAATGGAACCTCTGAGGCAGTTCAGACATATTGAAAAGATAATAATATATACTGGAATCCTTTTTATTTTTTATTTATTTTTTTTTTTTACCCTGGAGTACTTTTAAGGAAAAGTATTAAATGGATTCCAATTAGATAACAGGATACATAACTTTAAATATTTTTTTGGATTTAAGTATCTATTACCTACAAATAAAATATTGTGGTATTGTATGACCTAGATCGTGTTATTTTTGTTTTATAAAGCATCTCGAATAACGTGGATGAAAAGGCTGGTTTTAAAAACATCTCAAAATACAAAAGGTATAGTATTTACAATTAAAATAAGCTGAGCACCCAGTATTCAGAAAAACTGAAAGTAGCAACACACTGTGGCAATTACCAAAAAATGTGGAAGTGTAGAAAATTAAACAATACACATATAAGAACAAAGTGTTTTAAAAGGAAACAAGATAATTTAGAATTCTGCTATACTTTGAACAACTTGAACAAGTTTTCTTGGAGGGAGGAGGTGGTGGGCGGGCAGGTGGAACTGTATATCCAGTGAGGCACAGTGTAGAACAGAAGAGCTGAGTTGACCCCTTCCTCTGATAAGCAGTTTGCCCCTTCTGGAGGATTTTTTTACAACCAGAACAGGAAACTCGAACAGCTGTGGCTGGAACTGAAGGAAGCATTTTATTCATGCCAGATGACGCCAGTGAAGGCTGAAAGCCAGTAGTCAATTGTGGAGCTTAAAAAAAATTTAAAGAAAAAAATGTTTTACTTTTTATCATGAATTTTATGTATATATCCTTTCTTCCTCTTCTATAACCAGTCTTGAAACCCAAAACTAATTATCCAATATAAATGAAAGCCATTCTAAATAGGCAGAGAACTGCCTAGTTTACTAATACAAGTAGATACTTCCTCTCACTCATAGTGGTCAGAATAAATAAACATGATTCATTTACTCAATTGTGTTTCTTACCAAGAGGACTGCCACTGACTGAAAACACAGCACTAATTTTCAGTTCCCCTTCTTGAGTTTTTTGCTGTTGGCCATGACTATACTCCTTTAAAAAAGAAAATAAATAAATACTTAGAGAAAAGAATAAATAGAAGGTATCTAAAGAAATCCAGACATTTAAGAAGCTTTACTTTGGCTACATGGATGGTGGGGTGGGGAGGGGAATTTATACTACATTACCATTAATAAGAAATAATGGCAAGCAAACTATAATTGCAGTAAGGGTATATAATAGGTTTGTATATGCTGAGAAAGTAAAACAAACAAAAATGAAGGAAGCCACCCAACTAGCCTTGTAGCACTATCAGATATTTAAACTGTGTTTGAAAATTATTACAGTATTTTAAGTTGCTGTTTATCTATTATAAAAGTAATACACACTATACAAAATTGAGACAAGTAGAAATTAGAAAAATTCTAATCATATTTCTATCACACCAAAGCAACCACCATTTTCTCTTGGTATATTTCTTTCCAGTCTTTTCCCCTTCTGTATTCAGAGATTTTACTTCTCTACACAGTTATAATTAAAATACATCAATTCTAATAAAATGATTTCTTGATCACTTGAGTCAATGGAACATTTACATATTATTACATTTTACTCCAAATACTTCAAGCGGCTAAATGCTGATTTCTTTTTTTAAGCTGGAGTCCAAGAATCCCTGAGGTCTATAGACGTAGATATATTCTAGGGAGTCTGAGAATTCTAAGAGAACATTTTTTAAAAATGTATCTATTTCAATGACTTTTTTGGTGAATGTAAACTTATTTCTAGTCATGAATAACCATATAACTGAGTTATACTACAAGTTTTCAATGCTGTTATTTGCTTTAACAATTATATTATTGCACTGTGAAACCTCTAAGTGGCAGATTTAACTTTAATTTTAATTGTTCATCACATTGAAATTTGCAAAACAGCAGATCTCTTATTCTTGGAATTCTCAGGCAACTCCAACATAACCCCCTTTTTTTGTGGTTAAAAGGTATCTGGTACATCACTCAAGTTTGAGAAGTACTGATAGATACGTATTATTTAATAGATAAACCAGATTACACAGGGATGAGACTGGGAGGGGGTGAACAAGGCACTGGACTCAGGCAGAATATTAAGGTACCCAAAATCTCAGTAATCAAGATAAATAGTATTTTAATGCGGTGTTTTTAAAAATCAAAAAATGCAAAATTCATGAAGAACAAAATAACAAAACTTTAAGACGGGGTATGTATTACTGATTTTTCCTTTGGCCTCGGTCTCCAATTTGATGGCCCTGCATGACAATGAGATTATATAACCATAACCCAAGGTCAGTCCATTTGTTTCCTCACATTTGGTATAATTAGAAATGCCATGATGAATATCTTCAGTGAATATTCATACTCTCATACTTAAGCATTATCTTCTAAGGAAAGGATTCTTGAAGTGAAATTACTAGGTGAAAAGGTACACAGTAAATATTCTTGATACACAATGAAAGATTTCTTTTTTAACCTCTGATTAGATTTATTCTAGCAATTTGTGAAGAGCCATTTAAAAGTCTTTCCCCACTACTGTTTCAATCTGCAATTCTTTTTGTAATATCCTCTTACAAAACAGCATTATAATATAACAATATTAACCCTGTATAGCATGTTATCAACATTTCCTCAATATGTACTTTTAAAATTTTTTATAAAGTTTCCATTTCTATGCCAAAAATCTAGTTTTTACCTTTGTGACTCCTTCAATTTCTTATAAAGTTCTACTTCCAGAATAAAATACTAAGAAAATGGCTTCATTGTTTCTAATACAGTCCTTTAATCCGAGGTCAGCAAATTTTATCTGCTAAGGGCCAGATACTAAATATTTTTTATTTTGGAAGCCACACGACCATAACTACTCAGCTCTGTCCTGGTAGAGCAAAAACACCCATAGGTAACATGTAAATGGATGAATGTGGCAATGATCCAATAAAACTTCATTTACAAAAACAACGTGCAGAAAAACAAAAAACAGAAACACAGAAAGCAGGCTGGATGTGGCATGCTGCTGCTAATTTACCCAACCCCTAATTTAATCTATCTGGAATTTATTTACTTTGATGTTTAAAGGGCTATTCTTTTTCTTTCTCTGAATAACCAGTAAATTCCTTCCATTCACTGTTAACAGATCAGATTGCTTTAAAAATGTCTTTTGTGGCAATCTATTCTGTATCATTATCAGCCTAATTTTTTTTTTTTTTAATAAACTCTACCCCCAGCATGGGGCTCAAACTCTAGACTCCAAGTTCAAAGTCACCTGCTCCACCAACTGAGCCAGCCTAATTTTAGAATATCTCACTATCCTAATAAACGTAATTGGGAGAGGTTTAACCATTTTTAAAATAGTCCACCACTATCAACCTACTTTTTTAGAACATGTCTCCTATTTGTGTGGATGCATGCTTATTCTTCAAAACATTAGAACCCACTGATATTATCATCAGAACTATATCAAAACTGTATCTTAATTTAGAAATAATATCTTATATTTTTTTCAAAGTCTCTCCATTCTATCAAATTGTCTTTTACCTGACATAAGTACTTTATAGTTGCTTCGCCAGAGGGAATACCAAATATTTTCATCATATTTGCTGAGAAACAAGTGATTTACAGAAATATTGTCACCTTTCATATAACTAAATGCAACCAATTACTCCACTATACTTTCATGAGCTCTATTAATTCTCTAATAAAGATCCTTACCAGAAAATGATGACAATTTTGTCTCCCCTTTTCCATTATTTCTTCTAATTTCTTTAACATGTACTGGGTCGAAAATCCAACAAGAGTTAAATAATAATGCTGACATCAGTAATTTGTGTTCTTTTAGTAATTATTAACAGGTTTCCATCATTTTACTCTTAAATTCAATGATTGTTATTGATCTCAAGTAGATACTTCCTTACCATGACCAAGAGAGTATCTATTATAAGAAATGCATAGTAAATTACACAAGATGTCTTTCTGCATCTATGTACCTATCCAAACAGTCTTATTTGACCAGTTGATGAAGTTATGTATTAAAAGATTTCCTAATATTGACTCATCCTGACATTCCTACATTATATAGTATATTAAAGCAAATTTCAAGTAAAAAAACTTTTAGTCTCAGAAAACTCCCCAAAAAATCAATACTTATTGATATACTTTAATGGTCTCCAGTCAGCTTTTTTTCACTGTTTATGACAATTATTCCAAACTTCAGATACATTCGTTAAGCCTCAAGTACATATTACTTATATACTATAGTAAAAAACTAAGTGTATCTTAAGTGCTCTATTTATACACACCACACAATGCCTTCAAGGCAGAATCATGTTTATGTTAGCATCCTCTCTAATAATGACTAACTTTACAAATATTTAATTATAAACAATGGGTAATAATAAAAAGTGAAAATCTGATGACTTCAAAAGCTTGCAGAAGTTTCAGGTATCAAAACAAAACAAAACAATCCTTTACCAATAGCATTACCTTCCCTTTGTTTACCATAAAGGAAGAACTGTATCAGTATCCCAAGGCAGTATTTTAGAAATGAATAACCCAGTACCTATAGCCAAGTTAATTTGATATATCTTTAAAAAGCCCCAGCATTTAATTACTACATTCTACTTTCTAAAACTCTATGACTCACTATTGTGACAATTAATGTGCTTTCCCATCCTAATCCAGTTACTTTAACAAGAGAGTTAAACTTTAAAGAGAGTTACTTTAACAAGCTCTTTTATTGGGAACAAAAAGAAAAGAAAAATATCATGACTTCAATGTGGTATTCACTGAATTTCCAATTTTTAGAACCAACAGAAAAGGGGAAAAGTAAATATAGGGTCTCTGGCTCTTTAAATTTTCTATTTTAATAACCTTCTCCAGGCAGTTTTAAAAATTAAACAACTTTTATTTATATAAAGGTTGTTAGGATAGTAATAAAATGACCTTGATTATGACCCCATAGTAGTTCCTTTCAAGCTTTATGAACTTCAGTACCCTCATATATAAATGGAGTTAATACCACCTACTATGGCCTTCTTACATAGGAAGATGAGGCAACATACTACACATAAAAGCATCTGTGCCTATAAAATACTACAGAAAATATAGTCACATATGCAGTGGGGATCTGAATAAAGAAATGGAATTGCAAGGCCAAATGATATTATGCCAATAATAGAAGTAGGAGAATGACAACTGGTGACCCCAGAAAATCATTAACTGAAGAAATAATCAAGAATGGGCAGAAGTCTTTAAATATATGTATATATATATATATATACACACACATTTCAGCACCTTAGGTGATCTGGAAAGTAAAGAAAGAATGGAAAGTAAAGAAATTCAGACCAAAATGAATTGTGTAAAAAGGAGAATTAGGAAGTGAGTTGAAAGTAAAATTACAAGTTAAGCAAAGAGAAAAGCCAAAGGAGGTTTTGATAAGGTGCCATGAACTAAAGGTATGATCTTATTAAATCATAAGAAAAGTTATTACTGGTGACGGACAGTCAAAAGTAAAGCCTGACCACAACTGTTAAACCTATCCATATTTTAAGAGAGTTAGGTTAATAGTACTGGTTTAGAAACTGTTAAAATAATACATTCGGACTCCCTTTTCCAGTCTATGGGAAATGTATAAGCGTGAAAGCATTAGGCAGTACTGGGCAGCAAAGAACACAGATTTCTAATGGTCATGGGAGAAAAATACCTAAGGAAAGAGGGCAATGAAGGAGAGGAAATGGGGAGGAAAAGGGGAAGGGGAACAGGAAGGTAAGAGGAGGGAAAAGAAAAGAAAGACCAGGTATCTAGTATCTAATAGAAGGTACCTAGAGAGAGATCTAAAAGAATTATTAAAAGACCTGATCCTACAGAACCAGTGTGGCTGATAATAGAAAGGACTTCTCAGAGAAAACCTAGCTTTATCTACTCACATGCTGGGATTGCTCCATTGTAGGATCAGGGTAAAGAATGTCTCTGGACCTTATGCCTAGGACCTATGTACACATTCCTGCTTGGTTCTCAAGAGTCCAGTCAATCAAGTGCTGAACCTTTTGAGGAAGTTCTTCCCCATAATCATGATGAAACTTCATAATCGGCATTTTATAATACATTATTACACTTTGAATAGCATACAAAAATGTAGGTGTTTATGACAATTCCATCCTGTTGGTATTCTCCAAACGTTGGAACTGCTGGTTGTTTTAAAAAAAAGTAATATAAATAAACCTTCCTGATGCCCTCTTCCCCCAAGATGTTTGGTTTTTGCTATACCTGCCTTTTCATCCTAAAGAAAGTGCCACTGGGCCACATACAGAGAAAAAGTGATGCTTTGGGATCCCTGCCAGTATTATGATTTCTTATGAATTTCCCATGTCCGCACTGGGCATGTAAAGAGATAGGAAATCTTCCCTATATACAGATATGTTTGTAGTCTTCTGAGGCATGAACTTTCCCTAGGTTACCAGGGAAACTTGCCACATGAACTTTACCTTGGTTACCAGGGCATTTCTTTATCCCAAATTCAGATAACCAAGATCTCCACTTTGCCTGCTTCCATTAACATGCTTTCAATCTACCTTGTATTTAACTATTTTCATATTCCTGCTCTGCCATCTTCTTCTTTGTGGCCACAACACTCATAACATCCAGCCCCTACAGCTATATCATCACTACTCTATACAGCTACCTTCCACTGAGCACCAAGAAATTAACTGACCATTAATGTGGCTCATATGAAACATCTATTCTTCCATCTCCTTACTATAAAACAGTGGTTTTCAACAGCAGACGATTTTGCCCACCCCCAGGGGACGTACGGCAATGTCCAGAGACATTGGGGGTTGAGGGGTGGAGGTGCTACTGGTATCAAGTAGGTGGAGGCCAAGGATGTTGCTAAACATACTACAATGCATAAGACAGCACTTCACAACAAAAAATTATCTGGCCCAAAATGTCAGTAGTGCCAAGGCTGAGAAACCTTGCTCAGAGACAAGTGAATAAAAAAATCTCTTCCATATTAGTCTCACATATTCAGCCCCCCAAAATAATAGAAACATATAGGAAGGTAGCCTGTCTCAAGATCAACTGTCATGTCAAGAAGTAGCTAATTCATGCTATCTTTACTTCTCAGCCTCTGAATTCATGCCCTCTATATAAAACATAGACCACCCTCAAATAATTGCTGATTTTGTGTATTCATCCCTTAGCTCCCTTTGTAAAGATAAACTGTCCATTACTTCCTCCCCCAAGAAACTTAAATGCACACATGGTGTGTACTTCATTACCAGTAACTGCAAAAGGCTTACTATCTTATATAAACTCAATCACAACATGAACTCAGAGAAACCATAGACCTTCAGCCATGTCTGCTGTGTCAATCTCAAATTGTTGAAGACTCACCTTCCCTAATCCTGCATTAAAATTGTAAAACTCATAGAACAGTGGTAATAGGGAACAAAGTAGATTAAAAGCCTAAATTACTACTCAGGAGAAGTTTCAGGTAACTCTTGATTCCTTAGCATTACTCTCACAAGATAATTCAAATTGCCTCAACCTTCATGAAGAGTCTCCTCTCACACTGTCAACAAACTACTCCACTTCTTAATCAAGAATTTCCTCTCTCAAATGAAGAATTTGCGTGTGGAACAGAAAAGAAGGGGGGAAAGTAAAGATGAAATGTTTACTTGAGCATTGTCAGGTTCATCTTTAATTTTGTCTAGTAGTCCCTGCTGTGGTGCCATTGCTTTGTCATACTCATCATCCAAAGGTTCTTCTTTAATTCTAATATTTGATGCAAAGGAATTCCCCAGTTCCGAACCAATGGATTCTTTATTGGCAAATGGATAGCTGGAATCCTAAAACACAATATAAAGTATTAATAAATATTCAGATTCAAAGATTACTCCTCTTTAGGTGTAACACCCAAAGATAAGCTCACTGGAAATGAAGAACTCTATGGATATGCATTAGAGTCCCTATGCCTAAAAGTAAATTGATCTATGTCTAAATATCAAATACAAATAAACTAAAAGCTGAGGCTTCTCAGAACATCTTAAAAGATGTCCTTACCAAATAATAAAGCAAATTAAAGAAACAATCCGTGCTCTACCTACCACATATAGTTACAGTTTAGAAAATGACACAAAGAAAACTTTGACACTTGCCATAGTTACAGCAGTCTGCATACTCACTGAAAACTTACCCTAAAGTTTGTTTCTGGGGTTTGTGGTAAATGGGTATGTAATGTTTCTTCAACTTGATTAGCTATTGAAAGAAAAAAAAAACAAAACAAACACATGTATATGAATAACAAATCGTATAAAGAGTGACCTAAAAAAGCTATCATTTGATAATCACCTCTCTTGTTGAATAAAGATGCTTATTAGAGTGAAATGGGTCCCCCAAATACCCAAAAGATAGTTTCACTCGAATAAAAGTCTGGCCCCACTTTCCTTTTAGCCTCACCTTATACTTTTCCTTGCCCAAACCTAAAAAAAGTGGTTACTTTATTCACTATGCTCTGCAAATTACTTGTGCTTGTTCTTCCCCATTTCTGCTTACTTCATTCCAGACCCATCCATCCATCCATCCATCCATCCATCCATCCATCCATCTAGCTAGCTATCTATCTCTATATTATTCTTCCAGATTCTGCTCAGTTCAAAATTCACCTCTCTTCTAAAAACTTTCTCTGGCCACTGAGTTAAAAAGCAGCTCTTTTCTAAGAATACTTAAAATACGCTGTTTCAGTTAC
Organism: Proteles cristata cristata; assembly: GCA_017311185.1. Lineage (NCBI taxonomy): Eukaryota > Metazoa > Chordata > Mammalia > Carnivora > Hyaenidae > Proteles > Proteles cristata. Next base: position 115,773 of record JAESUZ010003902.1, on the reverse strand, counting down.
TTGAAAGAAATCTTCTTATATGGAGTTACGACAAATTCTTCTAGCACTATCTTTAATTATAAATCAAATCTTACACTATTCAACCGGTCATTAACACTTCTACTACTTGACTTTTCCCTTCTACTACCAGACATCACGCTCCTTGGGGATAAATGCCCTCATAATTTATCTTCCATAGAGATATCAAAAATATAAATTTGGTAATATATATTTTAAAATATAGTATACCCTGTTCAGGCTGGTATATAATGGATATATAAATTAATTGTTCCTTTTAATAGTACTGACTTTGTCTTTCTTCTGTACTTTTCTAGCACTGTCAGAAGAAATATAAGGGTTGGTATATGGTACCTTGCTTCCCTTCACCTCTATTGAACATTTATTGAAATAGTGCTATTTTCACTGTACCAAGTTAGGCCCCAAGAATGCAAGATGAATAAGATATTATCTGCCCCTCAATAAACTCCTACACTGGTAGTTAAGGCAAAACAAATATAAAGTATAATACTAAGTACTATAAATAATGAGGTAGGAACACAATGCTATGGAAATAGAGAGAAGGAAACAATTCATTCTTTAGGTAGAGAGGTTAGGGATGACTACAGAGTAGAAGAGGTTTATGAGTTAGGCATTGTTGAATAAGAAGTACTTTAATAGGCATATATACAAAGAAAGAAAAGGACATGCAGACAAATGGAACAGCAGGAATAAAAGAAGGCAAAGAAAAAAGAAAATATGTGACATATTCAAGAATGGAACTGCAGCTAAATATAGGATACTCTGGGCAAAGAGGCTCAAGAAGGGCCTCAAGAAACCTCTACAACATAAAACACAAATGTTACCAAATAGAAAAACCCTCCCTAATTCGGACTAATTGGTGGGACAGCAGTTTGAATTAGTGCTTACAGCACAAAGAAGTTAAATCCAACTTGAGGTTCCAATGTTCAACCAAAGAAAAGGAACAGGTGACTTGAGTATCTTGCCTTCTCATCAAAATATTGCAACCAGGGGAGGGAGAAATGAGGTTTAGAACTATTTTTCAATCATTTTTACCATTACCAAAAGTTACTGGGAGAAATTCAGTCACTCTGCAAAGAACAAGGATAAAAGAAAAATGACAAGCTTACAATGAATTTAACTGTTCATATTTTGCTAAGAATCAGAATAAAAGCTATATTATTATCAGTATGTTGTTATTTATTGTGTTTTGTGGCTCTATTCCAACAATTATTACCTGCTTTATCAAAAAAACTGCTTCTCAACCTTGAATCCAACTCTTTATGGGGTTTATCCAACCGTTTTTCACGTTCATGATAAGTTAGGTCTCTATTTTTCTCCTTTCCAGAAAATGTTTCTTTGCTGTTTTCTCTTACTAGACTAAAATCTTTCCGTATTGATTTAAAGACAGAAACCTGATCAAACTGTTTAGGAAAGTCTTTTTTTAGTTTATTTTGAATCTGTATTTCATTTTCATTGTCTGATTCATGCTGTGTGACTCTTCTCTCTACTTCCAAGCTATCATCAGTATGAATTGAAGAAACAAGATTGTCCTTTGAACTAAAATCCTGTTCATCCTCATTGTCACTACCAACGACTGGAATTCCTGCAAGATCCCCAGAGTTCAAAAAATAATCATCTTCATCCAGCAATGAATTTTCAGATCCTGTTTGATTCGGCATTCCATAAGACATGCTGTCAAGGGTAGGAGTTAAGTTGTGGTCTATATCTTCAGACATTTCTGTATCCATGATACCACCACCTTAAAAAGTAAAATACTGTTTAGACAAACGATAGTGCTAAAGATGACCACATTTACAAGGTCTGTCTGGTATTTAACCAAATATATAATCTCTCTTCTCAAACAAAATATAGATAATACCACAGCATTCAATGAGCAATTTGATATAGGTGTGACAGGACTATCCTAATATGACAGATAAGGAAATAGGGACCTACAATTTGAGAAGCCATTTGAGGTCAGAAAGGAGGCAATGTGATACAGAAAAAAAGAGTACTGACTTCAAAATCAGGACATATCTGTGCTGGAATCATAAATATGATCGCTAAAAATCTATGTGATCCTAAGAGGTAAACTCTCAGGTTTTTTTTATCTGTAAAACAGTATAATACTCACCTTAGAGATTAATTTGTGGTGAGGATTAATGATAGTATATATAAAAGGCCTATTAACACAGTGACTGACACACAGAAGGGAATATAAAACTGTTCATTTTAATTATTATAGTGATTATTCTGAGAAACTGAGATTGGAATATAGGTCTCTGCTCTTAAAGTCTCACTACCTATACTAACTCTAATAAGCACAGCAGCATTGTATTAATGTTTATAATGCTAAATATTTAAACGTAAAGAATAAAATTTGGGGTGCCTGGGTGGCTTAGTCGGTTAAGCATCCGACTTTCGCTTAGGTCATGATCTCGGTTCGTGGGTTCGAGCTCCGCGTCGGGCTCTGTGCTGAGTGCCAGCTCAGAGCCTGGAGCCTGTTTCAGTCTGTGACTCCCCCTTTCTCTGACCCTCCCCTGCTCACACCGTCTCTCTCTCTCTCCTAGAAATAAATAAAAACATTAAAAAAAAAAAAGAATACAATTTATCCAAGTCAGAAAAAAATTAAAAACTTACACCATTTGAAACTACATGTTCACATCTTGAAATCCAAAATAAAACAATACCAAAACAAAACAAAACAAAAATAAAACAAACCCCTCCTAGCTCTCATTTCACCTTCCCTTCACAGTCAAACCTCTAGAAAAAAGTCTACGTTGGTTTATTTCTATCTCATCTCCCAGTTTTTAATCCTCTGAACTTAATGCAACCTGGGTCCCAGCTTCTCACTGGAACTGCTCTCATCATCAAGGATTTCCTAATGGTAAAATCCAATTGATTTTTTTCAATCCTTATGTGGCATATCCATCCTGGATAAAAGGTCTTTGGTTTCTTTGACACTATTCTTCTTCCTACCTTTCTAATTAATCTATTAACTTATTTCATATTCCTCTTCCTCTGTTTATACTCTCAGTATTCCAATTCTCTTTTCATTTTATACACTCGGGCTATTATTACTCACCACCACAGCTTTAACCATTGCTGTGAATTTCCTAAGCACTTTCTTCCAAGATTCAGATCTCCATATTCTACTAGCTCCTATAAGTCCCTAGGGATCTCCAACTTAGTTCTTTCAAAACCAAACTCATCATGTTCCCATTCCAAGCATACTCTTCTTGTATTTCCATCACCTGATTAACAGCATCACCAAGCCAGCAGTTTGCTCATGAAAAAAGAACCAGTCCAATTCTCCTTCCCTCTAGATAAATTCTATAAACTGTACTACTTAATCTCTCTCAGATCGACCTCCTCCACATGGCACTGCTCCAACACTCCATATCTCTTACTGTGGACACTGTATTAATTAAGTCTACATGGACATCTAGGAAGCAATCATACTCTTATAAACCCTACCCCTAAACCACATTTAATTGATCCATGAGCAGGCAAACTGAACCTAATAAAAACACAGAAGGGAACAGAGAGTAAAAATACTGATGGTACAACAGCCTTGTTACTATTTATTCCTAAAGCCCAGATGAACCCTTCATGAGACTGGTTCTTCAAGTCATTCCCTGGATTTCATGATGCAGGATAAATTCCTCTTTTTGTTTAAGTTGTTTTGAGCTGGATTACTTATAATCAAGTCCTAACTGATACAAAGTCCAGATAAAAGCATTCTTCAAGTTGCCCTCCTCCATAAGACATTAGATTATCTTTCTAAACCATAAATCATTCCACATTATACCCCTTGAAATCCTTCAACAGCTTCCTACTGCCTTAAGTACTTATTCATTCAGCACATATTTATTAGGAAACCACTTTGTGATTAAGCATTGTGATAACTTTAAGGGATACAATGATTAAAAAGATAGCTATGGTTCCCCCTCCCCAAGAACTAGAAAAACAGACAAAATAATAAAATTAGAAAATCATCATTTACTTATTAAATAAATAATCAAATGATAGATGCTAAAAAGTTAGAAATGTCTACAACTTACATTCACATAGTATATATATAACACAGAGAGAGGAGCAGGAAAGGATGAGAGAGCATGCACTACATTATAGATATTCAATATACTAATGCTTCAATTGTCCTATGTACTGAAAAAATCTGATAGTAATAAAGAGTTAAGGAGAAAATATAAATAAAGAAGTACAGGGTGTTACACAAACACATGCACATGGTATGATAAACCTACGAGACTGTAAGCAACTAAAGGCCAGAGTTAGAGCCTTTCTCTACACAGTACTTTGTCCTTAGTACCAGACGACATAGCTCATGCTCAGTAACTGTTTCCTGAATGAATATGCATTTCATGTGATCAGCAACTTAATCTGAAATCTTATAGTATATGAGAAGTAAACACTAAAAGTAATACTGCAAGCAACTTTCAAAATCTCTACATTTAAATTTAGGATACGGTACTGAAAGAAAAGGGTAGTCACTTGGAAAAAGTGGATCCTTAATTCCTATCAAAATAATTTCCAGATGTATTTAAGGTTTAAAAATAAAAAGCAAGAAAAACATAGAAAAATTATTTTTAAGTCTTAATAAAGTGGGGAAAAGTCTTTCTAAAAATGACACAAAATCTAGAACAAAAGACTAATTTATTGAGTAAAACGATAACAGGTCAAATGTGACCAAAAAACTGCTAAAGAGAAGAAAACACAAACCAAACCAAAGATTAAAGATAAACCAGTTAAAAAGATTTTATTGAATTTTATATCACAAAGGGTCATTTCAGATAAAGAAAAGATTCTTATGTCTCAATAAAAAAACAAACCAAATACAAGTAGAAAAGAAATGGATGTGAACAAACATTCCAGAAAAGGACACATGAAGGATGAGCTTTGCTCATAAGTGAAATGCAAATTAATAATGCAGTGAGATACCATAGCAGGTTGGTAAGCACAAAAGGTTCTGATAACAGCCTGACAGCTATGCTACAGGTCAAAAGCTGCCAGACTATGGCTCAAGGCCGAAAAATATATACAAAAAAAGAGTTTGTGACAGACCACATGTGAGCTGCAAAGCCTAAAATATTTACTATCTGGCCCCTGAAAGTAGAAAAGTTTGCCAACTGCTACAGTTAAATACTACTGGTAGGAGTATAAGCTGGTACAATTCTAATAAAGAGTAGATAGTGATATTTATGATACTTTACACATACCTCTTGAGTCAGCATTTCAACTTCTAAGATTTTATTCTATAGATATATTCTTTTCATTTTTTAATTCCATCATAGTTAATATAGTGTTTTATTAGTTCTATAATCTTGCAAGAGAACTATGAAAAAAGAACAGTTATAGCAGCAAAGACCGGAAACAGCCTATCTGTTCATCACTGAGGCTAAATTAATTACAGTACATACCTACAACAGAGTATTATGCAGTTATAAAAAACAATGAGGTACCTTTATATGACTTTCCAAGGTTAATTAAGTAAAAATACCTAAGTGACAAAGAATATATTAAGCTATCACTGATGCATTTTTTAAAATTTATGAGTATTTATTTATACATAAAAAATACCTTCCGCTGATTTTCTATGAAAATCATAACTGGGTAACTAGAAGACAGTAACACCAACTTTTCAAAGCATACCTTTTGTTATCTTTTGAGTTTTGATGCAAATGTATCTATTGTTCATCGAAAGCAAAAAGCAAATATCCTTATTTGAAAATGCACTTGAGATTTAAAGCTTTTTAAGAGATGGCAATTTCTAACAAAGCATCTAATATCAATTTGAAATTCTGTTAGTGGGGTGTCTAAGTGGCTCCGTTGGTTACGCATCTGGGTAAATGTCCAACTCTTGATTTTGGCTCAGGTTATGATCTGATTGTTCCTGAGTTTTAGCCCTGCATTTAGCTTGGGAGTCTCTCTCTCCCCCTTTTCTCTTGCCCCTCCCTCATTCATTCCCTCTCTCTCAAAAATAAACTTAAAAGATATTTTTAAAGAAATTTTGCTAGTTATCACACAAGAAATCACACAAGCTGAACAAAACTTAATAATAACGTTAAAATGTAAATACCAGTTACATTAAGATACATAATTAACAAGGCATCTGGGTGGTCAATCGCCTAAGCATCCAATGTCCGACTTTGGCTCAGGTCACAATCTCACAGCTCATGAGTTCAAGCCCTGCGTCGGGCTCTGTGCTGACAGCTCAGAGCCTGGAACCTGCTTCAGATTCTGTGTCTCCCTCTCGCTGCCCATCTCCCACTAGTTCTCTCTCTCTCTCAAAAATAATAAACATTTAAAAATGTTTTTAAAATAAATAACTGGAAAAGATTCTCATCCTTGAGGCCTATTTAATCAAACAAAAGAAATAGCTGTTTCTCAAGACCTAGATCTACAAAACAAAGCATGACACTACCTTTATTTGGGAATCTCAGTAGCTAGTGAAACACTTGAAAGCACCAATTTCTCATGGAAGACTCCTAGCTGTTAAGACACTGTGAACATGACTGGCATATGTGAGGAAATATGTGAGGAAAAGGAAGGACAAATGGCTAGACCTGAATGAGAGGAAGAGTGCTAAAAAATGAGAAAAGAGAAAAAGCCAGAGAATAGGTCTATTATGAATTTGCAGACCATAGGGGAAAACTCAATATATTTAAGTGTGAAAGGAAGTCATTAAAAGATCCCGATGATTTATATTTTAGAAGGATCACCCTATCTTCTGTAGGACACTTTTAAGACTGTTAAATGTTAGTTACAGGGAATATGGCGCTTCAGTGGCTCAGTCAGGTAAGTGTCCAACTTTGGTCCAGAAACTGATCTCACTGCTGGTGAGATAGAGCTCTTCATCAGGCTCTGTGCTGACAGCTCAGAGCCTGGAGCCTGCTTCAGATTCTATCTCCATTGCTCTCTGCCCCTCCCCCCTTCCTCTCTCTCTCTCTCAAATATAAAATAAAACATAAAAATTTTAATGTTACAGGGATGAAGAACGGAATGGAGGCAGGAAGAACAGTTAAGAGACTACTGCAATAATCCAAGGAAACACTGGTGGCTAAGGCCAGGATAGTAATGGTGGATGTAACAGAGAAACAGTCTGATTAGGGTATGTTTTGAAGGTTAGAGGCATTTTCTGATATATAAGAAGCTGGATATGAAAGACGCAAAGGATAATATAACAGGGTGTCATTTCTTGAGATGGGAACACTAAGAGAAGAAAAGGCAGGAAAGGGGTAACTTGGTTTGGGGCCTGTTAATTTTGAGAATTTTATTAAATCTTCAACTGGAGATAACAAGATGGCAATTAGATATATTAATAAAGAGGAATTAAAGCAGAGGTTCTTGCCAAGCAATGACAAACATATTGGGGAATCAGTGAAGAGATGGTACTTAAAATTATGGGACAAAATGAGTTCACCTAGCAAATTTATTTACTACTGATAGAAGAGAGCTAAAGAGTCCTCTTCACCATTTGGAAATCTGATAGAAAAGAAGGAATCAGGAAAAGAGAGTAAGATACAAGAGCCAATGAGGCAGGAGGAATATTAGGTGACTGATGTTAAAGAAGCTATGCAAAGGAAGTACTTTAGTAAAGACAGACTGACCAACCATAATGAACACTGCTTAGCTGACACAGAAGATGATGACTGAGAAGGATAAGTAACATTTGCAAAGCTGAAATGATCTTGTACTTGACAAGAGTACTATCAGTGGACAAATGAATGTACGAGGTGGAGTGGGGTGATCCCAAAAGAGAATGAGAAGACAGAACTGGGGAACCTTAAGTACAGGCAACTCTCCATAAGAGTTTTGCTCTAAATTAAAGAAAATGAGCAGAAACTGGGTTAAATCTGCAGTGAAGTCTTTTTCTGACCTGTATTTTTGTTTTGTTTTCCTCATCTTTGTTTTACTTTTTGGTAACGTATTTGTTTATTTGTTTGTATGTATGTTTAAGACAGAGAATATTGCAGCCTGTAGTCTATGAGAATAATAATCCAACAAAGAGGGAATAACTAAAAAATTCAGAAGGAAAATCTACGTGCAAGAGAGGATGTGGTCAGTATGAAAGGAGTACATGTGTTAAATTCAAGTAAGTTGTACAATTTTGTGAAAGGAGAACAGAAGTTACTTTAAGCAGTTTTAAATACAGTATTTGTGTTTGATAATGAAGGTAAATTTCATGATGGTAGGTCAACTTTTACTCCAGGTCTTCCTGCTTAGACTCTGCTTTTCGAGGCATACTGATGTTTCTATACTATACCTAAGAATCATTTCAAGGTACCAACATCAACTAAGAAATCCAATAAGCACACAAACGAACACTGTGAAAAGGCTGTTAGCTAGTTTCATTGCCATATATCACTTGATGACTCCAATACTTTTTTGTTTTTAATCAAAGCATAATTTTCAGATATAAAGTAATATCAATTATAATTTTAACTTTAGAAATCATAGTTCTCAAACAATTCTGAAGTTACTTTTCTCCCATATAAAAAAAAAACAAGAATCAAAATAAAACATAAACTCTGAAGAATGCAAAACCAAGTAATAACAAGCATAAAAATGAGGTAATCTATGGGGGAGCCTGAGTGGCTCAGTTAATTAAGCATCGGACTTTGGCTCAGGTCATGATCTAGTGGTTCACAGGTTCAAGCCCCATGTCAAGCTCTGTGCTGACAGCTCAGAGTCTGGAGGCTGCTTCGTGGATTCTGTCTCCTCCTATCTCTGCCCCTCCTCTGCTCATACTCTATCTCACTCTCTCAAAAGTAAATAAAACATTAAAAATTCTTTTTTAATGTTTTTTTTAAATTTCTAGAGAGAGAGAGACAGTGAGCAGGGGAGGGTCAGAGAGAGAGGGAGTCACAGACTGAAACAGGCTCCAGGCTCTGAGCTGGCAGCCAGCAAAGAGCCTGACGCGGGGCTCGAACCCACGAACCGCCAGATCATGACCTAAGCGAAAGTCGGATGCTTAACCGACTAAGCCACCCGGGCGCCCCTAAAAATTCTTTTTTAAATGAAGTAATCTTGGTTCATTTTGAATAAAAGCTTACATTAGAATTTTGTCATTAAAGTATCTCTAAGATGATTTATTGTTATTCAATAAAATGCAATTTGCTGAATAATAAAAGACTCTCTGAACTAGAAGATTAGGAATACAGTTTAACAGTTATCATTAAAAAAAGGAACATACATGTCTTACACATTTATTTTTATTTGTGATATATAAAAGCACATTGACCAACCATCTGAGGATCAACCAAGACTTACAGAATGTGCATGCTAATTTGAGTTCTTTCTTGAACACATCATACCCATAAAGTAAACCTCATGACTGCAACTGTGGTTTCTTTAAAGTGGAATGACAAAACAAAGACACCTGCACCTCCATGTTTTCACTGATTTACATAGTAAGTGTTTCTAAGACATTCAAATTATTCACAGAAATAAATTACTTGGAGTGCCTGGATGGGTGTCAGTTAAACATCCAACTCTTGATTTTGGCTCAGGTCACTGTCTCATGGTTCAAGAGATTGAGCCCCGTGTCAGGCTCTGCGCTGACATAGAGATTGGGAGCCTCTCTCTCTCTCTGTCTCTCTCTGTGTCTGCCTGTCTGTCTCTCTCTCTCGGCACCTACACCACTTAGTGAGCAAGTGTACTCTCACCTTTCTCTCTCTCAAAATAAATAAATAAATAAATACATATTTTTAAAAATTAAAAAAAAAAAACTTTTCAGAGTAAATTTCATTAGCATAGAAACAATTTAAATTATACAATTTAAATTATACAATTACAATAACAAGTAGTAATAAAAGAAACAGGTTTGAAACAAAGAACTCTTGGTAAACACACACTTCCTCAACAGCTGAATTTATGTGGCTTTCTCTTAAACTACTAGAGGCTTTTCAACAGCCATTCTAGCTTCTGCCTTTATTGAGAGACCCTGATTCTCATCAGGACTACTTTACGGTAACAGAAAGAATGGTAATTCATATTTATGATGCTAAGATGAAAAAGAATTTTTGCTATTAATGGTCCAGTAACCAACAGAAAACTTTTCATGGAAATGGGATAATAATTAGAATACAACAATCCAATGTTCTTTCAAAATACAGGTATCACCCATTAGTGAGCCAGGGCCAGAAAATTATTTTTTTTTTTTATTATTTTTTTATTTTTTTTAATGTTTTATTTATTTCTAGGAGAGAGAGAGAGACAGCGTGAGCAGGGGAGGGTCAGAGACAGAGGGAGTCACAGACTATGAAACAGGCTCCAGGCTCTGAGCTGGCAGTCAGCACAGAGCCCGACGCGGGGCCCGAACCCACGAACCGCGAGATCACGACCCAAGCGAAAGTCGGACGCTTAACCGACTAAGCCACCCAGGCGCCCCCAGAAAATTATTTTTTAATTATTTTTAATACTGAGTAGTGGCACCTGCCTGACTCAGTTGGTAGAGAATGCAAATCTTCATCTCAGGGTCATAAGTTTGAGCCTCATGTTTGGTGCAGAGATTACTTAAAAAAAAAAAAAAAAAAAAAGACTAGAATAGAAAGCAAAGTGGATCATTCAGAGTAACAATAAGCAACTTTATCAAAAATGTCTATACACACATAGGTCTCCATGATAAATATATTTCTATCAGTGTGTCAAAGTTACAATGAATAAATGGTGATGGATGTTAACTAAACTTATTGTTAATAATCATTTCACAATACATACATATAGCAAATCATCATGTTGTACATATAAAAAAAACTATGTAATGCTACATATCAATTTTAGCTCACTTTAAAAAATTTAAAAATAAAACAAAAACAAGAACCTCTAGATAATTTTGCTTCTCATACACAATAATTCTTGAGGGTCACTGAACTAAAGCAATGCTTTCTCAATGATTACTGGCCATCAGAATCTCTTGGAAAGCTTGAGCTCAACACCACCCCCCAAAGATTCTGGTTCTGCAGGTCAAGGATGACAGCCAGAATCTGATTTCTCTCTCTTTTTTTTTTTTTTAATGTTTTATTTATTTCTGAGAGAGAGACAGCATGGGTAGGAGAGGGTCAGAGAGAGAGGGAGACACAGAATCTGAAACAGGCTCCAGGCTCTGAGCTGGCAGTCAGCACAGAGCCCAACGTGGGGCTCGAACCCACAAACTGTGAGATCATGACCTGAGCTGAAGTCAGACGCTTAACCGACTGAGCCACCCAGGCGCCCCCAGAATCTGATTTCCAACATACTCACAGGTGATGTTAATATTGTGATCCACAAACCACAAACTAGAGTAATGTTTTTTATAAACCAGGCATAAATAAATCACTGCACCCAGAGGCTGAAAGCAATCATCAGATTCATCAGGTCTAACTTCTTATCAGATGACTGAATTTCTTCCACAAAATCCCCTTGAATGTTCTACCAACAAAGACAAACCACTGAATGCCCTACCATTCCAGAGATGAATGATTTACTTAAGTCAAATCAATCACCAAGGATCCATCCACAATAAGTACTAATGAAGATGAATGAGTTTCCTCAGGAAGTCACGACTACAGACGATAGCTCTCTTTTCTTGTTCTCAATTAAATATGTGTTATTACTGTAGAACTATTCAAGTATGCCACTGTAAACTCTACACATTCAATAAAGAGAGATGAGACTCATTGATGATACTCACAGGACTTATTTTCACTAGCTTTTGCTTTTATTTGTTCCCATTGGAAAAAAAGTTTGAAATCAGTGGAATATATTCAAAATAATATTAATTATAAAATTTAGTTTTATAACTAAAAGATTTTATTATAAAAGGTGACCAACAAATGTTGGCACTTGAAATACCTCTGATAGAAATTAGTTACACGTTACCAATTTCAACAGTCCATTTGTATACTATTAAGACTATATAAAATGTGATTTTGAAGAACAGATAACCATTTGTTATAAAACAGATAACCATTTGTTCTTGACTATGAGGACAACTAAAGACAACAGACCTTACGTTCTGAAGGTTCACTGATATTTATACTGCTTTAAAAATTAGGATCAAGAAGAACAACGAAATCTATAAATTGATACATTTGGCATATACCTAAAAACTGTTCAGGGTCTATTAAAGCTGAAACATATCACTATAACAGAATATCATACACCTTAATGAAGGAACACATTTACATATTTATATAATATTTCAATAGTTGAGGGTATATTAGTTTCATAAGCAAAATAAAATGAAATTTTAACAAAATAACAAAAGTGGAAGTAATTTATGCCAATAGTTCCAGAAGCATAATGCCACGGAGGTATAAAGAAACAGTTCCAAATGTGTCCCAATCTACAAATTCTTCTATTCTCCCAATTCTAAAATCTCTGTAACATGGTTATATTATTTATAAAGTGAAATCATCTTCTCTCTCATCTTGCCTCACCAAATTTAACTGATACCCCTTTTCTATTCAGATAAACAAGGATCTGTTCAAGTCATGAATCTAATTTTTTATCCTACCCTTTATAACTAGAAAGAAGTGTTAAAAGAATTATTTTAAGGGCCATAAAACTGTAGAAACAGGGTAAGCTGCACTTTTTTCCCCTCAATGGCACCAGTAAAATTATAATAATTTCACTTTGTTATTCTCATGAGATCATTAAACACAAGATACACCAATTCTACTACTATGTGCAAAGAAAGGAAATTCTGGCACAGGCTACAACATTATGTTAGGTGAAATAAATAAGTCACAAAAAAATAGTATGATTCCACTTATATGAGGCACCTGGATAAGTCAAATTCAGAGATAGGAAGTAAAAGGGTGGATGACACAGCAAGAGGGAGGAGGAATGGGGAATTACTATTCAACAGGTATAGAGTTTCAGTTTTGTAACATGGAAAATGTTATAGAGACTGGTTGGTTGCACAGCAATGCCATATTACTTAACATTATTGAATTGTATACTTAAAAATGGTTAAGATGGTAATTTTAATTTCTGTGTATTTCAGTTAAAGTATTTAATACAAAAAATTTATACAAAGAAAGTTGAGAGAAAGAAAAAATTAATAGTATCAGTAATGAAAGGTACAGCAATAAAGAAGTCATAGAAACTAAATACAAAGTGGAAAACATATACAACATTAACAATAAATTTTAAAATGCTATGAACTTTATGACAGTACATGTAAAAATTATTGAGAACTTTATGGCACAAAAGCAAACACTCAGATCAATAGAAACGAACAGAGAACTCAGAAATGGAGCCACAAATGTATGGCCAACTAATCTTTGACAGGGGAGGAAGACTATCCTATGGAATAAAGACAGTTTCTTCAACAAGTGGTGCTAGGAAAACCAGACAGTGACATGCAGAAAAATGAACCTGGACCATTTTCTTAAGCCATACACAAAAATAAACTCAAAATGGATGAAAGACTTAAATATAAGATAGGAAACCATCAAAATCCTCGAGGAGAAAGCAGGCAAAAACCTCTTTGACCCTGTCCACAGCAACTTCTTACTCAACACATCTCTGGAGGCAAGGGAAAATAAAAGCAAAAATGAACTATTGGGTCCTCATCAAGATAAAAGCTTCTGCACAGCAAAGGAAAGAATCAGCAAAACTAAAAGGCAACCGACGGAATGAAAGAAGATATCTGCAAATGACATATCAGATAAAGGGTTAGTATCTAAAATCTATAAAGAACTTCTCAAACTCAACACCCAAAACAAATAATCCAGTGAAGAAATGGGCAAAAGACATATATGGACACTTCTCCAAAGAAGACATTCAGATAGCGAACTGACACATGAAAAAATGCTCAACATCAATCATCATCAGGGAAATACAAATCAAAATCACAATGAGATACTACCTCACACCTGTCAGAATGACTGACATATATTAAGAACTCAGGCAACAACAGATGTTGGCAAGGATGCGGAGAAAGACTAGCTCTTTTGCACTGCTGGTGGGAATGCAAACTGGTACAGCCACTCTGGAAAACAGCCACTCCTCAAAAAATTAAAAACAGAACTACCCTATGACCCAGCAATTGTACTACTAGGTATTTATCCAAGGGATAAAGGTATGCTATTTCGAAGGGGCACATGGACCCCAATGTTTATAGCAGCACTATCAACAACAGCCAAAGTATGGAAAGAACCCAAATGTCCATCCATGGATGAATGGATAAAAAAGATGTGTGTGGGGTGTGTGGAGTATTACTGAACAATCAAAAAGAATAAAATCTTGCCATTTGTAACTACATGGATGGAACTAGAAGGTATTATGCTAAGTGAAATTAGTCAGAGAAAGATAAATATCACATGACTTCACTCATATGAGGACCTTAAGACACAGAACAGATAAACATAAAGGAAGGGAAGCAAAAATAATATGAAAACAGGGAGGGGGACAAAACATACAAGACTCTTAAATATGGAGAACATCAGAGGGTTACTGGAGGGGTTGGGGGGGGGCTAAATGGGTAAGAGGCATTAAGAAATCTACTCCTGAAATCACTGTCGCACTATGTGCTAACTAACTCGGATGTACATTTTTAAAAATAACATAAATTTTTTTAAATTTTAAAAAATTATTAAGAACTTTATGGAAATAAATTTGACAGCTTAGACCTTCAATGTCCAACAGGGGAAGTCACCAGCCACCTATGTCTATTTAAATTAACTAAAGTGAAAACTTCAGTTCAGCTAGTGGCTACTTCATTTTAATAGTGTGCATACATTTCCATCATCATGCAAAAGTTTTATTCAACTGTGCTTACTTAGAGGAAATGCCTTTAAAGGTGCAAATTACCAAACCAGACACAAAAGATAAAGAAAATCTGAATGCACCAGGACCACATGACTTGCTATTAAATATTTAAAGAAATAATACCCATCTTATATGTATTCCTTCAGCAAATATAAGAGAAAGGAATGTTTCCTAATTATATTTTTGAGGCCAGTATTACTCTGCAAACAGGACAAGAGAAAGATGTAACAAAAGAGAACTTTACACCAATATCCTTCATAAACATAGGAACTTAGAGTATTAGTATTCTTAACATACTAGCAAACTGAAAAAAAATTATAAAACAAATAATACATCATGACAAAGTAGGATTTATCCCATGAATACAAGGTGAGCTGAGTAGTCAAAAATCAATTTACCACATAACACAATAAAGGAACAAACAATATGACTATCTCATAATGAAGAAAAATCATTTGACAAAATTTAATATTCACTCATGAACAAAATCTTTCAACAAAGAATAAAGAGAAAATCCTCAACCTGAGGGAGGATATGTATAAAGACAGTAAAGAACATATGGAGACTGAAAAAAAAAAACCCAATTTTTTAAATCATTATAAGGTATGGATACTACATTTCAAGTAAGTAAAGAAAGCATGATTATTCACTGACCTGGAAAGGAATAATTGGCTATCTCTATGTAGGGAAACTATCCATCAATTTATCCACAAACAATATTGGAAAGAAAAATACACATATATATGTATGCTAAATTTTATAAAATATGTGCAAAATCTATAAACTAAGAACTATAAGAGATTTAGAAATTTATTAATAATTTAGAAATTAGAGATTTAAAGAAGACCTAAATAAACAGAAATAAACCATGCTTGTAAGATTCAATATATTTAAGATGTCAATTCTCCCCCAAATTAATCTACAGAATAAGCAATTCCAACCAAAGTCCCAGGGACTTATTTGTATAAATTTACATGTTAATTCTAAAATATATTGGGGCACCTGGGTGGCTCAGTCAGTTGGGCGTCCGACTTCCACTCAGATCATGGTCTTGGCAGTTCGCGAGTTCGAGCCCCACATTGGGCTCTCTGCTGTCAGCACAGAGCCTGCTTTGGATCTGCAGAGCCTGCTTTGGATCCTCTGTCCCCTTCTTTCTGCCCCTGCCCTGCTTGTGCTCTCTCTCCCCCATAAGAAAATAAACATTTAAAAAAATTTTTTAAGAGTTTGTTTCTTGGTTTGTCTTAAATTTTAAAAAAAGACAAAACAAAATATGAAAAACCTTATATTCTCTTTGAAAACTTTAATTCATAACTTACAATAAATCTCCAAGCCCAGATGGGTTCATTGGTGAATTGTAGATAACATTTAATAGAGCTACATACAACTCTAATAGTAAACAAACTTTATCATGAAAATCCTTAACAAAATATTAACAAACTAAATCCAGTAATACATAAACGCAAATACTCGTCAACCATTCCATAAGGTAAAATAGGAATATTAAAAAAAAATTTAATAAAGACTAAGCCTATGTGACAGAAACTAACAAAAATTAGCCCTAAATAACAAAATATGAGAACTACTTAAACTGGAATTAGAATTAGTTAAAGGTGACAAATACCATGATTATGGTTTACTGTAATCCCACAATTTATAGCAAAAATAGTTAATTATATAACTTGGGTAGTCACTGAGAAAAAGAAAGTATTTTCAGTTGATATGGCTTCATGTCTGAATAACTACAGACTCAAATTTTAGAAGTCTACTATATTTAATAAGGGAATTCAGTAAGATAGGTAAGCTATTCTTACAATAAGAACCTACAGATGAAAATAATACTCCATTTGCAAAGGTGACAAATAAGATAATTAACATGACACAAGAAAAATACAATACGTATTACTTGACAACCATAAAATTTAAGTAAATAGCATAAAACAAAATTCGTGTAATAAAAATACATTCTTTTAAAAGTAATATATAAATACATGATTGTTATAATTTTTTTGAGAGAGTATGTGCACATACATGTGGGAAGGAGAGGCAGAGGGAGAGACAGAATCCCAAAGAGGCTCCATGCCCAGCATAGAACCCAAAGCAGGGCTCAATCTCACAATCCTGGGATGATGATCTGAGCCAAAATCAGTCGGGCACTTAACTGACTGAGCCACCCAGTGGCCCTAAATGCATGTATTTTTTCCTAATTGCATGCAATTTTAATTAGAATTGCAACAGAGTAAATTTGGGAAACTGAATAAAATCAATTTATTCAAATTTATTATGAAATCAATATTTTGAATAAATGAATAAAATCAATTATTAAAATTTAGTAGCACCATTTGCAATGACATGGATGGTACTAAAGTGTGTAATGTTAAGTGAAATAATTAAGTGAGTCTAAGAAAGACAAATACCATGATTTCAATCATATGCAGAATTTAAGAAACAAAACAAACAAGTAAAGGGAAAAACAGTAAGACGGAGACAGACAAAGCAAGAAACACATTCCTTATTATAGACAACAAACTGACGGTTACCAGACGGGAGGGGAGAGGCAGGGATGGGTAAAACAGGTAAAGATTAAGGAGTACACTTGTGATAAGCACATGGTAATATATGGAAGTGCTGACAACTGTATCGTGCACCTGAATCTAATATAATGCTGTATGTTAGCCAACTAGAATTAAATTTAAAACTTAAAAAAAGGATACTTAGTACATGATTCATCCATTTCAATCCTATGTATTTAAATAAGAGAAACAAAAACCTTTCCATAAAAATATAAAATATAATAAAATTTAATGGACAAATAGCTTTAAAAAAAGCATTAATTTAAAATTTTTTAATGTGTATTCATTTTTGAGAGACAGAAAGAAACAGAGTGCAAGCAGGGGAAGGACAGAGAGAGAGGGAGACACAGAATCCGAAGCAGGCTCCAGGCTCTGAGCTGACAGCACAGGGCCTGATGTGGAGCTTGAACCCACGAACCATGAGATCCTGACCTGAGCCAAAGTTGGATGCTTAACCAATTGAGCCAACCAGGTTCCCCCAGTGTGTGACTCCTTGATTTCAGCTCAGGACATGATCTCACAGTTTGTGGGTTTAAGCCATGTGCTAACATTGCAGAGCCAACCTGGGATTCTCTCTCCCTCCCTGCCCCTCCTCTGCTCAAGCTCGCTCTCTCTCTCTCAAAATAAATAAGCTTTAAAAATAAATTAACGAAAGATAAAATTTAGACAGGGACATAACACAGCAGATAAATGTCTAAGCCAACAATAATAAAATATTTCTTTTATTTTTTATGTTTTATTTTATATTTGAGAGAGAGAAAGAGAGAGAGCAGGAGAGGAGCAGAGAGACAAACGGAATCCGAAGCAGGCTTCAGGCTCCGAGTTGTCAGCACAGAGCCCGAAGCGGGGCTCAACTCACAAGCAATGAGATCATGATGTGAGTTGAAGTTGGACATTTAACTGACTGAGCCACCCACGTGCCCCAGTAATAAAATCTTTCTTGTAATATTATATACAAATAACAATCAATGACATTGGTCTAAAAATAAACATTAATATTTAACACTGTTAAGTTTATATGTAAATGTTAACAGAATTTTTTAAAATTTCCAAAATGAGGGGCACCTGGGTGGCTTAGTCAGTTAAGAGTCCGACTTTCACTTAGGTCATGATCTCGCGGTTTGTGAGTTCGAGCCCCGTGTCGGGCTCTGTGCTGACTGCCAGCTCAGAGCCTGGAGCCTGTTTCAGTCTGTGACTCCCTCTCTCTCTGACCCTCCCCTGCTCACGCTCTCTCTCTCTCCTAGAAAAAAATAAAAAACATTTAAAAAATAAATAAATAAATGAATAAAATTTCCAAAATGAGAATCCCATACCTATATAGAATTTAAATATACCTCATGCCAATTCAGTTCAGTGACAAAAACATAAACTATTTAGATGAAAAGAGGAATTATTAAACATATGGTGGCACAATCAACTACTCATCTGAAAATAAAAGTGAAACCTAATTTTATCCTACATCCAAAAATAAATTTCAAATTAAGACTTAAACGCTAAGGGGCACCCGGGTGGCTTAGTCGGTTAAGCGTCCGACTTTCGCTCAGGTCATGATCTCACGGTTCGTGGGTTCGAGCCCCGCGTCGGGCTCTGTGCTGACTGCCAGCTCGGAGCCTGGAGCCTCTTTCAGTCTGTGACTCCCTCTCTCTCTGACCCTCCCTGCTCACGCTCTCTCTCTCTCTCCTATAAATGAAAAAAAAAAAAAAAAAAGACTTAAACGCTAAAAGATAAAATAAAAATCTTGCAAGATAATCCTTTATAGATAATAAAATTTTATCGAAAAGCACTAAAGGGGCGCCTGGGTGACTCAGTTAAGCATCTGACTCTTGGTTTCTTAGGCTCAGGTCATGATCTCACGGTTCGAGAGCTTGAGCCCTGAGTCAGGCTCCTCACTGAGGATGGAAGCTGATTAAGATTCTCTTTTCTCCCTCTGTGGAGCCTGGATGGCTCAAACGGTTAAGTGTCTGCCTCTTGATTTCAGCTTAGTCATGACCCCACAGTTTGGGGTTCAAGCTCTACACTGACAGTATGGAACCTGCGTGGGATTCCCCCCCCACCCACCCACCCCAGCCTATTTCCTCTCATTCTCTCTCAAAATAAACAAATAAATTTAAAAAAAAAAAGCACTAAAAAAACAAATGGAAAGACATACCAAGTTCACAGACAGGAAGACTCAGTATCACATACATACAAATTCTCTCTCTTGATCTAAAGACTCGGGAAAATTCCAATCAATTCCCAATAAGATTTTGCTGTTATCTGATTTTGTTATGTTAGGGATTTGCCAAGATATCTCTAAAATGAACACTGGCAAGAACAGGCAAAATATTCCTAAACAACAATTCTCTGGGATATGAACTATCAGATTATCAATATTTACTATAGATCAAATTCATTAAAACAATGAAGTACTGGCACAGGAATAAACAAACAGCCTAAATGAAAAGCGACACATTATAGAGTAACTTTGAGATCACCAAGGAAAGGAAACAACTTGAAAAATGGTGGTGAGACAATCTGTTAGCAGTATGGGGAGAAAAAAATTATTTCCCTAACCCAAGCCATATAAAAAATTCAAGAGCTACATGTGAAAGGTAAAATCAATAACATTTCAGGAAACAGTATTAGGTCTTTCTGATCTCAGCCTAGATTAGGTCTTTCCCAAAGAAAAATTTTTTTCATGTAAAGCATAAAGGAAAAGATTCACAGTTACTATGATTCTACTGCATTAAAATTAAATTCTGGGGCACCCTGCGTGGTTCAGTCAGTTAAACATCTGACTCCCAGTTTCAGGTCAGGTCATGATCTCACAGTTTCATGAGTTGGAGCCCCATGTCAGTGCAGCGCCTGCTTGGGATTCTCTCTCTCTCCCCCCTTCTCTTCTGCTCGCCCTGTCTCTCTCTCTCTCAAAATAAATAAACTTAAAAAAAATAAACTTAAAAAGTTAAATTCTGCCTATGCAAAAACTTTAAAAAGTCATGAATTAGGAGAAGTTATTTACAATAACTAACTGACAAATTATTCTTTGGGATATTTAGAGAAGTCGTACATTTTAAAAATGAAAAAAGCAATAATCCAACAACAAGTGGGCAACAGATTCAATTAGGCATTTTGCCAAAGAGAAATCAGAAATGGCTAACAAACATGAAAAAATTCAACTAAATTATTAATCAAGGAAATAAAAAATTTTTTAATCTTAATTCCATGTTAGAACTACCAAACTGACAAAATTTGAAAGTCTCATAATGTTGGAGCGCCTAGGTGGCTCAGTCGGCTAAGCGTCCGACTTTGGTTTAGGTCACGATCTCACGGTTCCTGGGTTTGAGTCCCCCGTCCGGCTCTGTGCTGACAGCTAGCTCAGAGCCTGGAGCCTGTTTCAGATTCTGTACCTCCCTCTCTCTCTGGCCCTCCCCTGCTCACGCAATCTCTCTCTCTCTCTCAGAAATAAATAAAAGCCTGATAATATCAAATGATGGCCAGGTGCCAAAACTCTAGTTAGTGACTCTAGATAGTGACCAAAATTCTAACCACAATGTGTAAGTGTAAATAGATAAAACTTAGGAAAATAAGTTTTGGATTTCCAATAAAGTTGAGAATGTACACAGCCTAGGTCTGAGCAATAACCTTCCCATATATACCTTATAAGAGCAGTTAAACTATGCCTGCATGCAAAAATCCAGAAGCTACTTGGTTTTTGTGGGGGCAGTGTGGCAAGGAGAGTTTGTACAACCCGCGAGCTAAGAATAGTTTTCACATCCTTAAATGGTTGGAAAAATCCATCAAAAGAAATGCATTTCGGGGCGCCTGGGTGGCTTAGTGGGTTAAGCGTCCGACTTTCGCTTAGGTCATGATCTCGCGGTTCGTGGGTTCGAGCCCCGCGTCGGGCTCTGTGCTGACTGCCAGCTCAGAGCCTGGAGCCTGTTTCGGTCTGTGACTCCCTCTCTCTCTGACCCTCCCCTGCTCACGCTGTCTCTCTCTCTCTCTCTCTCCTAGAAATAAATAAAACATTAAAAAATTTTTTTAAATAAAAAAAAAAGAAATGCATTTCTTGATACATAGAAAATTATGTTGAATTCAAGATTCAGGCTTTATTGCAAACACATTAATTCCTTTACATACATGCTACAAATGCAAAGTTGAGTTGTTGCAATATTAACAGTATGACCTGTGATGACATTAAGACACAGATTATGCTTCCATCACACCAAATCTACTGGTGTTGACAAGAAGACCTGTAATATTTCTACTAGGCTCACAGAGTAAAGTGGAAGTAACAGACTTTTCAACACAGTAAACAATTAAGGAATAACAATTTTAGATCATTTTCCAAAATAACAATCAATGTACTTTCTACAATTTGATTTCTAGGGCCCTACAATTTGTTGGATCCCAACAAACACAGGTAGGGAATTTTTGAAGTATGCTCATATTCAAGTGGAGATCAAAGAAGCCCAATTGAAAGAAATGGACTGGAAGTGACAATGGTGCACTGAACAAAAGTTCTTTTGAAGAGGCCTATTTTGAGGGGTGCCTGAAAGCCTCAGGCGGTTGAGTGTCCAACTTTGGCTCAGGTCATGATCTCATGGTTTGTGAGTTTGAACACCCACACTGGTTTCGTTGCTGTCATTCCGGACCCACTTCGAATCCTCTGTCCTTCTCTTTCTCTCTCTGCTCCTCCCCCACTGGTGCTCTCTTTCTCAAACGTAAATAAACATTTATTTTAAAGGGCTATTTTGAAGATTATGATTCTGACTTTGTATAACTACAGTGAAGGAATCACATGTAAAATTCCTTACACAAAAATTTATTTGGGTGCCTAGGTGGCTCAGTTGGTTAAGCATCCAACTCTTGATTTTCGCTCAGGTCACAATCTCATGGTTCGTGAGTTCAAGCCCCACACTGCTATTAGCACAGAGCCTGCCTGAGATTATCTGTCTCCCTATCTTTTTGCCCCTCCCCCCGAAAATAAAGAAAATAAAATAAAACAAATACAAAATATTGACTTTAAATAAATTTGAAGAGGGGCGCCTGGGTGGCTTAGTCGGTTGAGCGTCCGACTTTCGCTTGGGTTGTGATCTCGCGGTTTATGGGTTCGATCCCCGCGTCGGGCTCTGTGCTGACTGCCAGCTCGGAGCCTGGAGCCTGTTTCGGAGTCTGTGACTCCCTCTCTCTCTGACCCTCCCCTGCTCACGCTGTCTCTTTCTCTCTCTCTCTCCTAGAAATAAATAATAAAACATTTAAAAATAAATAAATAAATAAATTTGAAGAAAACAACAACAATATGACCTATAAAGCCTAAAATGTTTTGTCTGGCCTGTCAGGGAAACAGTATGCCAATCCCTGACTTAAGTAATAGATTTTAGGGGCACTTGGGTTGCTCATTCAGTTGAGCGTCCACCTTTGGCTCAGGTCACAATTTCAGTTTGTAAGTCAAATCCCACATCAAGCTTATTACTGTCAGCCTGTTGGTGCAGAGCCTGCTTCAGATCCTCTGTTCCTTTCTCTCTGTCCCTCTACCACTTGCGCTCTCCCCCAAAAAAAAAATTTAAAAAAAAAAAAAAAAAAGATTTTAAACTTCTTTTTGACAGTGGAACCTGGGTGGCTCAGTCAGTTAAAGGTCTGAATCTTGATTTCAGCTCAGGTCATGATTTTACATTTCATGAGATCAAGCCCCACGTCAGGCTCTGTGCTAACAGTATGGAGCCTGCTCACGCTCATTCTCTCCTCACCTCTCTGTCCCTCCACGAGTTATGTTTTCTCCCTAAATAAATATTTTTTTTAAATAATAAATTAATTTTTGACAGAGACCCACCATAATAAATACATCTTACACTGAATTCCACACATGGTACTTTCGTGTTTATATCCTGAAATATATAAAATGATGTTCATAGATTAAAGACATAACAGAATAACTAGAATCAAGAAGTATACAGACATTAGAATGATTTTAAAGTCGTGATATATTTTAAGCAGAAGACCTAAAACTATAAAACTCCTGAACACACACACACACACACACACACACATACACACACACACACCACAGCTTCATGTCATTGAATTTGGCAATAATTTCTTGGATATAACAACAAAACCACAGGCAACAAAAGCAAAAATAAACAAATTGGACATTAAATTTTTAAAACTTTTGTGCATCAAAGGAACCATCAACAGAGTGAAAAGGCAATGTACATACACAATGGGGAAAAAATTTGAAATCATATATCTGATTAGGAGTTAATATCCAGAATATATAAAGAACTCCTAGAAATCAACACCAACCAAAAAAATCAAATAACCCAAATCAAAAACAGGCAAAGGACTTTAACACACATTTCTCCAAAAATATACAAATTGTCAACAAGCCTATGAAATGATGCTCAACATCACTAATCATTAGAGAAATGAAAACCAAAACTACAATGATATATCACCTCACACCCTCTAGGATGGCTACTATCAAAAACAGAGAAAAGTAGAAGTGTTGGCAAAGATGTAAAGAAATTGGAACCCTGTGCAATGCTGGTGCAAATTTAAAATGGTACAAATCACAACTGAAAATAGTATGGCAGTTCCTCAAAAAATTGAAAACAGCATTAATATAAACCAGCAATCCTCATTTCTCGGTATATATCCAAGAAAAATGAAAACAGGACCTTGAAGAGATATTTGCATAGCATGCTCACTGCAGCATTAACACTAGCCAAAAATGGAAGCATCCCAAATGCCCATCAACAGAAGAATGGATAAACAAAGTGGTCTACCCATACAATGGAATATTATTCAGCCTTAAAAAGGAAGGACATTCTGGCATGTTATAACACAGATAAACCTTCAGGAGAAAACGGAATTTTGGTTCAATAGGTATAAAAATTTCAGTTTTACAAGTTAAAAAGTTCTAAAGATCTGTTACACAACAATGTGAATGTACTTAAAATACTGAATTATACACTTAAAAATAATTAAGGTGGTAAATTTAACATTATTTATTTTTTACTACAATTTTTAAAAATAAATTGTAATGTAGTTAATGAATAAATACAGTGATGAATGAATGAGAGCTACATGCAACAGTATAGTCAAATCTCAGGAATATATGTTTAAAAAAAATAAGTGGTAACATACACAGTCTAATTCAAAAACAATACAAACCTATTAATAAGCAAAACTAAACAATCTTCTGATTAATAATGTAAATGTGGTAAAAACTATAAAGAAATGCAAGGAATTAAGCAAAACTGAGGATAATGGCTATGTAGACAGAAGAAGAGAACGGGACAGAGGATTGGCATGAAAGTCATGATCATGTACATTTTTCTACAGCTGGGTGGTAAAGCCAGGGGGTTTTATTTTTAATGTATCTCACGTTATAAATATTTTTGTGTTTATTTAAGACTTTTAAAAAATATTTTTCTTGGAGCACCTCGGTGGCTCAGTTGGTTAAGCATGCTGACTTCAGCTCAGGTCCTGATCTCACGGTTCATGGATTCAAGCCCCATGCTGGGTTCTGTGCTGACAGCTTGGAGCCTGGAACCTGCTTCGGATTCTGTCTCCCTTTTTCTGCCCTTCACCCACTCACACTCTATATTCTCTCAACAATTAAAAAAAAATAGTTTTTTAAAAATAAAAATATTTTCTTTTTTTTTTCAATTTTTTAAATATTTTATTTATTTCTGAGAGAGAGAGAGAGACAGCATAAGCAGGAGAGGGTCAGAGAGAGAGGGAGGTACAGAATCTGAAACAGGTTCCAGGCTGTGAGCTGTCAGCACAGAGCCCGGCATGGGGCTGGAATCCACGAACCGTGAGATCATGACCTGAGCCGAAGTCGGACGCTTAACTGACTGAGCCTCTCAGGCGCCCCTAAAAATATTTTTCTAAATACTCTAATAAACTCTAGGATAACATACATTCAAACGGTAAAAAGGTAAGGAAAACTTTTTTAATCCGAGACTGAAAACCACGATGTTAAAAAAGATCAAATATTTTTATATTATAAAAAATATTTGTTTAGGAAAAGATGACACAAGCAAAAGAAACAAAACAAGGAAATCAAACCTCCCTACTTCACTATTGAAAGAAGTTTAACCTATCTTTTCTAAAAGCTAAATTTGCTGACTGAATGTCTACCTTTTTAAAAGTACACCTGAATTTTCTTTCAGATTTATCCTTTACCATGACTGCTGTGACTCCCTTTAACAACTATGATTACGATACTTTTTTTAAAAAGCCTATAACTTGTCATGAAAAAAATACTTTAAGAAGTGGGCAAAGGGAGGGGCGCCTGGGTGGCTCAATTGTTAAGCATCTGACTTTGGCTAAGGTCATATCTCATGGTTCGTGGGTTCGAGCCCCGCATCAGGCTCTGTGCTGACAGCTCAGGGCCTGGAGCCTGCTTCAGATTCTGTGTCTCCCTCTCTCTCTGCTCCTCCCCTGCTCATGCTCTCTCTCGCTCTCAAAAATAAACAAACATTTTAAAAATATTTAAAAAAAAAAAAAGAAGTGGGCAAAGGGTATTCATCTATTAAATAACAACTATTTTTAATTTGACAATACAGAGGAGCCAGTCCCACTGTTGAAATTATTAAAAACTGCTTAATTCAAATTCAATAGGAGTTAAGAAAATGCAGAATAAAGTTAACACTGTGCTATTTCACATCCATCAGATTGCCAAACATGAAGAAGAGCTATAATGGACATTAATAGGGTGAGGAGGTGTTCTTATACATTTCTGATGGAAATGTAAGACATTCAGGTCTTGTAAAGCAGGTAAGCAATATCTATTAAAATTACACACACCCTTTACCAAACAGTGCCCACTCTTTGTAATCTATGCAAACATATAAAACTAATATATAAGGGGCGCCTGGGGGGCTCAGTCTGTTAAGCGTCCGACTCTGGCTCAGGTCATGATCTCACAGCTCATGAGTTCAATTCCCAAGTCAGGCTCTATGGTGACAGCTCAGAGCCCAGAGCCTGCTTCTGATTCTATGTCTTCCTCTCTCTCTGCCCCTCCCCAGCTCATGCTCTGTATCTCTCTCTCTCCTTCAAAAATAAGCATTTAAAAAAGTGAGGTCTGAATAGCCTCTTCTCCTGAATCTGAGCAGCCTTGTGACTCCTTCATAGCCAAAAGGATGTAGTAGGATGTAGCAGGGACACTGTGACTTCTGAAGGAAACTCAGAAATGATGCAGATCTGCTTTATTCACTGAAAAACTCTTTTGCTGGGAGTCTGAGCCACCATGACAGAAGTCAACCTGGAGGACACCATGCTATTAGGAAGGCAAGGCTACAGGGAGAACATGTATAGGGGCTCAAGTTAGTAGTTTCAGTCTTTGTGCTCTCATAAGCCCAGACTAGACATGAATGAACTTCCAGATTATTCCAAGACCACCAAAGATCAAGAGAGCCAGTTACGTCTCAATATGTACTCTAAAAAAAACCTGTTGTCTCTCAAAAAATATTAACAAACGAATTCCAAAGAAGGTACTCACAGATCCTACTAATGGGACTTTAAAAAAAGAAAGAAATGCATATTTTCCTTGACTTAGTAGCTCTAGATGACAAAATTTATCCTTCATAAACAAGCACACAAACATCCTTTGATGATTCTGCAGTTCTATCCTTAGAATTTATTCTACAGCAAAGGATACACTCCTTTTGTCTATTTCAATAGAAGTAGACAAAAATGTGTGTAGGAATACATACCCATATTGTTTGCAATACCGAAAAACTGCAAAGAATATACACATATATAAAAGAAGTTGGTTAAATTATAATACAGCTATACAAAAACATACCGAGTAGCCATCAGAAAGGATGCAATAGGTCAAAATCCATTGACATAGAGACAGGCTTAGGGAGTTAAATGAAAAAAGCAAGAACAGTATTCACATGATCCCTACAAATATATATAAATCCCTACCTGTCATACATAGATCTATATATATCCATAGAAAAAAGTCTGGAAAGATATATATTAAAATGTTTAAAGTGGTTATCTTTAGAGAATAATAAAGACAAAGGCTTTTATTTTCTGCTTTTTTCATTTTTGTATTGTAAACTTGAATGTATTACTTTTATAATCATAAGAAAAAAAATTTAAGAGACTCATTTAACATAGAATATAAACAGAAAATTAAGAGACCCTATAAACAAAGTAGAAATGTTTACTGAATGGTTAAGTATAAACTTCTATATGGTTAATACATACACAAAGTTAGGCTGTATTTCAACATTAATATCTGTGAGAATAAAGTATTTACTAAAAAAAGGAGGAAAAACTCCTACAATTAAGATGAACTTACTGAAAATACTAACAGAATGTTGATTTCTAAACTTAATTGGACCACTGCATTAATCAGCTCTAACTAAACACTACTCAATATTAAACACTGATAAATGCTCTATCTAGACTCAATTATTACCTATCTAAAGATATGACTGGTTTTTTTCTAAAGTGGTACTTACAGTTCTCTACAATTTCATCAAAAACTGCACCAGTTTTCTGCTCAAACTGAAAAAGCAAAAAAGGAAAGAGAAGAGTAACATTACTATCACATTCTATCATGCTTTCTTGTACCCCTCCTCACTCTCTCAAAAGCTGTAATTTTTAACCCAAAGTATACAAAATCACAACATACACAAAATACTGCCAAACAGAATAAAATTTAGAATGAATTGCGTGAAAACCCACTAACCAAAAACAAAGAGACAAATACATGCCCTAATATAAAAAAACTAATTTTTAAATCACTTTACAGCACAAAATATAGTTGTATGTATTTATGATATATTAATAAAGACAGCCAACACTTAGGGAGAACTTACTAACACTAATAACTATAAAACTTCTAATCAAAATTAAACAGAACAATCAGCATCAAAAGGTTTTTAGCTGTTCTTCAAATGAAAATTAGCCATGTTATAGGAATGGTTCCTATCTCAGTATGTTAGCCCCTAGGACAGAAGCAGAGCCAAGTCTGAGGTAACTTTGGATCTTTAAAACAGAGGGGTAGGGGGAATGGTGATTAGCTCCGTTAGCAGAGCATGCAATCTCCAGGTCTTAAGTTTGAACCCTATGTTGGGTATAGAGATTACTTTTACAAATTAATAAAAAAATAAATAGGGGTGCCTGAGTGGCTCAGGCTCAGCTGATTAAACACCTGACCCTTGGTTTAGACTCAGGTCACGATCTCATAGTTCATGAGTTCAAGCCCCTCATCAGGCTCTGCACTGACAGGGGGGCGCCTGCTTCGGATTGTCTCCGTCTTGGCTCTCCCCCTGCTCTCTCTCTCTAGAAAATAAAACTTTTTTTTAAGTAAAAATAAATAAATAAATAGAAATAGAAATAGAAATGAGGGAGTGGGGGAGTGGAGTACAGCAAAAGCAACTCCACCCAGACACTCACATGCTCCACCCTTAGTATGTTTAGGCCTCCTCATTTTGGCAAGTGTGAACATTCCAGCCTCTTGCTTTCCTACCTACTACTCATCAATAAGGCAAGAACACAAGGAAGGCTGCTTCTTGATAAACCTTGCCCACTAAAACCCAGAGTGTGTCTCCCCATTCAAGGGACAAACTTTTAAGGAAAAAACAACCACCTAGATACCTGTGTGACTACAGAGGAAGCACAACAGCTGGCTATAGCAATTAACAGAATCTGAGGACACCTGGGTGGCTGTCACTGAGCATCTGATTTTCGCTCCGGTTATGATCTTACATTTCGTGAGTTCAAGTCCCACTTCTCTCTCTCTCTTCCCCACCCTACCCCCACCCCTCCTGGGATTCTCTCTTTCTCTCTCTCTCCTCTTCACTCACTTGTGCCCTCTGTCTCTCTCTCTCTCAAAAATAACTAACAAAAAGATAGTATCTGATATGTATAAATGTGAAGAGACAACCAATGACCCCAGGTTTCTGAAATAAACTGTGAAGGAGAAGGTTCAAGTGAATAAACAGAGCCACCACTCCAGAAAGAAACAATTAATTTACAGAAACGAAACTTCAAGAAAGTATTTTAAGTGGTATCTGAGATATCTGAGAGGCTAGATATGCAGAAAAAATAACTAAAAACAACCAAGAAAAGGAGATGAGAGAATATTCAGAAACAGGAAAATTACTGCAAAAATTAAAATTTTATTGGAAAGGCTAGTGATAAAGTTCTCAGTTGGAAAAACAAAAAATAAAAATAAAACAAAGTCAAAAAGAGCTAGAAAAGATATTTTATGACGCCATGTTAAGACTCAATTAGCAGGTCTAAGAGCAATCTCAAAGGCATCCCCAAAGGAGAGAACAATGGAAAGGTGAAATGACAGAAGAAAATTTTCCTGAACAAATATCTGAGACTGAAAGGGCCCACCATCTCCAAGAGGAGATGGAAAAAAGATACATCCTGGTAAATTTTCAGAATTCCAAACAAGAACAAAGGAGGAATACAAAGAATTATAGCCTACTTGATTCATAAACACATTAAACATACTGACCTCAGCCATATAAAGATGAAAAAGAAAAGCAAAATAGTAAAGGCCACTCCACCTACCAACCACCCAACAAGTTATGCTCCAGAATAAAAGAGAAATGGGCATATGTGACTTGGCAAGCCAAGGAATGAAACACTATTTGTCTGCACTGACAGGAATCCAGTATTTAAAGATAATGTACATTTTGTACAATACCACCCTGGACACTGCAAGCACAACTAAAGAAACTATAATCTTACTCAATGATACAAGATAAAAATACAGTAGTGATGTTACCAAGGGTGGCATATCTATACTTTATGGGTGACTTAAAGGGATTTTCTAATGTAATTTGGATTATGTACCATTTCACTTTGTGAGCTGCTTATAAAACCCAGGAAGGGATAATACAATATTATAATATAGTCTCCAAACTAAGACAAGACTTTGTTCTATAAGAAACAAGAATCAAGCTGATATTAACTTCTCTGCAAACTGAACAAAGAAGATCAATGATTTTCAATTCTAAAAGGAAAAAAAAATCCTTGGCATTTAGACCACTCAAATTTTATTATGAAAAATATTTAACAAAATGGAAATTAAATACATTAAAATTATACTGACACAAGAAACAGGAGCAATTGATTATGACTCAGAAGAAATGAAAAAGATGGGAAGAAATCACAAGACACTCTTTGTGAGGCAAAAATTCTAGGATTCAATGATTTTCTCTATGGCACAGAACAAAACCTTTGTTTTCTTACTTCCTCCTCTCTTCCTCCCTCTCAAACAGAAAACAAAAACAAAGACTAAATATATTGCCACTGATGTCAAACAATTTACAGGTTTGTTTACAATAGATACAGTATCTTTCAGCAAGTTCTTTGTTGACAATGGGTATACATTTCAAAACCATAGGGACAAAATGGATTAGTGTCCCCCTAATCCTGAGGAAAAAGATCTGAGAACACTATAATGAGTAAAGGATTGATTTTTTTTTTTAAATGAACGATAGCTGACACAATGTTATATTAGCTTCAGGTATACAACATAGTGATTCAACAACTTTTTGTTACACATTATGCTATGTTCACAATAAGTGTAGCTACTGCAGTCAATCATATACTATTAAAATACCATTGACTATATTTCACTTGATGTACCTTTCATCTCCATGACTTATTCATTCCACAACTGGAAGCCTTCCACTCCCCTTTACTGCTTTTTCCCCAAATCCATCCCCTCTAACAACCGCCAGTTTGTTCTCTGTGTTTATGGGTCTGTTTCTCCTCTTTGTTCATTTATCAGATTCCACATATAAATGGGGTGCCTGGGTGGCTCAGGTTAAGTGTCAGACTCTGGATTTCGGTTGAGGTCATGACCTCATGGTCTGTGAGATGTAGCCCTGCATCGAGCTGGGCACTATCAGTCACTAGGCATTCTCTCTCTACTCCTCCCCAACTTACATACTTTCTGTCAAAATATATAAACTTTAAAAAAAAAGAAAAAAGATTCCACATGTAAGTGAAATCATATGGTATTTGTCTTTCTCAGACATATTTCACTTAGCATAATACTCTCTAGGCCCATCAATGTTGTCACAAATGTTAAGATCTCATTCTTTTCTATAGCTGAGTAATATTCCATTGTGCATATAAACCACATCTTTATTCATTCATCTATCAATGGACATTAAGGTTGCTTCCATATCTCGGCTACTGTAAATAATGCTGCAATAGACATAAGGTACATATATCTTCTCAAAGTAGTGTTTCCATTTGCTTTGGGTGAACACCTAGTTGTAGAATTACTAGATCACATGGTACTTCTATTTGTCATTCTCTTGAGGAACCTCTATATTGTTTTTCACAGTGGCTGCACCAATTTACATCCTCAACAACACTGCACAAGGGCTCCTTTTCCTTTACAACCTCACCAATGCTTGTTTCTTGTGTTTTTTATTTTAATCATTCTGACAGGTGTGAGGTGATATCTCACTGTGATTTTGATTTGTATTTCCCTAGTGATTAGTAATACTGTGCATCCTTTCATGGGTCTGGTCGGCTATTTGTATGTCTTTGAAAAACTGTCTGTTCAGGTCCTCTATCCATTTTTAACAGAATTATTTGTTTTCATACTGTTGTGTAAGTTCACTATAGATCAGAGGCATTAACCCCTTGTCAGGTATATAATTTATAAATAATTTCTCCCATTCACTAGTGTCTTTTAATTTTGTTGGTTTCCTTCATTGTGCAAAAAGCTTTTCATTTCGGTGTGTTTTTTGTTTCCCTTGTCTGAAGAGACACATCTTAGTAAAATGTTGCTAAGGCCTACGTCAAAGAGATTACTGCTTTTATTTTCTTCTGGGAGTTTTATGGTTTCAGGTCTCACATTTAGATCCTTAATTCATTTTGAGTTTATTTTTGTGTATGATGAAAGAAAGTGGCACAGTTTCATTTTTTTTGCATGTAGCTGTCCAATTTTCCCAGCACCACTTATTGAAGAGATTTCCCCCCCACTGTATATTGTTGCCTCCTTTGTCACAGATTAACTGACCAAGTGTGGGCTTGTTTCTGGACTCTCTATTCTATTTCACTGACCTATGTGTCTATTTTTGTGCCAGTATCATACTGTTTTATTAAAGCTTTGTAGTAGATCTGGGTACAGGGCTTCCTTTCCAGGTGATGAAAATGTTCTAAACTTGATTGTGGCTGCACAACTATGAAAATATTAAAAACCATTGAATTGTGTGACTACTCAACAATGTACGAGCAGGTAACATCAACAATGCTTTCAATTAAATTACAGGCAGGACTCCAAAACACCTATCTGGCTTATAATCTCACCAACTAGATTAAAAAAATTTATACAAAACACTTGGTTTTGTGATAATGGTTTTACTAAACACGTTTGAATGCTTCTTGTCCAATCTGTACACTTATAAATAAGAAATTAGATCTAAACATTCACAAATTTTGCTTTGAAATGAATGACTTACTAGTCAGCCCTTGGGTTTCATGAAAGATTTAACTGAATTTTATTTTTAATTTTAATTTTATTTTTAAGAGTCTGTAATAATAACTATTACGTAAATGCAAGGATTTTCTCAATACTATAAAACCAAAAATTAAAATTAAAAAAATAAATTAATGGGGCGCCTGGGTGGCTTAGTCGGTTAAGCGTCCAACTTCGGCTCAGGTCATGATCTCATGGTTTGTGGGTTCAAGCCCTGCGTCAGGCTCTGTGCTGACAGCTAGCTCAGAGCCTGGAGCCTGCTTCGGATTCTGTATCTCCCTCTCTCTCTGACCTTCCCCTGCTCATGCTGCCTCTCTCTCTCAGATATAAATTTTTTATAAAACATTAAAAATTTTAAAAATAAAAATAAATTAACATGTGTAGATACTGACAAAAAAATACCAGTTCATTTTTAGTTGTTAAAATAGTCTCATGGGTTCTGCCCATTGACTTCAAAACATGTAACTATCAGGGGAACCTGGGTGGCTAAGTCTGTTAAGCATCCAAATTCGGCTCAGGTCACAATCTCACAATCTCTGGGTTCAAGTCCTGCATCAGGCTCTGTGCTGACAGCTCAGAGCCTGGAGCCTGCTTCAGATTCTGTGTCTCCCTCTCTCTGCCCCTCCCCTACTCACACTCTGTCTCTCTCTAAAATAAACATTTAAAAAAATTTAGTAAAAATAAAAATTTAGTGGGGCGCCTGGGTGGCTTAGTCGGTTAAGCGTCCGACTTTCGCTTAGGTCATGATCTCGCGGTTCGTGGGTTCGAGCCCCGCGTCAGGCTCTGTGCTGACTGCCAGCTCAGAGCTTGGAGCCTGTTTCAGAGTCTGTATCTCCCTCTCTTTCTGACTCTCCCCTGCTCACGCTGTCTCTCTCTCTCTCTCCTAGAAATAAATAAAAATATTTAAAAAAAATAAAAATAAAAATTTAGTATGTAACTGTTACATACAAAAACTTATAAATAAATGTTGTGACTTTAAGAGGTATCACAACACATTAGTTAAGAGCATGGGCTTCAATCTCATACTATTTGAGTTTGAAGCAAACTCTGGCCACTTAACAGCTATGCAACTTTTAGCCTTAGACTTCTTCATCCATAAAATATACAGTGATACCTACTTCCCAGGCTTGTTAAGATGACTGAAAGAAACGCACATAGCCTGGCGCTTAGCAAACCGTAAATACACAATAAATGCAAGCTATTATTATCACATTACTAAAAGATACCATCCCTTGGTTTAAAAATTAGGGTTCACTACAACATTTCATTTGTAATAACGTATCCACTGCTTACAAGGAAACCTCTGAGCAAATGTATTTGTAATAATGTATCCACTGCTTAAAAGGAAACCTCTCAGCCTCCTGTATTCCAAAATTTAAGCACTGGGGATAAAGTTCATTTTTACTTATAAAACAAAATACTCATGTTCCCTAACCACCCACACCTACCTGCAAGAAAAGAGAAAAAAAAAAATCACAATACTTGGACCAATAAATTTAATTTTTAAAAAGTTAATGTCCAATTTTCTATCTTTCATACATACATGATCACAAAACTGATAGGATGAACATAACTAATACCATAACTAATAACATACCTAATACATGATGACAGAAGGACTAATACCATAAACATTATTCTCCAACTGATTTAATATTTGAAAGTTTATATCATTTTAATAATTTGAGAGTTTACATAATAAACTTATTCAGTGACTTTTAAGTAACAGATGAAGAGCTCCAAAACTGGAACTGAAGCAGGGTTTTTCAATAATTAAGTAGAGACTGAAAACTGTCAAATATGTTTTATTTTCTTCCTCTCTAAAACCTATTCTTTTCACGACTGGTCCCTTCTTCATTTTAGTGGTAGCCCCAACACCCTAAAAGTCAAATGAGAACTCTCAAAATTAGGGGTTTTCCCTCATTTCCTTCAATTGATCAATAGTAAGAACCTTCATTTATATTTCTAAAATATCTTAGTGTGTTAGATAAATTTCTATCATGATGAGCTATCCTATATAAGAGGTTATGAAAAGCAAAGGAACTGTTCCTGAATTTAAGATCTGAAGTATGACTAAGAATCAAAACAGGTGAAAAGGGGGGTGCCCAAACGGCTTAGCTGAGAGAGCATTTGACTCTTGATCTTGGAGATGTGAGTCCAAGCCCTGTGTTGGGTGTAGAGACTACTAAAAAACAAAAATAAACTCTGAAACAGGTGAAAAGTGGAAGAGAAGATTCAAGAAAAGAACAACAAATGTTAAAGGTTCCTAGCAGGAGCAAGCAGAGAGAATTCAAGAAATAGAAAGGGTAGGCTAATTAGAATTCTGTGAGTAAAGCAGGCCAGACTGTAAGATAAAGCTAATGACAAATCATAAGCTAAACACGGCAGGACATTCTTCACAGACAGGGTGACCACATATTCCAATTAGCTGAAAGCACCTCTATGTCTATCATATCCATGTAATTGTTAATGTGCTCCCCTTTGCTCTCAAAACTGTCTCAGTTTCTCAGTTTGGTCACCCTAAATATTAGTCATATTTAGCTACTGACTAAGAAAAACCACCCAAGGAGATGGCAGGAAACAATTCTTCTGGCTATAGAGTAAAAAGTCATTTCTCACCCCTACCCAAAGCTCTAATCATACCATTCTCCTATAGTTTTCTCTCTACTGGGAATGACTTCTACCTGATGAAATCCCACTGCTTCTTCAAAGTGCAGCTCTTCAGGGAAGATTCTTCTGATAACCCATTTAGATTTCATGACTCCTTCCCTGTAGCACTTAGATTTAATTTCACTTACAGTGTCGCTTGTGGCACAGTTAACTTCGATATATGTTGGTACCACTTTCTATTTTTTTTTTTTTAATTTTTTTTTTTATGTTTTATTTATTTCTAGGAGAGAGAGAGACAGTATGAGCAGGGGAGGGTCAGAGAGAGAGGGAGTCACAGACTGAAACAGGCTCCAGGCTCTGAGCTGGCAGTCAGCACAGAGCCCGACGCGGGGCTCGAACCCACGAACCGCGAGATCATGACCTGAGCGAAAGTCGGACGCTTAACCGACTAAGCCACCCAGGCGCCCGGTACCACTTTCTAGAAAAATCTTTTTTCATCCTGGGATATCAACAGACCCTACCATATTGTATTGAGTTATTGTAATGTATTAGCTCTATCTTTCTATTTTTTTAAATTTTTTTTAATGTTTTATTTATTTCTAGGAGAGAGAGAGAGAGAGACAGCGTGAGCAGGGGAAGGTCAGAGAGAGAGGGAGACACAGACTCTGAAATAGGCTCCAGGCTCCGAGCTAGCAGTCATCACAGAGCCCGACACGGGGCTCGAACCCACGAACCGCGAGATCATGACCTGAGCGAAAGTTGGACGCTTAACTGACTAAGCCACCCGGGTGCCCCTAGCTCTATCTTTTTAAAACTGAATGCCACAATTTTGCTTTTCTCAATATCTGTTATGCAAAACCTAAAAGATGGACTAAGATAAAAAGATTTCTGTGACCAAATAAATATAAAAAAATACAAATCTCTTTTCTCAGTGTTAACAATTCTTGTTAATGTATTAATTTCTTTTTTAAGTTTATTTGTTTAGAGAGAGAGAACACGTACATGCAAGGGAGGGGCAGAGAGAGAGGGAGAGAGAATCCCAAGCAGGTACAGCACTGAAGCACACAGCACACAGCGCAATGCGGAGGTTCCATCTCACAAACCGTGAAATCATGACGTGAGTTAAGAATCAAGAGTCAAATGCTTAACCAACTGAGCCACCCAGGTGCCCCTTAATTTCTAACTAAAGAAATTTGTATTGCTTTGTTTCACCCCTCATTTTCAAATGTACTTGACCACAGAACCCTTCTGAAGGATAACACTAACATTACAGCACCACTGTGGGAAATGATTCTAACTGCTGCTAGCATCAGAGGTTTGTATGTTTCCATGCACTTTAATACAAGAAGATAATTTTTTAATAAATACACCCCAAAATAACATTTCTTAGGTTTTTTTAATTTAAAATTTTTTAAACTTTTATTCAGTATTGAGAGTCAGAAAACAATGAGTGGCGGAGGGGCAGAGGAAGAAAGGGAGACACAGAATCTGAAGCAGGCTCCAGGCCCTGAGCTGTCAGCACAGAACCCAATGCAGGGCTCAACCTCATGAACCACGAGATCATGACCTGAGCCAGAGTCGGCCGCTTAATCAACTGAGCCATCCAGGTGCCCCTAGGTTGGTTTTTTTTTAAAACTAATCTTGCCATTTGACCATCTGCAGCTTTCACACCTATTGTAGGAGGACTTTTCCACTT
This sequence comes from Proteles cristata cristata, assembly GCA_017311185.1. Lineage (NCBI taxonomy): Eukaryota > Metazoa > Chordata > Mammalia > Carnivora > Hyaenidae > Proteles > Proteles cristata. The sequence goes on along the minus strand of JAESUZ010003902.1, from coordinate 78,647 downwards.
CATAGTTTAACAAATACATAAAAAAGAATGTAATTCTTTAATGTGCTAAAGAATATTCCTCTCAAATTATCAGCTAAATTTAATAAATGTTAAAGACATTTAATATTCCATTCTTAATGCTCTCTTCCTTTTAAACATCTTCTGCCACTAATCAATCACAGCAATCTTTCCATAAAATACAAATATGTTATCAGAATTGTTCTCAACTCAAAATTGAAGTTGGCAGGCAAGATCAATATTTACTACTTAATTACCATTATATTGGTAATATTACCACTGTTATACTTTGTTCTGGTAGTACTAGTCAATGCAATAAGAAAAAAGTGTAAAATACTAAAAGGCAAACAAAGTTATTTACAGTTAATACGCTTGTCATCTTGAAAAGTACAAGATAGCAGAAAAAGAAAAAAAGCAGAAAAAGATTTAGGAATCAGAATACATGTCAACAGAGTAACTCTTTACAAGACTGAACATGAATAAATCAATAGCATTCCTGAGAAACAGCAATGATCAGTTAAAATATAATGGAAAAAAGAGATCCAATTTATAGTAACAATGACATATTAAATATCCTGAGAATAAACTTAAGAAATGTATAAAGTCATTATTAAAAATTTCCAAAATTTTCTGGAGAATAAACAGGTGATATACCATTTTTGCCAAAGGAAAAAAAATCAGTACTATGAAGGATACAATTTCCTCACAAAGAGGGTGGGGTGAATGAGAAGTAACTAAACAAAACAATCACCAAGGATATCTGGGAAAATAAAGGCAAAAAGAATATCAAAGAAAATGGTGAATTATATTAGTAACAAAAAGAAAAATGTACCCTGCCACATATCAAAGCTACAGTAACTAAAATACGTGGTACTGGCATGGCAATTACAGACAGCTTAATGAAACAATAGAAAACGCAAAGTCCTTAAGAATTAGACTATGACCGGGGCACCTAGGTGGCTCAGTTGGTTAAGCGTCCAACTGTAGCTCAGGTCCTGATCTCACAGTTTGTGAGTTTGAGTCCCATGTCAGGCTCTGTGCTGACAGCTCAGAGCCTGGAGCCTGCTTCGGATTGTGTCTCCCTGCCTCTGCCCCTCCCCTGCTCATGCTCTCTCTCTCTCTCTCTCTCTCTCAAAAATAAACAAACATTAAGAAAACTTTTTAAAAAATTAGACTATGACCAGTAATCACTTCAGAGAAGAAATCTTGGATCACCTCACACTTTACACCAAAATAAATCCCAAATAGATTATAAACAAACAGAAAAGATGAAAACAATAGAAGACAGGAAAATCTTTTTAACCAAAAAGAGAAACAATTCCTTATGTGAACTTGATGACATTAAAAATAGAAACTGGAGAGACGCCTGGCCTGGGTGGCTCAATCAGTTAAGCATTTGACTTCTGCTGAGTTCATGATTTCTAGGTTCGTGAGTTCAAGTCCTGCATCAGGCTCCAATCTGACAGCTCAGAGCCTGGAGGCTCCTCCTCCTGTTCCCCTGCTGGCATTCTGTCTCTCAAAAATGAATAAATGTTAAAAAAAAAAAAAAAAAAACACTGGAAAAACGTAAGGATACTCTGGGGGGAAAGTATATATTAATATATATTACAATGATAATATCCAACTTATAAAGCAGTCTTAGAATCCATTAAAGAGTAGCATCCTAATAAAAAATGACTGAAGACCAGAAATAAGCACAAAACATTCAATCTCACCTTAATTCAAAATTAAATGAGATACCATTTTCTCTCAGATCAGCAAAAATACAAATGGTTGGACAAATAGAAATTCCCCTCTAATTTTTTTTAAACCTAAATATATCTAAGAAATTTCTCATTAAGCAGAGATTTAATTCACTCTTTTTAGTCACTTTTATTGTATTACAGTGATGGACATTTAGGTGACTTTGAGCCTCTATTTCAAATGTAATATCATAGTTATCATCTTTATACATATAAACTGGATTACATATGTGAGAGGGGGAAAGGGGGAGAGAGAGAGAGGGAGTAAATAGTTCCTAGAAGTGGGATGAGGTTAAGGGCACAGGTGAATATGATAAATTTTGACAGATGTTACTCAATTGTCCACTAAAGCATTCCACCAATAAATACAAATACCAATAGGTGAGGTTCTGTTTTTTTAAGGTTTATCTTACTTTTCTTTAACGTTTATTAATTTTGAGAGACAGAGAATAAGCAGGGGAGGGGCAGAGAGAGAGGGAGACACAGGATCTGAAGCAGGCTCCAGGTTCTGAGCTGTCAGCACAGAGCCCGATGCAGGGCTCGAACTCATGGACCACTAGATCATGACCTAAGCCAAAGTCGGACGCTTAACAGACTGAGCCACCCAGGTGCCCCTATTTATTTATTTTTAAAATGTTTGTTTATTTTTAAGAGAGAGACAGAGTGCTAAAGGGGGAAGAGGAGAGAGAGAGGGAGACACAGAATCCAAAGCAGGCTCCAGGAGCAAAGCTGTCTGCACAGAGCCCGAAGTGAGGTTCAAACTCATGAACCATGATATTATTACCTGAGCCATAGTTGGATGCGTAACTGACTGAGCCAACCAGGTGCCCCCAAAGGTTTATTTATTTTTGAGAGAGTGCAAGCAGGATAGAGGCAGAGGTGGAGGGGAACAGAGGATCCAAAGTGGGCTCTGGAATGACAGCAGCCAGCCAGATGTGGTGCTCAAACTCACAAACCATGAGATCAAGACCTGGGCAGAAGTCAGACACTCAAATGACTGAACTACCCATGTGCCCCAGGCTTCTGTTTCTTAAGAACTTCTCCACCAGGGCACCAGAGTGTCTCAGTCGGTTAAGTGTCCAACTCTTTATCTCAGCTCAGGTACATACATACATATATATATATATGCCTCTGAAAAAAGCAACCAGAAAAATGTCCAAACTTCCGACTCTCCAAAATCAGGCCCTACCTTCCTCTACTGCTTCACCTTTTCCTGCCTGCATGTTCGCACTGCATCTTTATCTCCAAAACAAATGCTCTAAGTACTTTCATGCCTCTCTGGACCATTACACACAGTGCTCCAGCTTTTCCAGTCATCTTTCAATAGTAAACACCCATTCAGCTTTCATGACTGAGCTAAAGTTACAACTCTTTAATGATGCCATAATCTCACACAATACACATACACCCACTTTCGGAACAAGGAAGAATTTACAACTTTCTTTCCTAGCACTACCACAGCAGATGTGTCTCTGATAGCAACTATAAAAAATTTACTCTAAACTTGAGGATGCTGTATGGAAGCAAATACCATACACCTTTCTGAAGCTATACCATAAAATGTCTCATTCTTTTTGTAGACAAATAACAGGGGTTATACAAACCTGGAGTTTTTATCCCATTTTGGAGACTATATCAAACAACTCAGTAAAAATAAATGCTGTTTTTATACAAAAGCCTTTAGAATCATAGAAAAATTAAAAATAATCTAGTTTCTTTCAACCTAAATGAAATACAGATTCTAAAGAATTAGATATTCCACATTTCTCAAAGCAGGGAACAGGTTAAAGTATATCATAGCTTAGAGACATTTTTGTCTGTTCCATACTGCTGTAAGCCTTTCACATACAACAATGCTTAATATATAACAGAAGCTCAATAAATGTTTGCTGAGTAACAGAATTATCTTCATGATAATAAAAACTTGAGCATACTAAGAGTTTACTTCTAAAATTACAAGAATCTCAAAGATTAAACAGAAGCTTCAAGTATTTTTTATGATGGCCACAGACCACTCCAAATTAAAAGTCCAATCCTTGGGGCGCCTGGGTGGCTCAGTCGGTTGAGCATCCAACTTCAGATCAGGTCATGATCTCACAGTTCATGGGTTCAAGCCCCACATCAGGCTCTGTGCTGACAGCTCACAGCCAGGAGCCTGTTTTGGATTCTGCATTTCCCTCTCTCTCTGCCCCTCCTCCACTCATGCTGTGTTTCTCTGTCTCAATAATAATAAACAACAAAAAGATTTTTAAAATATAAATAAATAAATAAATAAAGTCTAATCCTCTTCCTTCAACCTGAAATGGTAATGCTTGTCTCTTCCTACTGCTACTTCGAAGAACATCCTGTATTTAAACTTTCACATTTATTTATACCACTGATCTTGATAATTATCTTATCAAGTAAGAAAATATAACATATCTGTTATGGAAAAAACATATTATTTATACAGGCAGTACTCATTCTGAACTGTAGCAGAAAACCATGAAGAAGACCTTGCAAGCTGAGTGATCTTCTTAATCAAAGGAAAAAAAATCATAATTGTTCTGTAAAGTTAAAACCTTTTGTCATTAACATTTAAAAACATTTGGGGCGCCTGGGTGGCTCAGTCGGTTAGGTGTCTGACTTCAGCTCAGGTCATGATCTCATGGTTCGTGGGTTCGAGCCCCACATCGGGCTCTGTGCTGACAGCTGGCTTGGAGCCTGGAGCCTGTTTCGGATTCTGTGTCTTCATCTCTCTCTGACCCTCCCCTGCTCATGCTGTCTCTATCTCTCTCTCAAAAACAAATAAAAACATAAAATTAAAGTTTAAAAAAATAAAAACATTTAAGATTCACAAACACGCTCAACAATAGCCTAAACATGGAAAGAGGCTAAGTGTCCATCAACTGATGAATGGATCAAGAAGATGTGGTTTATCTATACGATAGAATACTACATGACAATAAGAATGAATGAAACCTGGCCATGTGTAGCAACATGGATGGAACCTGAGGGTGTTATGCTGAGCAAAATAAGTCAGGCAGAGGAGGACAGGTGCCATATGTTTGCACATATAGGAGGATTAGGAGGAATTTAACGGAGGAACAAGGGGGAGAAAAAGGGGAAAAATAGCGGGGGGAGAGAGAGGCAAACAATGAGAGAAACTCTTGAATGCTGAGAACAAACTGAGGGCTGATAGGGATGGGGGGAGGGGAAGGGAGGTGATGGGCATGGAGGAGAGCACTTGTGGGAATGAGCACTGGGTGTTATATGAAAACCAACTTGACAATAAACTATTTAAAAGTTTGTTTTGGAAAAAAAAAACCATTTAAGATTCGCTTACTGGGGTGCCTGGGTGACTCAGTCAATTGGGTGTCTGATGACTTTGGTTCAGGTCATCATCTCACCGCCTGTGGGTTCAGGCCCCGCGTCAGGCTCTGTGCTTACAGTTCAGAGCCTGGAGACTGCTTCTGATTCTGTGTCTCCTTCTCTCTATGCCCTCCCCCATTCACACTCTATCTCTTCCTCAGAAATAAATAAATGTTAAAAAAATAAAAATTAAGAAAAGACTTATTTACTGTGAATTATGGCACTAGAAAATGAAAAATACTGTGACTTATACTATTTTATAATTTAAAACATAAGAAACCTTGATAATCAGTGTTCTATTTCTTTCAAATAATATTTACCAAGAGTAGACCATTCTTGCCTTCTCATTTTCCTCATAGAATTTATGATACAGAATAAGCATATATTCTATGTCTTGGCAAACTGTCTTAATCCTTTCAAAGTTTGGTTCAGCTTCCAACATTTTTACACTCATGTGCTCGCTTCGGCAGCACATATACCAACATTTTTACACTCTTTTTTTGCACCCTTTGCCCTATCAATCTTATCAAATATTTCTAAGAGTTTCTTTCATGTGAAATTTGGCTGGAGTCACTTCCTCTTGAGACAACTTGATCCTTTCTGTCACAACAACCTTCCTCATTTCTGTTAATAAATTCACCTTTACTAAGTTCCTACGGTTTCGTATGTATACCATTCCCGTTATGACCACTTCACAATCCTATGTCTTTCATCACATGAAGTTACTGACGGGATCGCATTCAAAAAAAACCCTCACATTAAATCGTTGACAATCATAATTACTTGCTCAATTAATCTTTGGAATCTGGATGAATAGTTCACAGCATTATCCCTACCTGCTCTAGCATCTTAATCCATGCTGATTCTGAAAAGAAACCAACCTTCACTAGCAAGAAAAGTTCTTCATTCTCTTTGTACTTAAATTTCTTTTATGGAGCAACTAACTTCAATAATTATGAATGCTAGCCAAACTGACTGAGTTCTATTTCTATTACAATTTAAAATTAATGATGGGAAGAGGGGCAAGATGGCGGAGAAGTAGGGAGCTCCGTACTTGCACTCACACCCATGTCTCACACGGAAAAGATCTGAAACCTTAGGAAATCTTACGAACCCCAAGAGATTGGGAGAAAAAGGACGCAGAATCCACTGAGAAAGCCTTCTAACGTGAGTGCGAACTGGGGAAGATAAAATCGGGCCTGGATTGGAGACTGGAGGGACGGGGCGATCCCCCTCTGCGGGGAGTGAGAAGGGGAAAAAGAGAAAGTCGGAAACAAAAACCTCCCCTTGGGGGAAAAACCTCCGCTCGGGGCATAGAAGGACCTTGCGCACAAAATACCTGCGCACCCGGTCCCCATGCTCCAACTCGCCCCGGAGGGGCTGCGCTCGCGGACTGCTTCTTTGTGCTGGCTCCTGGCTGGCTGGGAGAAGCTGCGCGCCTGCCGCCATTGCCCTCCTGGCGGGCTTGGACCCCTGGAGGAGCTGCGCGCAAGCACCGGGCGTCCGCGCTCCTGGCCGGCTGGAACTCTAGAGGGAAGGCAAAGAGCTAAAAACTGGGAGATTTGCCCACGAGTTCCTGTTTTGGGTGAAGAGACACAGAGGGACCTGGTTTTCCTCACTCCAGAGGGCTCTGCGCGCCCAGTAGGCAAGGCTCCCCAGCAGCTTCTGGCTCCATCCGCAGAGCTAGGCAGGAGGCTTGGAAATGCCCTGAGGGGGTTGCAAGGGGATTGCCTGCGGCAGGGCTCTAGGACTGGGATTTGGAGGCTTGGACTATCCTGGGATGAAAACCACAACAAACTTTGGCTGTCCCCTGGCCCTGGGGGTTTACATGCCCATAAAAGTGAGGTGGAGCGCTTGGTTCAAGAAGAGACTGGAGCACAGCCACTCCCCTCCCCACAACCGACAAGGCAGAACACCCGCCAGACGCATTGGATCACACCACACCCATCCCTGCTTAAGAGCTGCCCTCCTTTTTTTTTTTGTTTTGTGTTTTTTTTCTTTTCTTCTTTTTCCTTTTTTTCCCCAGAACACTGACCTGATTAACTCTGGTCACCGGCTTGCTTAAACAATCACAACTAGTCCATTCTGTAGATGTAAATTCTACACCTACCGACATTTTCATCTCTTTCTCTCAGGAGTGATTAGACTATATAGTTTATCTGGATAATACCAGCATCCTTCTCTCACCTATCCAACCACATTCTACCCTTTACCTCTTTGAAAAAAGCTTCTTATCCCTTCTGCCTGTTCATTCTATTTCCAATTTTGCCTCACCCTGCCCTGTCTTCTCTGTCTCTATGCTCTTCAACCAGCATTGCACACACCCAGCTATTTAATTGTAGCTGGGAAACCCGGTTATATGCTATAAACTGTTCTTTGTCCATTGGTATTCTTTTTTCCTTTCCTTTTCTTTTCTTCCTTTTGACCTTATGTATTTTTTTTTATTTTCTATTATTTGCCCTCCCTCCTCCGTCTTTTCTCTTAACTTTTTCACTTTCCCTCTCGGTTTGCAGGTTAGTCAGATTTGTGCGTTTGTGGGCCCCTGCTCCCTGTGTGTTTGCCAGTCTGTTTTCCTCTCCAGGGCTACCTCAAGAAACAAGCCAAAGTACACATGATGGAGACGCCCAAATATCACTACGAGTAGGAAAACAAAATAACCAAGGTCTCAACAAGAGAGACCAAGAGATACCATTCAAAAAACACTCTCTGAAAGGATAGGCCCTGGACAGTCAAAGAGTCTTCTTGGATACAGCAGCGCTCACAGGTGCAGACAGCATAACAGGTCTTTAAAACTACCAAGAGCCAGAAAGCTAACTAAAATGACGAAACGAAAAAGCTCTCCTCCAAAGAAATTCCAAGAAAAACTGACAGCTAATGAACTGCTCAAAACAGATATAAGCAGCATAAATGAACTAGATTTTAGAATAATAATCATAAAATTAATAGCTGGGCTTCAAAAAAAACATAGGGGACATCAAAGAAACTATGGCTACAGACAAAATGAAGAATATAAATAGGTATGAAGAATTAAAAAAAAGCAATAAATGAGATACATAATTAAAGGCCTCCAATGCACGGATTGAAGAGGCAGAAAGGAGAATAAGTTATTTAGAAGACACCATTATAAAAAAACAAGAAGCTGACAAAAAAAGATAAACTGATCCAGGAACTGGAAAGAAGAGTTCGAGAGCTCAGTGACACGGTCAAACGCAACAATATCCGTATCATAGGAATCCAAGAAGAGGAAGTGAGGGGAAAAGGTGCTGAAGGAGTCCTGGAACAAATTATAGCAGAGAACTTCCCCAACCTCGGAAAAGAAGTAAACGCTGAAATACAAGAGGCTCAGAGGACTCCCCTCAGATGTAATTTGAATCGACCTTCTGCAAGGCATATCATAGTAAAAATGGCAAAATATAAGGACAAAGAGAAAATTTTGAAAGCAGCTAGGGAGAAAAGGGCCCAGCATACAAAGGGAAACCTATCAGAGTGGTGACAGACCTATCTACTGAAACGTGGCAGGCCAGAAAGGAATGGCAGGAGATCTTCAATGTGATGAACAGAAAAAATATGCAGCCAAAAATCCTCTATCCAGCAAGGCTGTCATTCAAAATAGCAGAGATAAAGTCTTTCCAAATAAACAGAAATTGAGAGAATTTGTCACCACTAAGCCAGCCCTACAAGAAATCCTGAGGGGGATGCTCTGAAGGAAATGTTGCAAGGAACAAAGATACCAGAGACACCACCACAAACATGAACCCCACAAAGGACACAAAGACTCTAAACCCACATACCTCAATAATAACACTGAATGTAAATGGGCTGAATGCTCCAATCAAAAGACATAGGGTAGCAGAATGGATAAAAAAAACAAAATCCATCTATATGCTGTCTACAAGAAACTCATTTTAGACTGGAAGATACCTTCAGATTAAAAGTAAGGGGATGGAGAAATATATATCATGCTACTGGAAATCAAAAGAAAGCTGGAGTAGCTAGACTTACATCAGACAAACTGTACTTTAAATTAAAGACAATAACAAGAGATGAAGAAGGGCATTATATAATAATTACAGGGTCTATCCATCAGGAAGAACTAACAATCATAAATGTCTATGCACCATTTAAAACAATCAATCACAAACATAAACAGGCTCATAGATAAGAATGTGCTAATAGCAGGGGACTTCAATACTCCACTTACAGCAATGGATAGGTCAACCAGACAGAAAATCACTAAAGAAATAATGGACTTGAAAGACACACTGGACCATCTGTCAGATGTATTTAGAACTCTACATCCTGAGGCCAGGGAATTTACTTTCTTCTCAAGTGTGCATGGCACATTCTCCAAGATAGATCACATACTGGGACATAAAGCAGCCCTCAATAAATATAAAAGAACTGAGATCATACCATGTACACTCTCAGATCATAATGCTTTGAAACTTGAAATCAATCACAGGAAGAAGTCTGGAAAACTTCCAAAAACATGGAGGTTAAAGAACACCCTACTAAAGAATGAGTGGAACAATCAGGCAATTAGGGATGAAATTAAAAAATATATGGAAACAAATGAAAATGAAAACACAACAATCCAAAATCTATGGAATGCGGCAAAGGCAGTCCTAAGAGGAAAGTACATTGCACTCCAGGACTATTTCAAGAAACTAGAAAAAGCACAAGTCCAAAATCTAACAGCTCACCTAAAGGACCTAGAGGCAGAACAACAAGAACACCCTAAACCCAGTAGAAGAAGAGAAATAGTAAAAATCAGAGCAGAAATAAACAACATAGAGACCAAAGAAAGCATTGAACAGATCAATGAAACCAAGAGTTGGTTTTTTGAAAAAATAAACAAAATTGACAAACCTCTAGCCAGGCTTCTCAAAAAGAGAGAGCACCCAAATAGACAAAATCACGAATGAAAATGGATTTATTACAACCAACCCCTCAGAAGTACCAGCAATTATCAGGGAATATTATGAAAAATTATATGCCAACAAACTGGACAACTTAGAAGAAATGGACAAATTCCTAAACGCACACCCACTACCAAAATTCACATGGGAAGAGATAGGAAATCTGAACAGACCCATAACTAGTGAGGAAACTGAATCAATGATCAAAAATCTACCAACAAATAAGAGTCCAGGACCAGATGGCTTCCCTGGGGAATTCTACCAGACGTTTAAAACAGAACTAATACCAATTCTTCTCAAGCTATTCCAAAAAATAGAAAGCAAAGGAAAACTCCCAAACTCATTTTATGAAGCCAGCATCACTCTGATTCCCAAGCCAGACAGAGATCCAGCTAAAAAAGAGAACTACAGGCAAATATCCTTGATAAATACGGATGCAAAAATCCTCAACAAGATACTTGCAAATAGAATCCAACAGCACATAAAAAAAATTATCCACCAAGATCAAGTGGGATTCAATCTTGGGTTACAGGGCTGGTTCAACATTCGCAAATCAATCAATGTGATCCATCACATCAACAAAAAAAAAAGATAAAAACCATATGATCCTGTCAATAGATGCAGAAAAAGCATTTGACAAAATACAGCATCCCTTCTTAATAAAGACTCTAGACAAAGTTGGGATAGAAGGAACCTACTTAAACATCATCAAAGCCATCTATGATAAGCCTTCAGCTAACATCATCCTCAACGGAGAAAAACTGAGAGCTTTCCCCCTGAGGTCAGGAACACAACAGGGATGTCCACTCTCACCACTGCTGTTTAACACAGTGCTTGAAGTCCTAGCATCAGCCATCAGACACCAAAAGGAAATCAAAGGCATCAGAATTGGCAAAGAGGAAGTCAAACTTTCACTTTTCGCAGACGACATGATACTCTACATAGACAACCCGAAAGACTCCACCAGAAGCCTACTAGAACTGATCCAAGAATTCAGCAAAGTTGCAGGGTACAAAATCAACGTACAGAAATCGGTTGCATTTTTATACACCAACAATGAAGCAACAGAAAGAGAAATCAAGAAGCTGATCCCATTCACAATTGCACAAAAAAACCATCAAATACCTAGGAATAAACCTAATCAAGGATACAAGAGATCTGTATGATGAAAACTATAGAAAACTTATGAAGGAAATGAAGAAGACACAAAGAAATGGAAAAACATTCCATGCTCGTGGATAGGAAGAAAATAGTTAAGATGTCATTACTACCCAAAGCAATCTACACATTCAATGCAACTCCAATCAAAATTACACCAGCATACTTCTCAAAACTAGAACAAACTATCCTAAAATTTGTATGGAACTACAAAAGACCCCGAATAGCCAAAGTTATACTGAAAAATAAAACGAAAATGGGAGGTATCACAATCCCAGACTTTAGCCTCTACTCCAAAGCTGTCATCAAGACAGTATGGTATTGGCACAAAAACAGACACATAGACCAATGGAACAGAACTGAGAACTCAGAAGTGGACCCAAAAGTATACAGCCAACTAATCTTTGACAAAGCAGGAAAGAATATCCAATGGAAAAAAGACAGCCTCTTTAACAGATGGTGTCGGGAGAACTAGACAGCAACATGCAGAAGAATGAAACGATCAATTTCTCACACCATACACAAAAATAAACTCAAAATTGATAAAGGACCTGAATGTGAGACAGGAAACTATCAACACCCTAGAGGAGAAAGCAGGAAACAACCTCCTTGACCTCCACCGCAGCAACCTGTTCTTACTTGACACATCTCCCAAAGCAAGGGAATCAAGAGCAAAAATAAACGATTGGGACCTCATCAAGATTAAAAGCTTTTGCACGGCAAAGGAAACAATCCACAAAACTAATAGGCAACCAACAGAATGGGAAAAGATAGTTGCAAATGACATATCAGATAAAGGGTTAATATCCAAAATCTATAAGGAACTCACCAAACTCCACACCCGAAAAACAAACAACCCAGTAAAGAAATGGGCAGAAGATATGAACAGACACTTCTCCAAAGAGCACATCCAGATGGCCAACAGACACATGAAACGATGCTCAGCATCCCTCCTCATCAGGGAAATACAAATCAAAATGACACTGAGATTCCACCTCACACCAGTCAGAGTGGCTAACATGAGCAAATCAGAGAACGCGAGATGCTGGCGAGGATGTGGAGAAACGGGCACTCTCCTACACTGTTGGTGGGAATGTAAGCTGGTACAGCCCCTCTGGAAAAAGGTGTGGAGGTTCCTCAAAAAATTAACAGTAGACCTCCCCTATGACCCAGCAATAGCACTGCTAGGAATTTACCCAAGGGATATAGAAATGCTGATGCATAGGAGCACATGTACCCCAATGGTCATAGCAGAACTTTCAAAAACAGCCAAAACATGGAAAGAGCCTAAGTGTCTACCAACGGATGAATGGATCAAGAAGACGTGGTTTATCTATACCATGGAATACTACATGGCAATGAGAAACAATGAAATCTGGCCATGTGTAGCAACATGGATGGACCTTGAGGGTGTTATGCTGAGCGAAATAAGTCAGGCAGAGAAGGACAAACATCATATGTTTGCACGTATAGGAGGATTAGGAGGAACTTAACGGAGGATGATGGGGGAGAAGAAGGGGAGAAATGGTGGGGGAAAGGGAGAGAGAGAGGCAAACCATGAGAGACTCTTGAATGCTGACAAAAACTGAAGACTGATGGATGTCGGGGGGTGGGGAGGATGGGCACGGGGGGGCACTTGTGGGGATGAACACTGGGTGTTATATGGAAACCAACTTGACAACAAACTATTTGTAAAAAGATTAAACAATAAATAACAGGAGCAACAACAACAACAGAAAAAACAGGTGCTTACATCCCAAGACGTTCCAGTTGGCAGTTTACAGTCAGGCCAGATGGGCCAAACCAATCGGGTGCTGACAAGACAGCCTGTACCTATCAGGAGGCTGCCAGGAGGCTGCCAAGCTGAAACGCCCCAAATTCCACTGTAATCACAATAAAAAGCCCTGCGATCACGAGTTCAGGGCTCCATACCATCACCACTGCCTCGGGGTACGTTGGAGTCCCTGCTTGAGCTTGTAATAAAGACCCTTTTGTGCTTGTAAAAAATTTAAAAATTAAATTAAAATTAAAAAAAAGTAATGATGTTAGGGGCACCTGGGTGGCTCAGTTGGTTGAGCATCAGACTCTTGATTTTGGCTCAGGTCATGATCTCACAGGTTTGTAGGTTCAAGACCCACATGGAGCTCTGCATCAACAGCACAGAGCCTGCTTGGGATTCAGTCTCTCTCTCTCTGCCCTCCCCCACGCTCTCTCTCAAAATTAGTAAACTTAAAAAAAAATTTACTAAATGTTAAAGTAATTTTACCTTTTTTTAATATTCTTCTACCATTTTCTTTTATTTATTTATGTATTTATTTATTTATTTTGAAGAGTGCAGGTATGAGCAGGAAAGGGGCAGAGAGAGAGAGAGAGGGTAGGAGAATCCCAAGCAGGCTCCTATCAGCCCAAGCAGGCTCCTCACTATCAGCACAGAACCCAATGCAGGGCTCAGTCCCACAAACCACGAGACCATGACCTAAGCCAAAATCAAAAGTTTAGACGCTTAACCAACCAGGTACCCCTTTTTCCAATTTTTCCAATATAGTTCATACTGTAACTCCATGCAGGTCTAGCTTTTATCCTATCTTCACTTGCCTGACACTATTTTCAAATCTTCATGACATCCAATTATTCAGATTTAGTGTTGCCACTTTTCATTTCTTTGGTGCACTTCCATCTTTGTTGGTCAGTTCTCTCCTTTGATTATGAAGTTTTGTAAAATGTCACATAGATTTATCACTGGAACACAACGAAGTAACGCAACTGCATACTTTGCTGTGAAAGAACTGAATTAACGGACACACAGTGACCAATCTTCAACAGACTCTGAGAGAAGTAACATTACTGGTCACTGATCATGATGGACATCTGTTAATTACATAGTGACTTATAAACTGAAGAGCGAGCACAATCTGGGAGTTCACATACCATGCTAAATAACATCTGAAATGTGTTGGTAAGGGATTGGAATTATTTAACAAAACTATGGCAATAGAAATCCAAGCAAAGTGATGACTAAACAAAAAAAAAGTTTAAGTGGCTAAATGTGGGAAGTATTTACTGTCAAATTCATGATAGGTCTCAAGAAAGGCTATAAACATCAGTACTGTTCCACTCTAGTCACTGATATGCTAGAATTCATAACAGACCTCAAGCAAGAAATTTAACTCCTTTGGGTCTCAAATTCTTCAAACCATATAATAATGAAATGGGTCTATAAAATCCTAAAAGTTCTCTCCAAACTTTGAAACTTAATGCTAGCAATTCACTTCAAGTGAGGCACAAACTAAGAACTCAAATTGGTATTAATGGAGAAAACTGGTAAGAACACAATAAAAGTAGATTTCATTCTCTCTCCATAAGTGCATTTCCTAACTAATGATTTTTTTTTTAATATTTTTTATTTATTTCTAGGAGAGAGAGAGAGAGACAGAGCGAGCAGGGGAGGGTCAGAGAGAGAGGGAGTCACAGACTGAAACAGGCTCCAGGCTCTGAGCTGGCAGTCAGCACAGAGCCCGACGCGGGGCTCGAACCCACGAACCGCGAGATCATGACCTAAGCGAAAGTCGGACGCTTAACCGACTAAGCCACCCTGGCGCCCCCCTAACTAATGATTTTTTAATACAATAACAACCCTTTCCTTTAAAACAGAATTATACTGGGGCACCTGAGTAGCTTAGTTAAGTGTCTCACTATGGCTCTGTGCTGATAGCATAGAGTATGCTTGGGATTCTCTCTCCCTCTTCTTCTGCCCCTCTTCCCCTGTTACACACTCTCCTTCTCAAAATAAATATTTTAAAATAATAAAAAATAAAATGGAAGCAAATCTATCTTCTTTTCACATTTTTATTCATTGAAAAATGTAAAGTTAATTTAAGTAACTATTCCTAATAAAATTACATAAACTAAAAATTTAATAGGCATGACTTTTCCAAGTTTTAAATAAGACTAGCAATCTAGTGAAGGTATATTTGGCATTTCTGATTCATATTTCATGTGCTCTCAGCATGCTTTATTAGTAGTGTTTCTTAAATGCTATGTAGAAAAGGGGCATCTTGGTGACTCAGTCAGTTAAGCATCCGACTTCATCTCAGGTCATGATCTCACAGTTCATGGGTTCGAGACCTGCATCCAGCTCTGTGCTGACTGCCTGGAGCCTGCTTCAGATTCTCTATCTCCCTCTCTCCCTGCCCCTCCCCTGCTAGCCCTCTGTCTCTTTCAAAAATGAATAAAACCATAAAAAAAAATTTTAATGTTATGTACAATAAAAGAGTTCTAAGTCAAAGCAATTGAGTAAGTTGTATTTTACAAATTTTAATTCTATAAAATGAAGCAACTGAATTAATTTCAAGTTCAGAAATATATTGAAGAACTCAGCGACTAGAAATGTATTATAGGGGAGCACCTTGGTGGCTCAGTCAGCTGAACATGTGACTTTGGCTCAGGCCATAATCTCAAGGTTTATGAGTTCAAGCCCCACATCGGGCTCTCTGCTCTCAGTGCAGAGCCCACTTCAGATCCTCTGTCCCCTTCCTCTCTGCACATCTGACTTGCTCTCTCTCAAAAAAAAAAAATAAAACATTAAAAAAAACCTGTATTATTAGGGGTGTCTGTTGGCCAAGTTGGTAAAGCATGCAACTCATGATATTGGGGTCATGAGTTCAAGCCCCATGTTGTGTAGAGCTTACTTTAAAAAAGTTTAAAGTTAAAGTTAAAATTGAAAATAAATAATAACAAAAGCATTAACAATTTTTTTTAAAAAGAAATGTATTATTAAGACTCATACTTACCAATAAATGATGTTAGGAAAAGTGGACAACTACCAGAAAAATAATTAAAATGGACCACTATCTTACACAATACAGAAAAACAAATTCAAAAATGCATTAAAGACTTGAACATAAGACCTGAAACCATGAAACTATTGGAAGAAAAACAGACAGTAGGCCCTTACATCAGTCTTAGTGGTATTTTTCTAGATCAGTATCTTCAGGCAGGGGAAACAAAAGCTTACAAAATAAACAAATGGATATACATCAAACTAAAAACCTTTTGCAAAGCAAAGGAAAACATCAAAACAAAAAGGCAACCTACTAAGTGGAAGTAGATATTTGCAAATTATGTATCTGATAAAGGATTAATATCTAAAATATATGTTTTACACCCACATTACACCTATATACCTAATATTTTTTAAAAACCAATTTAAATAATGGGCAGAAGACTTAGACATTTTTCAAAAGAAGACATGCAGATGGCCAAAAGGGACATGAAAACCTGGCAAACAACACTCATCACCAGGGAAGTGCAAATCAAAACCAAAATGTGCTATTACCTCACATTTGTCAGATTAGTTATTATCAAAAATACAGAAAACAGGGGCACCTGGGTGGCTCAGTCAGTTAAGCGTCAACTTCGGCTCAGGTCATGATCCTGCGGTTCGAGGGTTCGAGCCCCGCTTCAGGCTCTGTGCTGACAGCTCAGAGCCTGAGGCATGTCATCGGATTCTATATCTCCCTCTCTCTCGGACCCTCCCGTGTTCACGCTGTCTGTCTGTCTCTCTCTGTCTCAAATAAATAAAAAACATTAAAAATTTTTTTCAAAAAAAATACAAAAAATAACAAGTGTTGGCAAGGACACAGAGAAAAGGGAACCCTTGTACACTGTCAGTAGAAATGTAAATTGGCAAGGGACCTGAATGGTTCATCAGCTGAGCATCGAACTTTGGCTCAGGTCACGATCTCATAGTTCATGAGTTCAAGCCCCACATGGGCTGCTTGGAATTCTGTCTCTCTTTTTCCCTGCCCCTCCCCCACTTGTTCTTGTTCTCGCTCTCTCTCGCTCTCTCCCTCTCTCGCACACATGCTCTCTCAAAATAAACTTTAAAAAAAGAAAAAAGAAAAAGAAACTACCTAATCAGAACAAGAGTGGGGCACTTGGGTGGCTCAGTCAGTTAAGCATCCGACTTTGGCTCAGGTCATGATCTCATGGCTCGTGGGTTCGAGCCCCGCATCGGACTTTGTGCTGACAGCTACCTCAGAGCCTGGAGCCCGTTTCAGATTCTGTATCTCCCTCCCCTCTGACCCTCCCCTGCTCACGCTCGTTCGCTCTCTCTCTCAGAACTAAATAAAACATTAAAAAAAAAATTTTAAATCAGGACAAGAGAAAAAAACAGATTAAAAAAAATGAACAGAGCCTCAGAAACCCATATGACAGTATCAAAAGGAATAGTGTTCATGTCATCAGAATCCCAAAAGGAGAAAAAAACTATAGTGCAGAAAAAATACCTAAAGAAACAATGGCTGAAAACTTTCCAGGTTTGGAAAGTGACATATATCTGCAAATTCAAGCTAAGTTAATCCCAAATACAATAAATCTAAAGATATCCACACCAAGACACTCACAATGAAACTGCTGAAAACTAAAAACAAAGAAAAAAAAAATCTTTAAAACAGCCAGAGAAAAATCACATATTACTTATCATTGCAGATTTCTCATCAGGAATCTTGGATATCAAAAGAAAGAAGAAAACATTTTTAATATGCTGAAAGAAATGTCAACCCACAAAGCTACAAATAAGGAAAATACCAGTCAGAAATAAAGATATTCTCTGATGACGCAATCACTGTCTGCAAACTTCCTCTAAAAGAATTGTTAAGAAAGATTTTTTTTATACAAAAGTGAAATAAAGGAATATTTAGAATATTAGGAAGGAAAAAAGAACAACATAATTGGTTAACAATCTGAATAAATGTAACTATTTATTAAATACAGTCCATTCTTCTACTCTTGAGTTCTTTTATGTTTTTCAGCTAAATGTAAAAATTATAACATTAAGAGACAGGGATTTGTTATGTATATAATGACAACAACAACAAAAAGGGAAAGGGCAAAACAATCTATATGGTGGGATCCAAATTTCAATGAAGTGATAAAATATTGATTCTAAGAAGATAGTTTCAAAATGTTAAATACTTTATAAGTCCATTTATGACATTCTGAAAAAGACAAAACTACAGTGAAAGAAAAGAGAACTGTGGTGGCCAGTGGTTAACAAGAAATGAAGAAAATGACAACAAAGGAATAGCATGTAGGAGTTTCCTAGGGTGACAGAACTGTTATTATTCTTGTTTGTGGTGTGCTTACAGGAATCTGTACCTTAAAAATTATGCAACTATATACCAAATATGAAAAAAGGAGTTTTAGCTAGCATATGTTCATGACTAAAATAAAATGCATACAGGGGTGCCTGGGTGGCTCAGTTGATTAAACACCCCACTTTGGATCCAGTTATGATTTCATGGTTTGTGAGTTTGAACCCAATGTCAGGCTCTGTGCTGACAGCTTGGAGCCTGGAGCTGCTTCAGATTCTGTCTCCCTCTCTCTCTACCCCTCCCCTACTGGCGCAAGGGTGTGTTCGTGCACTCTCTCAAAAATAAACTGTAAAAAAATTTTTTCTAAATACATATATGCATGCAAGATATATGTACACATAATTATAAGTACACTGAGTAGTGACAGTACAAGAGAATTTTATCTTTCCTTTATACTTTTTTAAATCTTTTAAATCATCTACAATGTCTAAATGCTGCCTTTAGAAAAATATTCAAAAATAAACACAATATACTTAATTAAGCTAAAAATATGCTACTTCAATACAGCTTCCTAATACGATTTGGAAATAATAAATGAGAACACTGCAAAGTATTCTGAGATCTCCAAGTGTAAAGTTAATCATAATAGTAGGCAGCTGCAATCCCCTTCCTCAACTCTCTTTCAAAATCAGTCTCTCTCAAAATTTACTAACAGATAACAGCTGACCCTTAAACAACATGAGGGTTGGGGTACTGACTGCCCCAACAGTCAAAAATCCACATATAATTTTTGACTCCCTTAAAACTTAACTACTAATAGCCTATTGTACTAGAAGCCTTGCCAATAACATTAACATCCCATTTACACATATTGTATATGTTATATGTATCATATACTGTATTCATACAATAAAGTAAACTAGATAAAAGGAAACATTATTATTAAGAAAATACAAGGGTGGGAAATTACATGTGCAGAATTATACTCTATCAGATAAAATCTGACTATAAGTGGACCCATGAAGTTCAAACCCACACTGTTCAAAGGTCAACTTTATTAAGATTCTGAGAGGATGGAAGAGTAAGGAAGCACCAGGATTCTGTCTCTCCACCTAGAGAATAATGACACAGGCATAATCTGTCTGATATAATGAGGGTTTTTTGGAACTCTAGAGTCCTCTGAAAGTTTGCAGCTTCCAAGGAATAGGTTTGGAAGGGGAATTTTTCATCAATTTCAGCTTTTAGCAGGGGAGCAGCTACCCATCCTCCACCTCCAACTACATGGCAGTTGTACATACATTCTAGAAGCAGCTTGTGAGAGCTAGGGTAAGCAAAAATTAGTGTGCCCTCCTTGTATTGGAGATCTGTGCCCTAATTCCTCGTTGCTGCTTTTAATCACAAAAATGAAAACAAAGAGGCATAAGGCCATTTTTGTTGCACCAACTCCCACTGCTATAAGTCCTTCCTTTTCTTTACCTGTACTCTTCCCTTCCCCTTCATTTTTCTCTATTTTCCCTTTTGGAAGCCAGACATTAAAGACTAAGACATTTAAAAGCAACTGCACATAGCACTCTCCACAATAGCTAAAACATGGAAAGAGCCTAAGTGTCCATCAACAGATGAATGGATCAAGAAGATGTGGTTTATCTATACCATGGAATACTACATGGCAATGAGAAACAATGAAATCTGGCCATGTGTAGCAACATGGATGGACCTTGAGGGTGTTATGCTGAGCGAAATAAGTCAGGCAGAGAAGGACAAATATCATATGTTTGCACGTATAGGAGGATTAGGAGGAACTTGACAGAGGAACAAGGGGGAGAAGAAGGGCGGAAATGGTGGGGGAAAGGGACAGAAGCAAACCATGAGAGACTGTTGAATGCTGACAAAAACTGAGGACTGATGGATATGGGGGAGGGGGATGGGCATGGAGGAGGACACTTGTGGGGATGAGCACTGAGTGTTATGTGGAAACTAATTTGACAATAAACTATTTGTGTAAAAAAAAAAAAAGCAACTGCACATACAGAAGAAATCAGAAACTCGCCATGCATATCCAGGGAAAAGCAGTACTGAGAAAAGACCTGAGAACTTAAACTGACACCTCTCAGGTTGATCCTAATCACAAAGACAGACTACAACAGCCAAAAAAATCAAAATATTCTGGGAAAGAGGAGAAGCTGATTTTAAGAATTACCATATCATTAGATTGAATAGTCCAATTTTCAATAACAACAACAACAATAAAATCACAGAAAACAGGAAAACCCGGCCTTGTTCAAAGGAGAAAACTTAACAGGAACTATTCCCTGAAAAAGACCTGATGGTAGACATACTAAACAAAGACATTAAAGTAACTTGTTTTTTTTTTAATGTTCACTGTCTCATTTTGAGAAAGATTTAGAGCACAAGCAGAGGAAGAGCAGAGATCTCAAGCAGGCTTCACAGTGTCAGCACAGAGCCAGATGCAGGGGCATGAATTCACTAACTGTGAGATCATGATCTGAGCCGAAATCAAGAGTTAGTCCCTTAACCGACTAAGCCACCCAAGAGCCCCTAAAATAATTGTCTTAAAGGAGTGCCTGAGTGGCTCCGTCAGTTATGTGTCCAAATCTTGATTTTGGTTCAGATCATGATTTCACGGTCATGAGACTGAGCCCTGCACTCAGTGTAGAGCCTGCTTAATATTCTCTCTCTCCCTCTACCTTTGCCCTTCCTCCACTTGGGCTCACATGTCTCGCTCTAAAAAGATAAATAAATAAATGTCTTAAAGACGCTCAAGAAAGTAAAGGAAGATATGGAGAAAATCAAGAAAACAATGTAGAAACAAAACAGAAATATCAACAGATAGAAAATATAAGGAAACCAAAAAGAAATTCTACAGATGAAAAGTACAAGAACAGAAATGAAAAATTCACTAAAAAGATTCAAAGGCAGAAAGGGGTAGGCAGGCAGAAGAAATAATGAGCAAACTTGAAGACAGGACAATGAAAAGTATCAAGTGAGAACAAAAAGAAATATGACAGAAGCAAAATGAACAGAGTAAGGTACCTGTAGGACACCCATAAGTACACTCACATTATACATCATGGAAGTCCAGAAGGAGAAGAGAATGGGGCAGGGAATGTAGGTAGAAAAATAATGAACTGGAAACTTCCCCAAACTTAATGAAAGACATGAATATAAATATCTAAGAAGCTCAATAAACCCCATATATGAATTTGAAGAAATTCACAAAGAATCTTCAAAGTAGTGAGAAGTGATTCACATACAATGTATCCTCAAGACTTAGTGTATGAGGAGATTTGTCATTACAAATGTTGGAAGCCAGAAGCCAGGGAGCTAATGCACTCAAAGTCCTAAAAGAAGAAACAATCAAGCAAGATTCCTGTATCTGGCGAAAGTGTCCTCCAAAAGTTAGGACGAAATTAAGACCTTCTCAGACAAACAAGAAAGCTCAAGGATGTACTGGAGTGTGAAATGAAAGGACAGTAAACAGCAATTCAAAGCCATATTGAAGAAATAAGGATCTCAATAAAGGTAAATGCATGGCAATTATAAAAGTTAGTATTATTCCAACATTGTTTTATAATTCCAAATGTTGTTTTCTACAGGATTTAAAAGACTAAATGCAACTTAAAGAATGCTTACTTTATGTATCTGAGAACACAATGTATAAAGATATAAGTCTGTAATATCAACTACCAAGGGGGGCGGGGTTGGAGCTGTTAAAAACCAGTTATTCTATATTACTAAAGTTAGGATGGTATAAATTCAAATTTGAATGTTATAACTTTAGGATGTTAATTATAATCCCCAGGGTAACCACAAAGAAAATAGCTCAGAATATACATAGTATGAAATGAGAAAGGTGTTTAAACATTTCACTACAAAAAATATATACACAAAATGAAGAACAAAAAAGCTATAAAACATATAGAAAAAATTCATGGGGTGCCTGCATGGCTCAGGTCAGGATCTGGTCATGTTAGTTTGAGCCCCACCTCAGGCTTTCTACTGTCAGCACAGAGACAGCTTCAGATTCTCTGTCCCCTTCTCTCTCTGCCCCTCCCCTGTCACATGCATGTGCACTCTCTCTCTCTCTCTCTCAAAAAAATAAAATAAAAAAAAAAATAGAAAATCTCCTTTAAAAAAAAAGAAAGAAAACAATCAGTAACATGACAGAAGTCCCTTCTTATCAGTAATTACTTGGAGTCTTCTACTCTCCAATCAAAACACAGATCCACAGAGGGGAGCTAGGCAGAGGGGCACCTGGGTGGCTCAGTTGCTTAAGCCTCTGACTTCAGCTCAAGTCATGATCTCACAGTCCTTGGGTTCAAGGCCCAAAAATGGCTCTATGCTGACAGCTCAGATTCTGGAGCCTGCTTTGGATTCTGTGTCTCCCTCTCTCTGCACGCACCCTTTCCCCGCACTCGTGCACATGCACAAGTGCGTGCTTTCTCTCCCTTTCTCTTTCAAAAACAAACATAAAAAAAAAAGCCAGGCAGAATAAAAACACATAATCCAACTACATGCTATCTTCAAGAGAATCACTTTAGAACCGAAAATACAGATAGGATGAAAATAAAAGAATGGGAAAGGTAGTCCATGAAAATAGTAACCAAAAAAGAGCAGGAGTAGCTACACTAATATTGGACAAAACAGACTGAATTTAAAAGGTTGCAAGTGACCAAGAAGGATATTATGTATTAATAAAAAAGTGATACAGCAAGAGGATATAGCAATTATAAACATTTACATACCTAATGACAAACCATCAAAATATAAGAAGCTAAAACTGACAAAATTAAAGAGAGAGACAGTTCTACTATAATAATAATTAGAGACTTCAATACCCACTCTCAATACTAGATAGAACAACCAGACAGGAGATAAGAAAATGGAGAATTTAAACAATGCAATAAACCAACTAGACCTAACAGACATATACAAAACACTACCCAACCACATCAGCATATACATTTGTTTTCAAGTGTATATGGGATATTTTCCAGGAATAGATCATACTTTAGGCCACAATTAAGTCTCAACAGACTGCAAAACACAAATATCATACACAATATCCTCTCCAACCACAAGATGAAGTTAAAATAAGAAACAAAGGTAAAATGGGAAAATTCACAAATTTGTGCAAATTAACACACTCTTAAGCAACCAAAGGACCAAAAAAGAAATCACAAGGGAAATTAGAAAATACTTGAGACAATGGGGCGCCTGGGTGGCTTAGTCGGTTAAGCATCCGACTTTCGCTTAGGTCATGATCTCGCGGTTCGTGGGTTCGAGCCGCGTCGGGCTCTGTGCTGACTGCCAGCTCAGAGCCTGGAGCCTGTTTCGGTCTGTGACTCCCCTCTCTCTGGCCTCCCTGCTCCGCTGTCTCTCTCTCTCTCTCTCCTAGAAATAAATAAAACATAAAAAAAAAAAAATTAAAAAAAAAAAGAAAAAAAGAAAATACTTGAGACAAATAAAAACAAAAATACAAAATACCAAAACCTATGGGGGGTGCCTGGGTAGCTCAGTCAGTTAACCTTTCAACTTCGGCTTAGGTCATATCTTGTGGTTCTTGAGTTCAAGCCCTGCAGTGAGCTGTCAGCTCAGAGCCTGGAGCCTGCTTCAGATTCTGTGTCTCCCTCTCTCTCTCTGAACCTCCCCTACTCACACTCTGTCTCTCTCTCTCAAGAATAAACATTTAAAAAGAACATGCCCTTAAAAAAAAACACACACATATGGGATGGAACAAAAGCAGTGCTAGGAGAAATGTATAGCTGTAATCACTTACCTTATAAAATAAGGAAGATCTATCAACAATGTAATGTTACACCTTATGGAACTAAAAAAAGAGCAAACTAAACCCAAAGCAAGCAGGGGGAAGGAAATTTTTTAAACTGGAGAATTTTTAAAAATAGAGAATAGAAAACAAAGAAAAATTAGTGGAACCAAAAGCTGATACTTTAAAATACCAGCAAAATTGACAAACTTTAGCTACACAGACTAAGAAAAAGGAGAAAACATTCAAATTACTAAAATAAAAAGCGAAAGAGGAGGTATTACTGATTTTACAGAAATGAACTATAACAGAGTACTATGAATAATTTTACACCCATATACTGGATAATCTATGTAAAATAGACAATTTCCTAGAAATACAAAACCTATCAAAACTAACTTGTGAAGAAACAGAAAATCTGAATAGACGTATTACTAGTAAGAAGATTAAATCAGTGAACAAAACTTTCCTAAAAAAGAAAAGTCCTGGACTTGAGGCCTTCACGGGTGAATTCCAAAAAAACATTTACAGAAAAATACCAATCCTTCTCAAACTTTTCCCAAAAAAGCAAAATTCAGAGAGCAACCTAATACATTCTCTGAGGTGAGGAGTAAGTACTTTGATACCAAAGCCAGACAAAGGCACCACAAAAGTACTAGCAAACCAAATTCAGCAATATATTTGAAAAATTATATACCATGACCAAGTAGAATTTCTTTCTAAAATGCAAGGATGGTTCAACATATGAAAACGAATCAACAGGGGCTCAGTCAGGTGAAGTATCCAACTCTTGATTTCAGCTCACAGTTGTGAGAGCCGGCCCCACGTCAGGCTCCGCACTGAATGTGGAGCCTGTTTAAAATTTTCTCTCCCTCTGTCCCCTCCCCTGCTCATGCGCACAGGTGCACTCTCTCACTCAAAAAAAGATAAACAATGTACACTTAAAATTGGGTAAAATGGGGCATCTGGCTGGCTCAGTCACATACAACTCTTGATCTCATGGTCGTGAGTTCAAGCCCCACGTTGGGTGGTATTTATTTACTTAAATAAATAAAACTGAAAAAAAAAAACAGGTAAGATGGTAAATTTTATGTTATGTGTATTCCACCATTATTTTATCTTTTAAAAAGACAAAATAAAGAATTTTCCAGATGTACAGAAGCTGGAAGAACTCATCACCAGCATATCAGTCCAACAAGAAGTTTTAACAGTATTTCTTTCAAGAAGGAAAAAAATGACACCACATGGAAACCAGGGTCTACCCAAAGAAATGAAGAGTACTAGAAACATAAATATCTGACTGTACCAATTATAAATATATTGGTTCTCCACTACAAATCCACTCCTCTCTGCCATGCTTTGCAATAAGGGAGCTGGTACCTATAAACATTTCTTCTCTGCCAGCTGACAAAATGTTAACCTTTTCAGCAGATGGCACTGAAGAAACACTCCAGACAGAAGTGGCTTCTCTTCCCAATACACTGTGCTCTAACCTGCTTGTTCCAGCGAAGAACAATGCCATGAAAAACACCAACAGCCCTCTCCCCAAGCACCAACATCCCATCAAGTCTCAGCGACACATATACAGCCCCATGGGTAGTTTCTCAACAAGTTTTGTCAACACCCTGTGCTGACGGCTGCACAGTAAGTTTCTGTAGCACTCCTATGCACCAGACAATTCCCAAAGAATTATGCCAGTGTTCCAGCTGGCTTCTTAGATTGAGAAAGGGGCTTCCTACTAACTTTTCTCAGTACCCCAAAAGGGGGCTTCTTGCTTGATAAGGAAAATCTGCAGCATTTCACACTTCTCCAGCATCCAGTTTAACACACCCTTTCCAACAAGATCTGAATCTCGGCTTTGAAACTGGTAAATGGGGCATCTTCCAGATTTGTTCCATCCATCTGGGCTACCATGCCCCAGCCCTAGAGGCAGTGGCTGCTCCCTCTATTGTGTATACTTTACAGTTCTCTTTCCCCTCTAGGGCTAATTCTGTTACTCATTAATAACTCTTCATTTTTTAATTAATAATTCTTTATATTAAATTTTCTCTATTCAAATTACTGTGTGGTTTCTGACCTCTGACTGATATAGAATTGGTACTGGCAGTGGTCACAGTAAACATACCTACAAAGATGGGATTTGGAGGTTGGCCTGGTTGTGCCCTCTGGCTTAAACAGGAAACAGGATGCTAATAACCCCTGGCACGCAGTGGCATCACAGTTAATCAAGCGATCAACCGTGGTTGACTGTGATGAGGCACCAACAAAAACAAGCACCTTAGGACCCCAAATAGCTACTGTACTGAACTGTTAAGGCAGCAGTGATGACTACAAGGTCTGTTATATGAGATGGATTCTCTAAGTGCTCTTGAACAGGCACACAAAAAACTAAGTTCAAGTCCATTAACTGTCAGATTAAATCACAGTCTAAAAAACAGCGCTTTTCATGAAAGTATTAAAGAAATCACAGGGGCACCTAACTAGCTCAGTTATTTGAGCATCTGACTTTGGCTCAGGTCATGATCTCGAGGTTCATGAGTTCAACCCTCACATCAGGCTCTCTACTATGAGCACCGAGCCTGCTTTGGATCCTCTGTCTTCTCACTCTGCTCCTCCCCGACTCGTACACATGTGTATGCACTCTTTCTCAAAAATAAAAATCTGAAAAAAAATCTTTTTCTTATAAACTCAAATTCATATTGCTAAAACTCAAATGCAAAATTTACTTGTGCATATAGCTGAATTATAACATTAGATGAATTCATAGTCTCATTAAGTTTCTCATGTGACAGTAAGAGCAATGACTATTAAAAAAAAAAAACAGAGAGAGAGAGACCCTGAAACGGGAACATGTGGTCGAATCAGAATGAAAAAGACAACTTCACACCTCCAGTAGCAAAAACTTACTCTTCTGTATATAAAAAGAGCAGCTTTCCTTTGCTGAAAATCCTGTGATATTGTTTATATTCCGCAAAGGACTTGGAGGAGGATGTTCATTCTCCTCAAGACCAACTACAACCAATCCTTTTGACATTACACCCGTAACTATGTTCAAATCTCAGCATGTTATAGAGGAACAGGTACACATGTGTTATGACCCAAGAGAAAATAGCTTAAACACTAAAAAATGCCAAAATTTTGTTAATACATTAAGGAAAAAACCTGAGGAATATGTGTGAAAATAGAAAACAGGGTATTAGACCAATGAGGTTATTAGAATTCATTAACATGACTGAGCTTACCACAGATTCTATGATAACTTGGGCGGCTGGAGATGACTCTCATAGCCTACTTGTTGACTGAAACTTACACTCAACACTGCTGTAATCATTAAGGAAATGTAAATCAAAATCATTCTGACACTGACAATGAATATTAAATAAGGTTTGATGAGGTTGAGATACTAGAGTTCCACTGGCATTATGTGGAAGATGAAATCCAAAGGTTTAGAGAGACAGGAACATTGAAGCGGATTTATCCTCTGCAACCTACTACCCAAATACATTCTCTGAGAAGGCCCAGAAGACACATTAGTGAGGGAAGCACCACATACTTGAAAAGCGGTGTGGCTGCTCTGTTTTAAAAGTCAGGTATGACTTCAGGGAATGTCACCACTGAGATGAACACCCTGATCTC
Source organism: Proteles cristata cristata (assembly GCA_017311185.1). NCBI lineage: Eukaryota > Metazoa > Chordata > Mammalia > Carnivora > Hyaenidae > Proteles > Proteles cristata. Next base: position 50,962 of record JAESUZ010003902.1, on the reverse strand, counting down.
ACTGAGGATGATGGGATCCCAAAGTAGCAGAGGCCAAGTGGCAGCACTTAACTCCAAAGATAAGGGCAGCAAGGACATACCGGTAATCAGAACGCTTTGGCCCGCAGGGATCTTTGGCAGTGGCTAATTGATCACGATGTTCCTAGGAATGAAATAGATGGGCAGTTTAATCTATATAACAGAAAAATGCCTAAATCTGGTGGCCAAAAACCGACGTGAGTCATCATAGTGGAAGTTGTGGGCATTTGCCCAGTTTCCAGACCTGGTCAAGTCACAGACCCACAGCCTTTTCTAACTGAGGAGACTGGGTCCACCTGAGGAAAAGCTTCTGCACCGTTACCACAAGGACACACCATAAATCTTCCTCCAAGCCTTCCTCACAGGGACTTCAGCCATTTAGTAGAGCAGTGGTTTTTAAGCAGAGGCAATGTTGCTTCCCAAATCTAGAAAAGTTGGTAAAATCTGGAGGCATTTTTTGGTTATTACAACTAGGGAGTTCTACTGACATCTAGTGGGTAGAGGCAAGGCATGCTGTGAACCATCCAGCAATGTACACTACAACCACTACAACAAAGAAGTCTTAAAAGCATCTCCAAGATTTAGTTACCTCCCTGATCTCATCTCCTACTACTATCTTACTCACCTACCTTCAGCTACCACCCCTTTGCTGTTCATAAAATATACACAGCATTCTCCTGCCTCACAAACTTTGGCTTCGTTGTTCCTTCTACCTAGAATGTTTTTGCTCTTAGATACCCACATGAGGCTGGCTTTCTCATTCCCTTCGGATTTTGCTTAAATGCTGCTATCTAAAATTGCAATGGTACTTCCACCACAGCATAATGTATACCTCTTTTCTACTTTATGATTCTCTATAGAAGTGTTCCATTTTAAATGCTCTGCATTAATTATTTCACTAACAGTTCTCTCTCCCATCAATAGACTATAAATGCCGTAAGAGCAGAGATTTTCTCCATTTTATTCGTTACTGTATTCTCAATCCCTACAATGGTTCCTTGTGCATAACAGATACTCAAACATTTGTTGAAAGGAAGCATGAATGGTGACTGGATAGAAACTACGGATGTGGAGCATTGAGGAATTCTAAGATGACTCCTAAAGTGATTTATTTGCTTTTATCTGCTTAGTACCCCATTCTTCTGAAAATAGTGACTTCTGACTATCATATATTTTGAACACTTCTTCCTTTTTATTTTTTTTAATTTTTTATTTATTTCTGACAGAGAGAGACGGCATGACCAGGGGAGGGTGAGAGAGAGAGGGAGACACAGAATCTGAAAACAGGCTCCAGGCTCTGAGCTGGCAGTCAGCACAGAGCCCAACATGGGGCTTGAACCCACGAACCGTGAGATCATGACCTGAGCCGAAGTTGGACGCTTAACCGACTGAGCCACCCAGGCGCCCCCATTTATTCCTTTTTAAAAATGTGATTTTTAATGTTGTCAAGTCAATTACTCTTTTGAATTATCTTTTAAAAAGGTGTTCCCCGTATCAAGATGTTATATTTACCTATATTTTCTTTGGGGAATAGTTTCATTTTCTTATATCCATACATTCAATCCCTCTAGAATTTGTTTTGGTATCTGGAGGAAAAGATATAACTTTTATCTTTTGCCCAAATGACCATCAAACTATCCAAACACAACTTGAACTTATAACTATATTCTTATATACAGACATAAATCTCCTTATTTGTAATAATCTGAGCATACCTATTGCAGTATTATATTCAAGATCCTGTAGAACAAGGTACCCACATCCCCTACTCCTCCACTCTTTCAATACTCATCTAATTCAAAATTGTTTTGGTTATCTTTCACATAGTTATAATTCCTAGTGAACTTCATCACTGTTTTCTCAAATTTTACCTTCCTCACCATGAAAAAGAAAAACAAAATCCTGTTGGTACACTGACTGATATAATAATATTAATTTTATGAGACATATATTTTGAATATATTGGATTTTCCCATCCAGGAATATGGTTTATCACTTATTTTTTTTCAAAAGCCATCAAAGCATAATGGTTACAGATTCTCTGGAGTTTGGAGTAACACAGCCTGAACGGGATCCAATCCCATTAATTCTTTATCCTAGCACCTAAATTACCCTAATAGGGCACTTTAGCTCAAGCATAACACTGTATCATAAGTTCATTTGGAGGATTAAATGAATTAAGAAGTGTTTAAAACGATTTTCATAAAGATTACTTGTTATTGTGACTATTAGTTTTTTATTACCATGTCCTTAGGTAAACTCTTGTCATTTTAAGTCTCATCCTTAATTAGGTTTATCCCAAGGAATTTTAATTTTTTTATTGTTTTAATCACTTTTTTAAAATATCCAACTATTTACAGTCAGTTATTTTTCTGGGATTTTAAAAAATATTTTAATGTTATAACTAGACATTTTACAATTTCCTGTTATAATTCTAATACACCTTCTCCTTTCATCCAGATTGCTTTCACCTTTTGAATTTTTACTTCTTAGCCCTAAAATATTTTCTACCGATACTCAAGATTTCCAGGCAAATAAGTATGTCACCAGAAAATAATCATAATTTTGTTCTCCAACTTTCCAAGATTTATACCTCTTTCTTTTCCTCGTCTAACTATACTGCCCTAGAACTTCCAGAACAGTAAATACTGTGGTAATAGCACGCATCCTTCCTAAATTTCAAGGAATGAAGGCTGGGTTCTAACACATGTTTTATTATGTGAAGGAAAGAATCCTCTATTTTTAGTTTTATAAAAAAGAGACTTTATTGATAGGAAATGAATACTAAATATAAAAAGATCTTTTTCTAGTGTTTATTTATTTTGAGAGAGAGTGCACAAGTTACATGAGCAGAGGAGGAGCAGAGTAGGGGGTAAGTAAGAATCCCAAGAATCATGCTTTCAGCGCAGAGCCCAATGCTGGGTTCAATCTCATAAAGGATTAGACCATTACCTCAGCCAAAATCAAGAGCCAGACGCTTAACCAACTGAGCCAACCCACGCATCCCTATATCAAGATCTTTATTTGCATCTTGATATGGGAACTTTTCTATTTTGGCACATATTACTAATAACATGAAAATGGACTGTTCCTCAACGGTACAAAGAAAGATTAGAAACTGGGGGGGGAGGGAGGGGCTGGGGACAAAACAGCTGTTCTGACATTAATTGCCATTTTTTAAATGGTTATTGGCCTATTCAGGTGTTCTAGCTCTTAAATCAATTTGGGTTAACTTATTTCAGAAAATCTCCCATTTCATCTGAAGAAATGGGTTAATTATACCTCAAAAAGTTTAGGGCACCTGGGTGGCTCAGTCAGTTAAGGAATCAGCACTTGATTTCAGCTCAGGTCATGATCTCACAGTTCATGAGTTAAAGTCCGACACTCCTGCTGGGGATCCTGTCTCCCTCTCTCTCTGCCCCTCCCACACCCTCTCTCTGTCTCTCAAAAATAAACAAAGTTGGGGTGCCTGGATGGCTCAGTCAGCTAAGTGTCCAACTTCAGCTCAGGTCATAATCTCACAGTTCGTGGGTTCGAGCCTCATGTGGGGCTCTGTACTGACAGCTCAGAGCCTGGAGCCTGCTTCCGATTCTGTGTCTCCCTCTCTCTCTGACCCTCTCCTGCTCACGCTGCCTCTCTCTCTCTCTCAGAAATAACTAAAACATTTAAAAATAAATAAAAATTAAATAGTTTTTTAAAAAAGTTTAACATATTATCCCCAAACTATTTATGCTTATAGGCTTTACTTCTCAAAATCGGCACTTTTTTCCAGAAGTGTGAATTTTGTGTCAATTATGATTAAATTCTATAAATGTTCCATGAAAATGTAAAAGATGGTCATGTTTTTCTTAAAGTGTACCAAGTTCAGTTGAACTTCAGTTCCTTTAAACTGTTAAAACTTTTGTTTTATAAATGCCAATATAAAGGTTTTTGATACATAATGATTCATGGCAGTTACATTCTAAGTGTGAACTACAGCTTTTACAAACCAAGTCAGAAAGTTATGATAGTTCATTACCCTTTGCCGTAAATAGTTTTAATATTAAAATTTGAATTTTTGGTGCATTTGAAACTTTGACATATTGGCACCCTTTTATTTGTAACTGTTATTAGTTTCATTTCATTCTAGATTTTTCTTATAAGTAACATAAAGATCATATAAATATGATAATCTTTGTCTTTTAAGTGTTCTAAATGGTCTTCAAATAACTAATTATGAACATGAAAAATACTTAGGATATGACCTAAATACTTAGGACGCTTCCTACACTGAATAGAACTTCAAAAAAACCTTCTAATTCTAAAATTTAAGATGGTATAACTTTAAAAAGTAGTCAAGTGTTATGGTCTCTAAATACCATTTCCCACTAAAAAGAACCAGACTTCCTGGAAGAAATGGCCGATTTCAGGTCTAGAATAGGGATTATACAGAGGAGTCTGACTTATTCTTGCACCAGAAAGCAAGGAAATTATCAAAGACTACTGGAGTTGTGACAAGATGACTCAAGAGCTAACCTGAAGAGGCTTTTATCCACCAAAGATGGCATAATAGACTGCACTTATAAATATATTTATAGTAATTTACCATGATATTGCCTTTATTCCCCTTCAGAAAATAATCTTCACTGGTCATTTGTGAAGGCTGCCAATTCGTCAATTTATTCTTTTTCTTTTTAATTTTTTTTAAATGTTTTATTTATATCTGAGAGAAAGACAGCATGAGCAGGGGAGGGTCTGAGAGGGAGGGAGGGAGATACAGCATCTGAAACAGGCTCCAGGCTCTGAGCTAGCTGTCAGCACAGAGGCCGACGCGGGGCTCAAAACCACGAACCGTGAGATGTGAGATCACGACCTGAGCCAAAGTCGGACGTTTAACCGATTAAGCCACCCAGGCGCCCCACATTAAAAAAAATTTTTTTTTTTAATGTTTTATTTATTTCTAGGAGAAAGAGAGAGACAGCGTGAGCAGGGGAGGGTCAGAGAGAGAGGGAGTCACAGACTGAAACAGGCTCCAGGCTCTGAGCCGGCAGTCACCACAGAGCCCGATGCGGGGCTCGAACCCACGAACCGTGAGATCATGACCTAAGCGAAAGTCGGACGCTTAACCGACTAAGCCACCCAGGCGCCCCTAAAAAAATTTTTTAATTGAAAATTTAAAAAAGTTTAAAGGAAAAGGTTACAAGAGACAGGGACATCATACATTAATAAAAAGGGCAAATACAGCAAGAAGATATCACAAGTATAAACATGTATATACATAATAACATCAAATATATGAAACAAATATTTACAGAATTAAAGGAAGAATGGTTTTACAGTAACAGTTGGAAACTTCCTATTCTCCATAATGGATAGAACAACACAGAAGATATGTAAAGAAACAGAGGACTAAAACAACACAATAAATGAAAACTATATTTAGCAGAAATATATAGAACACTTTTCCCAACAACAAAATACACACTTTCCTCAAGTACATGTGGGACATTTTCTAGGACAGACCATGTGTTAGGCCACAATTAAGACTCAGCTGATTTTATTTTTTTATTTTTTATTAAAAATAATTTTTTAATGTTTTATTTCTGAGAGAGAGAGAGAAAGAGAGAGACAGCATGTGCAGGGGAGGGTCAGAGACAGAGGGAAACACAGAATCTGAAGCAGTTTCCAGGCTCTGAGCTGGCTGTCAGCACAAAGCCTGACGCGGGGCTTCAACCCACAAACCATGAGATCATGACTTGAGCCGAAGTCGGACGCTTAACTGACTGAGCCACCCAGGAGCCCCTCAACTTATTCTTAAAAACAAGAGAATCAGGGGTGCCTGGGTGGCTTAGTCGGGTAAGCGTCCGACTTTCGCTTGGGTCATGATCTCGCAGTTCGTGGGTTTGAGCCCTGCGTCGGGCTCTGTGCTGACTGCCAGCTCAGAGCCTGGAGCCTGTTTCAGTCTGTGACTCCCTCTCTCTCTGACCCTCCCTTGCTCGCGCTGTCTCTCTCTCTCCTAGAAATAAAGCATTAAAAAAAAAATTTTTTTTTAAAAAAAAAAGAGAATCAAGCATTTATCTTTTCTTCTTTTTTTTTGGTATATCTTGTCTTGACTTTGTCTTATATTAATGATATTTTACAGTTACAAAGAAACCAAATGTTAGTTGATAAGGGGAAGTTCTACTCTATAAAATAGTCATAGCTAATAGACACTGGAGAAATAAAAGATATAGGAAATCATCATTTTATAACCCTAATGAAACAGTGAATCAAGAAATAATTTCAATACACCCAGATGGCTGGAGTGTGTGACTCTTGATCTCGGGTTGTGGGTTCAAGCCCTGCACTTGGTATAAAGATTACTTATGGAATAAAATCTTAAAAAAAAGAATTACCAATAAATGCTAAAACCATTCAGGTTAAAAACTGAAGGAAAACTTTTAAATATATGGATTATTCACCTGAACTAAGATGAATGTGATGGTTCCACTAGCAGTGTCATACCAATAAAGAATTCTTTCAAAAAAGGACAAAAAAATTGGAGTATACAACTGACTCAGTGGACTGTACAACTCTTGATTTCAGGGTCATGAGTTCAAGCCCCACTTGGATGTAGAATCTACTTAAAATTTAAAAACAAATTTTTAAGACCAAAAAAAAATATTTGAAACTAAATCTAATCACACTTCTACTAGTTACAGGAAACATGAGGAACAGAGTAACAACATGTTCAATAACACTTGGATATAATCAGCAAAGTCCAGAATGTGGGAAATGCTGCAAAACAAATCAGCTAGTGTCTTCTAAAAATAAACAGCAGTTTTTAAAATGGAGAGATTTACTGATTACAAGGGCTGCAGAGACATAACCCACAAACCTTGTTTTATTTATTTATTTTTTAACGTTCATTTATTTTTTAGAAACAAAGAAAGACAGAACATGAACAAGGAGGGGCAGAGAGAGAGGGAGACACAGAATATGAAGCATGCTCCAGGCTCTGAGCTGTCAGCACAGAGCTGGATGCGGAGCTTGAACCCAGGAACCATGAGATTAGGACCTGAGCCGAAGTCAGATGTTTAATCGACTGAGCCACCCAGGCGCCTCCCCACAAACCTTGTTTTAGCTACTGACTTTGTGAAACAAATAAGAAACTTGTATAAATATCAGGTGACATTAAGGAAGCCTACTGATTTTGTTCAGTGTGATAATAGTATTATGATTCTTCAAAAAAAAGAGAGAGAGACTACATTAGAATTGCATAGTTTGTGTATTAAGAAGTGAAATAAGGGCCACCTGAGTGGCTCAGCTGATTAAGCATCTGACTCCTGATTCCAGCTCAAGTCATGATCTCATGGCTCTTGATATCAAGCTCTGTGTTGGGCTCTGCAGGGACAGCACAGAGGCTGCTTGGGATTCTCTCTCTCTGCACCTCCCCCCTGGCTCACACTTTCCCTCTCTCTCAAAATAAATAAACTTTAATAAAGAGAAAAGGGGCGCCTGGGTGACTTAGTCAGTTAAGCGTCCGACTTTCACTTAGGTCATGATCTCGCGGTTCGTGGGTTCAAGCCCCATGTCGGGCTCTGTGCTTACTGCCAGCTCAGAGCCTGGGGCCTGTTTCAGTCTGTGACTCCCTCTCTCTCTGACCCTCCCCTGCTCACACTGTCTCTCTCTCTCTCCCCCCCCAGAAATAAAAAGAAAAAATAAATAAATAAATAAATAAAATTTAAAAAAAAGAGAAAAGAAAAAGAAATGTGGAATGAAATATATCTACAATTAGCTTTAAAATGTTATAGGGAAGGAAAAGTGAGAGAAATAAATAAAACAAGAGGCACAAAGTTGATGACTGTTAAGGAAGATGAATGACAAATACATGACCATTAGTCGAACTATTTGCTCAACATTTATATTTTTAAAAAATGTCCATATCAGCAGCGCCTGGGTGGCTCAGTCGGTTGGGAGGCCAACTTCAGCTCGGGTCATGATCTCCCAGTTTGAGCCCCGCGTCAGGCTCTGTGCTGATAGCTAGCTCAGAGCGTGGAGCCTGTTTCAGATTCTGTCTCCCTCTCACTCTGACCCTTCCCTACTCACGCTCTCTCTCTCTCTCAGAAATTTAAAAAAAAAATGAAATTTAAAAAAAAAATGAAATTTAAAAAAAAAAAATGAAATGTCCATGTCAAAGGTTTTTAAAATGTAGTAACCAGGGGCACCTGGGTGGCTTAGTCAGTTAAGTGTCCAACTTTTGCTTAGGTCATGATCTCGCGGTTCGTGGGTTCGAGCCCCGCATCAGGCTCTGTGCTGACTGCCAGCTCAGAGCCTGGAGCCTGTTTCAGTCTGTGACTCCCTCTCTCTCTGACCCTCCCCTGCTCACGCTGTCTCTCTCTCTCCTAGAAATAAATAAAACATTAAAAAATAAATAAATAGCTTCTGCACAGCCAAGGAAACAACCCAGAAAATTAATAGGCAACCAGCGGAATGGGAAAAGATAGTTGCAAATGACATATCAGATAAAGGGTTAATATCCAGAATATATAAGGAACTCACCAAACTACACACCCGAAACACAAACAACCCAGTGAAGAAATGGGCAGAAGATATGAACAGACACTTCTCCAAAGAAGACATCCAGATGGCCAACAGACACATGAAACGATGCTCAGCATCCCTCCTCATCAGGGAAATACAAATCAAAACCACACTGAGATACCACCTCACGCCAGTCAGAGTGGCTAAAATGAGCAAATCAGAGAACTCTAGATGCTGGCGAGGATGTGGAGAAACGGGCACCCTCCTACACTGTTGGTGGAAATGTAAACTGGTACAGCCCCTCTGGAAAACAGTGTGGAGGTTCCTCAAGGAAACTAACAATAGAACTCCCTATGACCCAGCAATAGCACTGCTAGGAATTTACCCAAGGGATACAGAAATGCTGAGGCATAGGAGCACATGTACCCCAATGTTCATAGGAGCACTCTCCACAATAGCTAAAACATGGAAAGAGCCTAAGTGTCCATCAACAGATGAATGGATCAAGAAGATGTGGTTTGGGGCGCCTGGGTGGCTTAGTCGGTTAAGCGTCCGACTTTCGCTTGGGTCATGATCTCGAGGTTCGTGGGTTCGAGCCGCGCGTCGGGCTCTGTGCTGACTGCCAGCTCAGAGCCTGGAGCCTGTTTCAGTCTGTGACTCCCTCTCTCTCTGACCCTCCCCTGCTCACACTGTCTCTCTCTCTCTCCTAGAAATATATAAAAATATTAAAAAAAAAAAAAAAGATGTGGTTTATCTATACCATGGAATACTACATGGCAATGAGAAACAATGAAATCTGGCCATGTGTAGCAACATGGATGGACCTTGAGGGTGTTATGCTGAGCGAAGTAAGTCAGGCAGAGAAGGACAAATATCATATGTTTGCACGTATAGGAGGATTAGGAGGAACTTAACTGAGGACCAAGGGGGAGAAGAAGGGGGGAAATGGTGGGGGAAAGGGAGAGAGGCAAACCATGAGAGACTCTTGAATGCTGACAAAACCTGAGGACTGATGGATGTGGGGGGGAGGGAGGGATGGACATGGAGGAGGACACTTGTGGGGATGAGCACTGAGTGTTATGTGGAAACTAATTTGACAAACTATTTGTAAAAAAAATAAATAAATAAATAAAATGTTTTATATTTTATAAAACAAAAAATAAAAAAAAATAATAAATAAATAATTAATTAATTAATAAAAATAAAAGGTAGTAACCAACTAGAAACATCTTAAATACAGAGTTGTACTCCTCACACTAAATGAGCAGCTTTTTTCCTAGTATAACTTATTACTTAACAACCCTAAAAATAACTCATTATTTTGGGGCTGTGTTCTTTTTTTCCAACAAATGACAACTAAACAAAGCAAATCCTCCTTTGATACAGGATAAAGCACTTTTTCTTGTTCATAATGACTGATTATTGTTTCATTAAAATTAATTTTCAGGGCACCTGGGCCGCACAGTCAGTTAACCGTCCAACTTTTAATCTTGGCTGAAGTCATGATTTCACAGTTTGTGGGTTCAAGCCCCAAATCAGGTGCAGAGGCTGCTGGAGATTCTCTCTCTCCTCTCTGCCCCTCCCCCACATGGGCGTGTGCATATATATTCTCTCTCCAAATACACAAACTTCTTTTAAAAGTTGTAAAAAAATTGATTTTCCATTTATAAAAATGCAGTGAGGAAAATATTTACTTCTTTTAAGACACCAAACTTGAAGAAAAACTGAAGGATAATAAGCATGCATATTTCTATAACTATCTTGAGAGAAATACTTCAACTCTGACATAAATTCTAAGAACAATCATATGAACATCATGTTAAAAAAGCAAGGAAGTTACTATGATATAATGGAATTCAAGAACAGAAAACATCATAGTCAATTTCAGGGGAACAAAAGGGTTGAATGAAAAGAATAATTGGAACCAACATTTACTTTTTAAATAATTCAAGTGTCACACAGAAAGGAAAGCAAGAAAAAAGTAAGGTTCACTCTCACAGGCAATGACTTTGAAGGTTTCCATGACACTATCCTTGGCTCCAGCTCTCTCCCCTTTGCTTCTAAAAATTACCTCTTGGTATATGCTGGTATTTCATGTGCACTAACCTACTGAAACCTACTAAGAGTTAGATTGATCTTTATTTCTATTTTATCCATAAGGAAACAAAAACCATGTTACTGTTAAGGACCAAGAACAAATTCTACTGCCACAGTGGCTCCTCCTCTGCAGTCCTCCACCTAATCTATTTCAGAAGGTCTGGGATAGATGAGGACTACACATTTGTACATTGCACAGGCGCAGGGATGGAATTCCCGCAGGGGATTCTGAAATATATTGCTAATTAAAAACAAATACACCATGATATGTTTTCTCCTGGGTCCTCTGCTGTCAACTATCTGCTGATTCCCACAAAATTAAGTTTGTATCTGTGAATATGTGTGTATTCACCAGCCTCAATCTCAATTTCTGCTGTTTGAAAAAGACGTTAAGAAAATGAAGATGAACCATAGACTAGAAGAAAACATTTGCAAAACACTTATAAAAGATTTGTATCTAAAATACATAAATAACTCAAAACACAATATAAGAAAACTTCTATGACCCAGCAATCCCACTCCTAATTATTTACCCAAAGGATATAAAGACATGTTTATACAAAAACCTAGAGATGAGAAACTGAGACTACTTTCCTCTGTTAGAAAGAAAATGTTACTGAAGACATTGTTCATTACTGAGTGTCTCCTACTGAAGATTCACATCTATAACTACTTTTAGAAGCAGTGCTAGAAATTGTTGTTTCTTCACAGTACAGTAATATTTGCTCTATGTGATAATGGGACATATTTAACTAATATTCTCTGATCAATCACACCACTAGAATATCTATATTATATATAGTATCTATATTTTCCTAAAAAAATCTTTATTTTCCTTTACCATGGTCTACTTAATTCTTTTCATCTTTTTTGTATATCTTTTTGTAAACTACCTCAAATTCTTTGTGGAAACTGCTAAATCTCGACAAAAATACATATCAAGAAATTATAACCAAATTAATAAGCTTTCTCCTTCTATTAATCCTTCTTGGGAATGAAGCATCCCCCCCCTTTTTTTTTTTTTGTTTAAAGTTTTTATTTAAGTAATCTCTATATCCCACATGAAGCTCAAACTCACAACCCTGAGATCAAGAGTCACATGCTCTTCCAACTGAGCCAGCCAGGAACCCTTTTTATTTTCCTTGTGTATACCTTGTTTTAAAATTTTGGAAACAGTAAATTAAAGGTGGTGCAGTTGACCTTTGAGCAACATAGGTCTGAACTGCACAGATCCACTTATACACTTTTACCAATAAATATGGTACAGTACCACAAATATATTTTCTCTACCTTATGAGTTTCTTTTCTGGAGCCCAAGCCCAGTGTAGAACCCAACACAGACCTTGAACTCACAACTCTGAAATCAAGACCTGAGCTGAGATCAAGAGTCAGACATTTAAACAACTGAGCCACCCAGGCATCCCTCTCTACCTTATGATTTTTTTTAAAAACATTTTCTTTTCTCTAGCTTATTTTATTGTTAAGTATATAGTACATAACACATATAACATAGAAAAATATGTTAATCAACTGTTTATGTTATCAGTAAGCTTTCCAGTTAAAATCGGGTATCAGTAATTAAGTTCTGAGGGAATCAAACGTTATAGACAGAGAGGTACTTGGCTGGTTCAGTCAGCAAGGCACAGGACTCTTGATCTTGGGGCTGGGAGTCTAAGCCCCATTTTGGGTAAAAATATTACTTAATAAATAGATAAAATTTTTTAAAAATTTTAATGTTTACTTATTTTTGAGAGAGAGAGACAGTGTATGAGCAAGGGAGGGGCAGAGAGAGAAGGAAACACAGAATCTGAAGCAGGCTTCAGGCTCTGAGTTGTCAGCACAGAGCAGGAGGCAGGGCTCAAACTCACAAACAGCAAGATCACGATCTGAGCCTAAGTTGGAAGCTTAACCAACTGATCCCCCATGCGCCTCTAAAATTTTTAAAAAGTTCAGGCAGATTTGCCGGGGGTGGGGGGAGGCAGGGGTGAATGCCCCTAACCCCCATATTGTTCAAGAGCCAACCATATATACATACGGTAAAAATGAATTTATAAATTACAGTTAAGAGACTAACAACAATAATAATAGAACAATTATAGCACTATACTGCAATAAAAATTAATGTGGTCTCTCAAAGTATCTCACAGTACTATATTCACCCTTCTTGTGTTGACATGAAATGATAAAATGCCTATGTGATGAGATGAAAGGAGGTGAAGAACCTTGCAATTGTGACTTAGGGTTATGCTACTGACCTTCCAACAATACAACAGGAGGAGGATCATCTACTTCCGGAAGGACCATGGTTGACTGTGGGTAACTGAAACCACAGAAAGAAAACCACAGATTTTTTTTGGTGGAGGGGGAGGGAGATGGGGAGATTACTGTATTGGTTTACAATTCCCTCCTACTATACTCAACTTTTAAGGAAATCTTTTTTTTTTTTTAATGTTTTTTTTTTTATTTATTTCTAGGAGAGAGAGAGACAGCGTGAGCAGGGGAGGGTCAGAGAGAGAGGGAGTCACAGACGGAAACAGGCTCCAGGCTCTGAGCTGGCAGTCAGCACAGAGCCCGACGCGGGGCTCGAACCCACGAACCGCGAGATCATGACCTAAGCGCAAGTCGGACGCTTAACCGACTAAGCCACCCAGGCGCCCCTAAGGAAATCTTCTTTACAAGTCACATCTGGAGGGGCACCGGGCAGGCTGATTGAGTAGAGCATGTAATTCTTAAACTCAGGGTTAAAAATCTGAGCCCCATGTTAGGCTTTTAAAAAATCTTTAAAAGTCACAACCTGGTCTCAGCTGTGCTGGGTGGAATTAAGCAAAGATTCTATCTCTACATCAGGCTTACAGGGCCAAGTAGGAGCCCTACCAAGACTGGCAGGACAATAGCAGAGATAATCAGAAAAAACCTTTCCCATGAAAGAAAAGTACATTTCTAGGAGGAGAGAGAGTCAGAGCTGTGAGGCAACTTGCCTGTTGCCACAGAACAGACTCTGAACAGCACTTATCTTGGGGAACTGAAATATTATTAAGGGAGCAAAACTGTTACCATACAGATGAACAGATTTTCATTTGTGAATAAAATGAATAGGTGAAAGGAAACAGTAGAGAAAGGAAGAGTTTTTAAAGGAATGGAAAGTAAGAAAACAAAGTAAGCAAAATAAGTACCATAACCAGGCTGCTGGCAATAGAAATTAACGTTTTAAAAATCACATCTGAGGTAATCTCAGTAAGTCTCACCAGCTAAAAGTAGATTGATAAGGGAAAGAGAAAAAAAATGACTCAGATTTCTAACTAAGGTGATTAGAAGACAGTAACTAAGAGAATACAGAAAGAACAACAGGTAGGGAAGGAATGGGGCACTATTTGTGAGAGCAAGTACTTACAAGGGGAATAAAGAGTCCATTTTAGGGACACCAAACTAGCAATATTTTTTTTTTAAGTGTTTTTTTTTCAATGTTTTATTTATTTCTAGGAGAGAGAAAGAGAGACAGTGTGAGCAGAGGAGGGTCAGAGAGAGAGGGAGTCACAGACTGAAACAGGCTCCAGGCTCCAAGCTGGCAGTCAGCACAGAGCCCGACGCGGGGCTCGAACCCACGAACCACGAGATCATGACCTAAGCAAAAGTCGGACATTCAACCGACTAAGCCACCCAGGCGCCCCACCAAACTAGCAATATTTGGTAGCAAAATACAAGTCAAAGCATACATCTAAAAACACAGATTTTGAGTTTTAGACACACACACTCGCGCAAAGAAGCACAAGGGAAATCACATAAAGTATATAATGGGTAGTGGTTAAAACTACTGTAGGTTATTACCCAAGAAAAACAGAGACCAAGGAAACATTTATTTGGCATGCAGAAAGAGTCAAAGATGACTGAAAAGAAACAATTAAGAAAACAACCGCGAGAGTTCACCTTATAAGTAAAGAAGTTTCAAGGAGGGAATGGGCAATAGGGTCAGATGTGTAAGAGATCAAGTAAGAAAAGCTCTGGAAAGCATCCATCAGACTTGGTAATTATTAGGTTATTTCAGTGATCTTGAAGAGAATTTCAGTGGAAAAACAGATAGAAAAGCCAGATGTGGGTTGAGGAGTAAATGTGAATAACACAAGCGATAGTCTCAAAAAGATTCTAAATTCAAAAAGCTTATCTCAGTTCAGACTATAGTCTGTAACTACCATTTCCTAAGAAAAAGGTACCAGGGCTTCCTGGGAGTTAATTCCAAGTATGAGACAGTAAATAATGTATAGCATGAGCCCAGGGATATCTTTTGGGCCAAAAAGGGAAGAAACTTACAAGTACTACTGATGTTAAGTCAAAAGGATGCAGAAAAGGGGCACCTGTAAGGGGTAGCTCATTAAGTTAAGCGTTGGGCTCTTGATTTCGGCTCAGATCATGATGCTCACAATCTGTGAATTCAAGGCACACACTCTTTCTCCCTCTCTCTCTCTGCCCTTCCCCACTCACTTGTTCACACGCGCTCTCTCAAACTAAATACATAAACTAAAAAAAAAAAGGATACAGATGTCTAAGTATTTTATTTTTATTCTTTTCAATGCTAATGTAAGCAAAATAATATTCTTGATTTCCTTTCAACATTATTCATTGATAGTATGTAGAAATACAACTAACTTCTGGGTGATTTTTTTATTCTGAACTCTGCTGAACCTGTTACTACCTATCACAGGGTTTGGGGTTTTCTTGGTGGATTTGTAAGGGTTTTCTATACAATGATATCATCTGATAATAAGAGATAATTTTACCTTTTTTTCTGATTTGGATGCTTTTTCTTTCTTGTCTTAGTGCTCTGGCTAAAACTTTAATACACTTTAGAAGTACCAAAAGAGGGCATCCTTATCTTATTCCTGATCTTCGCGGAAAGCCTTGTAGTCTTTCCCATCAAATATGATGTCATATAGCTTTTATTACATTAAGGGAGTTCCCTCCTATTCCTAATTTATTTTTTTTTCTTTTTTTTTTCCTATTCCTAATTTATTAAGTGCTTTTATAATGAAAGTCTGATGGAGTTTTTCAAATGTTTTTTTCTCCATGAAAGATGATATGTAGGCTTTTTTCTTTCATTCTATTAATATGGTGTATTACACTGATATCAGGAAAAACTTCACCAAGGATGTACAAGACTTGTACCCTGAGGAGACTTGTACAAAACACTGCTAAAAGAAATTTTAAAGGATAGGGGCACCTGGTTGGCTCAGTCAGTAGAACATAAACTCTTGGTCTCAGGGTTGCTGAGTTCGTACCCCACATTGGGGATAGAGTTTACTTAATAAAAAAAAAATTTTAAATGACAAAGATAAAAGACACTGCATTCATTGATTGGAAGACTTAACAGAATTAGGATGACAATACTACCCAAGAGATTTACAAATTCAATTCAATCCCTGCCAAAATCCAAATGCCATTTTTTGTAGAAATAGAAAAAATTCAGGGTGCTTGTGTGGCTCAGTCAGTTAAGCATCCAACTTCAGCTCAGGTCATGATCTCGTGGTTTGTGGGTTCAAGCCCCACATCAGGCTCTGTGCTGACAGCTCAGAGCCTGAAGCCAACAGATTTTGAGTCTCCCTCTCTCTGCCCCTCCTCCAGTCACACTTGGTCTCTCTCTTTCTCAAAATTAAACACTAAAAAAAATTTAATAGAAAAAAATTCCTAAATTTCATATGGAATTTTAAGGAATGCCAAATAGCCAAAAAACCAAAAAACCATTTTTTTTTAAGTTTATTTATTTACCTAGGGGTAGGGAAGGAGCAGAGAGAGAGGGAGCGAATCCCAAACAGATTCAGCTCTGTCAGCACAGAACCCGACATGGGGCTCAAACTCAAACTGCAAAATCATTACCTGAGCCAAAATCAAGAATTGGACACTTAACTGAGACACACAGGTGTCCCAAAACAATGTTGAAATGTAAAAACAAAGTTAGAGGACTCATACTTTCCAATTTCAAACTTCTACAAAGCTACAGTAATCAAAACAGTGCAGTACTGGCATAAGGTGACATAGAGACCAACAGAACAAAACTGAGAATCCAGAAATTAGCCCTTACATATATGGTTGTTTATGGACTGAATATGTGTGTCCCAAAAACAAATACTTTGAAGACTGAAACACCAACATTATGATATTTAAGATGGGACCTTTGGCAGGTAACTAGGATTAGAGGAGGTCACGAGGGTAGGGCTCTCATGATGAGATCAGTGCCCTTCTAAAAAGAGACACCACCGGGAGCTTGCTCACTCTCTGTCTCAGAACACACACAGATCATGGGGACACAAAGCAATGATGGCAGCTGCCAACAAGCCAAGTGAAGAGGCTTCAGAATGAAATCTACCTTGCCAGCTCTTTATCTTAGACGTCCCACCCTCCAGAACTGTGAGAAATAAATTTCTGTGGTTTAAATAACCCAAACTATGGTACTTTGTTACAGCAACTCAAACTGATTAATACAAAGGCCAAAAGATTTTTGACAAGAGTGCCAAGATCATTCAATGTGAAAAGAACAGACTTCAAATATGGTGCTGGAAAAACTGGATATCCACATGCAAAAGAACAAAACTGTACACAAACCTTATGCCACAAGCAAAAACTAACTTAAAATGAATTAAAGACCTAAATTAAAGAGGTAAACTAGGGGTGCCTGGGTGGCTTAGTCGATTAAGCATCTGACTCTTGATTTTGGCTCAGGTCCTATTCTCATTGTAATGAGATAGAACCCTCCATCAGTCTCTGCGTTGAGCAAGGAGCCTGCTTGGATTCTCTCTCTCCTCTCTCTCTCTGCCCCTCCCATGCTCAAGCTCTCTCTCTCTCTCAAAAATAAATGTTAAAAAAAAATGGACTCTATTTAAAAAAGGGAGAGAAACTATAACTCTTCAAAGAAAACATATGGGAAAAACTAAATGATCTTAGATTTGGCAATTCTTGTGATTTCTTAAATATCACAACAAAGGCACAAGCTACAAGAGGAAGACATAAATTAGACCTCATCAAACCTGACAACTTTTGTGGATCAAGGGACACTATCAAGAATGAAAACTCCCAGAATAAGAGAATGTATTTGTAAATCACATATCTGATCAGAGTTTAACAACCAGAATATATGAAGAATTCCTACAACTAAACAACAACAAAACTACCCAATTAAAAATGGGTTACGGATTTAAATACACATTTCTCCAAGGAAAATATACAAATGGCCAATAAACACAAGAACAGATACTCAACATTATTAGTCATTAAAAAACATATAAATCAAAGAGCACCTAGGTTGCTCAGTCAGTTAAGCATCTGACTATTGTTTTTAGCTCAGGACATGATCTCATGGTTGTGAGATGGAGCCCCACTTCATGTCAGGCTCTGCACTGGGCATGGAGCCTGCTTAAGATTCTCTCTCTTCCTCTTACTCTACCGCTCCCATACTCTCACCCTCTCTCTCAAAAAAATTTCAAATCCAAACCACAATAAGATACTGCTTCACATCCACTAGGACAGCTTTCCAAAAAGAAGAAAAGAAGGAGGAGAAGAAGGAGAAGGAGAAAAAGAAGGGGGAAAAGAAGAACAGAACAAATATCGGAAAGGATAGGAGAAATCAGAACCCTCTTGCATTACTAGCACACCTCTGTGGAAACATTCGGTGATTCCTCAATAAGATAAAACATAAAATTTCTATTTGTCCCAACAAATCCACTTCTAGGCATATCCCCAAAAGAAGTGAAAACAGAGACTCAAAAAAATACTTGTAAAGCACAATTTATAGCAGCATTTTGCACGACAGCCAAAAAACAAAATTTTGTGTCCATCAACAGATGGACAAATGTGTCATATACATACAATAAGATTTTTATTCAGCCATAAAATAGAACAAAGTTCTGATATATTATGCTAAATGAAATAAGCCAGACACCAAAGATCAAATACTGCATGATTCCACTTACATGAAATATCCAGAATAGGTATATTCACTGAGATATTAAGTAAATTAAAGCATAACAGAGGCTGGAGGGAACTGCAATGGGGAGTTATTCCTTAATGTGTACACACTTTCTGTCTGGGATGAAAAAGACAGTGGTAATAGTTGCACAACACTATTAATACATACTTAATGCCATTGAAGTATACACTTCTAATAAAAATTTAAAGGAATTTTTAATATAATTTTCTTAAAAGCACTGGAGTGCAAACCTTAAAGACCTTGCTGTAGGCTGAACTGTGGCCCCCCCAGATATTCAGAATGTGATCTTAACCTTAGCAGATATAATTAATGTAAGGATCTTGAAATGAAATGACCCTGGATTAGGGTGGGCCAAATCCAATGAAGACTGTGCTCAGGAGAAACAGAACATAGAAAGAAGACTGTATGAAGGCAAAAATAAAGAGTGGAGTTAAGGGGTGCCTGAATGGCTCAATCAGTTGAGAGTCCAACTTCGGCTCAGGTGATGATCTCATGATTTGTGAGTTCAAGCCCCACTTCGGGCTCTGCACTGATGCCTAGAGCCTGTTTCTGATTCTGTGTCTCCCTCTCTCCGCCCCTCCCCTGATCATGATCTGTGTCTCTGTCACAAAAATAAACATTTTTAAAAGTTAAAAAAAAAAAGGGGGGGTGGAGTTAATGCTGCCACAAATTAAGGACCACCTAAGGCCACCAGAAGCGGGAAGAGACATAGAAGTTCTTCTCTAGAGCCTTCAAAGAGAGGATAGTCCTGTTGACCCCTTGATCTTAGACTTCCAGCCTCCAGAACTGTAAGAGAATAAATTTCTGCTGTTTTAAGCCACCATGTTTGTGGTGATTTCTTATAGCAAACCTAGGAAACTAATATATATTTTAGCATACCAAAGTGGTATGTTGTTGTGATAAATACCTAAAAATGTGCAAGTAGTTTTGAAATTAAACAATGAAGAGATTGGGGATGAATTTTAAGAAGCATGATAGAAAAAAAAAATCTAGATTACCTTTAAGAGATGGTTGGTACAGGGGCACCTGGGTGGCTCAGTTGGTTAAGCATCCAACTTCATCTCAGGTCATGATCTCACGGTTTGTGAGTTCCAGCCCTGCATCGGACTCAGTGCTGACAGTCAGAGCCCGAAGCCTGCTTCAGATTCTGTCTCCCTAGCTCTCTGTGCCTCCCCTGCTCATGTTCTGTCTCTCTCTCTCTGTCTCTCAAAAATAAATAAATGTAAAAACATAAAACAAATAAAAAAAAGACATGGTTAGTACAAACATGGATACTAAAGGAAGTTCTATCAAAACCACAATGAAATACCACCTCACACCTGTCAGAATGGCTAACATTAACAACTCAGGCAACAACAGATGTTGGCAAAGATGCGGAGAAAGACGATCTCCTTTGCACTGCTGGTGGGAATGCAAACTGGTGCAGCCACTCTGGAAAACAGTATAGAGGTTCCTCAAAAAATTAAAAATAGAACTACCCTATGACCCAGCAATTGCACTATTAGGTATTTATCCAAGGGATACAGGTGTGCTGTTTCGAAGGGGCACATGCACCCCAATGTTTATAGCAGCACTATCGACAATAGCCAAAGTATGGAAAGAGCCCAAATGTCCATCAACTGATGAATGGATAAAAAAGATGTGGTATACATATACAATAGAGTATTATATTACTTGGCAATGAAAAGGAATGAAATTTTACCATTTGCAACTATGTGGATGGAACTAGAGAGTATTATGCTGAGTGAAATTAGTCATCCAGAGAAAGACGGTATCATATGACTTCACTCATATGAGGAATTTAAGATACAAAACAGATGAACATAAGGGAAGGGATGATAAAATAATATAAAAGCAAGGAGGGGAACAAAACATAAGAAACTTTTTTTTTTTATGTCTTATTTAATTTTGAGAGAGAGATGAGAGTGAGAGAAGGAGTGGCAGAGAGAGGGAGACACAGAATCCGAAGCAGGCTCCAGGCTCTGATCTGTCAACACAAAGCTCAACCCGACGGACTGTGAGATCATGACCTGAGCCGAAGACAGACACTTAACCAACTGAGCCACCCAGGCTCCCCCGTAAGAGACTCAAGTACAGAGAACAAACAGAGGGTTGCAGAGGAGTTGTGGGTGGGGGGATGGTCTAAATGGGTAAGGGGCATTAAGGAATCTACTCCTGCAATCTTTGTTCCACTATATGCTAACTAACTTGAGTGTAAATTAAACAATAAATAAATTATAAAAAATAAAAATAAAATAAAGGCAGTTCTGGTGAAGGTTCAGAAGGAATTGAGGAACGGAGAAGAGAAAGCTTATAACATCTTAAAGGAAATGTATACCATAAACAAAATGTTGGGAAAAATATGAATGTTCAAGGTGCTTCTGATGAGATCTCAGAGGAAAATGAAGAATATGTTACTGGAAACTAGAAGGTGATCTTTGTTATAAAATAGCAGAAACCTTGACTTCCTACTGCATAGGAAGCAGAACTTGGAAGCGATGGACTTATTTACCAAGGAGATTTCTAAGCAAAGTGTTGAAAGTGCACCCTGGTTCCTTCTTGCTGCTTAGAGTAAAAAGTAAGAGGAAAGAGATAAACTGAGGAAATATTAAGCAAAAAGCAAATAATTCCTGATGATCTGAGAGGTTCTCAGCACATCCAGATGAAAGAGGATGCTAAAATTAGAAAATTCAGTATTATAAAAATGCGCTCTCTAAAGAAAGTGCCAAGGTTATGGCTGGACAACTACGTGCTGAAGATATCAGATATATGACTCAAGGGTCCAATCTATCACTTCAGTTTAAGTCAGAAATACAAATGGGGTTATCCAAGACCTGTGAAGAACCTTCTTGTCCAACTGTGTGGATCCCATTTACATACAGAGAAGACTCACCAAGTTTGTGAACGTATTATACCAACAAAAACACTGCCAGCCTATACTTCAAAGAACAGAAACTAGATAACAATTTTAAAAATCTGTCTGACTTCTGGAATTCTATGGGCAGGAAAAGGCTAATAAAGCTACTCATGTGTGAACTTGTGCTACCCTTCAAGAAAAAGAAAGGTACAAAGAAGTGGAAGCCACAGAAGTAGGCCCAAAGCAGGAGTCTATAGTTTCTCCATAAACCCAGAGGGCAGAGCATCAAGCCACAGAGAATATTCTCAGGCCTTGAATCTAATAAAATTGGTTCTGTTGGGTTTTGAACTTGACTGGGACCAATGATCCCTTTATTCCTTCCATTTCCTTCCTTTTGGAATGGAAATGTCTACCCTATGTCTGTCCCACAATTGCATGTTAGAGGCAGAACATTTGTTTTCTGGTTTCGCAGGACCACAGATAAAGAGGAATTTTACCCCAGATGGAATCACATTCATACCTCATGCACATGATTTAAATGCTGAGATTGGCTGGTTTGAGCTAATGATGTTTAGAAGAGATTTAAGGCTTAAGAATTCATGCTGTAATGGGCTGAGACTTTAGGGAATGTTGGGATAGGAATGAATGTATTTTGTATGTGGGATAGATAAGTCTGAAAGACAAGAGGGCAGACTGTAATGACTTGAATTGTGGCCCCTAAAATATATGTGCACCCAGAACCTCAGAATGTGAGCAGAACAGGTTTTTGCAGATGTAAATATGGTAAAGATCTTGAGATAAGATCATCTTGGGTTAGGATGGACCTTAAATCTAATGAAGAGTATCCTGAGAACAGACAGCACACACAGAGAATGCCATGTGAAGAGGGAGGTAGACTGGAGTTATGCTGCCACAAATCAAGGAACACAAATGAATCTACCAGAAGCTTCTAGAATCCTTCCAAAAGCTGGAAGAAGTGAGAAAGGAGTCTTCCCTAGAGTCTTCAAAGAGAACATGGCCTTGCTGACAACCTGACTTCAGACATGTAGCCTCCAGAACTGAGAGAGAACAATTTTCTGCCATTTTAAGCCACCAAGTTAGTAGTAATTTGTTATGGCAGCCTCAGTATACTATTACAAATAGCCATTAATAAAATATATGCCAAATTTAAACACCAAAAAGAATACTGACCACAGTAAATTTAAATATATCAAATATATTAAAATCCGTGTGTTCATAATGACATTACCTCCCAAATCTCACCTTTAGGATTTGTTATGACATCAATTCATTCTTCTGAAAGTTGGTAAATAAAGGGAAAAAATAAGCATTTACTCTGTGCTTTTCCTGTACAAATATTACACGGTAAGCAAATAATTGATGAAGGAATTCTTTATGGAAAAATTCCAGTGAAAAAATACAGCAGAAATTATTTTTTTAAAAAATCACTCCTCAAAGGAAATCATGGATCTAGGCAACAAGCATCTATGGCTGATAAATTCATTAGGTGAAAGGTTAAGAAGCTGTAATGTTTGGACTCCATTGACAGAATGTAAGTTGATCAATATCAGTATCACTAAAGTGTGACAATCATTTAGATGCCTCCAAGAATGATGCAATCATCTAACAGGGTGATTATATATCCTAATTTGTCCAGGATACTCCCAGTTTATGGCTATTGTCCCACTATAATTATTATACAGCACACTCTTTCATTCTAAAACCTTATTGGGAATAAATTACATAATTACTCACAATTACTCTATGAATTTTTCTTTCCAAAAAAGCTGAATCTAAATCTAATATAAGGCTCTACCAATTCAAGTTCTCAATCCTGGCTACACACTGAATCACTTGGGAAATTTTTTAAAATATTAATGCCTAGAATCCACCCACAAATTCTGATCTAATTCATCTGATATGTAACCTAAGAATCAGAATATTTAAAACTTCTCCAGGTAATTCTCAAGTTTCAGCCAAAGTTGAGAACCACTGCTCTATATGTAACTACTAATTTGTGGGAAATATGAAGGGTAATTGAACATGTTAAGACACCACAAGAATTCAAGCAGCCAAATCCAGAATGTGGGAAATTCTCCTGAACAAATGACGTAGTTTTTACAACAAAGAAACAGCATGGGGAAAAGTTCAGGGTACATATAGTAGGGAGGAAGATGGTTGAAATTAAGACAAATTTAAGAGGCAGATAAACCAAATAAAACGGTAAATCTTATTTGGCTGGTGATTTGAAAACAAGCCAAATGTAAGAAAACATTTAGAGAATCAAAGAAATCTGAACACAGACTGGATCAAGGAACTCTTAACTTTACTAGGTGTACTGGTACTAAAGTTGTTTTGTTTTTAATTCTTATTAGATATACATACATAAGTATGTATAGATTAAATGATGTGATTCCTGAGATTTCTTTAAAATTATTTCAACCAGGGCTCTGTCAGTTAAGCATCTGACTCTTAATTTCAGTTCAGGTCATGATCTCACAGTTCACAGGTTTAAGCCCCACATAGGGTTCTGCACTGACAGTGCAGAGCCTGCTGGGGATTCTCTCTCTACCCTCTCTCTCAAAATGAATAAACTTGACAAATTAAAAACTTAAAAAACTTTAATTAATTATTTCAAGAAAAAAAGAGGCGGGGCACCTGGGTGGCTCAATTGGTTGAGCATCCGACTTCAGCTCAGGTTATGATCTCATGGTTCATGAGATCCTCTGTTCCCCTCTCTGCCCTTCCACCATTTATGCTTTCTCTTTCTCTCTCAAAAATAAACATTAAAAAAAAGTTGGATATACACAAATAACAAAATGTTGGTAACTGTTTAGTTGTCAAAGCTGGGTA
Source organism: Proteles cristata cristata (assembly GCA_017311185.1). NCBI lineage: Eukaryota > Metazoa > Chordata > Mammalia > Carnivora > Hyaenidae > Proteles > Proteles cristata. The sequence goes on along the minus strand of JAESUZ010003902.1, from coordinate 26,663 downwards.
ACAGGAATATGGGGTTTCATTGTACCAATCTATATTTTATATTCTATATTAATATCAAATTATGAAACAGAATAAAAGGGGTTTTTTACATTTTTGGCTGTAAATGTACAGTATGCATGTGAGGGCATACATATATATGTATATATACATACACACATAAAACTTAAAAAATTTCAAGACAGCATGTTGGGAGATGTAAACAAAGATAAACACATGATCCTTGGCCTCCAAGAGTAGTGACTAGTCCATGTTCAATAGAAATGGGTTACTCAGGTATTATCTTTGGTCAAGTGAAGGTAGATAACTTAAGCCTCTAAGAGGCTAGAAAAATGATAAGAATGAGATTAAAATAGCATTATACATATTCCCTAAGTATAAATGGGTGTAGGTGTCATTATCCCAATATTGCTAATTACCAGAGACTGTACCGTAACCTGGCTTTGAGAAGCCCATGCTCTATTAGGTTGAGCCATATGAAAATGCATTTTTGGCTCTTTGAGGAAGACATGGTCACAGCTACAGCAGAGATCTGGGCACCCTGCTCCTGTACCTGACTCACCACTGCTCACTTTTGCCCAGAAACAAGTCAGTCAGGAAGCCACACCACAGCCATGGCTTTTAAAGACACAAAGAAGACACACATGGAACCAGAGGTGGCAATTCACTGAATTAGAATTACTCTAACCAGCCGCAATGTAAAATCTTTGGAGAAGGTATGTGCTGACTTGATCAGAGATGCAAAGGAAAAGAATCTCAAGGTGAAAGGACAAGTTTGGATGCCTACCAAGACTGAGAATCACTACAAGAAAAACTCCTTGTAGTGAAGGTTCTAAGACTTACATCTGTTTTCAGATGAGGATCCACAAGTGACTCACTGATTTGCACAGTCCTTCTGAGATTGTTAGAGCAGATTACTTCCATCAATTTTAAGCCAGGAGGTGGGGTTGAAGTCACCATTGCAGATGCTTAAATCAACCTTTCTAATAAACTGATTATTGATTGTTTAAAAAAAAAAGAAAATGTGCTTTTGTAAGTCAAATGCTCAAATATTACCAATTTTGTATAGTTCAACCCAATACTATAATGCTCTCCTTTCTCTTTCCTTTGCTGAAATAATTAGTTAACACACAGTAAAATAATCAGAGTATTTAAATGAAATGTTGCTCTTCTTTAAAGAGTGGCTGGTCTAATACAGAATTTAAAAATATCCACTAAAATAAAACATTAAAAAAAATAAAAAATAAGGGGTGCCTGGGTGGCTTAGTCGGTTAAGCGTCCGACTTTCGCTTAGGTCATGATCTCGCGGTTCATGGGTTCAAGTCCCGCGTCGGGCTCTGTGCTGACTGCCAGCTTGGAGCCTGGAGCCTATTTCAGTCTGTGACTCCCTCTCTTTCTGACCCTCTCCTGCTCACGCTGTCTCTCTCTCTCTCCTAGAAATAAATAAAACATTTTTTTAAAAAAATCCACTAAATACCATAGAAATTGCAATTTTACATTTATCTCCTTATATTGTCTTTAGCAAATAAGAAAATCATTCGATATCCAAAGGAAGCACAAACTTTATCTTTAAAATATATCATAGTTTTAAAATATTTAGTGTTTACTTTCTTAAAAATAAACTTGTGAGTTGTGACGATGTTTTAAGATTACCTCAAACTAGAATGTACGTTGATGCTTCCTGAGAAGCAATTTACCCATCAATTTAAATATAATTCAATTGATTTTAATCACCAAAAATTCAACATAATGAATTCGGGACCTAGACCATTATTATATATGTGCATTCTATGTTACACATATTACATATAATTAGTGGACATATTAACTCTTACATGTTGTGATAATAAATTCTAAACTAAACTGTTTATCAAACAGTATAATTTTTCAAGTAGTACTTGATACTGACTTAACTTATTATATTAGGAATCTGAGCAAAAAAAAAAAAAAAAAGGTCCTCTTTGACCCAGTTTCCTCATTTATAAAATGGGACAGTAATAGTGACTACTGTTTATGGAAATGATGAGGACTAGAGGATATATTACATATAAAATAATTAGAATAATGATTAGAATTTAAAGGTTTATAAATATCAAGTATCACCTTATTTATAGAAACCTCCGCTAATTATAAGATGGGCACTGTGAAAAGAATTCACTAGATTGGTCTCTTCAAATGTTCTCTATACAAAGCCAATGCATTCTTCAAACAGATGCTTTGCATTCTGGACACATGAACTGCAAATATTTTTAATAATATGTACCACCATGCTTTTTTTCCTCTTAATGTTTATTTTTTTTAAATGTTTTTTATTTATTTCAGAGAGAGAGAGAGAGAGACAGTATGAGCAGGGGAGGGTCAGAGAGAAAGGGAGACACAGAATCTGAACCAGGCTCCAGGCTCTGAGCTAGCTGTCAGCAGAGCCTGACACGGGGCTCGAACCCACGAACCATGAGATCATGACCTGAGCCGAAGTCGGATGCTTAACCGACTGAGCCACCCAGGCGCCCCACTTAATGTTTATTTTTGACAAAGAGAGCAAGCAAGCAAGTGCAAGCGGGCAAGCGGCAGAGATAGAGGGAGACAGAGGATCCAAAGCAGGCTCCGCACTAAGAGAAGAGAGCCCAACATGAGGCTCCAACCCAAAATATGGGAGTTCATGACTTGAGCCCAAGTTGGACACTGAACTGACATCATGCTTTTAAGTAACACATTTAGCAAAAAGACAAAAGATAAAAAGTTCATCAAGAAACTAAGAAGGATCAATCTTTTGCAATTATTTTATTATAAAATATTAAAATAAGAAATCCAAAACTTCTCCATAATCCCATCATGTGATAAAAATCAATGTTTTCATTTGTTCATGTTATTTTCTATTCCTTGTCTACATGCATGTTCAATGTTTACATATTTACAATAATATGGATAACATTTTATAGTCTACATTTTCACTTAATATTATGCCATGAGTATTTTTCCATTTTGCAAAAATCTTCCTTATTCTCCCTTTCCTTTCTTATCTGAACCTTGAAGGTAATCAACGGTAACAAGTGACCTGTAATGAATCCTCCACAACTTTCTCCAGGCTCATACATATACACACATATATGTGGGGAGGGGAAAATGGTCAGTTTTTACAAAAATTGAAGCAAACTACTTCTACATATGCTTATCTTTCTTTTAAGTATACCAAATATATATGCCTCCAATTTAATATACAGAGAAGTTAAAAACACATACAACTTACTAAACCACTTAATAACACATATATTTACAAAAATCATTCTTCTGTATGTAAGCTTTGAAAAGATATAGAGATTTCACAAAAAAATATGGCCACCAGATTTAGACTGCTTGCTTCGTAAGTTTATTATAATAGCCACACATAAAATAATTTCACTATTTACGACAATCCTACCTAGTGACTTTTAAGACTTATTTTAGAAAATAAAAAGTATACAACCTTAAAAAATTCATAAACATTATGTTAAAAACATCCTATCTTTAAAATGAGAGTGTATGTGTGTATAATACTGGCCTTCATACGAACTTGTTCTTAGCACAGATGATAGATGTAGTGCTGACACACCCACATACTCAGCTTCCCCATGTTCACAAATTGAGAGATTAGCATTCCAAAATAGTCAGAATACAATCAAATCAACCTTATCTAATGAATACCTATTGTTCTAACTGCCCCCAAGGATAAAAGATACCAGGCAAGCCTACATAAAACTTAAGGTTGTTTACATTCTCCCATCTAACCAAAATCCAGAACAATCAGAAGATCCCTAAATCTGGATCCATAGGAGAGAATTTTTGAGTATAAAGGATGGTATAAAAGACTTACAAAAGCTCCCAAAATTACAGAACAAATAACTTCGTACCCAAGCTATACACCCTCTACTGTAACAACTGAACTTTCTCACCAAACACCAAATCTTTTGAGTTCTATATATGGAAGTCTTAGGTACTGGAGATGTAAAATGCAGTAAAATGAGCCCTACTCTAAAGGAGTTCACAATTTAGAAGGAGAGCCAGAATATATTATTCTAGATGATCATAAATACCATAGTATAATGCATAGCATAAGGTACAGTAACTAGCATAGGTGCTCAACAACTTGTGACTTATGATTGTAAAGGTCAAAGCAGTTAAGTATCATAAATACAATACCATGTCATCAATGCAATTTCAGATGAAATAACCTAAATTTATTAACTAGGCCTGTGCAATTTTTTTTAGCTACCTCAAAGCAAACAACCAATTTACAAAGATCTTGTACTTTTGCACATAGTCCGCACTAACCTGTTTAGAATACACATATGGAATCCACATGGAGTTTAGCACACATCAAAAACTGAGTGGAAAAAAAAGCACATACATCATGTGTACAGTTCAGGATAACCCTACTGAACATTCTAACCAAATATCAAAAACAAAATGGAGGAGCACCTAGCCGGTTCAGTCGGTACAGCATGTCATGAATTTGAGCCCTACACTGGGTGTACAGATTACTTTAAAAAAACAAATTAAATTAAATAATAAAATAACTTTAAAATGGATGATAGAGTCTGAAAGACAATGAATGCAAGCTTCCTCCACAATGAAATTAGTAAAATAATGGTAAAACCTGTAGAAGCGCTCCATATTTTACACGATAGTAAAAAATAATTTAGATTACCATCAGTGCAGCACCATTTAAGTGTATCAGAAGAGCAATAAGTGTTTAAAATCCAGCTGCAATTGTTACCAAAGTGCACATTTTCTAGAACACTCCATCTTATAAGGTGAATGACAATAGCATTAGTAGCAACTGGATTCAGCAATCTCCTTGAATGAACATTACACAACTAATTTATCTTATATATTTTAATGGTGGATCACATGCCATCTGCCTTCACTCAAATATAATGAGGACTGAGTTTAAAACTGACAGCTGGAAGAGTCATTTATAATTTCAAAACACATGCATTCTATACCCAATATTTTTATGAAATGAACTATTTGGTACACTATCATCATACAGCTTAACTTGTTCTAGCTATGACTAATTATTGCATAAGAAGATCTAAGCTTTTATAAACGATAGACTGTCAACATTAAATTTTAATTACTCCAAATCTTAAAATGAAATGCATTAAAATAACTGATATATGGATAAAGGGCTAAACAGATGAATAAATTATGTGATAAAACCTGCAAAATGTCAGTAGAACAATCTAAGTAGTGGGTATATGAATGCTACCTGTAAATGTTTTGCAATTTTGCTGCATAGTTGAAAACATTTCCTAATAAATTGCTGGGAAAAAACTACTTGACACTTAGGTTATTTATAACTTAAGCTTTTAAGGAGAGAAACATAGATTGGCAACCCACACAAGCACTGTAGTTGGCACAAACCTGAATTCACATCCCAACTCAACCTCTTAAACAGCTATCTGATCTTAATTACTTAACCTCTCTAGCCTTTATTTCCTCACCTGCAAAGTGGGTTTTACATACTTAGTAGAAAGTTAAATTCTTCCTATAAAGCACAATGCCAGACACATAGTAAGCACTCAAATGACTAGCCCTAATATCATCATGAGTTTGCTAACTCTATGCTAAATCAAAAAAGGCACTATCCATAAAAGTCAAGTAGTAATTTTTTACGTAGTTGGCTTAACACTCATTTGATCATTTTGTGACCATTCCCAAAAGCAAGATTCCTAATAGGAAACTTACTGCTCAACAGGCTAAGAGGGGGGAGGAAGTTAAAAAAAAAAATTCTGAAAAATATTGCTCAATCGATAGTATTGTTCTCCGTCTGAAAAAAAAATCATTCAGAATAAGAAAAGTTTGAAGACAAACTTAAAAAGGCACTCAACAACTCCTATGTAGAACTGGCTTCACCTCTGCAGGTTGGTTGGGCACACTCTTGTTATGACAAAACTTGTCATACTCTTCCATGTTCCTAATTGTTGGTAAAGAGGCTAGACTAGTACATGGCATTTGGAGTTGCCAAAATCTTTCTCCTAAATCAAGACATGCCAACGACCCCACTTCTTCACAGGTAAGAGCACCACCTCCACCTCGGTCTCGATAACGGTTATGGGGGGGAGGGGAAAAGAGGCAGGAACATGAATTCGCGATGGTGTTACTGAAGAACCCTCCAGGTTATTCCTCTTGAGACCCGTCCACGACTTATTCCCGCCACCACCACCCCCACCTGACCTCTCCCCAGTTAAACTTCCACACTCTGATTTACTAAAGATGCACTTAACAATCTGACACCTTCCCTCCCCTGGCCCAGATAACCCACCCCCAGTGCAGGAAAAATTTTAAAAAGCAAACAACCCCCGCCCCTCCCCCTCCTAACCAGCTGCAAATCTTTGTCCCACCTGCCGAAGGACCACTCTCCAGCGCGCTCCAGAGCCAAGGTTGCCTCAGTCCTGCCCGCAACCTCTCTCCAACCGGGCCTCCGCGACCCCTCCACGAGCCTGCGCTTGGCCCATTCCCGGCCCCGGGACGCGGCTCCCGCCCCGCCCCCCGCCACCCGCCGCCCGAGTTCTGCCTCACCTCACCTACCCTCTTTCGGGGGCCGGACTCCACCTCTCTCTCCGCCATGTTGGGCCCCGCTCGGAACCGCTGCGGCTCCCGGCGCGGTGGCGGCGGAACCTCTCGGGCCCCCGGCCCCCGCCCACACTGCAGGCACGGCCGCCTCGCGGCAGCTTCCCCGGACCCTACCGGGCCCGGCGCTGAGAGTGGGGAGGGGGCGGATGCCGCGCGCCGGGTCTGAAAACCTGAGATCCCACGGGTGCGCGCGTGGGCGGTAGGGCCTGCCCGGGAAAGGGGGGGCCGGGACTCGGGGGGTTAATGGCCTCCAAGGGGCCCCGTGAGTAGGATTATTTTCTCTCAGAGAAATTCCTCCGCCTGCGGTTTCTTAAAGGGATCACCAAACCAGCCCCTTGCGCGCGCCCCAGATGCGCAGGCGCACCTTAAGCCCCTCCTTCCTTTCCCACCAAGCCCCCGGTCCTGAGCGTGCGCGGTGAGTGGCCAAGGGTAGGCCAAATCCTGCAAGTCTCTTTGCTGCCAGCAGCTGCTCCCACCACTCAACTATGGCCGCTGCCTTAAAGGGACCATGATGCAGTGATGGAGGAGGAATGAAAGAAATTAATGAAGGGACTCTCTGGAGAATTGGGTGAAATGTCAGTGAGGGGTCCAGATCACCATCTTACACGTGACTGCGGAGATGCCATTGTATAGGGGAAATGATGGTGAGCTGAAGTTCTCAGTGGACCTCTGAACATGAAGAATCACAACCAAAGAAGGAACAATCCAGTCATCCCAAGGAGACCCCGCTTTCCTTCCTTTAGACAGTCGGATCTGAAGCACCGGGCAAAGACCTTTAAAGGCCAACTTTGGGGGCCTAACCTCAAAATTAGATGTTATAGTGATTTTGAACCAAACCAACAACTGGAAATAATTTCCCTTAGTAATTTGTCTTTAAAATGTCCAAATCGAGAAGGATCTCAGAAGGCATCGACTCAATACTCCTGATAGTAAAATAGCAGCCTAGTCTAGAAAGTAATTTGCCCCAAGGCACCTAAATGCTGGTGTGAAATTAGAATCAAGTTTTGAATGACAGCCTTCCAGGCTTTTCAATGCACCAAGCTGTCTTCAAAGCAAGAGATAAGTCAGTTTTCATCTAGAAGATAAGAAATGAAAGTTTCATGATGTTTCAAGAATATTGTAATTCTCTGAAGACGGGTGATGATTTGCAGGTATTGTGTGTCCTCATTCACCTCCATTGAAGGAGCTTTGAGAATCTGACTTAAAGGATATTCATCTTCGTTCCAAGCAGAAAACTGGGAAGTAGATTTGGTTCTATCTTGCCCTAAAATGGAAGATGAGGAAGACTGAAGAGAATGGAGGCTTGATTTAGTCCCCTTCATACAGTTCCCTAGCTTCAGGTGGAGAAAAATCGCTCTAATGGAGTTCATAATGATAGCTGAGAGACAATCAGTTGAGAAATACAAAGAAGTTGCCTCCTGAAGGTCATTCCCATCCAGCAAGAAACACTGAAATGCAAATAAGCAATTCCTAAAGTCTTAGGATAGAAGAGATAATTTGTGACTTTTGCATGTCACTTGGTAGCTGTTTTGAAACAAAGAGTTTTCCTAATCTGTCATATTTTGATGAAAACTATCTGTGGAAATGCAAGGAGTATCCATGCTGGTCTTGCTTAAGCCTCTTCGTCTTTAATTTCACTTCTGGGTAGGAAAGAGGAAAAGACAAAAGAATCTATATTTCAGATGGAATTTTTAAAACATGTCAGATCCTTTAGTTTCATGTTTAGGACAAAAGCTAAATCAAAAGAAAAACCAAGAAAAGATAGTTTTAGAGAATTGGGTACAAGAAAGGTCTAGTGGTTTCCACCTGTTTTAGTGGCAATGGAATATTCCCTTCTAATAAAATCTGAGCTTAAAATGGAGTTGCTAAATTTTGAAGTGGAGATGGGGAACCCATAAACCACTCACCCATCCTTCCCCTTTCCTTCTCTCTTCTTTCATGACACCTCACCATTAGAGAAATGTAGCATTTCTCAACACACAGTTAAAGGCCATTTGATTCAGTCTAACACCACATTTTAAAGAATGGAGTCACTGAGGTTCAGACTTATGTGAGATCACACAAATTATTCGTTAAGAGTATCAGGACTGGAACAAGTGTCTTGACCCCAAGACTAGCACTTCTCTCATATTAGATTATCTCTAGAAGTATTGGGAATATGTTGGGTCTTGAACAATAGGCAAGATTTGTGCATTCCAGGTCATGTACAAGCATATCATGAATTTTCAGTGTTATTATCCATACAGGAGAAAGAGAAAAGAGAAGAACAACACTTAGCACTGCAAAGTCAATCATATTATGCTATATTTGCAGAGGGATTTATAGAGGTTAAGTGACCACTACAAGGTCGTTCAGCAGAGAAACCAAGCCAGAATCCAAAGGCTTTTTCTTTCTAGCTTATTCAAATATATCATAAACTAGAGGTTGCAAATTGGTTGCCATGCAGACAAATCTTCTTAGCACCACATATAGCTATGTGATCTTGGTCAAGTTACTTGCTCTATGTATCAGTATCCTCTGTAAAATAGGTTGTTGGGAGAATTAGTTAATATCTCTAAATCTCTTAGAACCCTTTTGGTTCCTAGCACCATAAAAGTATATTATTTTATATATTCCTCATTTTTAAATTATTTAATTATTTGCCAACATTTAAAATGGGATTATGCCATGTACAAATCCAATCTTCTGACTTCTCTAAAAAAAAAAGGTAAAATATAATAGTATAATACTTTACCAAATATCAAACTGATTCACTTTATTTTTTTTAATGTTTTATTTATTTCTGAGAGAGAGAGAGAGAGAGTATGAATAGGGTAGGATTAGAGAGAGGGAGACACAGAATCCGAAACAGTCTCCAGGCTCTGAGCTAGCTGTCAGCACAGAGCCCAACACAGGGCTCAAACCCATGAGCCGTGAGATCATGACCTGAGCCGAGGTCAGCCGCCCAACTGACTGAGCCACCCAGGCACCGCAAGCTGATTCACTTTAACTTTCTTCCTTAAATCATGTTCTATCCTAGACTCTGGCCTGAAGTAGAGCTCTGAGACTTATTTCTCTAATTAGGAGAGAGTAGAATAGGCTTAGTGGAGGGAAAAAGAATTTGCTAAGTTTCCTTAATTTCATTTAACTTATAAAATTTGGCCCATAGTTAAGAACCTCATTTCTCCCCAAACTCCAGAGGAGATGCTCCTTTCATCTAGGACGGCTAAGCCATGAAACTGTGACATGAGATAGTAAAAGAAAAGCCTGGCTCTTAGTTAAAGGGCAGAAGGAAGAAGAAGGAAAAGAGAGGCAGTGATTGAAAGACACACGCCTCTGTCTTTCTACTCTAGCTTTTCCAAATAGAAAGCATTCTTGCTTTGCTTTTGTTTGGGATTCCAGGTAAAGATGATTTGCAGACTGTATTCACACCAACAGGCAAATAGCCACATTACTTTAGTAAAAGTAATGGCCTTGTTTAGTTGGGAAGAGAAAGAAAGCCTGCATTTAGCCCTTTAGGGTGACTTTTAGTTAGGGGTGAATCCAAATTTTGTGGATCTTGAAGCTTAGGTGATGAGGACAGGGAGGAAATATTTAAAGAAATACAACACAAGCTTCCACATACAAAATTAGATACAGGTCTTGGAAGAAGTTCTGCAGAAGTGGCCTTTAGCCTCACTGAAGTATAGAATGTATCCAGAAGTTCCCACACACCTTGTGGAGGCATAAGGAAGGTAACCTAGAGACTGACAAATACAGGGGGAAGCAGCTCTATAGAGCTCACTGGACCTAGAACAAAAAATAGTAACAATCAGACTTCAGGAAGAGTTGTGGTTTGCCTCCAACCTCTTAGCAAACTTAGAGAGGCCAAGCTACAAGATATATCACTCACCAACCAACAGGTTGCTAAGCATCTAGAGAAGTCAAAGTATAGCACAAGGACACCAAATGGATCAAGGTCTCAAGCTTCCTCAACACATTAATGCTTCATACATGTAGATGCCATCTTAGGGACATGTGTAGAGAGCAGCTATAAAAGACTTGGAGTTTCTTCCCAAAAAAGGTTATTACCTAGAGGAATTCTATCCATTATATTCAAATACACTTAATTAAAATCAGACATTTAGATACATTAGGTAAAATCTGGGGAAGTTAAGAAGAAAGTAAGACAGGGTATTGGGGCAAAAAGTGGAAGAGGGCTACTTGGTTGGTTGGTTGGTTGGTTGGTTGGTTGGCTGGTTGGTTAGTTATTTAGTTGGCTGGTTAGTTTCTGAAGAACTTCTAAACTCTGGTTGTGAGAACCTGAACAAATAGAAAGGGAATTGGGTGTCCCCTCTTGTGGAATGTTGCTGGTAGAGGAACACCATCCTTCTTTCCCTACTACCTGGTGGGATACTCTCAAGAATTCCATGATTATGAAGCTTGTGAAGGATCCTCATTTCCCTCCTCATTAACCTCCGCCTCCTCCCTGGAATAGGAGGAGGAACAGCAATGTTCTGCTATCTGTCCCTTGCTTCCCCCTTTGGGTTTCTTGATGCCGTAGGAACCTGTCTGTCTTCCTAGTTAGAAATGATCCCCCTGTATAGATTTCATGTGCCCTTGATGGTTTCTGGGACATCATTGTCGACTGATTCAAATCTTGGGAGAGAACAGATTTTACATTATACAGAATAGGTTTTCTGTATCAGCAACTGAGTGACCTTTGGCCACTCCCCTTACCTTTATGGTCTTCAGTGCTCTCATAATGTTAAATGATTAGAATACTTTAGGTAGGACCTGATTGGCAGCTCTAATTATGGGTAATGGATCCTGGGGCATTGTATAGAAAACATCTATTGAACCACATTTAGGTTCAATAATTGATTAGTGACATCTGACACAGATGAGAGGTAGAAGCTACATCACCCATCATGCTATCCTTTGGCTAAATCTATTAATTATGTCCAATTCTAGATTTATTTGTTTCTATTGTCTTTTATGACTACGATTGAGAGTTATCCCAATTTAATCTTACTGTGTTTTTTAAATGTTTATTTAATTTGAGAGGGAGAGAGCATGAGCCAGGGAGGGGCAGGGAAGGGAGGCAGAGAATTGAAAGTGGGCTCTGTGCTGACAGCAGAGCACTGCACTAAACTGTCAGCACAGAACCCAATGCAGGGCTCAACCTCATGAACTGTGAGATCATGACCTGAGCTGAGACCAAGAGTTGGACGCTAAATAAACTGAACCACCCAAGCATCCCTAATCTCACTGTTTTGAGTATATGCCTGCGTGCTGATGGGAATGGAGAGAAGGAACAGAAAAAAAAAAATGGTATTCCAATTTGACTCTGCACTTTGAGGAATGAAGACCCAGAAATCTGTTCTACTGCTTCTCTTCAAATCAAACCCAAAACAGCAGAAACTGGAGAAGATGGATTCTTTTCTTAAAGGATCGCTGTTGTTTTTCTTGTCCTACCATGGAAAAAATAATGCTTATCTCCTTTTCAGAACACCAGGCCATTGTGCACAAAATTCTGACTTAAAGAATGACCTTCAAATGTTATTTAATAAAAAATTAGGGGCGTCTGGGTGGCTTAGTCGGTTAAGCGTCCGACTTTCGCTTGGGTCATGATCTCGCGGTTCGTGGGTTCGAGCCCCGCGTCGGGCTCTGTGCTGACTGCCAGCTCAGAGCCTGGAGCCTGTTTCAGTCTGTGACTCCCTCTCTCTCTGACCCTCCCCTGCTCACGCTGTCTCTCTCTCACTCTCTTTCTCCTAGAAATAAATAGAACATTAAATAAATAAATAAATAAATAAATAAATAAATAAATAAATAAATAAATAAATTGGAGTGTCTGCGTGGCCCAGGTGGTTGAGCGTCCGATTCTTGGTTTCAGCTCAGGTCATGGTCTCAAAGTACATGAGTTTGAGCCCCTCATCTGGCTCTATGCTGACAGTGCAGAACCTGCTACGGATTCTCTCTCTCTCACACTCTGTCTGCCCCTCCTGTGCACTTGCTCTCTCTCTCTCTCTCTCTCTCTCTCAATAAGTAAATAAACTTAAAAAAAGAGTCTCAAAAAACATTAGGAAAGAATATTGAAATTCTCATTCTGAAATGAGAACAATGGAAAAATTGAAATTAAAGCAAGTAAAAAAACATATTTCAGAGCACCTGGGTGGCTCGCTCAGTCAGTTAAGCGTCGCCTTCAGCTCAGGGTATGATCTCACAGTTCATGAGTTTGAGCCCTGCATTGGGCTCTCCACTCTCAGCAAGGAACCCTCTTCATATCCTCTGTATCCCTCTCTCTTTCTGCCCCCTGCCCGCTTGCTGTCTCTCTCTCAAAATAAACAAACATTAAAAAAAAAAAACTTTCCTAAAGTAATAAAATACATTCTATAGCTTTTTTAAAATAATAAAGAATAATAGTAAGAAGGACCATGGAGGGGCGCCTGGGTGGCTTAGTCGGTTACGCGTCCGACTTTCGCTCAGGTCATGATCTCGCGGTTCGTGGGTTCGAGCCCCGCGTCGGGCTCTGTGCCGACTGCCAGCTCAGAGCCTGGAGCCTGTTTCAGTCTGTGACTCCCTCTCTCTCTGACCCTCCCCTGCTCACGCTGTCTCTCTCTCTCTCTCCTAGAAATAAATAAAAATATTAAAAAAAAAAAAAAAAGGACCATGGAAACTTTTCAGTATCAGTGACGTGTGTCTGAGATGAGTGGTTTGGAGGACTGAACACCCAAATGCAAATAAAATAAAAACCTACTTACAAAAAATCGTAGGAAAAAGGAAGAACATTCAGTTTAACTGTTAGTTAGCATACATGTCATAAATGAGTTAGTAATTTTAAAAATTTGGAGTATGATAGTGTAATTCACATTAAAAACTATTCAAGGGGCATCTGGGTGGCTCATTTGGTTAAGGGTCCAATTTTGGCTCAGGTCATGATCTCACCCTCACAGCTCCTGAGTTCAAGCCCCTTGTACAGCTCTGTGCTGCCAGCTCAGAGCCTAGAGCCTATTCTGGATTCTGTGTCTCCCTCTCTCTACTCCTCCCCTACTTGCGCTCTATCTCTCTTCCTCTCAAAAATAAATAAACATTAAAAGAAATTTTTAAGCTATTCAAAATAGAATTTTAAATGTTATTTATTTTACTTATTTGTTATTCAGCTATAATTAGTACACAATGTTACATTGGTTTCAGATGTATAAGATAGTGATTCAACACAGAATAGAATTTAATTTTGTTTTGGTGCTTTGAAGACCCTCCAAAATTTTGCGGTACCACTGGGCATCGAGTCAGACAGGAGTGATTCTTACTCTCTAACAGAAGGTGTAGGGGTTTGGGCTGAATCTTTCCTGACTTCATATCTTGATATACATTGGAGAAATAAGGGATATTTTGTCATTTTTCAAAAAAGCAGCACACAAGAATTAGAGGCAAAATTGTTATTGATTTGAAGTTTTTAGATTCCTTATGACAAGTTTATTGTAACTTTTATTAGTAGATTGTCCACATTTTCAATTCAACTTTTTTCAGGGACTTTCCTTTATAAAAATCTCAAGTGTATTACATTGCCCTCATATGAACAAGATGTTTTCCCCATTTCCCTTCACTGAGAAATGACTCACTGTAAAAAAAAAAATCCACTGTTATATTGTGATTTATTATAAGAAATATTTATTTAGAAGTGCCTGGTTGGTTCAGTTGCTATAGCATACAACTCTTGATCTCGAGGGTGTGAGTTCAAGGCCCACATTGAGTGTAGAGCCTACTTAGAAAGAGAAAGAAAAGAAAAAGAAAGGAAGAAAGGAAGGAAGGAAGGAAGGAAAGAAGGAAGAAAGAAAAGAAAAGAAAAGAAAAGAAAAGAAAAGAAAAGAAAGAAAGAAAGAAAGAAAGAAAGGAAGGAAGGAAGAAAGAAAGGAAGAAAGAAAGAAAGAAGGAAAGAAAGAAGGAAAGAAAGAAAGATTCGAATATTTGTTTGGTCTTCTGTTTCTGGCTTAGAGCTTCCAAAACCCTTGGAATTAACTAGATGTAGAGTGTGACCAAGGTATCTTTTGTTATGTTAATGAGGTGACTTTTTAAAAACACTCAGAGGTGGGATCCAGTGGTCTGTAGGACCAGCCCTATGATCAGAGGATTAGAATTTTCAGTCCCACTTCCTGACCTTCAGAGAAATGAGAGGCACTAGAATTTGAGTCAGCTAATAGCCAGTGACTTAGTCAACCGTGACTATTTAAGGAAGCCCCCATAAAAGCCCAGAAGGTCAGCTTTGTGGTCCTTTTCAGAGAGCTCCCAAGCTTGGAGAACCAGAATGCTTCCATGTGCCATCAAGCTAGGCCCCAGGCTCCACAGGGACAGAGCTTTGTTGGGGACCTCACCCTATTTACCTCTTTATCTGGCCACTGATTCATAACTTTTATCACATTGTTTAATAAAATGGTAACTGTAAATGTTTCCCTTAGTTCTGTGAGCCATTCTAGCAAATTAATTGAACCTGAGGAGGAGATTGTTGGAACCTCCAATCCTTAGCACGTCAGTCAAAAGCACAGGTAACAGCCTGGGTCTTGTGACTGGTGTCTGAGGTGGGAGTCAAGGGCAGTCTTCTAGGACTAAATCCTTAACCTGTGGAATCAGATCCTATCTCTGGACAGGTAGTGTCAGAATTGAATTGAATGTTCAAGTACCTTGTGGTCTCTCAGAAGCTTGGTGTTTTAGGGGGGAATGGAGGGAACCTCCCCCAAGGTTGGAATTGGGTCCAGGAACCCTAAAAGACCCATTAAGGCATGAATGTTTACTGAGTGTGTAAGATATGCTCAGGGACTGGCACAGATTCAGCTTTACAGGAGGGCCCATAAGAGGGGAACTTTCCCGAATGGGAGCTCATCCATCACATGATTCATTGGCTATTTTTCTGTTGACATCAATCTATACCTTTCTCTGAGCTCTAGAGCCTCTTATCAACTGCATAATGATTTAACGTAATTTACTTATTTATGAACTTGGCACACACCAGAAATTGGAGGTGCCAAGACATATTAGATAATGGCTGAGATGGACATCTAATTAGACAAACTGGTTGTTATGAGAAAGATAAACACATAGCATGATAAGGAGCACAGGTAAGAGGTACCCAATTTGTGTAGACTCCAATTACTGCAAATATGTCTCAACTTAAACGCATACTTCAAGAAACTAAAAGTAGACTATGGAGACCTGACATGACTTGTGAGAACCTAAGTTCCTTCAAGGCAACCCTATGTGATAAATTCCCTGGAGATCCTCCAGAAGACCTGGTGAAGTGGGAAAGCCCTAGAATGAATTTCAGAAAAACTAGTTTTTGTTCTGATTCCATCTCTAAGTGTAGTGGGAAAGCCCTAGAATGATTCAGAAAAACTAGTTTGTTCTGATTCCATCTCTTAGGCAAGCCACTTCACCTATTTGGGGTTTTTCTTTCATGCTGAGGAGTTAAAAACAATTATTTCAACCTTCAATATCTGATAACTTTGTTCTTTCATGGTAGAAATCAGAAACAACTGATATTCATTGCTCAGGAAAAAAATTTCCTTCACCAAAAGAAGTAGATATCAAAAATGTGAATGGGGGGCATCTGATTGGCTCAGTCAGTGGAGCATGTGACTCTCGATCTTGGGGTTGTGAGTTTGAGCCCATGTTGGGCATGGAGATTACTTAAAATCTTTTTTAAAAATATGGAAGAAGGACTAGTCATACTCCATCGTCTTCACTGGTATGCTTATTGTCTTTGAAATATTTAATCTTCATTCTTTTGTGCATTTATTTTTAATAAATGGTAACAAATCTATGTCAATTTCTAATATACCATCCAAAAGGTTTATAATTAGCTCTTTCTGTTTTACAGTCCACTAAGGGCTAGTTTAGACATGGTAATCAGAGAGTTTTTTGCTGAGGAGGTAACATTTTAGCTGAGACTTTAATAATGAGCAAGAGCCCACTGTATGCAAATATCTGGGCAGAGTCTTCCAGAAAGAGAGGTCAACAGTGTGAATCTTCTCAGCGAGAACAACTTGAAGTGTTCAAGAACAGCATGGTGCCATTGTTACTAGAACCAAGTGAAGAGCAGATGAAGTCAGAGAAGTACAGGCCATAGTAATTTTAATTTTATTTTGTATTTGAAAGAAAGACATTAGAGACTATAAAAAAAAGAGTGATGGCACCCCTGTGGATACCATGTGCAAAATGAGCCATAAAGGCGGAAGAGTGGACATAACAGGCTTTGTGGTAGTCCAGGTAAGAGATGACAATGGTCTGACAGAGAATCAACAGTGGAGATGATGAAAAGTAGTCAAATTCAGGATATGTTTTGGAGGTTTAGGTGTGCTGCAAATGAATTGAATGCTGGAGGTGACAGAAAAAGTTGACACAATGACTCTTTGCTTTTCAGCCTAGATGAATGGTGTTGCTTGTTATTTGAAATAGAGAAGAGTAGAGCAAAAGATTTGAGGCAGTGGGACAAACAAGGAAGCAAAAGTAATGTCATGGACATAAAATGCCTCTTAGACATCTAAATGGAAGTGTGATATGAGCAGTTGGACATTAGAGTCTGAAGTTCAGAAGAAATATTAAGGCCAGAGATAGAAACATAGGAGTCATCAGTATATGCCATAAGACTGGATAGGATTACCCAAAGAGTATAAATTAAACTGAGTAAGGAAGCACTCCAACATTTATAACTTAGGAAGAGAAAGAGGATCAGTTAAAGTAGCAGGAAAGCCAGGAGAGAGTGCAATCTCAGAAGCCAGTATTTCAGAGGCAAGTATTTCAAGAGAGAAGATCAATTGCCAAACTGTCAAATTTGGAAGATAAGGATGAGGTCCAAGAATTAATTGTAGGATTGGAAGGTCATTGGTAATCTGGACTAGAGCTCTTTCAGGAAATTGGTTTGTGGGAACTTAACTAAAGCAGATTGAAAAAGTTTGTGGGCATGCTGGTTTCCACAGGGGAAGTCCATATCACCTGGAAACACTCCAGTGACCCAGAGAGCTGTCTTTTTCTTCTACCTCTCATTAAGTACCCATAGCCAAACCCTACAGAATGGTAATATGATGGTTAATTGTATGTATTGACTTGGCTAGACCATGATGCCCACATATTGGTCAAACATTGTTCTGGATGTTTCTGTTTTTTTGGATGAAATTAACAATAAATTCAGTGGACTATGAGTAAACTGATTATCCTCCACGATTTGGATGGGCCTCATCCAATCAGTTGAAGACCATAATAGAACAAAAATTGACACTACCTTCCCCCTCCAGGCAAGAGGGAATTTTGCAAGCTGACCGCTTGGAACCTGAACTATAACATTGGCTCTTCATTGGGTCTCCAATCTTCCCTGCACAGTTTGGACATGCCACCCTCCGTAATCCCATGAAAGAATTTCTTAAAATAAAGCATGTTCTCGCTTGTGCTCCCTCTCTCTCTCTCTCTCTCTCTCTCTATATATATATATATATATATACATATATATATATATGTATATACTCTACCACATGCACACACACACACACATGCACACACACACATGCACACACACACACACACACACATCTTTTTTTTTTTTAAATATTTTATTTTATTTCTGGAGAGAGAGAGACAGAGAGGGCAAGCGTGAGCAGGGAGGTCAGAGAGAGGGCCACAGACTCTGAAATAGGCTCCAGGCTCTGAGCTGGCAGTCAGCACAGGAGCCCGACGCCAGGCTCGGGCACGAACCGCGAGATCATGACCTAAGCGAAAGTCAGACGCTTAACCGACTAAACCACCCAGGCGCCCCACACACACACACATCTTATTGGTTCTGTTTCTTTGGAGAAAGAACCCTGACTAATATATGCGATGAGCAGCAGCCAGTGATCACTTTTCAAATGAAAGGAACAGGCACTATCATTTTTGAGCACCTACTATGTGCCAAACAGTTTAGTTTCCCTAATTGCTGATAATTTGTAGACTTTTCTCACTAATAGAATGGAAATATCATGTTCCTTAAAGAAAACTTAAAACATAGGCAGGCAAAAAAAGGAGATACAGAGAGAAAAGGAAAGGAAAAGACAAGACCAGATGACCATTGACAGCAATTTTTGTTACTTTGTATATCCTTCAAACTTCTCATTTTTTCACTTAATGTAGCCTAAATATATTACCATGCTGATAAAGATTAATTAATCTACAGCATTTTTGATGGCTTTGCACATTCTGTTGTATGGTGACACCATGTATTTTATTTGACATTATTTATTTATTTATTTATTTAATTTACATCCAAATTAGTTAGCATATAGTGCAAAAATGATTTCAAGAATAGATTCTAGTTATTCATCCCCTATGTATAACACCCAGTGCTCATCCCAGCAAATGTCTTTCTTAATGCCCGTTACCCATTTAGCCCATCACTCCCACCCAAAACCCCTCCAGCAACCCTCAGTCTGTTCTCTGTATTTAAGTCTCTTATGTTTTGTCCCCTACCTTGTTTATATATTATCTTCCCTTCCCTTATGTTCCTCTGTTTGTATCTGAAATTCCTCATATGAGTGTAGTCATAGGATATATGTCTTTCTATGACTGAAGAATTTTGTTCAGCATAATACCCTCTAGTTCCATCCACTTAGCTGCAAATGACAAAATTTCATTCCTCTTGATTACCAAGTAATACTCCATTGTATAGATATACTACATCTTTTTTATCCATTCACTAGTTAATAGACATTTGGGCTCTTTCCATACTTTGGCTACTGTCAATAGCGCTGCTATAAACATTGGGGTCCACGGGCCCCTTTGAAAGGGCACACCTGTATCCCTTGGATAAATACCTAGTAGTGCAATTGCTGGGTCACAGGATAGTTCTATTTTTAATCTTTTGAGGAACCTCCATACCGTTTCCAGAGTGCCTGCGCCAGTTTGCATTCCCACCAGCAGTGCAAAGGAGATCGTCTTTCTTCACATCTTTGCCAACATCTCTTGTTGCCTGAGTTGTTAATGTTAGCCATTCTGACAGGTGTGAGGTGGTACCTTATAGTGGTTTTGATTTGTATTCCCCTGATGGTAGGTAATAATTGAGCATTTTGTCATGTGTCTGTTAGCCATCTGGATGTTTTCTTTGAAGAAGCGTCTATTCGTGTTTTTTTGCCCATTTCTTCATTGGATTATTTGGGTTTTAGGTATTGAGTTTGATAAGTTCTTTATAGATTTTGGATACTAACCCTTTATCTGATATGTCATTTGCAAATATCTTCTCCCATTCCTTTGGTTGTATTTTAGTTTTGCTGACCATATATTTTTTAAACAGTCCCCTTTTACAGAACATGTAAGTGGTTTCCATGTTTTTGTTGTTATAAAAGTAGAGTAAATGTCCTTTTGCACACTGCTTTGCAAACATCATAAACAGTTCCTTAGGATAAACTCCTTTTTTTATTTTTACTTTTGAAATTTTTTTAATGTTTACTATTTTGAGAGAGAGAGAGAGAGAGTGCAAGTAGGGAGAGAGAAAAGGAGACGCAGAATTCAAAGCAGGCTCTAGACTCAGAGCTGTCAGCACAGAGCCCAATGCGGACCTTGAACTCACAGACTTCGAGATCATGACCTGAGCCGAAGTTGGACGCTTAACTGACTGAGCCACCCAGGCACCCCAGAATAAATTCCTAGATGTAGAATTCCTGAGACAAAGGTTATAGCTTTATTTCTATATAGCTGGTAGTTTGTCTTCCAGAAAGTTATCAGTTAACAATTTCACCAGAAGTGATTGCTTACTGCAGATTCCCATCCTATGCACAATATTTTTTAGTAATTAAAATGTAAGTTATATACCTAACAGTGCATAAATTATAAGTATATAGCTCAATAAACTTTTCAGATTGTGGTGATATACACACAATATAAAATTTATCATCTTTTTCTTAAAGATTATTTATTTATTTTGAGAGAGAGTGAGCACAGGAGGGATAGAGAGGGAAAAGAGAGAATCACAATCAGGTTCCACGTTTCTAGCACAGAGCCCATTGTGGGGCTTGAACTCACAAACCATGAGATCATGACCTGAGCTGAAATCCAGAGTCAAACATTTAACTGACTGAGCCACCCAGGCAGGCCTAAAATTTATCATCTCACCATTTTTTTAAGTAGACTTCATGCCCAGCGCAGAGCCCAATTTGGGGCTTGAACTCATGACCCTGAAAGCAAGACCTGAGCTGAGATTGCAAGTCAGATGCTTAACCTTCTGAGCCACCTAGGCACCCTCATCTTACCATTTTTATGTGTACAATTCATTGACATTAAGGACATTCATGTAGCTCTGATACCATCAACACCATCCAATTCAGGAATTCTTTTTTTTTTTTTTTTCCAATTCAGGAATTCTTTACTGAGTATAGGAAATTCTTTTTTGGGTATGGGAAATGTTTTACCCAATAAACAATAACTCCTAATTATTTGATGAATTTTTAAACCATCAAACCAGCTCACAGATCAATAAATAAAATATAACCAATGTCCCTGAAGCCCTTCTAAATATCTCCTTTGAGTAACTAAACCCACACACAAGGAGTTGACTTCTGGCTGTGTTCTGTTTCTAACTATGCTGATTTGATAAAATGGTATCTTCTGTTAACTTAATTTCTTTGAATTATTTGAGGAGGCTGAACTCTTTAAAATGTGACTTTTGGGGCACCTGGGTGGTTCAGTCGGTTAAGCGTCCGACTTCGGCTCAGGTCATGATCTCACAGTTCGTGGGTTCAAGTCCCCGCGTTGGTCTCTGTGCTGACAGCAAGCTCAGAGCCTGGAGCCTGCCTCAGATTCTGTGTCTCCCTGTCTCTCTGACCCTCCCCTGGTCACGCTGTCTCTCTCTCTCTCTCAGAAATAAATAAAAAACATTTAAAAATTTTTTTAAAAATAAAATAAAATGTGACTCTTGACCATTTGTATTTCTTCTTTAGGAATTGGTATCACATCATCTTATTTAATCCTCAAAAAAACCTGGTGAGATAAAATCAACAAAACCAAGAGTTAGTTCTTGGAAAAGATCAACAAAATTGACAAACCCTTAGCTAGATTGACCAAGAAAAACAAGATTAGGCTCAAAGAACTAAATTCAGAAACGAAAGTGGAGATATAACTACCAATTCTACAAGAATAAAAAGTATGATAAAAGAGTGAGCAATCATCTGTCAACAAATTGGATAATCTAGATGAAATGGACAAATTGCTACCAAGATTAAATAATGAATAGAAAATCTGATGGGGTGCCTGGCTGGCTCAGTCAGTGGAGCATTTGACTCTTGATCTAAAGTATGGGTTCAAGCCCCATGTTGGGTGTGGACATTACTTAAAAATAAAATATTTAGGGGTGTCTGGGTGGCTCAGTTGGTTAAGAGTCAGACTCTTGGTTTCAGCTCAGGTCATGATCTCATGGTTGGTGAGTTCAAGCCCCACATAGGGCTCTAGGATGACATCATGGAGCCTGCTTGAGATTAGCTTTCTCCCTTTCTCTCTGTCCCTCCACTGCTCACAAGCTCTCTCTCGAAATAAAGAAATAAGCACTTTTAAAAAATAAATAAATGAAATATGGGACCTGGGTGGCTCAGTCAGTTTGGTGTCCAACTCTTGATTTTGGCTCAGATCATGATCTCACAATCTGTGAGATCGAGCCCCAAGTCAGCCTCCATGCTGATAGTGCAGAACCTGCTTAAGATTCTCTCTCTCCCTCTCTCTCTCTCTCTGCCCCTTTCTCCCTCTGCTTGTGCTCTCTCTGTCTCTCAAAATAAATAAATAAACTTAAAAAAAATAGAAACAAAGAAAAGCCCAGGACCTGATATCATCACTGGTGAATTCCACCAAACATTTATGAATTAACATCTCTCCTGTTCAAACTCTTCCAAAAAATTGATGAGTAAAGAATACTTCCTAACTCATTGTGTTAGGTTGCCATTACCTTGATTCCTAAGCCAAAGACACTACAAAAAAAGAAAACTATAGACCAATATCCCTTATGAACACTGAAGCAAAAATCTTCAACAAAATACAACTAAACTGAATTCAACCACATGTTAAAAGGATTGTGCATATGACCAAGTGGGAATTATTCCTGAAATGCAAGGGTAGTTCAACATATGAAATTGATAAGTGTAATAGATCACATTAATAGAATAGAAAAAAACCACATGATTATATCAATTGATACAGAAAAAGCATTTGATAAAAAACCTTACATAATAAAAACATTCAACAAACTGAGAATAGAAGGACAGTATCCCACCATAACAAAGGCTACATATGAAAACCCATAGCAATGGGGCACCTGGGGGGCTCAGTCGGTTAAGCGTCCGACTTCGGCTCAGGTCATGATTTCGCAGTTTGTGGTTTTGAGCCCCGCATTGGTCTCTGTGTTGACAGCTAGCTCAGAGCCTTGAGCCTGTTTCAGATTCTGTGTCTCCCTCTCTATCTGACCCTCCGCTGCTCATGCTGTCTCTCTCTCAGAAATAAATAAAACATTAATAATTAATAATTAATTAATTAATTAGTAATTAATTAAAATAAATAAAATAAATAAATTTTAAAAACAAAACACATAGCAAACATCATACTCAATGGTAAAAGACTAAAACATTTTCGTCAAAGATCGAAAACATAGCAAGTATCCCCACTTTTACTACCTACATATAACGTATTGATGGAAATCTTAGAGCAATTAGGCAAGAAAAAGAAATAGAAAGTATCCAAACTGGAAAGAAAGTTCTTTGTTCACAGAAGATATGATCTTATGTGTAGAAAACCCTAAAAATTCCACAAAAAATTGTTAGAACAAATAAGTAAATTTAGCAAAGTAAATTTAGCAAAATGATACAAAATCAACACACAACAATTAGTTGCATTTCTATATACTAACACTGAACAATCTGAAAAGGAAATTTCAAGAACATTTCCATTTATAATAGCATCAAAAATAATACAATACCTAAAAATCAATTTAACCAAAGAAATAAGACTTATACAGTGAAAATTACAAAACATTTCTAAATGAAATTAAAGAAGACATAAATAAATGGACACATATTCCACATTCACGGATTTGACTATTTAATATTGTTAAGATGTCAATATTATCCAAAATGGTGTACAGATTCAGTGCAATCCCTATCAAAATCCCCATGACTTTTTTTGCAGAACTAGAATAATCCAGCCTAAAATTCATATAGCATCTCAAGGATCCCCACATAGCTAAAAGAGTCTTGAAAAAGTAAAGCAAACCTGCAGGACTCATACTGTCTGATTTTAAAACTTATTATGAAGCTACAGTAGTTAGAATAGTGGGGTACTGGCATATATCAAACATACAGAACAATGAAATAGATTGGAGAGCTCAGAAAGAAACCCTTGCATATATGATCAAAGGTCAGTGGGAAAAGGGCAGTCTTTTCAACAAATGGTGTGAGAAAACTGGATATCCACACAAAAAGGAATGAAGTTGGACCCTTACCTTATAACCATAAACACAAATTAACTCAAAATGGATCAAAGACCTAAAGGCAAGAGCTAAAACCATAAAACTCTTAGAATAAAACATAAGGGAAAAATTTCATAACAATAGATTTGGAACCTTTTTTTAGATATGACACCAAAAGGATAGCCAACAAAAGAAAAAATAGCTAAGTTCAAGTTCATTAAAATTAAAACTTGTGAAGGAGTCTGGGTGTCTCAGTTAGTAGAGCATCCAACTCTTGATTTCAGCTCAGGTCATGATATCACTGTTCATGATGTCAAGCCCTGTTTTGGGCTCTGTACTGGAAGCACAGAGCCTGCTTGGGATTCTCTCTCTCCCTCTCTCTCTCTGCCCCTACCATGCTCACACTCCCTCTTTCTCTCAAAAAACTAAAACAGTAAAATTTGAGATGCGTGGGTGGCTCAATTAGTTAAGCATCTGACTTTGGCTCAGGTCATGATCTCACAGTTGGCGAATTCAAGCCCCATATCAGGTTCTCTGCTGTCAGCCTGGAGCCCACTTGGGATCCTCTGTCCCCCTCTCTTTCTGCCCCTCCTCGGTTCACACGTGCTCTTTCTCTCATTCTCTCTCTCTCTCAAAAATAAACATTAAAAACATTTTTAAGGGGCGCCTGGGTGGCTTAGTCGGTTAAGCGTCCGACTTTTGCTTAGGTCATGATCTCGCAGTTCGTGGGTTCGAGCCCCGCGTCGGGCTCTGTGCTGACTGCCAGCTCAGAGCCTGGAGCCTGTTTCAGAGTCTGTGTCTCCCTCTCTCTCTGACCCTCCCCTGCTCATGCTGTCTCTCTCCTAGAAATAAATAAATAAATAAAATATATATATAAACATTTTTAAGAAAATAAAAATAAATAAATAATTAGACCTAAAAAATTTAAACAAACCAACAAAAAAAACCCTTGTGCATCGAAGGCTATCAACAGACTGAAAAGGCAACCCACAAAATGGGATAAAATGTTTGCAAATCATATATCTGACAAGTGATGGGTATCCACAATATATAAAGAACTCTTACAACTCAACAGGAACAAAAAACAACCAATTAAAAAAATAAGCAAAGTCTTAGACATACAATTCTTCAAAGAAGATAAAAATGGCCAATAAGGTTAGGAACAGATACTCAGTATCACTAGTCACTAGAATATGTAAATCAAAGGTATAATAAAATACCACTTTATCCACATTGGGATGGCTATTATAAAAACAAAACAAAACAGAAAATGAATATCGGTGAGGATATGGAGAAACTGGAACACATGTGCATTGCTGGTGAGAATGTACATCATGCAGCCACTGTGGAAACTGTGGAAACGTGTTTGGCAGGCAATTCCTCAAATAATTAAACATAGAATTACCATATGATCCAACATATATACTTCTGGATATACATATCCAAAAGAAGTGAAAGCAGGGACTTAAACAGATATTTGTATACCTGCATTCATGGCAATAATACTCGTAATAGTCAAAAAGTGGAAGCAACCCAAGTGTCCATCAACAGATGAATGGATTAAAAAACATGTAGTACATGCATATAAAAGGAGGGAAATTTTGACAAACATCACAACATGGATGAAACTTGAAAAGCAACACTATGTGAAAAAAGCCATTCACCAAAGACAAATATCGTATGATTCTACGATATGAGATATCAAGAATAGTCCCATTCATACATACAAGAAATAGAAATGTAGGTGCCAGCGGCTGGGGGAGAGAGGAACTGATATGTAGTACTTAATGGGTCCAATGGTTTGGTTGGGAAAGATAAAAAAGTTTTGGAGCTGGATGATGGCGATGGTTGCAGAACAGTATGGATGTATTTAATGCTATAAAAGCATACACTTTAAAATCATTAAGGGGCACCTTGGTGTCTCAGTCGTTTAAGTGTGGGACTCTTGACTTTGGCTCAGGTCACGATCTCACAGTTCGTGAGTTCAAGCCCTGCGTTGGGCTCCTTGTTGATGGTGGGGAGCCTGCTTGGGATTCTCTTTCTCTCCCTCTCTCTCTGTTGCTCTCCTGCTCATGCGCTCTCTCTCTCTCTCTCTCTCTCTCTATTTCTCTCTCTCTCTCTCTCTCAAAAAATAAACGAATTTGAAAAAAGTTGTTGAAAGAGGAGTGCCTTGCTGGCTGAGTCAGTGTAGCATGCAACTTTTGAACTTGGGGTTATGAGTTCAAGCCCCACGTTGGATGTAGAGATTACTAAAAAACAAAATCTTTTTAAAAATCAGTAAAGTGATAAATTTATGTTGTGTATATTTTACAACCACAGCAACAACAACAACAAAAACAATGAGGTATACAACTTTTGCATTTTATACAGGAAAACAATTAAGCTCTATCAAATTTAAGTGACTTTACACAGGTAGAAAGTAAAAATGGTATTTAAATTCAAGGGTTGGGACACCTGGGTAGCTCAGTTGGTTGACTGTCTTGTCTGACTCTTGATTTCAGCTCAGGTTCTGATCTCAGGGTCCTAGGATTGAGCCCTGTGTCAGGCTCTACACTGAGTATGATGCCTGCTTGAGATTCTTTCTCTCTCTCCCTCTGTCCCTCTTCCCTATTTGCTCTCTCTCCCTCTCTCT